>OY987331.1:105263968-106463968 GCA_963920685.1 Polydrusus tereticollis | reverse complement strand
AAGTATTTTGAATTTTGTAAAATACCTTAAAACCGGACTACGTGCGCCTTCCATGATAGTTCAATGCCCCTGAACACATGTGTTTTTGACAAGACAAACTGCTGGAATGGTAATTGTTTAGTTTAGTGCAATTAATGTTGAATTTTGTGCTAAAATTTCGTATATAGACTAATTGAGGGTAGCTGATCACAATTTTCCTTTTGCGTTTTTACGGCAAATGCACTGGTTTTGAGAAAAAAAAATGTTAAAGTTTTTCACTTACAGGTTTGTTTATTTCGATATCTTTGGGTGTCGCGTTTCACTTTCCTTTCAATTTCCTAGATTTTATGGTTTCCCCTTCAAAATATGTGATAAAACTTTCACCAAACTATCTGTTCATAAAATAAGAACAACATTTTAGCAAAAAAACAATGGAAAAGGCACAAATTTAATTAAATTCGTTGTTAATACGCAGACAAAGTAGAAGCGTCTCTTTTCAGATTCATTGCACTCACGTTGCCAGATTGTTCTTCTTTTTCTTGTAATTATTAATGGCTTCCATCCAGGAGAATGATATGCTAGCTCGAGCCAATAGGATTCATTCAATTAATAAAAATGAATTGAAAAGTATAGGCAATTTATAATACACTAACAATCTGACAACATGGGTGCAGTGAACCTGCAAACAGGCTCCTTGTACCGTGCAGTTTGCTTCTGCTTTTTTGGCCAGCTGTCAGTGAGCTGTCTCCCGTCTTTTTCCAGATAACGTAGAGTTTTCTGTTCGCTTACAAGTTATCCCGTTTTTCAGAGTTTCCTTGTGGCATATTTCGTTTATTTCAACTCAGAAGTGTATACTATGACTCCGACAAGTAATATTTTATTGGAAATAGCAACATTTTAGGATTACATGCAAAATAACATACCGGTGAGTTAGAAAAACTTTAACATTTTTTTTCTCAAAACCAGTGCATTTGCCGCCTAAACGCAAAAGGAAAATTGTGATCAGCTACCCTTAATTAGCCTATATACGAAATTTTAGCGAAAAATTCAACATTTGCACTAAAGTAAACAATTACCCAAATCAGCTGTTTGGGTCATTGGCGCGTAGGTGTTTTGGACCTAAATTTTTGAAGGCATTTTTCTCGAATTTCTAGCTTCGAGCGCCATTTATAGCAATTTTTCCCCAATTCGTCTCGACCTATATATTTACGGGTTAAAAAATAATAAGTCATTTCCATAACACCCTGTATATACCACAGAGTAAGCCAAGTGTTTATCACCTTTGTGCTAATATACGAGTTAATTGATAAAGTTAGGTGCGCAGCATACCTATAGAAAAATACCTAGCAACGAAAAAAGTAACAAAAAAGTCACAATTTGAACCGGTCGCGGACGATATGCTGGGCGTCTCATTATAAGTTAAAATCCTGTAAATAGATTCAATTCAAGCTATCGAAGTGTATTATTATTATTATTATCAAGAAGTGTAACAACCACCACATAATTGGTCCAAACGAACCGGATTGAATCAAATGCTCAAGTGAAGTTCCAGCCAAAATCCGTCAAAATCCGTCAAATATCGTCCGTGACGTGCTGCATCGCCACCCTGCTCACCTGCCAAGGTAGTACAGCACAATTAACGTCATCCTGTCAAACCTGAATCTGAAACTTCAGATCGTAAGACGCAAATCTTTGGAGAGAAAATAGTGAGTCCGTTCCTTTATCCTATCCTATTCCTATCCAGATATTATTTACCTTAAACCCTACCTTATTTATCCTACCTTTTGCTTATTATTTAGCATAGTAATATCAAATATCTTGTTTATTACCCTATTTTCTTGATTAACATATATCTTTAATATCTTTTTTCTTGCATAATGACTGAAACATTAGCAAAAACGCTTCAGCGCACTAGTTATAAGAGTCAATTAACCAGATTCTGCACCTTTTTTGGTCGTGTTAAAACAAAATCTATCGATGATCTTATATATCATCAACTAGCTTCAAGACTTATCCTAATAGAACCTCTTATAAGTGAATTTCTTTCCCTTCAGGATGAAATTGATAATATCTTAATCAGTAAATCTTCTGAGGGGGATAATGCTGCCGCAGAACAGCAGGCAATTTTAGTTAAAAGTGATTCTGAGCGAGACGACTTTGAAGAAAAATATTTTAATATCTTAAGCCAAGTTAAAGCTTATATGGCTACTTTTGAGAGTGATGCTCGCTCTACTAACAGTGTTTCGCAACAGATAGAAGGCGAAGTTTCAAATAAGGTTCCTTCTAGGGGGGTTAAATTGCCAAACATAAATATGCCTACTTTTTCTGGCCAATACAGTGAGTGGAGGCAATTTTATGATACCTTTAATACGCTGATCGACTCAGATATCTCATTAACAAACATACAGAAATTTTACTATCTTAAATCATGCTTAAAAAATGAAGCAGCTAGCGTTATTGACTCCTTAGAAGTTTCATCAGTAAATTATCCTATAGCATGGCAACTCCTGCGTGAACGTTTTGAAAACAAAAAGATTATAACAAATAATTACATAAAGGCAATATTTGACATACCTACTATTTTGAAAGAGTCGCATATCGCTTTAAGAAATTTATACGATTCTGTTAACAAAAATATAAGGTGTCTACGTGCTTTAGGCCTTCCTGTAAATACCTGGGACACTCTAATTATTTTTATTATTGTTTTAAAATTCGACAACGCAACTAGACGCGCCTGGGAGCAATATGAAATCACTGGTGATCTTGCAACTTTTGAAGAGTTATCTGCTTTTCTTAAAAGACGCTGTGAAGTTTTAGAAACTATGAGCACTCAATCTTTTAAGCCTGAAAGATCTCATATTACTACAGGGCCTTATTATAAAAAACCATCAAATGTTGGTGGTTCATATTTTAGTTCCAATCAGTCTACTTGCCACTTTTGTAAGGGTACTCACAATATTTACAACTGTACTGATTTTTTAAAGCTATCGGTAAATGAGCGAGTAAATGAAGCTAAAAAACTACGTTTTTGTTTAAATTGTCTTAGAAAAAATCATATCCTTAAAGACTGCCAATCACAGTCAACGTGTAGAAGGTGCCACAAAAAGCATCATACTTTACTTCATATGGATTATCAGACTAATCCTAAGCAATCAGACCATATAACTCAAGGTAATTCAAATGAACACAATAGCAACAAAAATCCTAATCTTTCTAATAACGCTAATAAAAGGCAAGAACCATCTGAGCAAGTATCTTTGTTAGTATCGGCGAATCAAAAACAATTTAATAATGTTCTTTTAGCTACGGCAATTGTTCAGGTACCTGATTCAAATGGTATTCTACAATCTTGTCGTGTTCTACTAGACTCTGCGTCACAATCCAATTTTATCACAGAGGAAGCATGTGAAAGGCTTAATCTTCCAAAAATCGATAGTAACTCACGTATCCTCGGAATAAATAAAAACTTATCAAATATTCGCTATAAAACTAATCTTAAAATCTTATCCAATCATAACGCCTTTGAGGTGGACATAATATCTTGTTTAATTCTTAAAAATATAACGGAGCCTCTACCTTCTTTTACTTTTGACAAATCTACACTAAATATTCCACCAAATATTCGTCTAGCGGATCCTTCATATAATGTTAGGGGCAACATCGATATTTTGTTGGGCGCCGCAATCTTCTGGAATATCTTATGCATTGGTCAAATTCATCTAGGTGAGTCTTGTCCCATACTTCAAAAAACGAAACTAGGCTGGATTTTGTCCGGCGATTGTATTTTACAATTTAATCAACAAATTCAAACATCTTTATCCTATCTTTCCTGAACACCTTTGGAAGCACAAGTTGCAAGATTCTGGGAGCAGGAAGAAGTCAAAACCTCTCCTAAATTTTCAGCACAGGAATTAGAAGTTGAATCTCACTTCCAGCAAAATACGGAGAGAAATCTCGATGGCAGATTCATAGTAAGGATTCCTTTTAACGAAAAAGTTTCGGAATTAGGTGAATCTCGATCTTTAGCTTCAAATAGATTTTATAACCTTGAGAAAAAACTTTTAAAAAATCGCGAACTTGGTATTCAGTATAATAATTTTTTATTTGAATATGAAAACTTAGGTCATATGACTAAAATAAAAGAGGATCCTTTAGAAGAAAATACATATTACTTACCACACCACTGTGTTCTGAAACCATCGAGTACAACAACTAAAGTCCGTGTTGTTTTTGACGCCTCAGCGAAAACAGGCACAGGATTATCATTAAATGATGTGCAATCAGTAGGTCCAACCATTCAAGGAGATTTGTTTTCTCTGTTGCTTAGATTTCGAAAGTTTCCATATGTTTTAACGGGCGATATAGAAAAAATGTATAGGCAAATTTTGCTGCATGATAATGATAAGAAATATCACCGAATTTTGTGGAGAAACTGCCCTTCAGACGAAATATCTTGTTTTCAACTAAACACTGTGACATATGGTACAGCTTCGGCCTCTTTTCTTTCAACTAGATGTCTTAAACAACTCTCTGACGAATATAAATCACAATATCCTGCAGCTAGTCAGGCAGTTGCCGAAGATTTTTATATGGACGATCTTTTAACAGGCACATTTTCCAAAGAATCACTAGCAGCATTAAAACAGCAAGTTACTATTATTCTAAAAAATGGTGGTTTTATTCTTCGAAAATTCTTATCCAATGATCCTTCCCTCTCTGAAAGTTTAGAAAATATCCCTAACTTCGATCTTCATCTTAACCCAGACCATTCCCAAACAAAAACACTGGGTGTTTGCTGGAATAATAATTTGGACATATTTAAGTACTCTATCTTAGATCTTAAATCTGAAACACACGTATCAAAAAGATCAATTTTATCTTTAACCGCACAGATTTTTGATCCTCTAGGATTATTATCTCCGATCATTATTATTGCAAAAATGATATTACAGGAACTATGGCAAATTAACCTAACTTGGGATGAATCCATACCTTTGAATTTGCACACGCGCTGGTTAAAATTTAAGGATCAAATTCAGGAGCTTGATTCCCTTGAAATTCCACGATGTGTTCTTTCAGAAAATCCAACTAATATCGAACTTCATGGATTTGCAGATTCTTCCGAGAAGGCGTACGGTGCTTGCGTATATATTCGATCAGTAAACTACAACCGTGAAATATCCGTTAAGCTTTTGTGTGCTAAGTCAAGAGTCGCTCCACTAAAAAGTGTTTCGTTACCACGCTTGGAATTATGCGCCGCTATTCTGCTGGCTAACCTGGTAGAAAAGGTGCGTAAATGTATCAAAATAAACTTTTCCAAATTTTATTACTATACAGATTCAACTATCACCCTTTGCTGGATACGCGCAGCTCCACAAAGATGGAAAACCTTTGTTGCGAACCGCGTCTCCGAAATACAGTCTTTATCAAATATTGCCGACTGGCATCATGTCACTTCAGGTGACAATCCTGCGGATCTTATATCGCGTGGAACAACTCCCAAAATAATCTTGAATTCGCATATTTGGTGGAACGGACCTTCTTGGCTCTCTGAGCATGACTTAAATTTCAATATTGACACGGTGGTTTTAGACGAGGTAAACCTACCCGAAATAAGGTGCCAAGAAATTTCCTTAGCATCACAAGCTCTACCTTTTGATATAATATCTTTATTCTCAACGTATACCAAATTACAACGGGTTACCGCTTGGTGCCACAGATTTATATCTAACTCAAAGGTTCCAAAGAAAGATCGTGCTTTAGGATGTCTTTCTGTTCAAGAATTAAATAAGGCTTCAATCATCTTAATACAGTCCACTCAACAAGAACATTTTGCTAAAGAAATTCATTATTTAAAACAAGGTTTACAAATTCATAGCAAGAGTAAAATTTTATCACTTCGTCCAATTTTAGTAGATGGTATCTTACGGGTCGGCGGCAGAATCGAGATGTCCGGATTGACACATAATAAAATACATCCTATAATACTTCCTAGAGGTCATAAATTAACCAAACTTATAGCTAGACAAGAACATATCAATTTACTGCATTGTGGCCCTCAGTTACTACTGTCATCCTTGCGCCAAAAATATTGGCCTATCTCTGGTAGAGACTTAGTAAGACACACGGTACATTCTTGTATTACTTGCCATAAAACTAACCCTAAGGGTTTGTCCTATGTCATGGGATCTTTACCAAAGTCTAGATTTAATGCATCATTTCCTTTTCAAAATGTAGGTGTCGATTACGCTGGTCCTTTCATTACACGTGATAGAAAAACTAGACCTTACAAGGAAATTAAAAGTTACGCTGCTCTATTTGTATGTTTGTTAACTAAGGCAATCCACATAGAACTTGTTTCAGATCTAACCACCTCTGCTTTTTTACTAGCTCTACGTAGATTTATCGCACGTAGGGGCAAACCAAACATTATTTGTTCCGATAATGGAACCAATTTTGTTGGAGCTCATTCCAAACTTAACGAAATGTTTAATTTCTTAAAAAAAGATCAAAATCAAAACGAAATTACAAACTTTTTATCGAAGCAGGAAATAGTTTGGAAATTTATCCCTCCTAGCTCCCCTCATTTTGGAGGCTTATGGGAGGCTGGTGTCAAATCTATGAAAATTCATATGAGAAAAGTTATCGGTTCATCAGCATTATCCTTCGAAGAGCTTTCTACATTTCTGAGTCAAATCGAATCAGTATTAAATTCACGTCCTTTACATCCCTTGTCCCCTGATCCCACCGATCTTAATCCTATTACTCCTTCCCACTTCCTTATCGGACGATCAGCAGCATCAATTCCTGATGAAGATGTTCGAGGTCAACCTGAAAATCTACTGAGAACTTACCAAAAACTTCAGCGCCTGTACCAGATGTTCTGGGATCGTTGGTCAAAAGACTATATCTTAAATATGCAAGTGCGTACAAAATGGAAGACCGACGTTTCTAGCAGTGCTCAACCGGGAATGTTAGTCCTTATAAAGGATGAAAATTTACCGTCGCTTTGCTGGAAATTGGGACGTATCACTGAGTGCCATCCAGGTAGTGACGGGATTGTGCGCGTTGTAACAGTTCAATGTGCGAATAATAAGCTAAAACGGCCAGTTGCCAAAATATGCCCATTACCAATGGAGAATGAACAATGAAGATTATGTTGAAAGACTTTGTCCTTTCAAGGAGGGCGCTATGTTTATCACCTTTGTGCTAATATACGAGTTAATTGATAAAGTTAGGTGCGCAGCATACCTATAGAAAAATACCTAGCAACGAAAAAAGTAACAAAAAAGTCACAATTTGAACCGGTCGCGGACGATATGCTGGGCGTCTCATTATAAGTTAAAATCCTGTAAATAGATTCAATTCAAGCTATCGAAGTGTATTATTATTATTATTATCAAGAAGTGTAACATCCACCACACCAAGGGCTGGGCAAATATCAGTTTGATGTGCTAGCTAGACTTTCATTAGGTGTAATTTCTTAGTATTGTTCAATATCACGATAGTTCATATGATTTTGATCGTTGTGCAGCCTTCGCACAGGAATAAACAAACATATTCTTACAAAATTGTTCATTTATAGTTAGGTGTAAGTCACTTTAGATAGCTGTCGCCAAGTTTTAGTCTACAGGCAATACCAGTTTCCTCGAACGAAAAAAAAAATTGCTACTATAATATAATACTCTTATTTATATATGGGTAATCTTTTAGAGAATGTGAGTTGATTATATTTCTACTGTAAGAAATGCGAACCAATAATGAACTAACCTGAAGTGTCGATGCAAAACAATAACCGATGCACGTCATCAATCATCGATAATTATTGTAAATCCGTAAGAGAACACGAAGGAACTAAATTTGGGCAAAAAGTATTAAAACTTTATGAGATATTGAATTTACTACAAACTTAAAGTATTCTTCTTTGATATGAAGCCCACTTATAGCAAATATTTTGTTTATTTAAGCTTGTAAAAATTAATTTAATTTGAATTTTATTGGCCGATAGTTGGCAACACAACTGTAAACGGTGAGGTGGCGCCAGCTCGTTCGCTGGCTTCATTTGACGTTTCATGCAAAATTAACCTTAATTGTTCGTGGTTCCGTATTGCTGTACGTCTATTTCTCAACATGAGCTCTAGATCTTTTCATAAATAGCATTAAAAACTGTTGTATTAAGAGACACAAAAATGCACATACATATCTCTGTCGATTACGTTGTTTACTATTTGCAGGAAGAACTTAACAACAATGGCCTATTGTTGCCCTTGACAGCAGTACAGAGACGTAAATTTAAAGAGTATGTTAAGGTCTAGATATTTTATTTCTACTTTACTTATTTTTAGCGTGTAGCAGCTGCCCTAAATTTGAATATCTCCACCATAGGCATCGTAACTATAGATCCGACACGCCATTCAGAAACGCTATAAAATTGTGATGCCAAAATCGTTTGGTGGCGAGACACTGTGAGGAGCTAGGTGGGGCCGGGAGTGAGGATTACGCTGCCTTTACATATACATGCGAGAAAACTCCAGGGAAACAACATCCGCTATGCCGAGTATTGTCGAGTCGATGCGGATGGCCACGAAAATGATGAAATCTGGGCGGATCCGTTATTGCTGCGTTGCCATACTACAGATTTTTTACAAGGTTTTAGGCAGTGTTATATATTTCCCACATCATGTTAATCTAGTTAATCATAGAAGTTAATACTTTTAACAGAGTAAGCCCAGAAAACTACGTTTTCTGTGGCGTAAGTCTGGCATGCCAAGTGGAGGGGAGCAGCTTGAATGTTGATTTACTTAACACTGGAATACATTGATGACAACACGTTTATTTGTTGTTGTTCGGTCTAATAGTTACGATGTCTATGATCTCCACTGTAAGCGCAATTTCAACAACAGTTAAAGAAAATAAATTATTAGAATCACCTTAAAACAAACGTTCCAATAATTCAAAGAGAGTTATAAATGTGTGAAGATTGCACATAAGTTCTATCCGTGATACTATTAATGGAATGTACGAAAGAGTATTATTTAAAAATTATAATATTTTACATCGGTTATTCATAAGCTGTAACTTTTTTTAGAACATCATGTAACTTTGATAACTTTAAGCTAGAAATTAAAAGACAGAGAACTGTTTGATGGTTGTCTTAACTCTTTAAGAAGCATCTTCAAGAAGATAGGCTTCGGATGGTAAAAAGGTGAACTGAGGCGAGGGCTTATGGAACTTTCCCATGTGGCTTTCAAACGACTGGTATTTTTGAAAGAATGTATTAAAGAAAAAGAAGCATTCTTGCACCAATTCGTTTTCTTGAATGAAACATGGATTTTTCAGAATGGTACCATTGGTCGATCTTGGCAAGATGAAAATAGAAGAAGTGTTATATCTACTAAAGTTGATGGAAAAAGGTATTGTGTAGTAAACAAATATATAAACTACGGAAATTGTTGTATATTTATTTTGTTTTTATGAAAAAGAAACTGAGTAATTCCTTCACTCAGATATTTTGGTTACAAGCTAGCAACACTGTGGATAACTGACGCCACTCGAAGGGTATGACGTGCATCGGATTTTGTTATGCAAAGAATATACATTATTTCTAGTAAGGTGTACGACTTTCTAGATAGCTGTCGCTGAGTTCCAGACTACTAGGCATACTCAGATTGGTCAATACCGGTATCCTGAAATGAGGAAAACATTATTACTATATAATACTTTTAAATAATATATAATTTCATTGGTTCCATGGCATGAAAGCTCATCAGTGAGTACATTTTCTATCGAAGGCCCTGTAACAGATTCGATTTGGATAGTATTCATGAGTGGAACACAAATCATAGGTACATTTACATCCTCAACCGGATTTGACATTATTTAACAGATATTAGACATAAACGAGTAAAGAACTTGAGCAGGGAATAAGATGCGAGGTTTGATTATACCTGCATGGTTGTATTCTGTCTCAAGATGATATTTATATAAAGGGCGACTTAGGAAAACAACCGAATTTTAATGAGGAAGGGGCATTCAATTTGTTAAAATCATAAGAACAGAAGTCATCCTCGCAAGCATAGAAGCTTTTACAGTTTTTGCTCGAGCTCATCTTGCCTGAAGATTTCCTAGCAAATGATGTTACAGGTTCTTTTGGGAAAACATAATATTTCTTATTCTTCACTTTTAAATAATAAGAACTTTAACACAAGAGATATATGCAGCTAACTTTTTTCTTTTTTGTTAGATAGAAGCAGCTGCAGCAAGGCCAGACATATTAGAAAACTATTGTTAATATAAAAGAGCTGAGGCAGATACTTACAAAATGCTTATATTAAAATAAGAATACACTAATAACACGTAGAGTGCCTAGCTTCCCTGTATAGAATATAAGTCAAAGTACTTAATATAAATGTTGTCTCCGGAAATTCCTGCCCTTGTTGCCTAAGTGGTAAGGAATGAAATAATAATAATTACAGGGCTATAGTAATAAAAGTTGCAACAATTTTAAATAAAAATGAAACATTAAAAAATATATATAGGAATATTCCACTCGCGTATAAAAAAATCCCATAAGGACAGTGGTATTTTCGAAAACTTACAGCGGATATACAAAATCGAAAACACCAAAACGAACATACCACTTGTCAGTGTCACTTTGTTGACAAATTTCTATTTATTATTTCAAAGTTGACAAAATGAATGTTTTTGGATTCGTGAAATATTCCTTTAAATACCATGCGTGCTTTAAAACTAACCGGATAATTTTTCACTTATACGTGTTTTCTTTACAAATTTCACTCGTGAAATTAAAGAAAACACGCATTCGTAAAAAAGTATCGGTAATTTTAAAGCACTTGTGGTATTATACCCGAAAAGTTCTTGGGAACAACTATGGCGACAACTGGCAAGTGACAAATATAAAATCGTAACGGACAATTGGCTAAATTCGTTTAACCCAGTGCTAGTTTGAAATCAGGATCTCGGATAAGTTAAGACTAACACTACTTACTAATATTACGTATCAGAAAGAGATAGCTCATCAAAATGACATGCATATATGGTCAGACTACTAACTGAATGTACCGCCTAAGTGAATCAACCTTAGGTTACTCTAAACTCATGTCGTGGAGTAGCAAAGACAAGCAGTATTGAGCCACGCTTATCAATTGATAAAGAAAGCAGCAGTTAAGTCGAGTTTATCTGGTACGACAGCATCAATTAACCCTTTACCTTATCGGCGAAATCGGGTAGATACCTCTATTTGCCCATAGTTGGCGCCCAATCAAAGGCTTCATACCCCTGGACCGGCTGGTCTGGTCTTTGCAGGAGTTTCCTTCTCCGGTTCTGACTGATTCTTGTCGGATAGAGCCGGTAATGCATTCGATTGTCAAGAGATGTTGCTAAAAGCTACATATGCGACTCTCCAGTATTAAATTTGTTGCGAGTATCATGGTTGAACACGTGGTTTAAAAATGTACTGAAAAGTAAACAACTAGTTCACAAGCATCTAATTCAACGACTAACGTGGATTGTTGTCAATCAAAAGCATTCTTCCACCTTTACTAACAAGTGTTGTACGCGTCCGTAGTTACCAGAAAATGACTTTGATTATATTTCTCCTGAAAACACCTGATCATTCTTAATATTTTAAATTGTTTTCGGGTGCTGTATTTTTACATTTTCCAATGATGTTTAAATAGGAAGTTAAATCATACAAACTGTATCATTTAACAAAGAGCAAACAAAATCAAGTATTAGGAATTCATAAAAGCCACCGTTCTCGTTTACCATAATTCCCATCTGTGGAAAGAAAAATCGAGAACAAAAGCAAAGCCAAATACTTGCCACGCATATTTTATGGGTTTTTCACATTTTCAAAATGTAAAGGAGAAAACCGTGATCAGCAAATACGAGAATAATCAAATTTACGTTAATAAAGGATGCTCGTAGGATTTTTACTTAATCATCGATTGGGGTTCATATTTAAGAAAAACTGACAAAGCTGAAATATTTCACTGGAGAAGTTTTGATTTGGGTGATTTGAATTGTAAAACTGAGCCTTCTAGGTGGACAATTACATTCCGCTTTTATCAGTCAGTTAAAATTAACATTTTCTAATTTCAGTATTCTTTGATTTAAGACATCCCTTGAGTTTTTTAGCTCAGATTAATCGATTTCGATTACAACCAAAAAATATAAAAGTATGCATATCATTTTCACAACTAAAGTAAATTATAAGAAACTGAAAGGGATACACATCCTAGAATAACCACCGAGTTACTAAAAAGGCACAATGTTATAGGTAGAACAAGACATAAATAAACAAATTAATGAAAGACAGAAGGGCGGGAATGATGAATAGGGAATTATAAAAAGAGAAGCATCTAGAAATTATAATTGAAAGAAATTGTCCATAATCTCGAGGAGACCTGTTTCAGGTTAATCAAAGGACCCCAGTTTAAAGTCACGGCCGAGAAGAGCCAACAAACGAGAAGCAACAATATGGCATTTGGCGAAATCAATGTAGTGGGAGGTAACCCGGACAACTGTCACAAGCTTACTCCGGCCCGTTAGTCCGGTAGTCGATGAGTTATCGTTATCGAGTTTAGTTGTCTTTTTTGTTAAAAGAAATGTATTGTTTAACTATTTATTTTTGTGAGTGCTGTGCTATTATGAAACTATGACTGGTAACACATGTGCGTTTCGAGGGTGTCACTCAAAAAAAGGTAAAGGAATAAGCATGTTTACATTTCCAAAGGATCCTGAATAGTAAGTACATTTGCACCCCTATGATACATTTGTTTATATTTTTTTTCTTGTATTTATCTGTTGTATTTTATTACGTGAAAGGTATATGGAAAAGACCTACCATTATGTATTATGGTATTCAAGTGAAGTTGATATTAGATGTATAAAATTAAGTACCTTTTTAAGGAAAGGCGACGGGAAGGAAAAAATATCAAACTAATCTAAAAGAACATGTTTTTATTTTGCTAACAGATCCTGTGTTTTAATGAAAAATATTTCTGAAAGCACAAGTACTTATTTTCATTTAGTAGTTTTTATCGAATACTTAATATCATATTTCTACGCGTAGATCAGGTAAAATAAGTAAAGAGTAAGTAGCAATAGATATATTATAAAAAAATCATAGGGTTTTCCGAAATTTACAACTTATTTTGTTTAAACAAAATAAAATATCATATTATCTACCTACCGTTTAAATTCTAAGTATCTATAATTATTGTCCATGTACCTATCGAAGAATTGAAAAATAGCAGAATTACCTGTAAAAAATATTCAACATACTCTTTACAAACAGAAAATGGTTTGTAGCATTATAGGAGTGGGCTAAGAAGCAATGTTTGCCTGCATACATATCAAATTAAAGCCGCCTAATGGATAAGAATGCTAAAAAATAATTTAAAAGGCAAATTAAAATAGCACTTTGTTATATATCATGTCTAATATAACCAAAACTGAAAATTTGCCAAACATTTACTTAAATTTTACGCAGTCCAATAGTAATCCAGAAATTTATAATTATAATAAAAATATCACAATAAACCTTTTAAACTATGGGCCCTTATTTGTTACGTAAAGTTAAGGACCAATAGACCTAGATATAACATTGTTTATTTTAGCTTTAGGATTGTTGATTAAAAATGTAAGAAACGGTTACAAAACTGCTGTTCAATATTTAAAAAGAAATAAAGGGATACATAAGAAAATACTGTTTTCTACTTACGCACTGTCTACTTGATCCGTAAAACTTTAATTACACAAACTATATTGTAAGAAGCCAAGCTGTGCGTAAGACCAGTTACGTAATATAATAATGTCTGCATTATCAAGGGCAATTTTCGCTAACGCTCGTACCGTTATTTTCGAAATCGTGTGTAATAGGCCTCTTACCACTCTTGGTATGTAATATACTATTCTATTTCATTTCCTTTCTAAAATGTACTATCAGTAAGTAACGCACAGTTAATAAAACATTTCAGAAATATTTTTATTTTATTTAATTTTTTTTTGATATTACAAAATTTGCTGGAAAGCCAATTACATGAAACACAGAACATAATCATGAAAATTACTTCTTACTAGGTACCCACATTTTTTATTTCAGTGGAAAGCATTTTCTTCATCGTTTTAGTGCTCCTTTTAGTGTAATAACCCGGACAACTGTCAAAGTTTCAAGGTGAAGGACATATAATTTGGTCCCCATTTAATCAATGCTAAACACGGGATTTTGTCGCTTCTCGTTTGTTGGCTCTTCTCGGGCCACGGTCTTTCGCCGACCGTGATTTCGCGCTGCGTTATTTTGATTCTAAAAATCTAAATAATGCCAAACGAACAGAGATGGATGACAATTAAAGTTCTTTAATTAATGGATACACAAAATGTATCCCATTGTACGGAAAAAATGCTACCACAAATTCCTGGGATCTAAAAATGACGATCTAACCCAACTTACCTCAGTCCAAAAGTGAATGATTTCGGAGATACAGAGTGTCAAAGGTTCAATTTGATTTTAGTTTTTCATAAATAATCTTTTTAATAATTGGTTTATTGTCACAATATTCGGCTAAAGGGGGTTTTATGAGGTGAAAAATTAAAATTTTCTCTCATTTTTATTTTAAAATTTAGAGGGTGCCACCTGCGGTACCCTGCACACATTTAATACAAAATAACTTTTTTGAGCCACCCTGTATTTAACTTTTAAATAAAAATTCTTATTTTCCGACGTATTTTACCTAAAAAAGGTATGTGTGGTAAAAGTTGATTTGAGCACCCGTTTTTGAGATATCTGGATTTAAAAAAGTCACTTCGTGTATATTAAATCTTAAGGTCCAAATTGTTGTAATAATTGAACACAATTTGAAGCGAAGGCGTTAAATTACAACAACTGTCACTTAAAACCGACTGGTGTCAAATCGAATCTAAAATAATAATTGACGTAACAAGTTCCGAAAGTGATATTTTACGGGATAAGTAGGAACTTGG
Source organism: Polydrusus tereticollis (assembly GCA_963920685.1). Taxonomy (NCBI): domain Eukaryota; kingdom Metazoa; phylum Arthropoda; class Insecta; order Coleoptera; family Curculionidae; genus Polydrusus; species Polydrusus tereticollis. Next base: position 106,448,983 of record OY987331.1, on the reverse strand, counting down.
AATCCTGCGAGTCCCGTAAAATCTTTTTTGGATCGTGTTACGTACAATATTTCTTCTGTAGCCGTTTTGTATGTTAAAAAGGATATCGATAGATAATAGTGGTGGTATGAACTTTATATACATAGACAATTACATATAACAATCACTCTTATAAATACATTACTAATGAATATTAATGACACAGTTATGACAATTATTTATATTAACAGAAGTGGCAGTGTTGAAATTAGAATTAGACGCATCAGTAATTGTACTAGTTTTCGAGATATTAATTTCGTTACGGCCCTTTTCAATCTGTCAAGCTATGCGAATTTTGTTTCTTAAAGAATTTTCTATGTATCCCTCTGCTACACTAGTTGATTTCCATCCTTCGTGTCTCTTTAGGTTGGTTATACTACCACCACTTCAGCGAGTAAAGTGGCTGAGCTCCTGCGTAAACAGTGCCCGGTGTATTCTTTGGGATTCGGTTATTTAAGAAATTCAGCAATTATGCAGGCGATTTTTCCAAAAGTGTGAATACCAATAGGTTGTATAGTACATTTTCCGTTTTTATAATAAACAAATAATCTACCATGTTTTCTGTATAAAGAAATAGTATTTTCGCCAATGACGACAAAGGTTCTTTCCATATTCGTTTTAGAATTAGGAATTTTAATCACTAACATGGTTGTCTTATCTTCTATATCATCCAAATTAATTTTAAAAAGCTCTTCACGACGAAAAGCGCCTGCCAAACCAACTATTAATCAAACCTAAAACTAAAAAAAAAATTGTCGCAGATGTTATCTCCAACTTCTGATAAGAAGTGATTTATTTCTTCTTTATTCAATACTCTTGATTTTTTTGGTTAATAGCCAATAGATTTTCTCTTAGGCAATAACTTTGGGACAGCGGCTTATATCTATATTATTTTCAATATTAATTGTGGACTTAAGCATCGAGTAATTGCTCCAAAGACTTGATGCCTTTAAGATTTTAGATGTTCCAATAAATATGCAAGAATCACTTGTTCATTTATAGTATGCACATTTTTATTATTGCTCCATTTTTGAAATAAATTCTAGACCAATTCATACCTCTCTATTGACTTTACCGGCAATAATTCATAAGTAGCCGCTTCAGCAGATTCAATAATCTCAATGTGGAATCATTTCAGCCTCACTTTCGCTACTGGTTTCCATTTTTTGGATTTAAAAGCGAAAAGCACACATTAATGTTACATGACAAGCGCTGTCATAATCATAGACAAGGGAGATGCGCTTGGTCATAATAAAATACAAAGTTCATGCTATTGTCAAAGCTACCTACATAGATACCCAAATCGTCCCGAAAGTAACAAGAATCGTCCCGAAAGTAAAGAAATCGTTTCGAAAGTGAATAAAATCGTCCCGAAAATAGCTACTTTCGGTACCATTTGTGTTAAGTGGTCCTTTCGATTTAATAAATAATACCGAAAATTTTATTTTCGAGACGGCTGCAGAAAAAATAATTGAAGCATACATTTGAATTGTCGAACAATTTTAAAATTTCTTTTCGTCATGGACGTACAGTATACCTACCAACGAAAAAATGACCAATATGTTTTGGTCCTTGGATATTGCCAAGGAAATGGTTTAAAATTTTGCAGAGTATACAGTGAAAGATTTCCGAATCGTCGCTTACCAAACCATAAAACCTTCGCGTCAGTTGAAAAACGTCTTTGTGAAACGGATAAGTTTGCGCCTGTTTCTATTAATTATGGTCGTGCACGTACGGTAAAAGCTCCAGAGGTTGAGGAAGATATTCTAAATCGAATTTAAAAAAACCCTAAACTCAGCAGCGGACGATTGGGCTTAGAGCTAGGGATATACAAAGATACTGTTAATAGGGTGACCAGAGAACAACTACTGCACCCATTTCATATTCAACGGGTACAAAAGCCTAGCTTTCTGCCGGTTTATCCAAGAACACACTGACAAAAATGGATTTACCGACTGTAACGCACGTCTCTATGTTTTTCAAACTGAGCCTCCGAATTATCACAAATTATTTAAAAACGCTACAATAACTCAGCTTCTTTTGGTTCGCCTCAACACAGAAAGAGATTTTTTATCAACATTTTAAACACATTTGGGATGACCACAATCCTTCATTTTGTAACCATTTTATGAGTTACCTGAACTCAGTTTTTGAATTGGGAAAACTTACTAATTGATTTTAAAGTGCCGTCTTTACCCGGACGTGCATTATTTTAACTCATTAGCATGTGTAAATTATTTTTAGTTGTAATAAGTCATAAAGAGTGCTCTAAGAACCCATGTCGAGGGTAAATCACCGATGGAAAGGTCACGGAAAATTCCGAATTGGCGCTCGTGCCGATTTGGCGCGGTAACTTCATCCCATTGTTATTAGTACCTCATGCACGTCGCGTCGTCATGGACCACATAACTGGACTTGCTATCCGCACAATCGTTGATCGGCGGGATATTTTATATTTCAAGTTTGTTCTCCTCATACAGGTGCGTGAAAATGAGGATACTTCAACTTTAGGAAATATTAAATCTATAGTCGTTAAATTAATCATCGTAAGCTAGAACAACTCAAATGTCTAGTTTTGATAGCTCGAGTCATGAATTAATCTGGCCCGAGTAGTAACGCATCACAATTATTCCCATGTTGGTTGGTCTCTGGTGCTCTGGTAACTTAGACAATAAATTGCTGCGGCCCACGTCGCATGTGTTCGTGAAACTCAATCACGATTAGCTACGGTAGTTACATATCCACAACTTTGAGTTACCTCAAGTTAGTCTTCAACTAACAAATTTCACTTGCTATGATTATCTTATATGTTGTACTTATTAATTTGAGACAACTATTAGAACCCAATTTAAACTCGATATAGTTCCCCTGAGGATGACTGTATATATAGTCGAAACATGTAGGGACATTCATTAAAAAAATTTTCAAAATATATAATATTTGTGGAGGAAGACAGAAGTGTTGTTTTAATTTATTACCTGCACTCCACTGCAAGTATGGACTACTTCTTCAAATTTACGGTAGCCTTAGTTTACCAAAAATTTGGGTTTGGTCCAGTGCATAAAATAACCCATCTTCAGAGCTATTATAAGTTATGAACACCGATTTGATGCAATTTCTTCGAATTAGTTGCCGTAATGCACAGGTCTAATCTGTCTCCTATTAGCAACACGCGTCGATCTAGGACAACTCATATTTGAATTATATCAACTCGATATTTCGCTCAATGCACAGAAATCAAGATAGGAACTTTACACGAAAAATGTTATTCACAGATGAAACCTGTTCCACGCGGTTTGGCATAGCTAATTTGTACAATGAACATGTCAATGCTGAATAAAATCCTCATGCGACTGAAGAAACCCATTATCAGCATGAGTTTAAGATCAATGTGTGGACAGGAATCATTGACACTTTCGCTCTAAAATATCTCATATGACCGAAAAACCCGACGATTGTCGAGGTGCAATCTCGATTAGAAAATGGAATCGCTTTTATAAAAACGTTTGAATTTAATGTCATCTCGATACCGATTCGATCGATGCAGAATGCAATCTCTCTGCTGCGTGCAGAGCATATTTTGACTGAATGACATAGATGACGGTTTTCCGTGAATCTCAAAACCAACAGCAAAGGTCACAAAGAATAATCAAAATTTGAGACAACACAGCCTAAAATGAAGAGCGATTTCGCGAAAGGGCGTAGAATCACGGACTTGCGATTCTACGACAATCACAATAAAGTAATTGGTACATACCTTTATTATGTTGATTACGTTAATTAGTAAAAATTTAATTTTTGCTCGTACATAAAACCCTAAATTATTTTTTAAGCAAACTTCTTATTAGGTCGAAAGTTTACTAAACGTTAAAGAAAAAACGCACTGTATATGGAGCAAGATGCATTTTAATTACAAACTTTAAACAATCCTATTATATATCTACATCTAGTGTGCTTATAACCAGATAGAGTATTAGCTACGTGTACGTTCAACAAACATAATATATAATATGTTGCTCTGCTCTATAATATATACTCATTAATTCCACTACATTATCGCACGTTTCATAATAGGTATAAAATGACACAAAGTGATAATTAGACCGAATTAATGTTTACCTCTAGAGTGTTATGCCGCACTGTTAATTATTAACGGCATATGGTCGTTAAAATAAAAAATATGTCCCGGGGGGTAAGAAAGCGGGTATATCGGATGATTATCCTCACGTAATCCACATGGCTGAAATTCCCCAGACAGTAGAAGAGTTGGGCCCGTTAAATTTCTTAACCCCCGGCAATTCTTTGCAGTAAATACCTAATGATTAATTTTAGTTTAAGTCGGAAAAAGAAGCTTGGAGATTTTAGGTTATTTAATGGACTTATTTACCTTAGCGAAAATAACAATTTTGTTTCTCTTGCAAATGAATCGCTGTATTGTCAACTAAATATCATGATCTCCATTTTCATAAACTACTGCTATATTCTAAAGATTTCAAACCATTATGTTCGTAAGTGGGGCAAGTATAATACAAAGCAAATCGCGGTTTCCCTTAAAGCAGAAAATTACTACTTATTTTAAAGACAAAGTCTTCCTCCATAAAGTGTATTTAAAAAACAAAATGTTTTGTTCCCTACGTTGTTAAACGTCCATCCTTAGGGGATACCAAAATCGAGTTAAATGAAAACGATTCTTGAAGTTATCTCAAACTAATGACCACAACTTAATATAAAAGGATGAATTCAAAAATTGAAGATGAAGTTGTCACTTTTATTTACAAAGCAGGGCATAAGAATGATATTGGGAACTATAGACTAATAAGTGTATAAACGCATTTACAAAAAGAATAATTAAAATAAAATAAAACCCAGCGTATGGTACGAACATATATTTCCAACTGCCCTCAATCAATTCCTAAAACAAGGGCCTTTTAGGGTATCCCAAATAACCCATAAATATTCTTAAAGATTAACAGGACTGAGAGAAATATAATACGTTGACACAATCCATTTGCGTCTCGCCTAAATGGTACAGATACAGGGTGTGCTTTTCTTAAGTTGTTACAGTCGGCCAAACCTGACTCCCTTCACGTCCCCGTGAAGTCCACTCCTTCGAGAATCTGTAACATAACAAAACATGTGTATGAGATATTTATGTTCAATAAGATCACAGTTGAGCATTCTCGCAGTCATCGTCTGACTCACTAGAACTCACAACTGTTTTGAAAAGTTTCATCTTATCTCAGGGACATATCCCTTTATACGCGGTTCGGCAGCGTTCTGCACCCGCAAGATCCTCAACCACATAACGATCGTTATCTAACACTGCCGTTACAGTGAAGGGCCCTTTGTAATGTGGTTCAAGTTTATTACTCTGTCCATCATTTGAACACTTTGTTCTATGGACCAGGACCTGTTGTCCTAGAACGTATTTCTTTATCTCGGCATGCCGCTTATCGTACAATTGTTTTTGATTTAGCTGACGTTCAGCAATTCGTTTGTACACTTCAGTCCTCATAGAAGGGATGTTAATACGTTCATCATCGCAAACCTCAGAAGTTAGAAATGCGTCATTAACACCACGTGGCTAATAACCGAAAAACACCTCGTACGGTGACTTTCCCGTCACAGAGCTCACCGCCGTGTTAATGCCCCATCTAACTTTGGCCAAGGCTTTATCCCAGTGAAGAAGATCGTCATCCACACTCGTCATTAGCGATGATAAGATCACTCTGTTTACCCGCTCTACTTGTCCCATTTTGCACTACCAAATCGTTAGTACCCTGTATTATGCAAGATACGGCCCTTTTTCCGTGAACGTCACAAGATCTAAGAAGTTCCATTTTTTCAAAATAGTAAGTCGTCATTGTTTCCGTAGGATCTTTGCGTCTATTTAACATGGTTTGAAGAAGAGTCGCGTAATCGGTATGGTTAGGAAACTTCTTTTTACCAACGCTTTCCACTCTTCCCAAGTTAAATTATAATTCTGTAAGCTATGATACCCATTTTTCGCCATGCCTACAAGTCTGGATTGCATGTGGTAAATAGTTGTTATGTCGTCCCACTGGTTTAATAACTTTAGCTGTTCAATTTTTAATAGCCACTGTTGTGCCGTCAAATTGCTATTATCTGGTGAAAATTCTGGGATGCAATCACTACGAACATTTACCCTAGGTGCTTCCTGTCTGGATTCTACTGATCGAGTTTGCTGGCTTAGATTTTTAATCATATTTTCTAACCTTCTGAATCTTTCTTCTGTCGTTTCAGGTTCAGAGCTTCTTGGGGAGGCAGAAGGGGAACGAGTAGACAAACGTACATTCACGTTCTGTGATTCTGGACGTGTCCTTGAATCACTTATTGCCTCTGCTCTCCGAGATTTACGACTGCGATAACGAGCACTATCACTGTCTGATCTCGCACTAGAGCTCTGGCTCCAAGATCGGGATCGTTTACCCATTGTACTAACAAAGTATTTCAGGAAGTAATTAAACAAAGCACTAAATGCGATTAGTCACTAAGCACTACACAAATCTGACAAACAAAAGTTAATAACACACGAAATAATTATTAACGGCACGTGAAGTAAACGCCACACCTGATCTATAAACGCATTTACAAAAAGAATAATTAAAATAAAATAAAACCCAGCGTATGGTACGAACTAGTGATGGGATAATTCGAATTAAAAATAATCAATAATCCGATTTTTCAAATAATCGTTACCATCCGATTATGAAAATATAATTCGAATGATTTGATTCGAATGATGAGAATCTGAATGCTCGCGCATTTCAATCACCCAAAATCGTTCTGCGATCTGCCCAGTGTTGCCTCTCCTACCGATTTTCACCTCAATTTACCGATCTACCGAAAGCACATTGAATTATACCTAATTTTACGATTTAAGTTGTTGTCAACATGTCATTGTCAACTTAGTTGAGTATACTAGAGTCTACTAGAGACTAGAGAACAAGAGAACGCCTTAGTCCTATTAGAACACACGAGATGGCTAAACATTAACTACACTTTTCAATTTAAACTTGTTTCTTGTTTGTATTAAAGGTTGCCTATCAATGGTAGGCAACATTAATACTATAGAACAATAGAAAATAGAACGTCTAGTCTTATAAGAACACACGAGATGGCACGACATTGATTTCAACTCTCGGGGATTACCGCTTTTATTTGAAATCCCGCTGCTGTAAACCTCCGACACTCTTTCATGTGAAATCCCGCGGTGAATCCCCGACGTAAACTTATAAAAGGGACGAAATTACAATTTTACTTACACTACATTAAACCTCATTTATAATTATTTGTTTCTTTTGTGACAAAATAAAATCGTGTACCTAACAGTGTAACCCAAATTTGTTTTATATAATCTGATTATAGTCGCAAACTATTTAAAGGTAGGTGTGATTTTTTAGTTAAATATATATATTTTTTAATTACCTACTATTCATTCATTTTTGGAAATTAAAAATATTAATTAAATGAACGTACTTTTAGAAATTGCAATGGATTTATCTGGTGCTAGTGATTCAAGTGATAAGGAGGAACCTTCAACTTCCTTTTCAAAGAATAAGAAAATGAGAAAATATGCTCAAACCTATAAAACTGCATGGGAAGAGAAACCTGAATTTAAAAGCTGGCTTATGAAAAGTCGTAAAGGAGAAAATTATGCCAAATGTCGCAGCTGCGATAAAGATCTAAATATTTCCAGCGGAAAAGATGCCCTAATAAAACATGGAATTTCAAAATTTCATTTAGAAAAAGTTAAACTTCAACGAGGTCAACAGTCCATTAGCAAATTTGTCGTTGAAACGTCAGCGTCAGCACAAGTTACTCTGGATTACAATGTTAAAGAAGGTATTCTTTTTTATTGATTGCTTAGTACATAATTAAAACTAATTGAATTTTATTGTTGCAGCTGAAATCAGACTATGTGCTCTTGTGGCAGAACACAATTTACCGATAATGTTAATGGATCATTTGCCTCAGTTGTGTGCTTCAGCATTTCCGGATTCAAAAATTGCAAAAAGTCTGGCTTGTGCAAGGACCAAGACGACAGCCGTGATCAACAATGTTATTGGTGATGAAAATTTCAATGACATTTGCAAAAATTTACGAAGTAAAAAATTTTCAGTAATAATCGACGAATCTACTGATCTGTCGACTCAAAAGCATCTTTGCATTGTTGTCAGGTATGTGACAGAACATTTTGTAAAAGATAGTTTTTTTAAGTTGATAAAAGTTACAGATGCTCCAGCTCAGTCAATTTACAATTTGTTGATTGAAAATTTTATTAAATATGAAATACCCTACAAACAAAACTTAATTGGATTTGCTTCAGATGGGGCAAATGTGATGTTTGGCGCACATCACTCAGTTATGAAACTATTAAAAAATGATATCCCTGAATTATTTGTCATGAAATGCATCTGTCATTCGTTTCATTTGTGTGCATCTAGTGCTTGCCTTAAGTTACCCGCACATTTAGAAAATTTAGCGAGAGATATTCACAGTTACTTTAATAGTAGCCCAAAAAGAAAATTTGAATATATAGAATTCCAAAATTTTAGTAATGTTAAAGTCCATAAATTGCTCCATCCATCCCAAACACGATGTTATCTCTCGAAAGTGTTGTTAAAAGAATATTAGAGCAATACGAACCTTTAAGGTTATATTTTATTGATATAGTAAGTAACAAAAACGACGTTGTAATAGCGGAAAGTATCTTGCAAAAATTACAAGATCTACAAAACAAATTATATTTTCAGTTTTTGGATTATGTTCTGCCATTTTTCAACCAACTAAATCGAGAAATGAAGTCTGAATCCCCAAAAATACATCTTTTATATGAAAAAGTAACCGGTGTGCTACAAGCATTTTTTGATTGTTTTCTTAAAAGAGATTATATCATAAAAACACCAATGGCCAATGTTGAGTTTAAAAATCCCCAAAACTTTTTAGCTATTGAAAATATGTATTTTGGAGCAAATGTAGCTGCCACTATACAAAATTCTAAAAACTTAACCCCCTTTCAAATTGAAACATTTAAGCTGCGTTGTTTAGATTTTTATATTGAAGCCTGTACACAAATAAGATCAAGATTTCCTTTAAACGACAATATTTTACAAAAACTGGGTATTATAGATCCGCAAAAAGTTAAACAAGGAGATATTTCATCCATAGCTGATGTTTCTATGTCATTTCCCCATTTCATTAATAAAAATGAAATACAAAAATTAGATTTTGAATGGAGATTATTGCGAAATTGTAAAGAAATGCAGAGTTTCAGCGATGATGTAGAGTCATTTTGGCAATCCGTTGGAGAAATAATATTAGGAGATGAAACTCGAGCATATCCGACATTGTGCAATTTTGTTGAAAATCTCCTATGCTTACCACATTCATCAGCAAATTGCGAAAGAGTTTTTTCAATTTGTAATTTGTTGAAAACAAAACAGAGAAATCGTCTGGAAGCGACAACAATTTCTGGTTTGATTTATACAAAACAATATATGGACAAAAATGTGTGCCATAATTTCATTGTTGAAAAAACTCTAGTTGCAAAAATGACTGATTCAAATTTAAAAGGAAAACCTTCTTATGCAGATTAATTTTAAAATATAGAAATAAGAATAGTTTAGAGTGAAAAATTAGGTTTGTATGCCCAAGTATTTTGTATTTTTAAATAAAAGTTTATTTGTACATAATATTATGCAATTGTGTTTTATTTCAAAAATAAATCCTTGTGTTTACCACAGTATTTGAAATTAAACGTTGGCCACAGATAAATATATAATTATGTTAACTACCAGTTGCACTTGCAGTAAATAATACACTATTTTAAAATTCTACCGAAAAATGTCGAAATCTACCGATTTTCTGCGAAGCATCTACCGAATTTGTTACAAGCGAGGGTGGCAACACTGGATCTGCCAGACCACGCCAGACCTTAACCGGCCGGCGTTGCCACAGCTCGCTCAATCGAGCGAAATCTTGCTCTTTTTTTCAGAATCGCTCTGTCGCTCCGACTTTAATCAAATAGTTTCAAACAGCTGATCTTTTTTTAGTGCCGGGTCTCATTATTTAGGTTATTATATTTTAAACTTTTAAAGAAAACTGGAGTATTAAAGAAAATAATAATCTAACGGCAACAGCGCGCTACTGTCGGGGACAATAATTCAATAATCGGCGATCGGTAGCACTCGTTGGTGGTGATTGCCCATATTCGATGTGTATTATGAATGATATATAATTCGAATTATAATACGATTATTGAAATCATTCATAACCTGATAATCCGATTATTAAAATAATACGATTTTTCCCAACACTAGTACGAACGTATATTTCCAACTGCCCTCAATCAATTCCTAAAACAAGGGCATTTTAGGGTATCCCAAATAACCCATAAATATTCTTAAAGATTAACAGGACAGAGAAATATAATACGTTGACACAATCCATTTGCGTCTCGCCTAAATGGTACAGATACAGGGTGTGCTTTTCTTAAGTTGTTACAAGTGTAATCTCGAATGTAGAAAAGAGTTTCAATAAATGTCTTTGAGTAAGACTGAGTGATTTTTTTAAATCAGCCAACGCAATGTCAAATAATCAGGGTCAATGAAGGGAAAATGTAATTCGGATGCCATATTATATGAACTAATGTCGAATATAATACAGTGGACCACAAAATTAACCGGACGGAAAAAATTTTGCTTCAATTCAATCTTAAATAACTTTTAAGTTTTTTTACCAAGTTCGATAATTTTTTGACATGTTGCAGATGCTGTCATCTTCATCATGTTCTGATATTGTTTTTACGCACAGTGTAAATGGATATGTTGACATACAGGATAGCACAAAAAAATGCATTTTACGCTTAATTCCTGAACATCCTGTGGAAAAAATTAAGAACTGATTGATGTTTCTCTGTACGACATTTTTTATTCCCATTTCAACAACTTGTTTTTGATTCACACCAATATCTGGATTATTAAAGGAAAAACACAGGTTTAAAGTTAATAATGCAATAATCCTTTATTAGCAACAATCCGATAAATATCCGAGGCGATACAGAGGTTTAGGCAGACTTGTTCTTACTCGAGAAGACCCGGGCAGGGAGATGAAGAGCCACAAATGCAGTTAAAGATCGATTTCTTCTTCAAGTTCTTCGAGAACGAACAGCCTCTGCTGCGGATTTAGCTATAAGATTGGCAGATGTTCATGGTACCTTAGATTTATCTCAAACCGTGCGCAGAAGGTTGAGAGAACAGAATCTAACATCCCAGGTACCTGCATTAGGACCTCTATTAGATGCAGGTCATCGAAGGCACCGCCTTAAGCTCATGCAGATTGGGACATGAACGACTGGTAAAACGTTCTCTTTACAGACGAGTCTCGTTTTACGCGATATTCACCCGACGGACGTCAAAGAGTGTGGAGAGGGCCCGGAGAACGATACTCTCGATGTTGTTTCTCTCCTAGAGTGCAACTTGGTGGCGGAAGAGTGATGGTGTAAGGCGGCATTTCTTTGGAAGCCCGTACAGACCTCATTACACTTGAGGGGGTATTAACGCTGACAAATATATTAGACAGTGCTTAGAAGAACACGTGGTACCATATTCGCATTATATAGAAGAAAATTTTAATTTAATGCACGACAATGCTCGACAGCACACAGACAAATAACGAGGTAATATCTGAACGATATTAGCGATCAAGTATTGGACAGACCCTTAAAAAGTCCAGATCTGAACCCTATTGAGCATATGTGGGATACACTAGGAAGGAGAGTTAGGCAGAACTACGGTGAATTTCAAACTTTGGTTGCGTTAGCACAGGCACTGACAAACGAGTGGCAGTAGATACCCCAAGACGCGGTTGCTGCCTAAATTAAATCAATGCCTGAAAGGATGAGGGCTGTTATTCCGGCTCGTGGAGGAAATACTCGATTTTAATTAATAATAAAATAATCTTAATACCACTATTTCCCATGTTATTCTTTAATTTTTTGTTACTAATAAAGGATTATTACATCATTTCCTTTAAACCTGTGTCTTTCCTTTAATAATCTAGGTATTGGTATGAATGAAAAAACAAGTTGTTGAGAAAAGATGGCACTTAAAAATGTCGTGCAAGGAAACATCAATTAGTTCTTAAATTTTTCCATAGGATGTTCAGAAATTAAGCGTAAAATGCAATTTTTGCTACCCTGTATGTCAACATATCCATTTACACTGTTCGTAAACACGGTATCAGAACATGATGAAGACGACAGCATCCGCAACATGTCAAAAAATTATCGAACTTGGTAAAAAAAACTTAAAAGTTATTTAAGATTTAATTGAAGCAAAATTTTTCCGTCTGGTTAATTTTGTAGTCCAGTATACATCATGTTAACGGGGGCGACAGATGCATCGTGCTTTCTGGATCTTGCGAAGGCTTTTGACACCGTGTCCTACTCAATGCTTCTCTATGCACTGGAGGGATGCGCGGTGAGAGGCATTGGGAGTAGTGAGAAACGGACAGAGCGAGGCCAGGTGGTGCTGGTGGTGCTGGTGGTGCAACTAACCCAGGTGGTTCGGTGGTGCGTTTTACGATCTAACCCGGGTGGTTCGGTGGTGCGTTTTATGACCTAACCCGGGTGGTTCGGTGGTGCGTTTTATAACCTAACCCGGGTGGTTCGGTGGTGCTGTTTACAAAATAACCCGAAATTAAACCCGACTTTTTACGACCTAACCCGGATGCTTTCGTGAGGCGGCTTCTTATCTAACCCTAACTTGAACCTGAATATTTATGAACTGACCCGAGATAAAACCCGACTTTTTACAACCTAACCCGGATGCTTTCATGAGGCGGCTTCTCATCTAACCCTAATTTGAACCTGAATATTTATGATCTGACCCGAGATAAAACCCGACTTTTTATGATTTAACCTTAGTGCAAACGCCGCTGTTAAAGCGATATAGTAAAAAAAACTCGATTAAAATTTTATCTTGTTCGCTAGACCAATTAATTTCCAAATATTATAATTAAAACATACAATCACTACACTGGCGCACCGTCAAAAATCGTGCTTGCACTATCACAACGTACAGAGCGTCCGCTTCAGAAAATACGGTGCCGTATTTTTTGCGCCGAACGCTCTGGAGGAACACACTCCGATTTGCAAGTACATACACGCTTTGTCGCGGCAAAGCTCGCCGTCAAATTACGGCCACTCTTTTGCGGTACCGCTTTGTAGGAAACCAAAGCTTTAGTGAAACGCCGCTGCCCCAGAACTCTGTCCATATTCCTCTACTGTGTTAATTTATGCGGGTAATAAAACCGACAAGGGTCGGATCGGCCTGCATACTTATAGAGGTAAAAAACCGCTTTAGAATGTTTTTGGTATATCTTTTTTAGATAATTTTGGGGGAAATAATTTGCCTGAGATGCCAATTAAAAAAGCCTACATTTAATTGTATTTTAGATTCTTGAATTTTGTACATGGATTAAAAATCTACTATTTCTTGAAATTGTATACATTATGTTAGATAATTATTAATATAATGTTATTAAGACTTTGTAAATATCTGTAAAAACTGTTCTAAATCGTGTCATTTCTGAAAATTGTATACTGAGTGATTAGAATTTAGTAAAAAATTAAAAAAATGTTTTAATGTTATTAAGACCTGTGAAAATTTGTAAAACTGTACAGAATTGTATTATTTTCTGAAAATGATATACTGAGTGTTTAGAATTTAGTAAAAATTAAAAAAATGTTTTAAATTTGTTAAATCATGTGAAATCTTGTATAAAATGACTAGAACCGTTCTTAATCATGTCATTTCTGAAAATTGTATACTGAGTGTTTAGAATTTAGTAAAAAATTAAAAAAAATGTTTTAACGTTATTAAGCCCTGTGAAACTTTGTAAAAAATGACTAAAACAGTCGCAAATCGTCATATTTTCTTAAAAGTGTATACTGAGTGTTTAGAATTTAGTAAAAATTAAAAAAAATGTTTTAAATTTGTTAAATCATGCGAAATCTTGTATAAAATGACTAGAACCGTTCTTAATCATGGCATTTCTGAAAATTGTATACTGAGTGTTTAGAATTTAGTAAAAAATTAAAAAAAATGTTTTAACGTTATTAAGCCCTGTGAAACTTTGTAAAAAATGACTAAAACAGTCGCAAATCGTCCTATTTTCTTAAAAGTGTATACTGAGTGTTTAGAATTTAGTAAAAATTAAAAAAAATGTTTTAAATTTGTTAAATCATGTGAAATCTTGTATAAAATGACCAGAACCGTTCTTAATCATGGCATTTCTGAAAATTGTATACTGAGTGTTTAGAATTTAGTAAAAAATTTAAAAAAAATGTTTTAACGTTATTAAGCCCTGTGAAACTTTGTAAAAAATGACTAAAACAGTCGCAAATCGTCCTATTTTCTTAAAAGTGTATACTGAGTGTTTAGAATTTAGTAAAAATTAAAAAAAATGTTTTAAATTTGTTAAATCATGTGAAATCTTGTATAAAATGACTAGAACCGTTCTTAATCATGACATTTCTGAAAATTGTATACTGAGTGTTAAGTATTTAGTGAAATGGTGGCTATTTAGTTAATTCGTGACTTGTTTTGTACAGATTCTTTAGCATTTCTTAAGAACCGAAAAAGAAAACAGAAAAGAAAAAATAAAAGAAAAAAACAACTCCAAGTGTCTTTGCGAACAATCGGCAATAAAATAGAGTATTTCAGTTTTTAATTTTTCGTAAATAAAAGTTGGTTAGATTAATAGTCTCTGTGAATATAATAACATAAACAAAGTGATATGCCGTAAATTTAGGAGTACAGTATAAATTATGCCTCTATTAAAATATACCGCAATAACTAACTACCAAAGGATTTTTGATATTTTGAATATATTTGATGCTCATAGCATTATCACATTTCCAAAGGCTCTAAATTTTAGAAAAATGTTCTAATAGAATATGTCTATCAATATAAAGTAAAGGTATTGTTAGGTTTTTTTAAAAAATACGACCTACAACAGTCTCTGCTACAGCATGGCTGACTCTGTAGAAACTTCTGTGAAACCATAATAATTATATCAATAATCGAGTTGTCGTTATGATAATATTTTCTTCCAATATCCGACTCCACTATCCATAAAAGTTATGTTAGAAAATTCATAATTGAGCGCATTGTAATTTTTTAAAAAGAAATTCACTTCACACACAAAGATGTAGCCATTCAATCCATGAAAATAATGCAAGTCAGTATGCGTATGTTATGGCTAACTGTTTAAATGTCTATTCCTTCCACGTTTATCGGAAGAAATACTTTTTTATACTAGTATTTTAGTTGAAAATAAGATCATAAATCATCTATACAAAACAAGCGTCCCTTATGGATTTGAACGAAAATCATAGATTCGACTATTTTCATGAAAAATAAATCTAAGTACGGAATAATGCAGGAAGATTATCTATTTTCTTGGTTTAGAAAGTGATGTAGTTAAGATTTATAACTTAGGAATAAATAAATTATTATTAATCTTTTCGACCTATTTCTCTTGCATATTTAATTTCTTTGATAGTAAGAACTAATCTTTTTATTTTACAAAGTAAAAAAAAGCTAAAGATCGGCGTTGTCAGTCAGGTATAAGAACTGATTTAACACGATGGTTTTTGTACAAACGTTCACATACAATTGTATGCTTTTTAACCGATTGTGTTGGAAAAAATGACGATTTATAGATTAGATATTTAGACGAAGAGCTAACCTTCTCAATAAAGTATTGATTATTGCCCTGCTAGCTAGACAACACTTTTTATGTTAGTCAAAAAAAAATTTTTTTTTTCGGACGCTATTACAGATTTCATCGTTAACTAACAAACATTAAGACCAAAAAATTAGCGTGCAAGATGAAATGTATAGGTTCACTTCATTTCTACATTATTTTACAACTCTCAATCGCATTAAAAACAAGATCGAATAAAAAATAACTTATGACATATGGACGAAAAATGTTTTTCGGGCTATTTAGGTTAGCGACCACATTACGTCTGAAATACTACATTTTTCGAGCTTATAACATAATTTACTATTTTAACGTTAAAATAGGGGAAATGATGTATCAAAATGGATACTTTTTTTTTTGTCGGTCACGAGATTATAGTTTCTTTTAAAATGAACTCTAATATTTACAACACAAAATATCCTTTAAACCACATTAGTTTAAAACTCGTCTGTCGCTTTCCCTCTATTGTGAGTTTGATTAAAGTATAGCGTAGTATATATTTAGATGAATTTCGCAAATGTTGAATACTTTCAAAACTGAAAAAGCCGCCCTTTGCAATAAATATCTCCGTAGAGTTAGCTACCCTGCAGATTAAGGGTATTTCAGCGGATAATCATATACAAATTCAAAGATTTTGTCTATTTTAATGGATTAACAAACAATATCTATAGGATGACTTTACTGATAAAAAAAAAATAACAAAATTCCATAAAGGGCAGCTGCATAGCCTTATCACATCAAACTATATTTTTATTTCGTTCTATTGTCAAAAGTCTGTGTTTAGGAGATTATCGTTCATTTTAAAATGAACTCTAATATGTACATCACCATAAACTACCTCTTAAGCCGCCGTAAAAATACACTTTTCGATTTACCTCTATATTGATTTTCTAATATTAAATATCTACAATAGTCGAAATTCGCTCGCTAATACCTATGTATGCAAGGTTTCTTCAAAAAATGACAATTTTATTGTTTAATGGCTTGAAAAAATGGAAAAAGGAGGTTTTTGCATCCATTTATTTCCAGATGAGTGTTAAAAATACTTATAAAACTCGGTATACCGAAGATCAACCATTAATGAGAGGGTTGAGTCCTGTTTGCCAAATCCTGATTTATAATTTGACGTTGGCAACGGTACAATTTTTTAACATTTATCATAAGAGGCGTATATTTTTGGGGCTTAGATCTACCAGTTTATCCACGCCCCATTTATTGTTAGTGCTTTAGTAATTTTACTTTCCAATTATTTTTTACCAAAACGCGTAGTTGAAACAGTGTCTATATCAGACGATATAATAAATTTTAAGGATTAATTTGCTTACAAATACACTTCAATTTATTTAGGCTAAAGCAGCCAGACATATACTGGAACTACGAAAACCCTATTACAATTTGGTTGCCCAGAGAAAATTTTGTAAAAAACATAGCTTTCTACACAAATGCTTGCACATTATGTACCTATCATTTTAAGATACCTGGCGACATCAATGTAAGCATTGACATAATGACGCAAGATATAGGTAGGTACTAGAATATTCAAGATTTCTATTAACGATACACTTCAGCATACATGCGAGATGTCATTAATGTCTACGGAAGGCAACAGACATACCAGCTATTTTTACATGGGATTCCATAGACTTGAACGCTTCTTGTTTAGAAATATTTGATGTCATCTTGAGGAGTTCCGTATTGAAGCATCAAACCTACCTGCCAAATAATTGACGAAATATGGGATATCATAAAATATGTCCCCCATCGAACTAAATGATCCTATAAACCAGCTTCACAGACCGTAATTTGTGATGCTAACACGATTAATACGCAATAGAACAAGATTAAGAAACAAAATTTAAAGTAGCTCTTTATCACACGAAAATAATTAAATAATTTACGGTTACAGAACAATAATTATTTTAAAAAGCTGTATAACTAAATATATTATGTTATTAGGAATATTCTGCCTAAAGTAACAGCTGATCTTAGTCGAAAATGAGATCGTATTATTGATTGTTGAATTCGTTAGGTATGAAATAAAATTAGAGATTTCGTCTATTTTTTTCACGATTAAAAAAGAATAGCTCTATTTAGCTAAAAATGAAACGATTACAGTGGTAGATTAATTCACTTTACCAAGCATGTAAACTACTAATTTTGCAATAAATATCATCTATATTTCTAGGTAGGTTTACTCGAAAATGTTGGGCTATTTTCATCAAAAATCCCGATACGAAATTGAAAAATTTGTCTATTTTTGTCGGTTTACAAAGTGATAGTGGAATATTGATTTGATTAAAGAACAATAATTATTTTAAAAATGTTGTATAATTAACTAAATGTCGGTGTTATCAGACAGGCAAGAAGTTATTTATCTGAATCTTATTTGTACCATTAGCGTTTATATACAAATGTTAGTGGTTTTCAAAAATTGATATCTCGGAAATTATTAGGTTTAGACTTATAATACGCTTATTAAAAAATAATGACTACTTTATGCAAAATTCAAAAATATTATAAGATGTAGGATATCCCAGTAACTTAACCAAAGATTTTCGGTCTTCGTAAAGCTTTATACGTTTCTTCAGCGTACCAAACATTCACTTTTTTAAATATTGACATCGGGTTAGGATTCTGAACATAGGATTAACATCACTCCAATAGTGAACATGTTGCGTTGTCACAGTTCCATTCGTCGAAAAGTAAACAAAACCGTTTGAGCTACGTGGGGAATAAATAAAGTTAGCTTGTTGAAAAATTTTAATATTTATTAAGGTAAAAGACTATAAATATATCGATACAACACTTTGGCATTTCTAATACTACAAACATGAATATCTAAAATGTGATATTTAAAACCATCAACTCTCTCTCCCTTCTCTAATTTTGGTACACCAATGCTGTCTTCTAAGTTTATAATATATGGCGTCCTGCAGTTTAATTCCAAAAATGTTTTAACTAAAAATTCCTCTTTAACACGTCCTTTAACGTAAATAATGTCTGCGTCTATCAGATTGTTGGATATGATATTATGTAGTTCCTTGTAATCGGTATCACCATAATTATAAAGGATACCATGATGATTTCCAAATAGATATTTGACTTGTTTCTTGCAAGCCTTACTTAAGGTGTCGAATGGTTTAACTGGTTTAAAAAAGTAACTTTTCATACTATTTCCATCATAAATAGCCAATTCGTTCGCGTAAAATTCAGGTATGTTAAATCCTTGAATATCGACTACAACGAACTTCATTGTCTGAAGACTCAAATCAAGCAAGTATATTTTCATATTTTTATCGCTCTTAAGTTCGATTTCAAAAGCACACCCCCACTTTTCGATAATTTCACAGTCTTAGCACATAGATCTTATATTTTTATTTACGATCAATTCATCTTTTTTCGCCAATCGTCTCAAACAAGTCTGCTTTTGAAAGTAATATAGCCTTAGTATTCAGAAAATATTAATAATATGGAGCTTAAAACATCCTTGACACTAAAAAATCATTGTGTTTCCTAACAAAACCCATCATCTTGTCTATTTAGCTTGCTTTCCTATTGTTTAGCAGGTTAAATAAAATTATTATTTCGCTCTTTTTGTCGGTACTGAATCGTTAGGGGAATACGTTTCTAGTTCTATAAGAGAGACAGTTAAAATTTATGTAAGCAATCAAAAATCCTACACTATGAGCTACTTAGTTAAAATTTCATATTTCCTTCCTGGATCAGGCAAAATTTGTGATGTGTCGGACAAAATTTATAAAAATACGAAAAAAAAAAATGCTGGATGCATTTTTAGCGTGACTTTCTATTTAATACCATCTTATTTCAAGCTATAATTCGGTTGTCAAAATGAGAATAAAATAATTTTCCCATGGTTTATGTCATCTTAAAAAAGTCAAAAGGTTATATTCTGTAGAGGGTCAGATACATTCAAATTTAAATATTTTCTCCAAGAAGAATTTTAAGATAGTATTATAGTAAATAAAAATTCTATACCTCCAATATTTCTTGGAAACATATCGTGTTCTAGCGACATAACCCAAAAGTACCTCTATTCAGAAACGCATCGTACTTTTCTTGTCAATAATTGTCTCATTGTCCCATCCATTACATTATTATAATCTTAAAGCACCTGTTACCAGCATTATCTGTTTTTATGGTTTTCATAAAACATAGCGATTACCGATGAAAATTAAACGAAAACTTAATAAATAACTTTTTTTTTCAACTGAAATAGACTGATTTTCGATGGAAAAATGTTACTTATAACTAAAAATGAATATAAGACATATACGCAATGATATTTAGAATAAATCAATGTTTTCTAAAATTACTATGAAATATTCACAAAATCGTTTCGTTATAACCAAAGCAGCAAGGCTTGCAGATTTCGTATAGAGTTCAAACGCGATACTGAGATGATCTTTTTTTTTTTATATTTTTGTAGAATAATGCACCACTACGTTGTAAGTACTTGAGAGAGGACTTTCTTGAAAAATCCTCAAATTTCTCTGCAATTTTGTTCCTTCTAGAGTTAAATTCACACAGAAAACCCCGTATTCTTATCTTTCAGGTTGGTATATTAAAAAGGGCTTATTAGTATGGTTTAGAAAACAAGCAATATTAATTAACGGATGTTTTTTCGTCGTATGAAGAGTTGAAAAATTTTTTTTTTCCACTCCAATGGTTGCGATGCAGAGAGTCGGGTTTCATCATAATCTTTCAGGGTAGCTCAGGTTTGATTGCATGTAGAGAGTCGGGTTTCATCATAATCTGTCAGGGTAGCTCAGGTTTGATTACATGTACTAAGGTTAGTGCTCCTTGCAATCGGTTTCAGGTTTGACGCGCCCCCCTCAGGTTTGTTCAGGTTTCTCAAACGTTTGAGAAACCTGAACAAACCTGAGGGGGGCGCGTCAAACCTGAAACCGATTGCAAGGAGCACTAACCTTAGTACATGTAATCAAACCTGAGCTACCCTGACAGATTATGATGAAACCCGACTCTCTACATGCAATCAAACCTGAGCTACCCTGAAAGATTATGATGAAACCCGACTCTCTGCATCGCAACCATTGGAGTGGAAAAAAAAAATTTTTCAACTCTTCATACGACGAAAAAACATCCGTTAATTAATATTGCTTGTTTTCTAAACCATACTAATAAGCCCTTTTTAATATACCAACCTGAAAGATAAGAATACGGGGTTTTCTGTGTGAATTTAACTCTAGAAGGAACAAAATTGCAGAGAAATTTGAGGATTTTTCAAGAAAGTCCTCTCTCAAGTACTTACAACGTAGTGGTGCATTATTCTACAAAAATATAAAAAAAAAAAAGATCATCTCAGTATCGCGTTTGAACTCTATACGAAATCTGCAAGCCTTGCTGCTTTGGTTATAACGAAACGATTTTGTGAATATTTCATAGTAATTTTAGAAAACATTGATTTATTCTAAATATCATTGCGTATATGTCTTATATTCATTTTTAGTTATAAGTAACATTTTTCCATCGAAAATCAGTCTATTTCAGTTGAAAAAAAAAGTTATTTATTAAGTTTTCGTTTAATTTTCATCGGTAATCGCCATGTTTTATGAAAACCATAAAAACAGATAATGCTGGTAACAGGTGCTTTAAGATTATAATAATGTAATGGATGGGACAATGAGACAATTATTGACAAGAAAAGTACGATGCGTTTCTGAATAGAGGTACTTTTGGGTTATGTCGCTAGAACACGATATGTTTCCAAGAAATATTGGAGGTATAGAATTTTTATTTACTATAATACTATCTTAAAATTCTTCTTGGAGAAAATATTTAAATTTGAATGTATCTGACCCTCTACAGAATATAACCTTTTGACTTTTTTAAGATGACATAAACCATGGGAAAATTATTTTATTCTCATTTTGACAACCGAATTATAGCTTGAAATAAGATGGTATTAAATAGAAAGTCACGCTAAAAATGCATCCAGCATTTTTTTTTTTTCGTATTTTTATAAATTTTGTCCGACACATCACAAATTTTGCCTGATCCAGGAAGGAAATATGAAATTTTAACTAAGTAGCTCATAGTGTAGGATTTTTGATTGCTTACATAAATTTTAACTGTCTCTCTTATAGAACTAGAAACGTATTCCCCTAACGATTCAGTACCGACAAAAAGAGCGAAATAATAATTTTATTTAACCTGCTAAACAATAGGAAAGCAAGCTAAATAGACAAGATGATGGGTTTTGTTAGGAAACACAATGATTTTTTAGTGTCAAGGATGTTTTAAGCTCCGATATTATTAATATTTTCTGAATACTAAGGCTATATTACTTTCAAAAGCAGACTTGTTTGAGACGATTGGCGAAAAAAGATGAATTGATCGTAAATAAAAATATAAGATCTATGTGCTAAGACTGTGAAATTATCGAAAAGTGGGGGTGTGCTTTTGAAATCGAACTTAAGAGCGATAAAAATATGAAAATATACTTGCTTGATTTGAGTCTTCAGACAATGAAGTTCGTTGTAGTCGATATTCAAGGATTTAACATACCTGAATTTTACGCGAACGAATTGGCTATTTATGATGGAAATAGTATGAAAAGTTACTTTTTTAAACCAGTTAAACCATTCGACACCTTAAGTAAGGCTTGCAAGAAACAAGTCAAATATCTATTTGGAAATCATCATGGTATCCTTTATAATTATGGTGATACCGATTACAAGGAACTACATAATATCATATCCAACAATCTGATAGACGCAGACATTATTTACGTTAAAGGACGTGTTAAAGAGGAATTTTTAGTTAAAACATTTTTGGAATTAAACTGCAGGACGCCATATATTATAAACTTAGAAGACAGCATTGGTGTACCAAAATTAGAGAAGGGAGAGAGAGTTGATGGTTTTAAATATCACATTTTAGATATTCATGTTTGTAGTATTAGAAATGCCAAAGTGTTGTATCGATATATTTATAGTCTTTTACCTTAATAAATATTAAAATTTTTCAACAAGCTAACTTTATTTATTCCCCACGTAGCTCAAACGGTTTTGTTTACTTTTCGACGAATGGAACTGTGACAACGCAACATGTTCACTATTGGAGTGATGTTAATCCTATGTTCAGAATCCTAACCCGATGTCAATATTTAAAAAAGTGAATGTTTGGTACGCTGAAGAAACGTATAAAGCTTTACGAAGACCGAAAATCTTTGGTTAAGTTACTGGGATATCCTACATCTTATAATATTTTTGAATTTTGCATAAAGTAGTCATTATTTTTTAATAAGCGTATTATAAGTCTAAACCTAATAATTTCCGAGATATCAATTTTTGAAAACCACTAACATTTGTATATAAACGCTAATGGTACAAATAAGATTCAGATAAATAACTTCTTGCCTGTCTGATAACACCGACATTTAGTTAATTATACAACATTTTTAAAATAATTATTGTTCTTTGATCAAATCAATATTCCACTATCACTTTGTAAACCGACAAAAATAGACAAATTTTTCAATTTCGTATCGGGATTTTTGATGAAAATAGCCCAACATTTTCGAGTAAACCTACCTAGAAATATAGATGATATTTATTGCAAAATTAGTAGTTTACATGCTTGGTAAAGTGAATTAATCTACCACTGTAATCGTTTCATTTTTAGCTAAATAGAGCTATTCTTTTTTAATCGTGAAAAAAATAGACGAAATCTCTAATTTTATTTCATACCTAACGAATTCAACAATCAATAATACGATCTCATTTTCGACTAAGATCAGCTGTTACTTTAGGCAGAATATTCCTAATAACATAATATATTTAGTTATACAGCTTTTTAAAATAATTATTGTTCTGTAACCGTAAATTATTTAATTATTTTCGTGTGATAAAGAGCTACTTTAAATTTTGTTTCTTAATCTTGTTCTATTGCGTATTAATCGTGTTAGCATCACAAATTACGGTCTGTGAAGCTGGTTTATAGGATCATTTAGTTCGATGGGGGACATATTTTATGATATCCCATATTTCGTCAATTATTTGGCAGGTAGGTTTGATGCTTCAATACGGAACTCCTCAAGATGACATCAAATATTTCTAAACAAGAAGCGTTCAAGTCTATGGAATCCCATGTAAAAATAGCTGGTATGTCTGTTGCCTTCCGTAGACATTAATGACATCTCGCATGTATGCTGAAGTGTATCGTTAATAGAAATCTTGAATATTCTAGTACCTACCTATATCTTGCGTCATTATGTCAATGCTTACATTGATGTCGCCAGGTATCTTAAAATGATAGGTACATAATGTGCAAGCATTTGTGTAGAAAGCTATGTTTTTTACAAAATTTTCTCTGGGCAACCAAATTGTAATAGGGTTTTCGTAGTTCCAGTATATGTCTGGCTGCTTTAGCCTAAATAAATTGAAGTGTATTTGTAAGCAAATTAATCCTTAAAATTTATTATATCGTCTGATATAGACACTGTTTCAACTACGCGTTTTGGTAAAAAATAATTGGAAAGTAAAATTACTAAAGCACTAACAATAAATGGGGCGTGGATAAACTGGTAGATCTAAGCCCCAAAAATATACGCCTCTTATGATAAATGTTAAAAAATTGTACCGTTGCCAACGTCAAATTATAAATCAGGATTTGGCAAACAGGACTCAACCCTCTCATTAATGGTTGATCTTCGGTATACCGAGTTTTATAAGTATTTTTAACACTCATCTGGAAATAAATGGATGCAAAAACCTCCTTTTTCCATTTTTTCAAGCCATTAAACAATAAAATTGTCATTTTTTGAAGAAACCTTGCATACATAGGTATTAGCGAGCGAATTTCGACTATTGTAGATATTTAATATTAGAAAATCAATATAGAGGTAAATCGAAAAGTGTATTTTTACGGCGGCTTAAGAGGTAGTTTATGGTGATGTACATATTAGAGTTCATTTTAAAATGAACGATAATCTCCTAAACACAGACTTTTGACAATAGAACGAAATAAAAATATAGTTTGATGTGATAAGGCTATGCAGCTGCTCTTTATGGAATTTTGTTATTTTTTTTTTATCAGTAAAGTCATCCTATAGATATTGTTTGTTAATCCATTAAAATAGACAAAATCTTTGAATTTGTATATGATTATCCGCTGAAATACCCTTAATCTGCAGGGTAGCTAACTCTACGGAGATATTTATTGCAAAGGGCGGCTTTTTCAGTTTTGAAAGTATTCAACATTTGCGAAATTCATCTAAATATATACTACGCTATACTTTAATCAAACTCACAATAGAGGGAAAGCGACAGACGAGTTTTAAACTAATGTGGTTTAAAGGATATTTTGTGTTGTAAATATTAGAGTTCATTTTAAAAGAAACTATAATCTCGTGACCGACAAAAAAAAAAGTATCCATTTTGATACATCATTTCCCCTATTTTAACGTTAAAATAGTAAATTATGTTATAAGCTCGAAAAATGTAGTATTTCAGACGTAATGTGGTCGCTAACCTAAATAGCCCGAAAAACATTTTTCGTCCATATGTCATAAGTTATTTTTTATTCGATCTTGTTTTTAATGCGATTGAGAGTTGTAAAATAATGTAGAAATGAAGTGAACCTATACATTTCATCTTGCACGCTAATTTTTTGGTCTTAATGTTTGTTAGTTAACGATGAAATCTGTAATAGCGTCCGAAAAAAAAAATTTTTTTTTGACTAACATAAAAAGTGTTGTCTAGCTAGCAGGGCAATAATCAATACTTTATTGAGAAGGTTAGCTCTTCGTCTAAATATCTAATCTATAAATCGTCATTTTTTCCAACACAATCGGTTAAAAAGCATACAATTGTATGTGAACGTTTGTACAAAAACCATCGTGTTAAATCAGTTCTTATACCTGACTGACAACGCCGATCTTTAGCTTTTTTTTACTTTGTAAAATAAAAAGATTAGTTCTTACTATCAAAGAAATTAAATATGCAAGAGAAATAGGTCGAAAAGATTAATAATAATTTATTTATTCCTAAGTTATAAATCTTAACTACATCACTTTCTAAACCAAGAAAATAGATAATCTTCCTGCATTATTCCGTACTTAGATTTATTTTTCATGAAAATAGTCGAATCTATGATTTTCGTTCAAATCCATAAGGGACGCTTGTTTTGTATAGATGATTTATGATCTTATTTTCAACTAAAATACTAGTATAAAAAAGTATTTCTTCCGATAAACGTGGAAGGAATAGACATTTAAACAGTTAGCCATAACATACGCATACTGACTTGCATTATTTTCATGGATTGAATGGCTACATCTTTGTGTGTGAAGTGAATTTCTTTTTAAAAAATTACAATGCGCTCAATTATGAATTTTCTAACATAACTTTTATGGATAGTGGAGTCGGATATTGGAAGAAAATATTATCATAACGACAACTCGATTATTGATATAATTATTATGGTTTCACAGAAGTTTCTACAGAGTCAGCCATGCTGTAGCAGAGACTGTTGTAGGTCGTATTTTTTAAAAAAACCTAACAATACCTTTACTTTATATTGATAGACATATTCTATTAGAACATTTTTCTAAAATTTAGAGCCTTTGGAAATGTGATAATGCTATGAGCATCAAATATATTCAAAATATCAAAAATCCTTTGGTAGTTAGTTATTGCGGTATATTTTAATAGAGGCATAATTTATACTGTACTCCTAAATTTACGGCATATCACTTTGTTTATGTTATTATATTCACAGAGACTATTAATCTAACCAACTTTTATTTACGAAAAATTAAAAACTGAAATACTCTATTTTATTGCCGATTGTTCGCAAAGACACTTGGAGTTGTTTTTTTCTTTTATTTTTTCTTTTCTGTTTTCTTTTTCGGTTCTTAAGAAATGCTAAAGAATCTGTACAAAACAAGTCACGAATTAACTAAATAGCCACCATTTCACTAAATACTTAACACTCAGTATACAATTTTCAGAAATGTCATGATTAAGAACGGTTCTAGTCATTTTATACAAGATTTCACATGATTTAACAAATTTAAAACATTTTTTTTAATTTTTACTAAATTCTAAACACTCAGTATACACTTTTAAGAAAATAGGACGATTTGCGACTGTTTTAGTCATTTTTTACAAAGTTTCACAGGGCTTAATAACGTTAAAACATTTTTTTTTAATTTTTTACTAAATTCTAAACACTCAGTATACAATTTTCAGAAATGCCATGATTAAGAACGGTTCTGGTCATTTTATACAAGATTTCACATGATTTAACAAATTTAAAACATTTTTTTTAATTTTTACTAAATTCTAAACACTCAGTATACACTTTTAAGAAAATAGGACGATTTGCGACTGTTTTAGTCATTTTTTACAAAGTTTCACAGGGCTTAATAACGTTAAAACATTTTTTTTAATTTTTTACTAAATTCTAAACACTCAGTATACAATTTTCAGAAATGCCATGATTAAGAACGGTTCTAGTCATTTTATACAAGATTTCGCATGATTTAACAAATTTAAAACATTTTTTTTAATTTTTACTAAATTCTAAACACTCAGTATACACTTTTAAGAAAATATGACGATTTGCGACTGTTTTAGTCATTTTTTACAAAGTTTCACAGGGCTTAATAACGTTAAAACATTTTTTTTAATTTTTTACTAAATTCTAAACACTCAGTATACAATTTTCAGAAATGACATGATTAAGAACGGTTCTAGTCATTTTATACAAGATTTCACATGATTTAACAAATTTAAAACATTTTTTTAATTTTTACTAAATTCTAAACACTCAGTATATCATTTTCAGAAAATAATACAATTCTGTACAGTTTTACAAATTTTCACAGGTCTTAATAACATTAAAACATTTTTTTAATTTTTTACTAAATTCTAATCACTCAGTATACAATTTTCAGAAATGACACGATTTAGAACAGTTTTTACAGATATTTACAAAGTCTTAATAACATTATATTAATAATTATCTAACATAATGTATACAATTTCAAGAAATAGTAGATTTTTAATCCATGTACAAAATTCAAGAATCTAAAATACAATTAAATGTAGGCTTTTTTAATTGGCATCTCAGGCAAATTATTTCCCCCAAAATTATCTAAAAAAGATATACCAAAAACATTCTAAAGCGGTTTTTTACCTCTATAAGTATGCAGGCCGATCCGACCCTTGTCGGTTTTATTACCCGCATAAATTAACACAGTAGAGGAATATGGACAGAGTTCTGGGGCAGCGGCGTTTCACTAAAGCTTTGGTTTCCTACAAAGCGGTACCGCAAAAGAGTGGCCGTAATTTGACGGCGAGCTTTGCCGCGACAAAGCGTGTATGTACTTGCAAATCGGAGTGTGTTCCTCCAGAGCGTTCGGCGCAAAAAATACGGCACCGTATTTTCTGAAGCGGACGCTCTGTACGTTGTGATAGTGCAAGCACGATTTTTGACGGTGCGCCAGTGTAGTGATTGTATGTTTTAATTATAATATTTGGAAATTAATTGGTCTAGCGAACAAGATAAAATTTTAATCGAGTTTTTTTTACTATATCGCTTTAACAGCGGCGTTTGCACTAAGGTTAAATCATAAAAAGTCGGGTTTTATCTCGGGTCAGATCATAAATATTCAGGTTCAAATTAGGGTTAGATGAGAAGCCGCCTCATGAAAGCATCCGGGTTAGGTTGTAAAAAGTCGGGTTTTATCTCGGGTCAGTTCATAAATATTCAGGTTCAAGTTAGGGTTAGATAAGAAGCCGCCTCACGAAAGCATCCGGGTTAGGTCGTAAAAAGTCGGGTTTAATTTCGGGTTATTTTGTAAACAGCACCACCGAACCACCCGGGTTAGGTTATAAAACGCACCACCGAACCACCCGGGTTAGGTCATAAAACGCACCACCGAACCACCCGGGTTAGATCGTAAAACGCACCACCGAACCACCTGGGTTAGTTGCACCACCAGCACCACCAGCACCACCTGGCCTCGCTCTGTCCGTTTCTCACTACTATTGGGTTGAATGTTTTTGCGAGTCATCTAACAGAGCGTCCCAACACTGCAGGTTAGGTGACGTGATCAGTGGTCCAAAGATTGTTCAGTCTGGTGTACCACAGGGTACTATGATTGGCCTTGTGGTGTTTAATGTGTATATCAACGACCTCTGCGATCTTGATATGGGAGGAAAACCAGTTGCCTATGCAGATGATATTCTAATCGTTTATCACGAAAATACCTGGCACAAAAGAAAGACTTAAGTCGGGGTTTATACATTTAAACATGGCAAACAAAGTTTGTTTCCGATTATTGTTTCTAAATGACCTTTTCATTCACAGTAAATATACGCTCGCTCTACAAGCATTGACACCACTGGGCGTCTGATGAGCTGTATCTTCTTTATCACCGGCATTACCTAACTAGCTGAATTGGCAGTTTCTTGAATCCAGGTTAAAAAATGTTCAAAATTTATTTCACCATGATTCCTAAGCACTACTTCGCCTCATCTTAGTCGTAGACTTACTGGCAATTTTATCGCAGACTTTTAGAAGTTGAGGATTCTAGTATTATCCCAAGGTAATAAGTGATTCCATTGTAGCTACCAGCTTACAGATTTAGTAAAAAAATGATATGAGTCTGTCAATAATAATCTCCGTCATGCTGGACAGTGTACTAATTTTGGAAATTCTAATGTCTATAATAAATTCTGGCCTCCCAAAACGCATTCGTCAAGTATCCACAATGAGGTTAACTTTTTACAAGCAATTGGCGTACCAGATAGGTACAGCATATTTAGCATCCTCTTTCAGACATTTTTTTTTTTAATTTTACTTATTTAAATTAATTATTATATTGGCATTATTGTAGGCAGCCACTGATATGTTCAAACTTTGCTGAATTTCTTTTATTTTAAGGTTTAATTCATGATTATTTGGAGTTAAAGTGAACTTGGCTTTGAAATCAATTTTGCCGTATTAGCTTGAGTAGCGACAGAACTATATATGTATCCCTTAGCTACTGTGGTAGATTACCAGCCTCCTAACTGCTTAATTTTCATGAGGTCCCTACCGTTGTTTGCGAGCAAAGTAGCCGCTGTTTTTCCGAAATAGTGGCCAGTAAAACTTTCAATATTCAGCTTCAGAAAAGCTGCAGTTTTTTTTGGAAACTACTCAAAGTATTTTGCCTATTATATTGTTTAGTAATTTTTCCATATCTCCTGCATATTTTTTCGAGAAGTTATGTACTCCTTAAGTAGTGCAATCCATTTCTTATTAGTTATCATAAATGATCATGACTGGTACGTTTTGCTATTCTATATTTCAATCGCGAATCGCGACCTTTTCTTCTAAAAAGTGAACGTCTGTTCTTTTCATTTTGTATAATTCATCTGATCGGCAGGCGCTTGAGACACCAATAACTAATGCGACCTACAGATATATAAAATAACAAGTTAATATGGAAGTTGTTAACCTTTTGGCTTAAAATGCCTCTTGAACAAGAAATTCCATTGGTGCTTGCTCCAAAAAGTTTCAATATTTTCCATAAACATAATAAACAGTGTGTTCGATTTTTTCGGCTTGTATCCTTTTTATCCTTTATTTTGCTTTTTACAAAATGCCAATAGCTTTGCGTGTTTAGATATGTCTACTTTTTTCCTAATTGATATAGTGGTCTTCAGCATTAAATATACTGACGAAAGCGTTGATATCTTCTTTGTCTTGGCATATCTCGGGCGGCTTTTAGTTAGCAGAAGATCTTCTTCTACTACTTTTGTTGCTTCCTGAATTTCTGGTAGAGTAGCAGCAAACTCGAATTCCTCGTCTGGTTTTTTTTGATGTTTTGCGAAATTATTGATACTACATACGTTTTCAAAAAATAATATATTGTTTAGTGACATGGAAACCATATTCAAAAAACGATATTGGCCATCTTGATGTGTATTATAATTTTACCACCTGCGGTTATTTGAAATTTTAATGTATGTTCAATTTTTAAATGAAAAAGTCAACATGACATTTCGCTTTTAATAATAATTTTAATAATTTTAATTGGAAATAATAAGAAGTGGATGAATTGTATGTAAATAAAATAGTATACAAACCTCGGTGTAAAGTTTCATTACCGTCTCGAGATTTAATTAACTACCGACTCTCTCGACAGTAACGAAACACTTTCCACCTTGGTACGTAATATACTATTTCATACAGGAGCGGATCCAGAACCTAGTTTTAGGGGGGGTCATTCACAGAAAAGTAATATATTTCACTATTGTGAATTAATATATTTAATTTAATTATATAATAAATCTCTAAAATAATAAAAGAAGTTTTTATAAATACATTTTAAGGATTAATATAATTAAATTTTATCATGCATTGGAAAATAATATGATCCCCCACTTTTTTAACACCCTTAATTAAAAATATTCTCAATAAAGTGGAAAACCATGTGAAATACCAGACAGACATACAAACAGTTACAAACATGATATACAGGGTGTTAATTAAGTACGTAGACAAACTTTAAGGGATAACTCCTTGTATAATTTTAAGATAAAAAGTTCATATAAACGTATATCCTAAAATGTTTGGTTTTCGATATACAGGGTGCTAAAGTTTTAATTTTTTTTTGGTTTTCTTAATATTCCTTTTGAATTTTTAGGAATAATTAATTCAAATTTTGCACAAATAATAGATTTACCAGTATCTACGAACTAACATTATTAATATTTAAATTAATCTACAGGGTCCTCGTTTTTTTGTGGTCATGACCCTTTTACGCCCGTCCAATTTACTTAATACGACGTCACTGACTAATTTTAAGAACAAATCTAGTTTGTCATTTTATTCTCTAACATTTACCTATCTTGAAGTGTTTTACTATCTCTTACGGCTTAGAAGATATTTTGAGAAAAATAAAATAATGCATTGGTAATATTGGATAATTTGCAAATGGTAAGTTGGCAGCGTCCTTAAGCCAAAAATAACAAAGTCGGCTTTGACAAACAATAAAATCAACAATTATGACAGTTTAGTTATCAAAACTTGCTACAAATTTTTATTTTTGCACTTTGTCAACTTAAGTAAGAGATTTTTCAGTTTTGTTTTTGTTAAAATGGTTGAATTTACAAACGCTATTTTTACAGGAACAGCAACTTTATCCATATCACATACAGCGTGTGCAAGCCCTTTTACCGCGAGATTTTCCCCAGAGAGTAGCCTTTTGTACTTGTATACAAATTAAGCTAGTGAGAAATGTGAGGTTTTTATCGAAGATATTGTTTATGAATGAGGTATGTTTTTCCCGAAACGCCATAATAAATTTTCACAATAATCACATTTGGGCAGAAGATAACCCACACGCTATAGTTGAAAATAATTTTCAAGAACAATTTTCACTAAATGTTTGGGTTGGAATTGTTGGCAATTTCCTTATTGGGCCATATTTTCTGCCTCCCTGACTTAATGGCGACAATTATCGGCAATTTCTGGAGTATGTTTTACCCGAACTATTAGAAGATGTCCCAATAGAAGAAAGAGCTCGAATTTGGCTTATGCATGATGGTGCTCCTCCACACTTTAGTTTAGCTGCACGACAGTATTTAGATGAAAATTATGCCGATCGATGGATCGGGCGTGCAGGACCTCAACCTTGGCCACCCAGGTCGCCCGGTCTAAATCCAATAGATTTCTTTCTTTGGGGGCACCTAAAATCGCTAGTATACACAACTCCAGTTCTGAGCGAAGGGGATCTAAGAAACAGGATACATCAGTCGTGCGAAATTATACGGAATTCTCCTGGTATTTTCGAGAGGGTCCGCCAGTCGATGGTGAGGTGCACCAATGCATGTGTTAAAGTCGGAGGGGGCCATTTCCAGCAGTTGCTTTAGGTTAAGTTTATTTCTTAGCTTAAGTTTTAATTTAGTTTACCATAATTTTGGTTTTAAAATGTATCAAATAACGTTGTCTCATGGACGAAACAATACTTATTAAATAATCCAATATTACCAATGCATTATTTTATTTTTCTCAAAATATCTTCTAAGCCGTAAGAGATAGTAAAAAACTTCAAGATAGGTAAATGTTAGAGAATAAAATGACAAATTAGATTTTGCTCTCAAAATTAGTCAGTGACGTCGTATTAAGTAAATTGGACGGGCGTAAAGGGGTCATGACCACAAAAAAACGAGGACCCTGTAGATTAATTTAAATATTAATAATGTAAGTTCGTAGATACTGGTAAATCTATTATTTGTGCAAAATTTGAATTAATTATTCCTAAAAATTCCAAAGGAATATTAAGAAAACCAAAAAAAAATTAAAACTTTAGCACCCTGTATATCGAAAACCAAACATTTTAGGATATACGTTTATATGAACTTTTTATCTTAAAATTATACAAGGAATTATCCCTTAAAGTTTGTCTACGTACTTAATTAACACCCTGTATACCTACAGGTAGGTATACAAATACATATACGCCTCAAAATATAAGTATATATTTTATTTACAGCTGCTCTCTTACCTCTATTCCAATATTATTATTATTATTAACCAACGTTTACATACGCTGGCGCTTCCAGTGAAAATATCGTATCATAATGTCAATTTTATTAAAATGTGAACTATAAGCTGCCGTACACAGTAGACAATATAATTGGTTTAATTTACAAAAAACTGTTGTTTTTTTATTTTTTTTAATATTAGGTTATTAAATCCGCTAAAAGCATCAACTAGGCATTACTGTTTAAAATTTTACAAACTTTGTTGACAGAGAAGCAATAGGTAAAAAATGTAAATGCATTTTGTTACTTCCCATTACTATCAAATTTTTATGCTTTTGAAAATTAGAAAGTAATTCACCACAAAATTTCTAAAGGCTTTATGCTTTAGGGCTTAATACCAAACTAAAGGACATTTTACTATTCCCTATCTGCCTAAAAACTATAATTAGAGAAGGGACTAAAACGACTTCAACAGTTTGAAAGCCCCTGTTTTATACTTTTTTTGGGCGCCCGGCATTGACAAAGGATATCGCCGCTCAAGACTCAAGCTTGCCGCCCCACCAACAAAGACGACCGAGGCTAATAATACGGCGATAATACTAATAAATCAATTGCAAAAAAGTCTATACTTATATTCTTTTTTATTTTTCAATTCAATGAATAGACCAAATTTAAATACTTACATTAGGTGCTTTGATTGTGACCAAGCTGCGGCGTTAGTCAAAACAGCAAAGTAATTATAATATATAATATTTATTTGTAAGAAAAATATTTATTTGTGTTCTTCTGTTTGTTTAGGGGGGGGGGGGAGGGGTCATGACCCCCATGACCCTCCCCCTGGATCCGCGCTTGATTTCATAACACATGCATTGAAAATATGGCTCTCGATGCCGACGGAGTGCGTCAAAAGTTGAGTTTTCGACCCCAGGCTCCGACATGAAAAACAGCTGATTTTTAGTGCATTGCACGACGAGTTTCTCCTTGACACGTATAGACCTTTTCATTTTTGTAAGAACCGAATGGGCATCCTTGTCTGATTTCCGGGCAAAACAAGGATAACGATACGACTGCGCTTGCGCAATAGATTCGTGAAAGGATATTGTTGAGATATAATTATTTAGCAACACCAGTTCTGTCCGCGTCGCTACAAGATACTTACTGGGTTGTGACAATGTTCATGTTGGTCAGTCAAAGAAGAAAGCATGTCTGAATAATAAAATTATTATCTGTTTCTTATGTGGGAAATGCCTGTATTATATTTAAAGGTAGGTAATTTATCATATCTACTAGTAAGTATTAAAAGGTACAGGTTATATTATCTGTTGTATTATGTTTGAGTTGTTATAGTTGCCTTATTGTTTTAGGCGCCTTTTGTATAATAACCTTTTACACTATATAAATAAATGATTGGTGAATAGAAAGGACTTGGGTTTTATTCTGGATCTCTACGAGTGTGAGTCCAACAATAAGTACCTAATGAACATCAAAATACAGAATTGCGAGGCATCTCAAGTCATATTTTCAAAACATTTTATATGAAAAATTGTATGCGCAGCTCGGGGTGACTCAACGATTTGATGAGTGTGAAGTTAGCTATCACATTGACTTTCGCCCCTTGTTGCGCAATATACTATTTCTGGTTTAACCCCATATTTTAAATTAGCTAATTTGGACTGCCTAATGCTAATAGGTGGGCATATTGAGTACGTTAGATTTATCAAAAATAAAATTTAATTTATCGAACCACTCTGTTTACAAAAGATTTATTAATGATCCAGAGAATGTTGTTTTTGTACTTATTCGTTTGAATGATTTTAAATTGGGGCTTTAAAACAACCCAATATTTACCTTTGGTTTTAACTTTGAATCATTAAAACCATACAGGTTTGTTGAAATAAAGTCAAATATTTCCCCAGTTAGTTCAATTTTAGGTTATTAACCTCATGTCCTCATGCTCGAATTCCCCCAAATTTTCGACCCACTAAATTTTTTAGCCGATAGGGAAACGCTGCGGCAAGTTAATTAATAATTTCATTATGGTTTTGCAAATATCAAATAGTATACGTCGCGTCGGATTTAATACACGTTTGAGTTTGGAAATACTGAAATCAAACAGGGTACTGCAAATATTTTACTCCCATTTTACACTTAATTAAAAGAGACTTATCCAGTCGCGTAATAATAATAATATTTTTGTGTCAATTTGATTATTGTTAGAATTTTACCTTCATAATTTAAGTAGGTGATTTCTAAACTGGGGAATTAGAAACGAAATTAAAAAACTCTTTCGATTTATTTTTCAGAATGTAGATAGTTGTGTATATACCATAGACATATAATAAAAGAGAGACAAAATTGTTTACCTTTTAACCCGATCACACATCGTTTTGATCAGAAATCAATGTTGGCGAACTTCTGCGGATTGCTATATATTTACCGCCTGTTGTTTGAAAACGAAGAGTATTATTACTTATATTAAATGCATCTTTTTTGTGTGCGTAAGTAAGATTATTATACTACATTATTGGTGTGTTGTTTTTCTAAATTAAGATACGTAATTTCTACTTTTAAAATTATTTTTTGTTTCCTAATTACAATAAGTACAAGGGAAATACCTGTGGCAATGCTGTACGGACGTATTTAACACCTGCTACGCGAAATCTTATATGATTCATTCGTTTTATTCCTTTTACGTGGAAAGTTAATATTACAGTGTTTTTGTGCTGCGTTGGTGACCTTTTGCGATTTTTGACTGATTTTCAGTGTTTTTTTGGTAATAGAACTATTAGAAGTCTTATCAGCAATCTAAAATGGTTGGCTAGTGCGTAGTTTGCAAAAAAAGTGACTATTCTTACCCCTGATTGATATTTAGGCGGTAAGTAAGGTTATTATTAATTGTTTTTTTTAGCTTAAGCAGTGGGGTGGTTAATTATTGTATATTATTCATTAACTCATTGCAAGCAACAGTAATATTTTTATATTTGGACTTCTTTAAAAAAATACCTCGATGGTGAATAAAAAAAATAATAAAAAAATTATTGTAAAATTCCAAACTTTATTCGATTTGATTTGACGCTGGATTTCGCACTTTGAGGCTAAATAGGTAGTTTTGTTGCACTTACTTAAAATGCAGGTCAATAAATCTAGATTTTCTTACAGATCAACTATTTGTTTACTTTCTACCTCGCCTGCTACAACACATTTTAATACACTTAAGTATTTACAAATATTATTATATATTGTTGTAGCTTTCCTGTAAATCCTGAACGCATACAAAGATGGATTTCTCTTTTGGATTTAAAGAACTAGCATATTATAAAGTATGCTCAGATTTATTCAGATCATTTTGATCAGAGTGATATAATAACCACCCAAATAACTGGTCGAAGGCAAATAAGACCAGATGCTGAGCCCTATTTCAATACTACAGTTTTTACTGAGCATTTATCTTACAGGTAGAAAAAATTAAACGTTTACAGTTTGATGATTTTAATATTACATTTCTACTTTTTTTTTTTAGTTCGGACTCTACCATCAGTGATACATCCCCAAGAAAATCGGTTAGGTAAGTAAATTGTAAGACATTTTTGTATTGTTAAAGACTTTTTATAGATAAACATATTTAATTTAATTATTTTCATTGCTACAAGAGCAAAAAAATATTAATATTAAGCCTTTGTCATCCACTACAGAAACAAGCCGTTAGGTGAAAATAAGGAAAAAGGTGAGGGGATTCACTGAAAAGTATTGAACGAAGTACGACCGGCTCCGGATCGCTAGTTTTTTGTTTCTTTATTTAATTTTTTTAAAATTATTTTACCTTGCGCTAAGTAGTTGGATTATTTTATTATGAATTGATATCATGTTGTCAAGCGTATTGTTTGTTGTTTGAACTTCAACAATTTACATATAATCAATTAATTGCAGTGTTTAAGTGTTTGTTTTTCGTGTTTAAAAACAATAATGGCTGAACAACAGACCTGCTACCTATTCTCTACTTCCGACATATACTTAAGAAAGATATAGGCGGTAAGAAAAAAAATATAAGCAGCTCGGCTTGTATTAAAGTTTATTTTGTTGTTTTCCTGCCCTGTCCTTTGCTTAAGAATAAATCTAATATAAATTAAAAATACTATATTTTTTATAATCCCTAAATAAAAGCGCACGCCCCTGGCCAAGATAATAGGCGAAGATTACAGCGTTGCCATTTTTTAAAGCCATCTTTTTCCAACTTATTTAAAGCTATGAAGTTATGTATGATTGTAAACAAATCGTGTTTTACGAATGGGATGTTCTGTCTCCTCTTTTATTATATTATGTCTATGGTATATACCCTCTAAAATAAAACAAAGCTTAAAACATGCAACGAAACAGTTTATTTATTTGTATGAAAATATTAAAAATAACGAAAACAAGTAAACCATAAAATATACTATTTTTTAGATTTCTATATACAGGGTGTCCAAGAATATGTGAGCAATCTCCACATGAGAATATTTTAACGAGTTCACTTACATTTTTTTCTCTTGCGGAGATACTGGCCCATAAAGGACGCCCCTGGAAATTGTTTATTTCTAAATAACTTTTGAGCTACTAGGTGCAATTTAATAATTTCTTAATATGATTCCTTAGCTCCGCATATCTATATTTAAATGATTGGCGTTGGAAATATCCCACAGGTAGAGCATATCCCTATATAGCTCAAAAGTCGCTCTCCAAGTTTTCCTTTCAGACATTTAAAATGCTTAAGATTCGCGGCACCAACAAACATTTTAAGTTAAATTTACCTTTATTCGACCTCTTAACGGGTCAAATATTTTGCATGACCAATTATATACAGTGTGGTCCAACGAAAACTTAAAACACCTCGATTTTCCTGCTTTAAAATGAAAGTGTGGAAAATCGCTCGGACCCATCTATTTCTGATTCGAAAGGGAATAACTTTGCCGGTTTTTGCGTCTCCGTTACAATCTGACCCTAAAATTTCGCTTCAAAATTTTCATCTTTAACAAAATGACTAAAATAGTGGAAGACTACTTACTTTTGTGATTAGTATATTAAATGCTGAAAATGGCCACCATTCACTTCCATGCAGTAAAATTAATTTTGCTCAAAACGTTCACGTACATTACTCAACATTTCTGGTGTAATTTGACGGCATTCATTAATGATCAGAATTCGCAAATCATCCAGTGACTCGGGCTGGGTAGCGTAAATCTTAGATTTCAGGTGACCCCATAGAAAAAAGTCCAGTGGCCTTCTTCCAATCCAGGCCTGAGGAAAATTTTTATCTAAGAACTGACGCACAGGTTGAGCGAAATGAGGTGGTGCGCCATCTTGTTAAATAATGATCGTTATATTCTCCAATACTTGAACGAGGGCTGGATAAATAGCGCTCTCTAATAGTTGTAAATAAATTTGGCCAGTAAGATTACCGGGTATAAAAAAGGGCCGATTATGTGATTTCCATAAATACCCGCCAAAACATAATTTAACTTTTGGGGATGCTGAGTATGCACTTCACGAAATAATCTTGGATTTTCATCTGACCAATACCGACAGATATGCCTGTTTACAATGCCATTAAGATAAAATGAACACTCATCCGAGAAACAGATATTGAACATGTAGTTAGGATTATTGTTAATAATTCCACTGTACACTTCACAGAACTGGAGTCGGCAATCGAAATCATCCTCATTCAGTTCCTGAACCAGTCGTATCCTAAAAGGATGGAACTTATGTTGTTTAAGGATTCTCATGATTGTTGTGCGTGAAACACCAAATACATCATACAATTTCCTAGTTCTAAGGGTCGGATCCATTGCTACTTGA
This sequence comes from Polydrusus tereticollis, assembly GCA_963920685.1. Classification (NCBI taxonomy): domain Eukaryota; kingdom Metazoa; phylum Arthropoda; class Insecta; order Coleoptera; family Curculionidae; genus Polydrusus; species Polydrusus tereticollis. Next base: position 106,409,810 of record OY987331.1, on the reverse strand, counting down.
CCTAAGACAGCCACTTCCCTCGCTTCGTCTCTTTCATACACCCTCTTTTTGTTTCCGACTGAACCAGTAGCGTCAAATTTAGCAACCAGTTGCACAACGTAAGCAGCGGATACATTTTTTCAGGATGTCGTTCATTAAATAAAGCCGCTGTTACTCGCGCAGAGTCGTTATTTCTAAAAAATAATTTTATCATTTCCACCCTTTCTTCTACGGAATACACCATTTTAATTCTACTACAAAGTTACAATCACTTTGACACAGTTTTAACGTTCTTAAAAATTCACGATGGACTAAGGTAAATCAAAAACATGGTCCGTCTGCTTTTTTGGACAAAAAAATTAACAAATAGATAAATAATTGAAATGCGTCTGATAAGAGTAATATCCTCGAGGTAAATTCCACATTCTCTACTCATACACCAGCGTTCTTTACTGCATGCAAGTGAATGGTGGCCATTTTCAGCATTTAATAAACTAATCACAAAAGTAAGTAGTCTTCCACTATTTTAGCTATCATTTCGTTAAAGATGAAAATTTTGAAGGAAAATTTTAGGGTCAGATAGTACTCGATAAGATCTTCAAAATGAGGTATCGCAACACCCCTCATCCCTATTCAAAATCAGGGGGCTGTGCTCACCCCCGTTAGGGGGTTGAAGTTACGGAGACAAAAAAAGCGGATAAGTTATTCCCCCTCGAATTGACGGGTCCGAGCGATTTTCTACATTTTCATTAAGTAATTTGAAGGTCGAAAATAGGTTGATAGGGTTTTTCTGTCCAATAAGTTAAAACGAAGTGAAATAAATATTATTTTACGTCTAAATGTGGAAAGTGAGACCAACATTTTGACCTAAATATAACCGTAATAGGAGCAATAAACCCCTAGACAAAAATACAGAGAAAACATATTATATCTGGCGTTAGAAAGAAAAGACAACAACTTATGCCAACACTTCCAACAGGACAAAATAAATTATAAAATGGAGTTCGACTTAAGTAGATATTTGGAATGGCCGGTTATTATAGCTTCAGCAATAAAGTGATATAATTAAGTTCTATCATTTTTCTGGACCGAATTTTGGATGCGTAAGAAATGTGTTTGTGAATATGGTTGATGATACTTCGAAAAACAAAACGCGCCCTTAAAATATGCGTTTTTCTATGTATTATTACGATAATTTTAAATATTTTATTTTTACCATTAACCTAAAAACAGAGTGTCTTCATTATATACATTATATGTACCCAAAGTTTTAGAAAAACTTTCGTTGACGAAAGATATCGTAGTCTAATGGATTTTCCACTCACCTTATGTAATTCTTAAAATTTTAATTATTGTTTTTTTATAGTTGTCGATAAACAGGAAACTAATATTTATTCAATACCGTTTTTATATTTTTAACCTTAAAGTTATTTTTCCCTTTATAATTAACTTTGAGAACATGTTTTCCTGGTCCGAGGTTTAATTGGCAATCATTTATCGAATTTAAAGTTAAATCGTCCCTAAATAAGACATTTCTAGTTATCAGCCAAAGTTAAATTTAGGGCAATTTGTAATATGTAATCTACGACCTCAATCAGGACCACTCTTCTAACAGGTCAATTGTACAAGCAATGTTAGCCTTTGAGGTTAATCAGAAAGTTATGAAGTAGCTTAATTTTTAACCACAGAAGGTCTATAACTTTGGGAACAATTTATATGGCAAAATTATCCAAAATATTACTTGTTTCTTAAACTACATAGTCAGTAAATTATTTGGAATTTTTTTAGGCAATAATTAGGTAATGTTTATCTAGAGGAATAGCGAAAAAATTCCCTAATTATGAATACATTTATATTAAGTAGCAATTAAGTAAATTATGACTTAATCATATTCCTTATTAGGACTAAATATTTTTTGTGTCTCAACGGATGTGTCAGATATTGCTCAGGTGTTGATTTTTTTTCGAGGAGTAAATAAAAGGTATGAAGTATATGAAGAACTTCTTGATATTGATAGTATTCACGGCACGACTACTGGTAAAGATATTATTAAGGGAGTTGAAAATGCTATTAATAAAGAGAACCTTCGATGGAAAGCTTGAAATCCACTACAACTGATGGAGGCAAAAACGTGTGTGGTAAAAATTAAATGTGCGTTTAAAAAAAGTGGAACAATTATGTTGTACCTGAAGGTTTTCGAGTTTGTTGTCTAATAATTTCGTCTAATAAAAATAAAAAATCTCTAACACGATAGTGCGTAGCAAATTTTTAACTAAGTTATTTATTATCAGTAAGCATACATCATTAAAATAAGATCAAAATATTATCCTCAGTAAGATAAGCAATATTTTAGACGATTAACCCCAAGTAATCCGCATGATTGAACTCCCCAAACAAAAGAAATTGAAACGCGCTAAACTTTTTATCCTCGGAAAATGTGCTGCTGTTCTGAAAAAATAACAGAGCCCGAAGTATTTCAGCTGAATGTTTTTATAGGATAATTTAATTCAGAAGAGGGTTTGTATATTTTTAACACCTATACAGGGTACGGAAATTCCGGTCGTGTAAATTTAATCGAAGTTCGGCGTTGCGATGTATGTAAAAAATGTATTTAAATTTAACCTCTTAATTGTTCCTCGTGGTGATAGTGGTCTCGAATTGGTTTGGATAAGCCTTAAAATTTGTGGTGAGAAGTTATGTTTTGGGTCAATTTATCGTCCTCCGAATACAAATCTAAAAATTTGTTTGGATGAGTTTGAGAATAGTGTCATTGAGTTTTTCCCGCAATTTGACCATATCTTTTTTGGGGGCGACTTTAATGTTAATCTTCTGGAAAACGCAAAAGGTTGTACACTTTTTAGGGGTTTCTTGAACAAATATGGTCTATCTCAAATAATATCTCAACCCACTCGCGTGACAAATTTTTCTCAGACTCTTTTAGATTTAATAGTTACTACTTCTCCCTCTGCGGTAGCTGGTACCAATATTATAGATATGGATAATATATTCTGATTACTCCCTTGTTCTCTGCGATCTAAAACTGGAAAAGCCGCGCAAGGAAATTCGATTTAAAACTTACAGAGATTATAGCTACTTTGATTGCAATAATTTTTTAAATAATCTTTTTATTGTCAATTGGGATGCTGATGATATGAATGTAACGATGTGGATCATATGCTGGAATTCTTAAATTTTAATTTGGAAAATATTTTTAATGTTCACGCCCCTATAAAAACGTCTCAGTTCACTAAGGCTTCGGCACTGTGGCTAACTGACAATCTTAAACTTATGATAAAGTTGAAACGGAAAGCGTTAACAAGGTATAAAAAAACGAAAACTGAGACTTCAAGGAATGAATATAAACAACTTAGAAATTTGGTAACAATGGCTGTTCAAAATGAGAAAAAAGGGCATTTGAACCATAAATTTAGGGTCGACCCAAAGGGTTTCTGGCAAACGTTAAAATATCTTAATATTAACTCTTCATCAGCAAGCTTTCCGTCAAATATTGGCAGCGCGAATTCATTTAATACATTTTTTATTGATAGTGTACCCCGTCCGGTTGCGAACAGAGATAGTCTCATTAGTGATTTATATGACAATAAAACTCTACCATCTGTACAGAATCAATTTTCATTTTTTGAAGTCACAGAAGAGAAGGTTAGTAGAATTATCTTACAAATTAAAACACAAGCGCGATGCATAGATAATATTGATATAAAAATAATTTCCTTAATAACTCCACATCTTACCCCTATTATCACCTTCTTAATTAACAAGTGCCTTATGTCTGGTAAATTTCCTTCCTTATGGAAGAATACTAATGTAATCCCTATTCTTAAAAATAACAACCTTCTATCGCATTCAGATTTTCGTCCAATAAGTATATTATGTTGTATGTCTAAAATTTTAGAGAAAATAGCTAATGAACAATTGAACCAACATTTTTTACACAGCAAGGTATTACCTTCTACACAATCCGGCTTTCGAAAAGCTCATAGCACTACAACCGCGCTTCTTAATGTAACAGATGACCTTTCGAGAGCTCAGGATGAAGGAAAAAATTCCTGCTTAATTTTACTTGATTTCAGTAAGGCGTTTGATACTTTGATTCATTCTATTTTGCTAACGAAACTAAAATTCTATGGCCTAAGTAACTCATCATTAAATTTAATAGGGAGCGAGCTTGGTGGGAGGAGTGTGCTGTTACCTGGTGAAGCATCGCACTTTGTGACGACGCACAGAGGGGTACCACAGGGTAGTATATTGGGGCCATTGTTGTTTTCTATTTATACCGCTGATTTTTCTAATCATTTAAACAATTGCAAGTCTCATCAGTACGCCGATGATATGCAAATTTATTATTCTTTCTTTTATAATGATAATCCACCATCGGCGCACATTAACAATGACCTCGCAATTGTTTCTAAGTTAACAGCAGCTCATGAACTCTGGACTTGAGAATTAAAAGGGCCAATCTCCATTTTTTTCGTTTGGAGATATTAATGCGCAAAAGTTTGATTTTTGCATATTTTTTCAGTTTGTAAATATTTATTATTAAAAGTTTTATAAAAACATAACAACAAGGATTATAGGATTCTTAAATATATGTTTTGACTATAATTTTATTGACGTTTTATGACTTTGATGAAGATTGGCCCTTTTATTTAACTGACATTGGGAGATTGTACCAATTTTCTATTTAAACCACACAGAATTTAAAATATTTAGAGGGTAGAACTATTAGAAAATATTAAAGTTTTTTTTCATAAAAGTTAGTTTATTAAAGACTACAAAAACAGCAAATACAAAAAAATCATTATTTATCCTTAATATAAATTAAGGACTTAGGAACAAAAAAGAAGTTTGAACTTAACTAACGTATTATTATTATTATGTAAATCATTTTCCTCTTCAGGAGCAGGAAGATTATCAGGATCCAGTTCAGACGAACGTTTAAGATTTTAAAAAATCGCTTTATTATAATCGCTAACATAAGGCAAAAGTTTTATCAGGTTATCATATTTTAAATTTGCAATTGAAAGAGGCTGGTCATGAAGAGCCTTTAACTGAAACTGATTCTCAGTATGACGATGTAGTAGGGACCCTCTTCTTAAATAAATTTTCTTTTAATTTTCTTCCTTAAACTGAGTCGCATGGTGAAACTGAAGCCCCTGATCTCTTAGAAATCTCAACTATTTAATTTTAATCCAAAGTATTGGGTTTCCTTCTTTTTTTCTGTGCACTAAACTGGATTTAAGGAATGTTCCGAAATTAATAAACTCAGACTGAGACATCTCCACTACTTTCATTGGTTTCTTTCTATAAACCGACGTTTTAATAAAATTCACAAAATCATGTGGAACTTCGATGTCCATTGTTGTCTCTTTTTTTGCCTTTTCATTGGCAGCATGTATGTTAGCTGCCTCCATGTGAATGTGTCCTGGTTCCGAAATTTGTGGTTTATTACTGCTATTTTACTGCTTACGGGAAGTTCTTTAAGATATAACAAAACATAATTGCCATGTAGATATTTCGGTTTTGTCCAGAACAAGAATCACTATAAAAGTTTAAGGTTTCAATATTCTGAGAGTTCAAAGATAAGATATCTTTTCGAATGCATGAAGCGATTTCTTGTCCTCCACGACCTCCTACTGTTTCATTTCATAAAATGCAATTCATTTCCGCCTGTACCTGTTTTGTACGTGGTTAGATTATCCACCAATAGCTGCCCTCTGTAAAATGACACGCCGTTTCTAAAGTAAGGAGTTGGCAGGCACTTTTCCAAATCAAACGAAACTGTTACAATACCAGAATCTCAATAGACAAAAATTCTTTGCCTGCATAAACCTATTTTGTTTTATTTATTTAACAACAATTTACCTTGTTCTTTATTGTTCGTTGAATTTAATAATGCCTTAATTTTCGTGTTCTTTCCGAAAACATTTTAAAATAATCACACACAAACAACAAGCCAACAGAAACCAAGTAAAATATTTTTAGGTTATGTTTATTATACAGTAAGAGGCCAATCTCCGTGGGTGCGTAGAGTAAAACAGTTGATTAAGGGCCAATCTACAAAATTTGTGGAGATTGGCCGTTTTAAAATCAAGTTCGTTTGGAAATAGGTCCTTGGCCCCAAACAATAAACAGCATATCTTTAGTAGTAGGAGATTGGCCTTTCTTGTGTACACAGATTTTAACCTGAACACTTGACTGGTGTTAATATCGCCAAAACGAAAAAAATGGAGATTGGCCCTTCTAATTCTCAGGTCCAGAACTTATACTTATTACATAATAATAATAAAACCCAAATGATGGTATTTGGGCGGAATGGAGATTTTTTAGCCAATAATTTAAACATTACCTTATATGAAGTCGCAATAAACCCATCCTCAGTATGTAAGAATTTTGGTGTTTTATTAGATGTTGACTTGCGATTTAAGCAACATGTCTCCCAGCTTCTACAAAAATCGTTCATTAAATTAAAAACGCTATACATTCATAAAGATATTTTAGCTCAGGACATCAAACTTAGACTCTGTGATAGTTTGATTTTATCTCTACTCGATTATGCAAATGCTCTTTATTGGCCTGCACTGACCGTAGCAAGTAGGAGTAGTTTGCAAAAACTACAAAATTCATGCATTAGGTTTTGCTACGATCTAAGAAAATTTGACCACATAACTCCATCATTTCTTGCTTCTGGGTGGTTTTCCTTGACTGAAAGCTATTGAATTCATTTGGGTACTTTGGTGCATTAGAAGTTTATTTTAACGGGTTTGGGCATCTTTTTCATCATATTTCAAAATTTATAAAAACGTAATATTCGCAGATTCTCAAAAAGAAGACAGCCGGATAAAAGAATATTTTCAAAAATAAAATCAAACTTAATTGAAGTTGGTTCATTTTCCTAGTATTTACAATAAGGAAAACCAGGACATTGATGAAGTAAACGTTTTGGCTTCAATTGAAACAAATCGAAGTAGTTCTTGTAGAACCGTGGAAGGTTCTGTCGGTGTTACAAAATCAAGGGTTCAAACTATTCTAAAAAAACACAAGTATAAGCCATACAAATTTCATGTCGTACAAAACTTACATCTCGGTGACGCAGAGCGCCGCGTAGAGTTTTGTAATTGATATTTACAAAATGTAAATAGAGAAAATCATTTTGAAAGAACGATTATATGGTCTGATGAGAGTCATTTTAGCAGTGCCGGTATATTCAATCGGCAAAATACTAGGTTTCGGTGCCAGGAAAATCAACATGTTATATTTCCACGGGAACGGTAAGGCAGATTTGGGTTTAGCGTTTCATGCTTTATACTGGGAAGTAAAATTTTATATAATTTATTTGAAGGCGGTCTTACTGCAAATAAATATTTAGAAATTTTGGAAAACATTGTTCCCGAAATAGTAGAGAGTGTGCCCCTAGCCCATCTTAATAGCTTATATTTGCAACAGGACCGAGCTCCCGCTCACAATGCTCAAATTGTAAGAGCATATCTTAAGAATAATTTTCCTGGCCGCTGGATTGGAACACATGGACCTGTACGATGGCCACCCAGGTCACCCGATTTAACGGTTTTGGATTTTTTTTGTGGGGCTACCTAAAAAATAAAATTTATACCGTCCAGTACCATAGTACCAAACGATGGCAGATTTAAGAGAAGCCACTGAAAGAGCCTTTAGGGAGTTACAGGCACGGCCTTTTATTATTTTAAATGCACTGAGGCGAATCAGAACAATGTGTGAAACATGTCTTAGGCATAATGGAGAACAGTTTGAGCAATATTTATGAGACAGTTTCCTAAATCATCAAATAATAGTAGCTTTTAATTTTTGAACGTATAACACAACTGAGTTAATTGTTATTTATATTTATAAAAGTTATTGTTATAGGTATACAGGGTCGTTGGTATGTATGGAAACGGTCGATTATTTCCTAAAGTATAACAGTTAGCAAAAAATATTTTAGATAAAAGTTTTAGGGTTTTTTAAGGTGTATTAGAATTAAAAAAAAAATAAGTATACATGTTAAGTCAGAAAGCCGTAGAGAAACAAAGTTACTTTTTTTTAAAAAGAACACCCTATATCTTCGAATATTTTTGGATTTTACATAAAATAGCAATTAATTTTCAATACATGCATTATAACTCTAAACTTAATAGTTTCCGAGATATCGACTTTTGAAATATGACATTTTTGAACTTTGACAGCTTCTAGCTTTCTAACGGTACCTTTTAGAATAAAACGGCTTACATGTCCCTATCTTACTTTTTTATTATCTTCCCAAGAACATCAACTTCCGGTTAAACCGGATGTAACTCAAAAGCCGGAAATACAGTACTTCCGGTTCAACCGGAAGTTAATGTTTTTGGGAAGATCATAAAAAAGTAAGATAGGGACACGTAAGCCGTTTTCCTCTAAAATGTACCGTTAGTAAGCTAGAAGCTGTCAAAGTTAAAAAATGTAATTTTTCAAAAGTCGATATCTTGGAAACTATTAGGTTTAGACTTAAAATGCACTTATTCGAAAATAATTGTTATTTCATGCTAAATCCAAAAATATTCAAAGTTATAGGGTGTTCCATTTAAAAAAAGGTAACTTTGCTTCCCTACGGTTTTCTGACTTATCCTGTATACTTATGTAAAATTAGATAATTATTCCTTATCTAATTGGAGCAAATTAGAGTTAATGGTAATAAATAAGACTTACGTGCAATTATCACCTGGGTCATTACAATGTAATTCATTCAACAGTGCTTGTTACCGGGCCGACAAGAAAGATTCGGGATCATGAAACAAAGGTAAGAATTACTGATCTGAATATGAATAAATTTATACAGTGTACTCACCGGGGGGATTCCGCCCCCTTACTTCATTCTGTCCATTATACAATCTTAGGCTTGTCTATATCTATTTCCAGTAATTATGTCATGTACCATATTGTTATAGTTTACCTATTACGCATCTTCAACAACTAGCTAGTGTCACCCTAAAATAAGTCAAGGCTTCCCCGGACACCCAACTGCCGCTAAACAGTTAGCATCCCAACAAATTGAGCAAGGGGTACATTTAATGTTCCCCGTTACCTATTTGTGTCAATCGAGTCACAGTAAGAACCCCTAAAACTTACATGCATGTCAACGACTCGAAGGAACAGCGCTCGTACATTATGTACAGGGGCTTTCTTCACAAGCGTGCATTTGTACGTTCTACACCAGCGTGCACTTGTACATTCTCATCGCCTCAATATTTGTACGTACCACATATTATTATTAACCATCATATATCTTAATAATGCCTGATATATACACACATACATAGATACCTATCAATATTTCAACTTAAACTCATATATCGGTATCAATAAGCCACTCACTCAATTCACCTCTATTTTCACACACGTCTTAAAAACGACTCCCCTTTACCTATCAGTAGTACCAGGAATATTCCTCTCAATCTCCCTCTCTTTCCTGTTTATGTTCGGCCTCGATAATATAAACATGGCATGAAATATTAAGAATACACTGCTTCAAAAAAATATGCTTTATTAACTAATTTATAAAAATACGTTCCTTACATTCGGCCAACCTACAGGAGTTGCGCCCTCGCAACTTTAATTCGAGTCTATTGGTAACGGTACTCCATCGCTTCCACTGTTACTCTCGGTATCATCGGACACTCCGGCATGGGGTATCCATGGTTTCATACGATCTACAGCAATAACATTGTCGTACTTTTTTGTGATACTTCTCGTTGACGAAGGCATGTCCTGTACTCTGTACCTGTCATTAGGTAGTATCTTTGTGACAACCATCGGTCCTGTGTACTTCGGATTTAACTTCTTACTTTGTCCTTCTGTGTGTCTATTCGTTAATATCAGTACTAAGTCTCCAATTTTGTAAGACTTGGCTGTTTTTCTATGTTTATCAAATCGCTTTTTCTGTTTACGCTGGTTATGTTGAATTTTTAATCCAGCCTCCTGTCTGAGGTCATCAATATTCTGGACAACTGGTAGAATGTCGAGCTCAGCTGTCAGTATGCTGTCATTTCGGGTTCGTGGAGAATAACCCATTAAAAGCTGGTTTGGTGTTTTCCCAGTAATTTGATGTACAGTATTATTAATGGCAAGCTGTATCTGGTCGATCTTTTCGTCCCACTTATCTTCTGCTTGGCTGGTCGTGGCAAGTGCTGACAATACGGTGCGGTTAAGTCTCTCCACTTGACCATTCGCTCTAGGAGTAGACACAGCGTTTAAAATGAGCTTTATATTATATTGTTTGCAGAACCTTTTAAATTGCGATGACGTAAAAGCTGTACCTCTATCTGAAATTATCCGAGTAGGTACTCCAAAAGTATTAAATATGGATTCCAGAAAACTGATAACGAACCTTGTTTTCGTTGATCTCGCCGGCTTTAGCATAATGTATTTGGTGAATGCATCTATGATTACGATAAGATGAATGTTTCCTTTCGATGTTTTTTGAAACGGCCCTAGATGGTCAATATGGATGGTATGGAACGGGATTGGCTCTTTGGCAATAGGGTGTAAAAAGCCTTCTCTTCTCCCCGAGGGCATCTTATTATATAGACATGGAATACAACTTGCAATATATTTTTCAATATATTCCCTCATACGTGGGAACCAATATTTCTCACAAAGTCTTCTGAGAGTTTTCTCGCTCGCAAAATGCCCGGCATCGTCATGTGCCCAACGGACAACTTGATTCCGAAAACCTGGTGGAACTACCCACTGTATTCCTATTGGCGTTATACGATATACTCGTCCATTCCGTAAGGCATAATTCTTGTAAATATCCCTTTCATATTCCGTTTCCGGAGGTTTAGATAGTACTTCATGTATTAACTTGATCTTTTCATCCGTGAGTTGCGCTGAAAGAACCCAATCTGCTTCCTCGATGAATAGTACAATATTTTCTGGTGGCGGTTCAAGTTGACAAGGATTTCGGCTAAGTGCGTCTACATGTTGCATACGGCTTCCAGGGCGGTACTCTACGGTAAATGTATATTCTTGTAGTTGTAGCCACCAACGAGCTATTCGTGGCACTAGATCTCTCTTTGAGCTAGCCGTTTTCAGAGCATTGCAGTCGGTAACTACCTTGAAGTTGATTCCAAGTAAGTATACTCTAAATTTTAGCAGCGTTTCTACGACAGCTAAGGTTTCCAGCTCGTATGAATGGTATTTACTTTCTGCTGTATTGGTGTGACGACTATAATATGCTACTGGATAAAGTTTGGCGTCATGTTCCTGTAAAAGTACACCCGCAATACCTTCTTGACTGGCATCCGTATGAACTTCTGTTCGTGCAAATGGATCATATATCACAAGGATAGGTCGATCAATTAACTTAGATTTCAACTCGTTAAAAGCATCATTTTGTTCTCTTTCCCATTTCCAGGTACTAACCTTTCTCGTTAGAAGTGTCAAGGGTTTGACTATCACAGAGTAATTGTTGACGAACTTTCTGAAATATCCAGTCAGACCTAAAAACTGTCGGATTTGCTTAACATTTGCTGGTACTGGAAATTGACGGACGGCTTCAATTTTAAATGCTCCTGGTCGAACGCCAAGTGCATCTATTTCGTAGCCTAAGTAGTTATTGGTCGGGGATAAGAACATGCACTTCTTTAAGTTTAACGTCAAATTTTCATTTCTCATAACCTCTAGGATTTTACGGATACTGTCTAAGTTTTCTCTGTACGTTTTACTGGGAATTATTACGTCATCCAAATAAACGGCGGCTATGTCACGATATGGTCCCAAGATTTTATTCATAAGCCGCTGAAAAACTGCAGGTGCATTGCATAGACCAAAAGGCATTCGATTGTATTCATATTGCCCCTCAGGAGTAACAAACGAAGTGAGAGGTTTACTGGCTTCTGCAACAGGAATCTGGTGATAACCAGAACTCAGATCTAAACTCGTGAATATACAACAGCCTTTTAACCTGTCAATTTGATCGTCGATTCGAGGCAGTGGATAACGAGTTTTAACCGTTTTGAGATTTAATTTTCTATAATCTATGCACATCCGGTCTTGGCCATTCTTCTTCTTTACCAGAAGCACTGGTGAAGCATAGGGAGAATTCGATTCCCGGATAATTCCCGCGCCTAACAATTCGGAAATAATGGATCTTACTTTTTCTTTTTCAGTTTCTGCCATTCTATAAGGTCTGTATGTAAATGGGTTTTCATCTGTAAGCTTAATGTCAATCACTGCTGATCTAGCTGTTCCAAGATGCTCAGCCTTATCTCCAAAGAGGTCCCGGAATTCTTGCAATAACTCGATTAGGTCTTTTCGCAGGAGTTCATCAGTTGTTCCAATATTGATATCGGCTTCATTCAGAAGAGAAAGTGATTGTGTTTCTACCCTTAATACGCATTCATCAGGCGCTGATATATGCTCCTTACAGGGGAAAGCTCTAACAATTGGATTTTTAGTCGTTAGGTGAAGATCCTTATCAGAAAGGTTCACTATGGGTAACATGGGCATCTCATTTTGTCCAAGGCGAATCAGAATTCTTGGAATTGCGTATTCCCTTCCAGGCTGATATCTACCACAAGCTTCTATAAACAAATCTCCCTCAAACGGAATTTTAGCGATAACTGGAAGATTGCCAACATGATTTGGTGGAATTACGGTTGAGCTAGTTAACCATAATGCAACTTTTTGTACGTTTTTGTTTTTCTGAGGCTCACTGAATTTAAGGCTGTTACTGTCTTTGGTGACTACTAATCCAGGCTGTTCAGTAAACGGCTGCCCGATTAATAAAGGAATTTCCTGTAAATGATCTGGAACTACGAGAAAGTCTGCAGTGCTTTCTATACTATCGACTTTTAGATTCATTGTCAGTTTTCCCATTGCCTGTAGTTGATTTAAGCCATAACCTTTAATAACAATATCGCAGGTATCAATAGGGAGGTTAAGCATATTTGCATTGGAGGCACGAATAAGATTACAACTTGATCCAAAATCAATGAAAGCGCGAAGTGGTTGTCCGTTGACAGTAACGTCCTTAAAGTATTTTTGGTTTGTTTCTGTTTCTAGTCACAAAACCCTTTGTGCACCCACATCCTGTTCAGTTTTTGCCGCACGTCGTGTACAGTCGTGAGCACGATGACCGAATTTATGACAACTATAGCATTTTAAGGCTCTACATTCTGCAGTCTTGTGTCCTGGGCGATGACACTTAAAGCAGCTTAGTACTCTCTTAAATTTTCGATTATTATGTGGGTACTTGTCTTTGGCACCAGGAAGACTGGATCTAACTGCAGTAGGGACTGCTTGAGAGGAAATGTCGCATGTTTTCAAAAAATTCAGCAATGCTTCACAAGTGAGATAGTTGTTTGCTCTAGCGGCTGCCTGAACGGTTGCATCGGGGATGCCGCCTATTATGCACGAGACTGCATCTGGCCCATAGATTTTACAACTGTTCAGCAGCGCTAATTTCTCGTAATAATAGTGCAGGTAAGATTCATTCGGATATTTAGTTCGCTGCATCATTTCCGACAATCCTTCATAATAATCGCGTCTTGGCGGAAAAGCTTTAGTTAATTCCTGTTTCCACTCCTCCCAGTTAAACTGTATCGACGGCAAACTGCGATACCAAGTCTTGGCTAAGCCCTCCAGTTTTGACATGGCCTGGTAAACAGTGGATTCGTCATTCCAACTGTATAATTGCCGAAGTTCGTCGATTCTTCGACACCAGTGCTCAACCGATTGGTGACGATCCTCGGGATTAAAATTCGGCACAACATTATCTCTTGGGTTTATAAATTTTGAAATTGACCGATCTCTGACGGCCTGCATTTCCATAACACGTACAAGGTCTTTAACAACTCCAGTTAATCCCACAATTTCAGCGTTTGTGCTAACAGTCGTTGACGTCAACGCTAGCGAGCTACTTGTGCTTGGCGACGGTTCGTCATCCGACGAGGAAGACAACGGAGAAACAATTCGTCTTCTCTTCGTAATGGCGTGCTCAGCGTTATCAGTCATCCTTTAATAAAAGTACACCCTGTATATATTTGTTTGTACTATTTATAGAACACTCAAAATTTAGAAAACCAATAAAAAGGCGAACTATATGCAGTTATAATTGGTTACTACTCGCTTACCTGATTTATTAAATAAGATCTCGCAAGCCAAAAAATATTATTATAATGAAACACTTAAAAAGTCAGTACAAAACACAGAGCACACTATATCTATATCAAAACCAATAATCACAAAGTCTTTATTACTTTTATTTGCGCGCACAATGACAATATAACTACTTCTCCAGCAATTTTAAAAAATAAAACTAAATCTTTAAAACTCTTGCATCTTTTACGAAAACCTAAATAAGCAATTAAATATCGATTTCATCCAGGGTCTGTTTGTGCCTTTGCATGCAATATAAACATAACGTGTCTCCGGCCAAAACAGGCAAAGTCATAAATTTCGGGGAATTAAAGTTGACACTTCTAATGACCCGATACCCGATGGTTCAGATTTTAAAATAATCGATACGTTTGGCTAAACACAGATCATTATTTTACAATACCCAAACAAACGTAATGTAGGCATTATATTTGTTTTTCGTTAAAAAGGAAATACATATCTATCACTGTTGCAATGAATTAATTGCGTGACCCCACACCTGAATGTAAAATTAGATAATTATTCCTTATCTAATTGGAGCAAATTAGAGTTAATGGTAATAAATAAGACTTACGTGCAATTATCACCTGGGTCATTACAATGTAATTCATTCAACAGTGCTTGTTACCGGGCCGACAAGAAAGATTCGGGATCATGAAACAAAGGTAAGAATTACTGATCTGAATATGAATAAATTTATACAGTGTACTCACCGGGGGGATTCCGCCCCCTTACTTCATTCTGTCCATTATACAATCTTAGGCTTGTCTATATCTATTTCCAGTAATTATGTCATGTACCATATTGTTATAGTTTACCTATTACGCATCTTCAACAACTAGCTAGTGTCACCCTAAAATAAGTCAAGGCTTCCCCGGACACCCAACTGCCGCTAAACAGTTAGCATCCCAACAAATTGAGCAAGGGGTACATTTAATGTTCCCCGTTACCTATTTGTGTCAATCGAGTCACAGTAAGAACCCCTAAAACTTACATGCATGTCAACGACTCGAAGGAACAGCGCTCGTACATTATGTACAGGGGCTTTCTTCACAAGCGTGCATTTGTACGTTCTACACCAGCGTGCACTTGTACATTCTCATCGCCTCAATATTTGTACGTACCACATATTATTATTAACCATCATATATCTTAATAATGCCTGATATATACACACATACATAGATACCTATCAATATTTCAACTTAAACTCATATATCGGTATCAATAAGCCACTCACTCAATTCACCTCTATTTTCACACACGTCTTAAAAACGACTCCCCTTTACCTATCAGTAGTACCAGGAATATTCCTCTCAATCTCCCTCTCTTTCCTGTTTATGTTCGGCCTCGATAATATAAACATGGCATGAAATATTAAGAATACACTGCTTCAAAAAAATATGCTTTATTAACTAATTTATAAAAATACGTTCCTTACACTTATTTTTTTAAAATTCTAATACACCTTAAAGAACCCTAAAACTTTTATCTTAAATATTTTTTGCTAACTGTTATACTTTCAGAAATAATCGACCGTTTCCATACATACCAACGACCCTGTATATTTTTAAGATTAGTGTTTTATATTTGTGGGAAGCTTGTGACAATTGTTTAAACTTAAAATTATACGGTGTGCCGTTTAAAAAAATGTAAATTTTATGAAAAATGTAAATTTTGAGCTTCACATTGAAAACACCTATAAAGCATTATATATTTTTAAAAAGCTTGTGATAAACTGAATCATAATAGCTAAAAATATAAAGGGTGTCCCATTTAAAAAAAAATGCAAGTTTGCTCTTTTTCTCGAAAACAATTAAACAGAAAAAATCTGACCAAGCCACTGGATTCTACGTGAAAGAAACCAATAAGTTTATTTTTACCTTTTTGATAAGTTGCAACGTAACTGAGATGTGTCCCAAAATGCAAAATTTTCAAAAACACTCCGTATCTAAAAAACTAAGGGGGCAATGAAAATTCTGTTTGTGGCATCGTTTGTTTCTGAAAAAAGTAACACAGTGCCGCGAAAACCGCAACCTTCTATCTATACTAATAACGCAGATAACCCGTAAAACATACGAAAACGGGACACCCTGTACACTGTCACCGTAAAGCATCTGTTAGGAACGTCTGACCACAACCTTATTTCGGCAAAGCTACCAATTAGTGCTGAACAGTCTTCTAAACTACGCAAGATCTGGTATTATACATCAACCAAGTGGGATAACGTAAATGACCATTTTCGAACCTTTCCTTGGCGGAACGTTTGTTTTACCTCTGATTATCCATCCATCTGTGCTAGAGAGGTATCGGAGGTTACCTTTAGTGGCATGGAAGCCTTCACCCCTTTCTCAAATGGGTTCCCTTCCAACGGCAAGCCTTGGTTTATCAATAATTGCGAACGGGCTGTTAAATCGAAAAATTATTTTTACCGAGAATGGCGTCAAAACCCTACCGACGAAAATCGAATTATCTTTGTTAACGCTCGAAACCAATGCAAGCGAACGATAAACCGAAGCAAGGAAGCAAAGAACCATAGAATCAAAGACAAACTTCTTGAATGTCCTAGCTCAAGATCATTTTGGTCGGTAGCTAAGGCCGTCAGTCAGAACTTTACAAAGTCAACCATTCTACCTCTAAGACGTTCTGATGGCACCATTGCGGCGAAAGCACAGGAAAAAGCAAACTTACTGGTGGAACTACTTTCTTCACATTCAACGGTTAATTTTCAGGAAAAAACTCTACCGAACATTCTCCCTGTAGAATCTTGTACTTTTCCACAATAAAGTTACCGCAAACGTAACAAAAATCATTAAGCTTATTTTTGCAACTACGGCGGAGTATTTTTGCAGCCAGTTACTTAACCGAAACAAACATAAAAGTTGTCAATTAAGAAAGTAAATAAGTAACAACGGTTATAATTTCCACAATAATATATTCTATTTTTAAATTGCCATAACTACACTCACAGGCAAAATAATCGATCCACGCAAATTTTCGATGAATTTAAATAGCAAATAACTTTTTTATTCGACGTCGGATTTAAACGAATTTCAAAGAATATTGTAGATAGATTAATGGAGAAACGCTCACATAAAAAAAAATTACAAAAAAATAGACGTACGTTTCTAATATACAGGTTTAAACAAGAAGATGTTTTTTACCATAAGTTTGAGACACTCTGTGGAGTGGCGAAATAGTATATTAATCTAAATTAAGTTTTAATTATCAAATTACATCTATTCTCAATATTTCTGTTTTTGGTTGACCTCGATATCTTTATTTTTATGGAAAATATGGATTTTTAAAAAAAACTTTGCAATTTTAAATAATTTTTCTGTACGAAGAACTAAGATTGCCATGAAAGATGACAATAACAGTTTTTTTTGCACAAATACTATTTTTTTTTAAACAAACAGTACAAACTTCGTTAACAAAATTTAATTAATTCTTTACATAACCATAATAAAACTTTAAACTAAAACTACAATAATTAAATAAATACACACTTAAAAAATATGAATAACAATAAACAGTAACAACAAATAACTCAGTAACGAGTATTTCCTCCACGTGCTCGAATGACAGCCTCCATACGCCTAGGCATCCCTCCAATAAGTTTCCGTATTCCGTATACAATGGTATTGATTAATTTGCTGCCATTCTTCAATAAGTACTGCACTAAGCTCCTGCAAATTGGCTGAACCAGGTACCCTCGACCGCACTTTTCTGCCCAATATGTCCAAGACATGTTCGATCGGGTTTAAGTCGGGGCTGCGGGGGGGGGGGGGGGCAATTCATTTCTATTTCATCTAAATATTCAAATATTCATTGACTACTCTCGCAACGTGCGGTCGAGCGTTGTCATGCATGAGCATGAAATCGTCTCCCACAACTGGAGCAAAGGGAACAACATGTGGTTCTAAAACCTGACGAATATGTCTATCCGCTGTCATTGCCCCCCCATCGACAATTTCCAAGTCCGTTCTGCTGTCGAGCTGCACGCCACCTAACACCATAACGGAGCCTCCGCCATAGCTTACCCTAGGCGAAAAATGGTTTTGCTCAAAACGTTCTCCGGTTCTTCTATAAATTCTTTGACGACCATCCGGTGAGTTTAAACAAAACCTAGATTCGTCGGTAAATAGGATATTTTTCCACTCATCAATGCCCCAATATTGATGTTCCCTAGCAAATCTAAGACGTTCAACCCTGTGATTTCTTAGCAACTCGGGAGCGGTTGCAGGTCTCCTTGCGTGTAATCCAATGTCAGATAACCTCCTTCTTATCGTTCTATCGCTTATTTGGACCTGCGGTACGTCGTCCAATCTGTTTTTTACCTCCACAGAAGTTACTCTTCGGTCACGTAAAACAGTTAGTTGAATAAAGCGATCATCTAGTTCATTTGTTCACCTCTTCCTACCACATTGACTCCTTCTACTGTACTCCCCATGCCTCTGGCAACATCAGTTACAGACATATCCATTTTTAAAAGTCAGAAGACACCTCAAGTAACACACATTAATTTACAAAAAATATTGAGTGCTTTTAAAAGTCGTAAATAACATATATGGGATGATTGAACAAACCTGTCACTGTCATCTTTCATGGCAATCTTAGTTCTTATTTAAAATTGTAATGTTTTTTTAAAAAATCCATATTTTCCATAAAAATAAAGATATCAATGTCAACCAAACACAGAAATATTGAGAATAGATGTAATTTGATAACTAAAACTTAATTTAGATTAATATACTATTTCGCCACTCCACAGAGTGTCTCAAACTTATGGTAAAAAACATCTTCTTGTTTAAACCTGTATATTAGAAACGTACGTCTATTTTTTTGTAATTTTTTTTAAATGTGAGCGTTTCTCCATTAATCTATCTACAATATTCTTTAAAATTCGTTTAAATCCGACATCAAATAAAAAAGTTATTTGCGATTTAAATTCATCGAAAATTTGGGTGGATCGATTATTTTGCCTGTGAGTGTACTACCATAACTTGAATTATTATTAATTATTTTAGGAACAAGGTATGTTATATCAAAAGTGCAGCAAGGATAACGTAGAATCTATTACAGGCTGTTACATATAAAAACTTAAAATTCGTTTAATTTTCAGACAAACTAAATAGCTGGCAGCAACGCCAATATCGTCATCCGATGCGTAAAATCCTCTTAGATAACTGTACGAAATTTGGTTTATATCGGTCAATAAATTGTGGGGTTTCTAAACCGTTTCCAGACTGTTTACATACACTGTAACACCAATGTTATTTTATGCGAGACCCTATCATAGTAACACAAATTTGTTTACTTAGTTATCAAGTAATAGAATGCAGTTATTTTTAGTGCTTATACAAGAAAGGTTTCTAATTAGAATCTTGCGACAGACACACTTTTGCCATCTGCGCCTCTGAACTAAATTGTTTTCTTTAATTACCTTTATACCACTTTATTTATGTTTTCAACCAGCCCTAAACATTAAAGCTGATGGGGGTTTTGTTGCAATAACTCAAAGATTGTATGTTAAAAGAGCTGAAGATAGCAGACAAATTTATTGGTGCTTATTTTAAGATGTATTTAAAAATAGAATAGAAGAAGCGAGATAAATGTGGACGCTTTGGTGCTATGACTCATTTATATTGTTATTATGGCTTCAAAAAAAAAAGAGACAACCAGAAATTGTTAAGTGATTTACTGATCAGTAGGTATGCGAAAAGTGTAAGTATTCAGGGTGTTTACTAAAAAAAGTACAACAAATTTAAGAGCCAATTTTAAAAAGAAAAATCCATATAAACAAATAATTGATATGTGATGGGCTACATGCTTGCTGAAATGGATATTCCATAGCAGAGGAAATTAAAGTAGTACTTGTTAAGGGGGCTTTCCGATACGGGAGACCGCGACAAGCGACCGAGACCGAGCGACAAGCGACCAAAGGTCGCATGTCGCTGCGGGACCAGTAGCATACAAATACAGACGACGCGACGCGCGACGTGGCGACTTTGGCTAGGTCCATTTTGTTTAATTTAGTAATTGTGTACGTTTCAGAAAACCATGTTTAACAATCTTAAAGTAAGAAAACATTCACTAAAACGTTTATTGGAAGACGAGGAAGATATAATTGTGTTGGCTTTACCGCAAGAAAAAATTGATTCAATATACACATCAAGATCAAATGAGGGGTGCTTCCAACTGCTTTATTATCTCTTACAATACTATCCTTATAAGCCTGGAGAGTGCTGTCATATAATGGTGGGTGATTAGACACTAAATCGATGAACAATTCATCTTCCTGAGTAGAAAACGTCGCCATTCAACCCTCTCTAGGTATAAAATAATTGAAATAAACTATGCAGGTCGCAGCGTATCACTGCTTCCAGAGCAGTGTGGTCGCGCGACCGTTGGTCGCACGATGGCCACGCCTACCGTCTCGCGTCGCTGTCGCTTGCATCGGAAAGCACCACATACAAATCCGTTAAAGCGGTACGTCGCGGTCTCTCGGTCTCGGTCGCTGGTCGCGGTCTCTTGTATCGGAATGCCCCCTTTATATTTCACAATATATTTCAGTTTCCTGACACGTGTTTTAACCTTTGCGGGTCATTATCAAAGGCATTGTAAGACAGTTAAAAATTCTACATGTCATTAAAATAAAAATTGACAGATGAGAAAGGTTATTTTGGTCCTTAATTTACAGGTATTGGCCAAAGGTACAACTAAATTACAGGTGTGATTATAGAGGTATTTACATCTAAGTAATAAAATTAGGAAAATGATACTGTGTATAATAATTATGGGTTTTTTCGTTGGTAATTATAGACAGCGTTTATTGTATATTTATCTTAAGTAATTAGGCTATTAAGTATTAGATTAGCACCTGAAGGTATTTCAATTTGATTGTTAACAATAAGAGATTAGAGACATTAGCAATCAAAAAAGCTTTAAAAAATCGATGTAATGTTGTTAACAATCAAATTGAAATACCTTCAGGTGCTAATCTAATACTTAATAGCCTAATTACTTATGATAAATATACAATAAACGCTGTCTATAATTACCAACGAAAAAACCCATAATTATTATACACAGTATCATTTTCCTAATTTTATTACTTAGATGTAAATACTTCTATAATCACACCTGTAATTTAGTTGTACCTTTGGCCAATACCTGTAAATAAAGGACCAAAATAACCTTTCTCATCTGTCAATTTTTATTTTAATGACATGTAGAATTTTTAACTGTCTTACAATGCCTTTGATAATGACCCGCAAGGGTTGAAACACGTGTCAGGAAACTGAAATATATTGTGAAATATAACAAGTACTACTTTAATTTCCTCTACTATACCATATAAACATGTTGTCTAAAATGCTTCGTTCCAATATACAAAGTGTCAAAGTTTACAAAAAAGCTCTTTTCTTTGCAAAGATCCACGGAGTACATAAAGATAAATGATTTAAATTCAGGATGCATATACACAGTGTGTAAAAAGTCCCGGACCGGTCAATTATTTAGAAAATAGGGCATAATATAAAAAAACTTGCAGTATAAAAGTTGTAGGCCTTAAAAAAATCTATGAAACTAGGACACCTCCAATTAGAGGGTGCCTCAAACAGTCATGGTAAACAAAACTTTGGTTTATTTAAATTGAATGACCCCTTCTTAATCACGTTCTCTGATTCCTCTAAACATTCTAAAGAACAATTATGAAACATGTTATATGGCTAAACTCATTACTTTAAGAAATAATTTGAGATAAAGGGCATAAATACAACAGGTAGGATATTACCTACACTTTGCATTTTTACAAGCTGGTACCAAAATGTTTTGCGTCACAGTCATATTAATTTCTGAAAATGTCTCTTAACGAAAGGGAACGTATAGCTTTACTAATGATCAGAGGTTTTAGAGACCGACAGAGATTATTTACCGAAACAAAGTAATTTTTCAATATAACTTTTCCAAACCGACAGCCTATATCAAATTCTACAGTTGTGAGAACAGTTCAAAGATTCGAGGAAACCGGGTGTTGCAGAGATAAAGTTCGTCCCGAAAATCGGCAACTAGTGATAAAAAAAAAATTAAAAACATTACTTCACTTTGTTCAGGATTCACATTTGTCGTTGAGAAAAGCTGCTACCCAAGTTGATATATGTTTTTAATCAATTGAATTTATTTTAAAAAACAGTAATTTTTACCCCTATAAAATAACTTTGGTTCAGGAATTATCAGAAGACGATTTCGAACGTAGAATGGAATTTTACGAAGTAATGATGCAAGAGCAGGAAAAAAATAACAATTTTTTTAATGAAATAGTTTTTTCGGATGAGGCAACATTCATGTTAAACGGTAATGTCAATCGACATAATTGTCGTTACTGGGCTGATCAGACCCACATTGGATGAAAGAAACACACACTCAACACCCCCAGAAAGTAAATGTGTGGGCCGGTATTATTGGCGATATATTAGTGGGATCTTTCTTTATAGAGGGGAATTTGAATGCAGAATATTATCTCCACATGCTGCAAAATCAAATTCTGCCAGCAATAACCAATACAGTAGGATCATAATATGGTCCTATCACGGAAAAAAGAAAATACTCGTTTTAATAATATTAGTTTCAGTTTAAGACTAAGTTAGCTTTGTATATACTCAAGAAAATACCATTTTGAAAATAGAATAGGAAATTCTTGTACAACCTGATTTAAATTAAATATATATAAAGAAAGATGTTTGTTCCTTTGTGTCGCCACGTGTAACATCTCGCATATATGTATTTAAATATATATATCTTCAATCATCACATTTACGAATTTATATTGAGACATGCATTTTAATTAATTTGTGGTTATGTAACTTTAAAATAAGGTCATAGGTAACTTAGCTGGATTATGATGCGAGTTTTTTAAAAGAAGTATTTGGTTTCATTATTTGGAAGATTTCGGAAAAAATTAAATCTTAGTTTTGAACCTGCGACATATCTAAAATAACAGACGATTTTTTTAAAACAAAGCGAGATTTTGTTATTTTGAAAGCATATTATACTAAAATTGAGCATTTGTATGGTCTGTTTAATAAGGACGAATAGATATTATTTTAAACATAGTCTTTTATAGTTTTAAACTGTAAATATCTACCCTTCAAAATACACATATCATATGTTCATTTTGAACATGTTGGAATATTCAATTAGCACTCAGATTGCCAATATTAAAATATCATAAATTCAAATGAACCCTGTAATAAGAAAGTTATGGTTCTTGAAATTGGATGGTCTCAGACTGTTACATTATTTTCCGACGTTTCACAAACGATTCCACGTGGCATCTTCAAGAATTGTAACTATAAGGGATTAGAGCACTGAATGAGTGAATCGATTTGGTAAACATTGAAATAGTTCGGTCAGCTATCTATCATCGTATCATATCTTATCATATCTATCTAATCAGCCATATAGAGTAAAAAAACCCCTACAAATGCCACGTGCAATCGATATTGGTGAAACGTCGAAAATTTATTTAACAGTTTGACACGCACAAAACTTCCGTAGGTTTTTAACTGAAACAAGTTTAAACAAATACTAAGGCGTAAGGACACGACGCGACCTACCGATGGACCATGGACCACCATAACTGGATTGTCTCGCGACTCACGCCCGCGATGCTGTTCGGGAAAATCTCGGTTGCTTTCGTAGTACGAAGGAAATCGTAAAGCTAGAAACAAGTATTTTGGGTTATTAAAGCTATCATATTTAGATTATAATTACAAATAGCAGCTCAAATTGAGTATTTCAAAATTTCAAACCAAATGGTTACGATGCCTTGTTTGGAGAATAGAATACTTTATTTTGAAGCTATACTAATCTTTATTTTAAAAATAAATTTAGTCACAGTAAAAATGTATAAAATCTTTTTTTAAATATTTTCAAATGTTTAGCTTAAACTTGTTTCCTTCAATTAAGATTTTCTAGTTTAAATATAAGTAAATATATCTAAAAATATCAAAATGCTCTGTTTGAGAATATGTTTTTTTATGTATTATTACGACATACGTGGTTTTAGCAGGACGGAGCTCCTCCTCATCTTGAGTGAGCTGTAAAGAGTTTACTTAAATAATACTTTTCCTAACCGCTGGATAGGGCAAAGGGGCCCCATAGAATGGCCCGCTAGGTCGTCAGACTTAACGCCCCTTGATTACTTTCTCTGGGGACAGCTAAAAAATAAAGTTTATGTGACAAAACCTGCAGATCTGAACGAATTTAGAAGAAGAATTATTAAAGAATGTGAATCTATTAACCAAGAAATGTTACAAAACGTCATCGACAAATTTTATTATAACCTAGCCCATTGTCAAACTGTGGGAGGGGGACAGTTTCAACATTTAATTAAATAACGACTTACTTAAATTTATTTTTGTTCTTGTGAGTTTGTTATTAAATTTACTGCTTGTATTTAATTTAATTCTTATTAAATTTTTGACAAAACTTGCGTGGGTACATTTACTACAATTTCAATGTTTTTTTACAGTTTTAACGCAAAACATTCTGGTACCAGCTTGTAAAAATTCAAAATGTGGGTAATATCTTACCTGTTGAATTTATGTCCTTTAACTCAAATTACTTCTTAAACTAATGGGTTTAGCCATATGATATGTTTCATAATTGTTGTTTAGAATGTTTAGAAGAATCAGGAAACGTGATTAAAAAGGGGTTATTTCATTTAAATAAACCAAAGTTTTGTTTACCATGACTGTTGGAGGTACCCTGTAAAATTACAGCTGTCCTAGTTTTATAGATTTTTTTAAGGCCTACAACTTTTATACCGGATGTTTTTATATTGTGCGCCATTTTTTAATAATTGACTGGTCCGGGACTTTTTACACACTGTGTATTATAGAACCTTAAAATCCATCAACATACCATTTCTCGATTCGATGTTTATATCAGCAAAGTGGTACGCCACTGCAATATTTCCACAATTTATTTTTTTGTGAAAGCCTCATGCCTTCCTCTACCAAAACTACCACTTGTATTTTTTTGCTGCACATAACTGTTTATGAGTTTTTTTGAAAATAATGAATTGATGTTCCATACCCTCCTGTAAATTTTAAGGAAATAACTTACTTATGATCCATTCCACAATAATTCGTTGATTTCTCGACCGCAATAAAATTTAAATGACAACCCTCAGACGTAATCCCAACCACAAATAAGGTGCCTGACAAATACCTATTGTGTAGGCACCGGACCTTTTGAAAGGGTGCAGGTCCTGATTACCTACTAATTTCAATAGTTCAATATGTTCCATACCCTCCCGTAAATTTTAAGGAAATAACCTACTTATGATCCATTCCACAATAATTCGTTGATTTCTCGACCGCAATAAAATTTAAATGACAACCCTCAGACGTAATCCCAACCATAAATAAGGTGCCTGACAAATACCTATTGTGTAGGCACCGGACCTTTTGAAAGGGTGCAGGTCCTGATTACCTACTAATTTCAATAGTTTAGGTTAGCTATTTTTAACAAAATAACAAATATAAAATAATAGGTAAGTATCTTTATTTTAGTCATGTAATTAAATAGCTATTAATATTTATACATAAATACTATACTCTACAATATTATAATAATACAATATTTAACTTAACCTACTCTATATTTAGCTCTGTTTCACTATCACTATCGGCTTCATCTATGCCTAAACTAATTATTAAGGGCCTTGCGTTACTAATAATTATGTTATAGGAATCTTCGACTTGGATCACGTGTCTCACAGAATTTTTCCAACTTTCTACTGGGATATTATTTACACATTTTTTAATTAATTCTATAACATAACTACTTAGTGTAGGGGATGTGTTTTCTCTTTTAATCATCGTCTTTAAAAGGCTCCATATATGTTCTATTGGGTTAAAAATACAGTAATACGAAGGGAGGCGTAAAACTGTGTTACCATTAGCACTTGCGAGATTGTCAGAGATATATTCTTTTTCAATATTGAATGTTTTTAAAACATTTAAAAGGTCCTTTTTTGTATAGGTTTCCTCGAAATATATATTATTTTCCATCATATAGTTTTGAATTTCCACTTTTGTATTATTTGAATTCGGTACTTTACTTAGTTGGCGACTGTGGTAACTAGCGTTGTACATCACAATAACACTAGTTTTGGGCACATTCGGAAGCAGACGATTCGGAAACCAATCTTCAAACAATGTAGCATCCGTGTCTTGATGGTAATCCAAAGATAAATTGGCAATTTTCTTAGCAGATAATAATAGAGCGTTCGGAATAAATCCATTTTCCGAACCTGCATGTAATATCGTAATTCTTTGTCCTTTGTTTGAGGGAGCTACAGTTTGACATTTGATTGTTGAATCGCTCCAACCTTTTTTAGGGGTGTCGTGGGTATCAAACCAAGTTTCGTCCAAGTATATAATTGAACGATTTTCTTCCCTATATTGTCTGATAAGATTCAAATAATCTCTACGCCATACTTGTAAACGCTGCGATTCCATTAGTACTTCTCGTTTGTCAATGGTACGATATTTAAAACACATTGCTTTTCCTATTCTCCAAAGGCTTGTCCTGCCACATGAAATGTCGGTTTCGTCTGCTGTAAGTACCTTTTTTAGCGTATCTATTGTTGGGACTATTTGTTTACTGTGTATGTCATAAATTTTCCTCCGAATCAAGTCTTTATCAGCTTTTTCGATGCTTCTCAGTTTTCCGCTGTCACACCGTTTTTTCCTTGGCTGGATGGGTTTGGTCACTATATCTTTTACTGTCGTTAATGCAACTTTGGTCAATATACTCGTTTCACTAAAACTTGCACTCCGGTCATACCCTTTTTCTAAAAGGGTACAGTAAACGTTCTTTATGATGTTTTTGGCATCAAGTGATAAATGTTTTTTCTTCGTTACACCATAACTTCCGGAAGCAATATTATCTGAAGTTTCACACAGATCTGACATATTTTGGATGCTCGATAACACACACGAATATACCTTTAACGCACAGCTTGACAAACACCAAACGACTGATGAACTAAGATGAAAAGACTCTGCTTTATATTGAACACCTGCAATTTGCCATTAACCTACCTAATATACCAATGTAATAACATAATTAATAGTAACGTAAGGCCCTGTAGGTTAGGTTCGTTTTTAAATGTCGCGCCAAATGTTAGGTTGGCAATATGTTTGGGGAAAGTTGTCAGATGTCATGTACTTGTCATGGACTTGTCATCGGTCGATGGAGAAAAATAAAGATGAAAGTTGCTCCTTTTCAAATAATCAAGTTTTATTCCATCAAATAAGACCCATCCTACAATTCAGGTGTGGGGTATTGCCCAAGGTAAATTAGAACAGTATTATGGATTAGATATTTAGTCAATTTAAGAAGTTAGTTGGATTTTATGGGGTTCCTTGTGTTAGTGAGGTTAGGAAAAAACAACAGCAAGCATGGCAGAGCAACATAACTTTGATGCCCGGGAATTTGAAAACTTTGTACAACAAAGAAGGAATCGAGACACACCAGGCCGCGATAATGCACAGCATGATTTTGAGGATTTAAGAAACACCAACCAAGACAAAATTATAGAGGCCCCAATTTAGATCAGTTTATGGACACTGTTACAGTGTTTTTACAACAAAATGCACAGATGCTACAGATGTTGCAGCAGCAGCAACAGCAAGCAAGGCCAGCACAAGTATATCAGGAAGAGGCTACAAATGTTAAAAACTTTAATATTATGCCAGACCTATCGAAAACAATCGAAATTTTCAGCGGTGAAGAACCAGGCAAAGCAAGAATCCGGTTACAGCAATTGGAAACAACAGCAACACTCCGTAATTGGCCTGACGCATTTATATTCCAAACGGCTAAAAGGAACCTCACTGGAGCAGCAAAGTATTGGTTTACAGGTAGAAGTACTGAACTCAATGATTGGATAAGTTTTAGGCATGCTTTTGGAAAAACATTTATTTTTATTCGAAACAAGACAGACTTATGGAAACGTATGCAAGAAAGAATGCAAACGCCGAGCGAAAACATAAGTGTGTACTTTCATTCGAAGGCGGCATTATGCAAAGAACTAGGTCTATCAGTTGCTGAAGTAAAAGAACAGATTGCTATAGGACTCTGGTCTAGAGAATTAAGTAACTTTATTATGTCGAAACACCATAATGATGAGGACGATCTATATCAGGATATTATTGGCTACGAACGAATTGTTAGTGCACGTAAAAATAGAGTAACAGAAAAAAGGACTGATAAGAAAGTTGTGATTCCCCCCTTCAAGGACAAAGCTTTGAAAGTGGAACAGCGTGAAGTTATTCGGTGTTTTAATTGTAACATTATCGGACATTATGCATCTAATTGTCTAAAACCACCCAGAGCTCGAGGTTCTTGTTTTGAGTGCGGGTCTATGGTTCACAAATTTAAAGACTGCCCAAAGAAGAAGGGTCAAGAAAGAAATAAAGCATTAGTAGTGGAAAATAACCCAACTGACAGATTTGTTTCGCCTTTGTGCCTTATCAAGGATAATGTTAAGGTATTTATTGAGGGTACCCTGGATTCAGGTAGTGTGATTTCTATTATTACTAAAAGCATTATAGATTCTTTCAATTTTGCTTTATCCGAGGCGCCCTGTAAAGATTTTGAGGGTGTCAATAAAGCAAGGTTGGAAATATTGGGTACAGTAACTTTTAAAGTTTTGATTAATGATATTAATGAGGTAGAACTATTATTTCATGTGGTTCCAGATAATGCATTACCTGTTAGATGTTTATTGGGCCGAAATTTTATGTCTAGTAACAATTTATCTTTTACTTCTGAGGGTAATGAGGTTAGAGTCAGCACTCCTGATTTACACCCGAGACAAGATCCTTTGGATCATTTTAATGAGATTTTGCATATTGAATATGTGAGTCAGGAAGAGCTAGATTTAAATATTAATCCTTTCTTAAGTCCCATTGATAGACAAAATTTTGTAAACGTATTTAACATTGAATATTTAAAGCCCGAAAGGCCTTTGGAACCTGAGACAAGATATAAAATGGAGATCAAATTAGAGCCTAATCATTCCCCATTTAATTTTAAGCCACGAAGGTTATCTTTTGCAGAGAAAAATACTGTACAAGATTTGATGTCCGAGATGTTAGATGGTGGTGTCATTCGGAAAAGTGATTCCGAATATGCTTCACCTATAGTTTTAGTTAAGAAAAAAACTAATGATTTCAGATTATGTGTCGACTTTAGGGCTCTTAATAGGGTCACCTTAAGGGATAATTGGCCTATCCCCTTAATAGAGGACCAAGTTGAACAACTTAAAGGAAAAAAATACTTTACTTGCCTAGACCTTGTAACGCTCTTTATACGGGGTGTTTTGAATCCTCTGGTCGTGCCTTGTTTTCGGCCTGATCACGGTGTTTAACGGTTTTCTCGAGCGCCACTCTGTTGTTCGGGGTGTAACAGAGAATCACCTTGACCTACGGGTAGCTTTTATACAGAGGAGAAAATAATGCCAGGGGTCGTATTTGCTCATGTGTAGTCGGGTTCCCTATTTTGGAGGATTCCGAAACGTTCCGTTCGGAATAAAACAAGAAAGTTTTAGTTAAATACTTCTATTTATAAATAAAGAACAACGGGTATAGAGGTGATATGGCCAGTCTTAATATTAATTTTTCCTATCTCTAATTTATACGGGAAAGCATACTGCTATATTATGAACGGTGGTAAATTGCGGAGTTAGGGGGTGCGGAGCACCGGGGCGGCATGCGACGAAGCAAAAGTAATTTGGCCAGAGAAGCGGGTTTTTTTAAGTTAAGCAGAAAGCGGTTGGAAAGTGCGGATTATGATTTACAGCGGGTAAAGCAATACGGTAATAAAAAACAGCTCCAGCGGTAAGCAAGCAAGCGGTAAAAGCAAGTAAGCAATTTTAACAAAACCTGGTGGCTGCCGTGGGAGTATCTTCGGTTTTCTTTACAACATTCATTCGGTCGGTTCATACATTGTCAGCACTAGTTTTGCGAAGAATGCAGCGTGCTTTATTCGCCAAACCTACTTAGGTTGTTACCGGGTCCGTGTCAGAACACATCACTCGGTAGGTCCCCTCGGTCACTAACTCGGTCACACCTCTTTCGTGCACTCGCCGGTTTTTCCAAAAGAGTTTTCTTTGGGAAAAACACAACGTTATTGGGTTGTTACAGGGTCCGCGTCAGAACACATCACCCTGTAGGTCTCCCTTCGTCGGCGGTTTCATTCATTCAACCTACACACACATGGTCCGGGACGGATAATTCATTTTTTTAGGTTAACACAGGGTCCGCGTCAAAACACATCACCCTGTGTGTCTCCTTTTTTTATTATCGATCTCGGCTTTTAATACACTTGCTACTCCCAAGACACTCATGCAGGGCTACTTACTTGTTCGGTCTTTCTAGCTAACTGTTTCGGCTGGAGGTCAAGCGCCAAGTTCCTTTCGATTCGCTCTTTGAGTTCGAGCTGGGCTTCGATTCCCCCACTAGTACTATCCTACTCCGGGGAAAAGAAGCCTGCGGTTGGCTGCGCGTAGGCGCATAGCTGCCTGCTGCCTAATTAACTGGCTTGTTAGCTCAATTAATTGACACGGTGCGTAACTTAATTATTTATACACGAATTTAAACGGTTAAAAAGTGACTTCGTCACAACCTTAAAAGTGCTTTCTATCATATTGATGTAGAGGAGTCTTCTATTAAGTATACGTCTTTTGTCACACCTATTGCTCAGTATGAGTTTTTAAAAAAGCCCTTTGGGTTAAAAAATTCTCCAAGTGTTTTTATGCGATATATTTACTTGGTTTTTGGAGACCTTATTGAGTCTAATAAAGTTTTGATATATTATATTGATGATATACTTATACCTTCTGTTACAGTCCAAGAAAATATTGATATACTTAAGTAAGTTTTTAGGCGCTTAGTACAAAATAAATTGACTTTAAGGCTAGATAAATGTACTTTTTTATATACTGAAATAAAGCATCTAGGTTATATCATCAGTAATTCAGAAATTCGACCTAGCAATGAACACTTAAAAGCTATTAAGGAATATCCAATGCCAAAAAATATAAAGCAGGCGCAAAGTTTTATTGGTTTGACTTCATATTTCAGAAAATTTGTCCCCAACTTCTCAATTTTAGCTGGTCAACTCTATAACCTGCTGAAAAAAGATTCAAAGTTTTATTTTGGTCCTCAGCAGATTGACAGTTTTAATAACTTAAAAGATATTTTAGTGTCCAAGCCGGTCCTGGCTTTATACTCACCTAAAGCCGAAACCCAGTTGCATTGCGATGCAAGTTCCTATGGATATTCAGGTATCTTAATGCAGAAACAAGGCGATTTAAAATTTCACCCTGTTTTTTATTATAGTCAAAGGACTACCGAAGTTGAATCAAAACAACATAGTTTTATTTTAGAGTTAGCTGCTATAATCAACAGTATTAATAGATTTCATGTTTATCTGCAAGGTATTAAATTTAAAGTGTTCACAGATTGTAATAGTGTCACTTTAGCTCTTAAGAAAAAAGAGATTAACCCTAAAATAATAAGATGGAGTTTATTACTACAAAACTATGATTATATACTTGAACATAGAAGCGGTACTAATATGAGGCATGTAGATGCATTGAGTAGATGTTTTAAAAATGGTTTGGTTTTGGAGGAAACACCTTTTGAAACCAACCTTAGTATTAGGCAGTGCCAAGATTCAGAGATCAATAAAATTAGGGATTCATTAGATACATCTGAACATAAGGATTTTGTATTGAATAACGGTCTTGTTTACAAAAAAGACAAGGGGCAGTTACTTTTTTATGTACCATATAGTATGGAGTCTAATGTTATTCGTAGCTGTCACGATGACTTAGCCCATGTAGGATCAGAGAAGTGTTTACACGCTATAAAGCAGACTTATTGGTTCCCAAATATGCGGACCAAAGTTGAAGAGTATATAAAGATATGTTTAAAGTGTATTACTTATTCTCCAACTAGTGGTAAGCATGAAGGACTATTACATAATATTCCTAAAGGGAATAAACCATTTCTTACTTTACATTTAGACCATTGTGGCCCACTAGAAAAATCGAAGTCTCGGAAAAATAAATATATTATGGTGGTCATTGACGGTTTTTCTAAATTTATTATAATTTACCCCTGTAAAACGGCTAACTCTGAGGAAGTTATAAAATATCTTAGACAATATTTTGCAAATTTTAGTAAACCTATGAAAATATTAACCGACAGAGGCTCAGCTTTTACTTCTAAAAGTTTTTCTGACTTTCTAAAGAATTTTGAAATTTCTACCGGTGTCCCAAGAGCTAACGGGCAAGTTGAACGGTTTAATCGAATTATAATTCCTATGATTGCAAAATTAACCGAGTCACCAGAAAGGTGGGATGAAGTGCTCACTGACGTAGAATTTGCAATAAATAATACTGTAAATCGCTCAACAGGCGAGACCCCTTCCAAGTTACTTTTTGGAATTGCTCAGGAAGGTCTTGTAAAAGATCATGTAAAACAGTTTCTTGCTCATCTTAATAATCAAGATTATAGTAATCTAAATCAATTGCGTGAAAAGGCTGTTAGGAATATTGAGAAAAGTCAAGAGTATAATAAAAACTATTATGATAAAAGACACAAAGTGGCAAAAACGTGTAAAGTTGGTGACTATGTTATGATCCCTAATATTGACGTCACTCCCGGCGTTAACAAAATATTATTACCAAAATTTAAAGGCCCATATGTTATTAGAAAATGCTTACCTAATGACCGGTATGTCATTGCGGATGTAGATGGCTTTCAGGTTACCCAAAGACCATTCGAGGGAATTTTTGACGCGGATCACTTGAAACTATGGGCAAGTTTCTCTAATTATAATGATGAAAATTCTAATGATAATTTTGATCAGAATTAGTAGTCAAAATTTCTAATATTTTACGTAACCAAATACTGTAAAGTACCTATACTGTTATTAGTTAACGAATTATTCTTACCCTTATGTCAAAAACCTTTTATGTTAAGACTTAAAAAAAAACTTATGTTTCTTATGATTTATGAGATCTCTTGTTACACTAAGATAACTTATGTTAATTTTAGAAACCTATGTTTTATGATTTTGCTCATTATAAGCGATTACTTATGTTTTAAAAGCAACTATGGTTCAGCCTTTAATACTTATTTTATTATTACTGTGTATCCGTAGGCTGAGTAGCTGGCTCTTGTGTAGATCTGTCGATTTAATAAAACACTGTATTTAATTCCAACAGCATTTTATTCGTAAGGTAGCACTAACGTTTTATTTACAATATTCACTTAATAACTTCTACTATCTGAGAATACACTACATCAAATTACTAGTTACACTTCGAATTGCATTCACACATACGTTTCCATATTACTCAATACTTTCACATTGTATTAACTTGTTGAACTTTGTTTTAGTTAACTTTAACTACATAGTACAAGAAATGTGGACAATTTCCACTCGGTGACGTGCTTTACTTTTTAAAGGCAGTCGTGCGACATGCACCGCCGAACTTTCGGGGAACAGTCCCCTTGATAAACTTATATTTTATGCGTTTAGCCAAACTCTGCTTGGCGACCGTCTGGAGGCTGCGTTGCCTCATCCCTTCTCGCGTCTGTCTCCCTTCCTCACGCATCTTGGTAGGTGATTAGTTTTGGTGAAGCGCCTGATTACATATGACAACAATGCCGCGCTGTTACTATGTGGGTTTTATGATAAATCTTGGATATTTACGTGTAGGTACGTGAGGAAAAGAGATGAACTAATAAAAACGCAGACAGCACAGCGTTTGTTATTGCATCGTGCGATAGCTACATAAGCGTTATATATACACTATATACATCAATTAGACTTCCAAGAATGCCATCAGTGGCGTACTTTGCTTTAACACTCAGCGTGTTCTCAACAACTTATGTTTATGAAATTTATTATGTTTTCGCCTTAGGAAGATAATTAGTATCCCAACAGTTGGTTTACATTTAGAAAATATTGTGACGATTATGTTATACTGTTATAGTATTAGATGTTGTGACTTAGTTTGTATGTTAATATTGTTTATTTGATAATGTAGAACGAGGTCGTTCTAGTTTGTCAGAATGGCCGAGTTGTAGCTTAGGTTCGTTTTTAAATGTCGCGCCAAATGTTAGGTTGGCAATATGTTTGGGGAAAGTTGTCAGATGTCATGTACTTGTCGTGGACTTGTCATCGGTCGATGGAGAAAAATAAAGATGAAAGTTGCTCCTTTTCAAATAATCAAGTTTTATTCCATCAAATAAGACCCATCCTACAGCCCTTAATAATTAGTTTAGGCATAGATGATATTATAATATTTTAGATTAGTATTTTTGTATAAATATTAATAGCTATTTAATTACATAATTAAAATAAAGATACTAAACTATTGAAATTAGTAGGTAATCAGGAGCTGCACCCTTTCAAAGGGCACTTATTTATGACTGGGTTTAAATTTTATTGCGGTCGGGAAATCGACGAATTATTGTGGAATAATGCATACCTATGTTTTTCTAATTAGTCTATATAATTGTT
Source organism: Polydrusus tereticollis (assembly GCA_963920685.1). NCBI lineage: Eukaryota > Metazoa > Arthropoda > Insecta > Coleoptera > Curculionidae > Polydrusus > Polydrusus tereticollis. Next base: position 106,375,040 of record OY987331.1, on the reverse strand, counting down.
CACACTCATAAATAATATTATTATAATTTGATTCTTATTTTAAACGTACTCTCTAGTTTATATTGTTTTTTTTTTATTTAGTTAGTTTAGTTAGATTATTCAGATGGTCAGCATCATCTATTAAAAACTATTTCAGAGCATAGACATGTATGTACCTCAGAAGACGATTAAAGATCACAAGTACCCGAAATGGTTTGACTGTCCCCTACGAAAATTAATTGCGCACAAAAACAAATTGTATCAGAAATTTAAGAGATCTCGTATGAAATCAGATTTTAACGTATACTCAGATGTTCGTCGTGAAGTTAAATACAGAATAGATATGTGTTATTTGCTACATATAAAACAAACACAGCACCTAATTCCTGAAAATATCAAACACTTCTGGACTTTCATAAACAATCTCAGAAGAGATTCTAGTTTGCCAAGTGATATGAGATTTCAAAATCAAGAATTAACGGATCCAAGTTTTATAGCTAACGCTTTTGCCAAGCACTTTCAATCCTATTATTCTGTGCATAACCGCATTGATATCACAAATGTACATCCAGTGGAATTTTCGAGATTGCTATATTTTCACCGCTTCACCGAAGACGAAATTTTCAACAAGTTAAATAATTTGGACACATCTAAAAAGAATGGTCCTGATGAAGTTCACCGAATTTTGTTAAAGAACTGCAGTATATCCTTGGCGGCGTGTGCATTGTTTCAGAAATCTTTCGACAGCGGAATTTTTCCAGATTTTTGGAAATACTCAAGCTTGGTCCAGTTTTCAAGGCAGGAGACAAGGGAGACATTAAAAACTATCATGGAATTTCTCTACTTTCCATTATCCTAAAGTATTCGAAGCAATTATAAGCGATTAAATCTTGAGTGCATCCAAAGATTTCATAACAGCTGAAAAACATGAATTCTATAGGGAACGTTCAAAATCCACTAATTTAGCAGTTTACCATAACTATCTAGTGTCCACTCTAGAGGCAGGAAATCAGGTTGACATTATCGACACAGATCTGTCAAAGGTAAGTCATAGTGTTTGTCACCAACTGGTTCTAAGAAAACTTTCTAATATTGATTGAGCGCAGCCAGCCTGTACTGTGTGCGGCTCTATTTCTGGGTATAGCCGTCGCCAGATATAAGTAAGATTCCTATAAAAACTGATATTTTTTATCTTCTAAAACCTGCCGTCAGTATTTAGACCGGGCGCATAGTTTTTCTGAACAGTTTAAATAAATGTTACAATAAACTCGTTTTTTCTACAAAATTATGGTTTAAATTTATTGCAAAAATTGTATTTTGATCAGAATATATGTTATTTTTAGACCTATTAAATCTTCAACAAAAACTAGAGTGATATAATAGTTCTAAAATTTATTTAATTTAGTAAATTCTCCCGCACCAAAATATTAAGTTCAGTTTCCGATTGTAAAAAGAAACGACCCCAGAGCCGGAGTAGTATTAACAAGTGTGTGTGTGTTCTAATTTGCTATGCGGTCTGGCCTCTAAACATTGCGTTGACTTAGTGTTTCATGTTCAGTTTATTGTTGTACAGTTTCGTGTTCTTTCGCGTTATTTATAAATATAACATATAATAGTAATTAATTATTAATTTAGTGTTTTAATAATGATTTATATTCCTTAAGTTACAATACTTTTGTTCAGTGTTCGTGTTTCGTGGTTTTCATAGATTTGATTTTTCTATTAGGACAATGTTTTGACCGTGGGAGGAAAATTCTCATAGGCTTTGGAGGCCGTGGAAGAAGAATTATTGTAAACTTGAAGATGTTCTAAACGATTCTGCTGCGAATTTGGTTGAATCCGTGGATTTAGATTTAGGAAGATTTATGAGAGTATTTAGTAGAAGGAACGTCACAAAAAAAGTGTGAAGTATTTCTGAGCTTTCAGGCAAGGGAAAAAATGTTGTAAATGTGCATAAAAACCTAAAACAAGACCCTATGCACATAGGATATAGCAAATACGAACTAGTAAAAAAGGTTTCCAAGCTTACAGAAGTTCAGTATAGTACTTTATGTAATTGTGTAATTAAAGGAAATAAACAAAGAAAAACGCGGTCCGATTTCGGTAAACCTAAAGATTTGGATTTGGCTACAGCCAAACTATTAAGAAGCTTAATTGATGAAAAATATAAAAATAATGAAGTTCCCACTATAGAAATAATAGGTAGTAAAAAAACTTAAAGAGCTCGAAAAATCTTGTTCAGAAAGCACTTTACGACGAATGCTAAAAAAACTGAGATTCAAATTTAAAATTGTTAATAAGCGTGCTGCAGTAATGGAAAGTAGCACAATCGTAAAATGGCGAATAGAATATTTAGAAAAATAAATGCATTTAGAAAAATAGGAAAACAGATATATTACTTGGACGAGACCTGATGATACTCATGATACTGCCAAAAAAGGTTGGACTGATGGCTCTAGCAATTGTCAATTAAAAGATGTACTTCCAAGCAAAGGGTCGCGTATGGTCATTTTGCATTGTGGATCTACAAATGATTGGGTAACAAATGGGCTTAAATTGTGCGGTAAAAAGTTGGAAGAATGTTATGTGGATTACCACAAAAAAATGGATTCAAATATTTTTGAGGAGTGATTTGAACTCTTTAATTCCAAAATTAAAATCCCACAGTGCCATTGTATTAGATAATGCAGTTTACCATTCTAGACAAATCCATAAAATACCCAACATGTCCTCCAAAAAACAGGAAATCAAATTTTCTTCTTAAACATGACCTTTTTTTTCGAAGAATCGTATACCAAAAAAGAATTATTGGAAGTAGTTCATCTTAAGCAATGGGAAAAACAGTATGTTCTAATGTTCTGACAATATGGTCAAGAAATACGGCCATACTATCACCTTATTTTTGTATCTTTAACCCTTACGTGGGAACAATTAAAAATGAGACTCCGGCGGAAAAAAAAATGTATTTCCAAAATTCGTTAAAAAAGTAGTGGAACTTATTAAGGAAGAATTTTTAAATAATAAAAAAGAAGAATGGACGAAGGCCATTGAAAACGTTATTAAATGTGAAGAAGAATATCGAAAATTGGGCCATATTCTTTTCAATGGTGGTGATAGATTTGTTATCAATCTAGCAGAGGATTCAGAAGATTATTTAGACGTATCTTTGGATGAAAGCTCCAACTGAGACATCTAGGGTAAGTTAAAAATGAGAAAAAATATGTTTAGCTCAAGTTTTGCTTAAATTCATACTTTTGCTATGTCGTATGGTATGTTATTTACAATTTCTGAAAACCTAATAATAAATTTAAAGTTAAAAATAATATTGCGAAACGAATTCGAAACTGGCTATTTAGTGAACTCGACACTGTCGGTATTCACGAGTTTTTATCGAATTTCTTTTCAATCTCACTTATAGTTGGCGAGGACTATACCTGCATTAACGAGGTCTTTAATTTCGAGCCTTTTTTTTATTTTTAACAATTTAAATTACTAAGTGACTGCTAGTGACCAACATTTTAACATAAATTTTCTCCGGCCCGTCAATTTTATCGATTGACAACATTGACATCTTTGATGCTGGTACTCTGGTACACTCGTACTTTACATTGCTGGCATTTATATTTTGGGCTAAGTTATTCTCGAGGTGACTGCATCTCCCCCCTTCCCCTCCCCCCACTCACTATGTAGTACTACTACATACTAGTACATATTTTTTACATACATTACATATTATGCTTTTGATTTTTTGTCGTATCGATTTGTTTATATACAATTTTTAGTTTATGTTCTGACTGTTGACCTGTAATGATATAATTGTAACGTTTATCTGACTTTTGTTTCTTGACATTTTTATTCCCCTTTTTTTAATTGTTTTTTAATGTATCAGGTAGGTTTACTAGTGAGATTTGCTCACTTAAATGTGTGTTAACTGACATCCTTTTAGGTCTGATGATGCCTTAAACGCGAAACATGTTACCTACTATTTTTTAAATATTAAATTAATTGAAACCGGTACTTTGTGTTGGTTATTTTGCTTAATTAAAATTATATTCAGGTCTGTAAGAGAAATATGGACACTTTTTCGGGTTAGAAATTAGAAAAATAATGGACGGGAGCTTTTCGCATGCAATTTATTTTGTTGCTACGAGCATTGTTTCAACATGCCCCGGTCTTCCCTGCCCTGGAATTAACATCGCCTAAACGAAAAATATTAAATATAAAATATTCCCAACAGAAGTATATTAAATATCATGAAAATCGGATTAAAAATACAATCTAACACCAAATTTAGCAAAAATTCTGGGTCGGCAGAGTTTCAGCAGGAAATTTTTAGGGTGAAACCAGCATCCGACATCTGAGAGAACTGCTATTCTGCGTAACGGTCCCAGATAGAATATAATAAATGCTTGTAGTTAGGCTTAATTGACCACAAGAAAAACCAAAGCTATATCCATTAAGTTACTTTGTGTACTTAATTTAATTTGAGGATAAATTATACGGTTCTCGTTAATTTAATTTCCAAACAAATAGATTTAGGGGCATTATTTACAGCAGGAGAAAATGTGGGGAAGTGCGTGAATCAATTCATATTACTGGATTCGAATTCTTAGTAGTTATAAGGGTAGGGTGAGGGTGGCACACCTATAACGTGACGTTTCGGCTCAACTATCAGTTAAATGTGTTATGGAAAGATACACATCGAGACTCTAAATATTTTCTATATGGGTCATTATTTAAAAAAGAGCAATATTTAAGAAAATACAATTTTGCAATATTAGAGCGTATCTTTATTTTAAGATTGTGTGTGTTCCGGATCGACGCAACGATAGATGAAAAAGGCTGAAATTTTTTGAGTTGAGACTTTATCTTCTGGGGTTGAGCCCTGCTTGGATAGAAACTAGTTTGTGGCATAATTTTAATTTCGAAAAATCAAGTGTGCTTTGGAAATTTTCAAAAAACTTTTTTTTCCCACCAGTAAAGTGCTTGATTTCTAGTAGATACGAAAAAATTTTATTAAGAAAAGATGTTCGGAAATAATAAATGAGTGAGAATACAAAATTTTAAAATCCTATGCCTACTTTGATGTTTTGCGTTATTTTTATTGCACGCGCCTTATTGAAGATAATAAAAAATTTCGTTAAGAAAAGTTGTTCAAAATAATAAATTAAACACGATCGGTTTATAAGGTACATCAAAAAATTAATTTATTTCAGTAGAAACATTAACACCGGTTTATACAATACATCAAAAAATTAATTTATTACAATACTAACATAAACTGAAAGATTTATTTATTCAATAAGTTCGCCGCCTTTATTCGCACATTCCTCAACGTTTTCCCGAAATGCAGTGAAAGCTGCTCTTATCTCCTTCAGGGGAATAGAGTTTATTGCATCTGTAATGCGATTTTTCAAAACTTCTACGTCATTTGGAAGCCTATTCAAATATACAATTTGTTTTATTCGACCCCAAAAATAAAAATCCATTATTGTTAGATCCGTTGATCTGGGCGGCCACATTGGCTATCCATCTTTCTTGAAAATGCCCATTGAGCCATTCACATACCCGAAATGTCGAGTGGGCAGGGCAGCCATCGTGTTGAAAATATGAAAAATATCTTGGTTCGTATGGTAGTTTGTCAACTGATGTAGGATATTTAAATAAGTATGTTGATTAAATCTTCCCTCAATAAAATATGGCCCAATTACACCACAATGATAGGAAATGGCACACCAAACATTAACCTTTTTAAAATACTGCCGCCTAGAATTTATTACATAATTTGGATTATCTTTAGACCAATATCGGCAATTCTGTGATGAAGGTACACCGTTAGTGGTAAAAGTCGATTCGTCTGAGAAAATAATATTTTTATGAAAATTTCGATCTTCTAGAATCTTCTCACCTAAAGTTAGGCAAAACTCCAACCTTCGGGATTCATCCCCTTCTTCTAACGTGTGACGAAATCTAACTTTATATGGTTTTACCTTATTTGCTTCATAAATGCGTTGCAGATGTGATTTGCTAACACGAGTCTCCTCGTACCGCTTTCTTAGTGACAGCTTTGGATTTTCGCGTACGTGAGAAAAAAAAGTTGTTTGAAAAATTCCAAAACACACTTGATTTTTCGAAATTAAAATTATGCCACAAGATCTAGAGACAATGACACAAAAAAATATGCAAAATCACTAGTTAATAAAATAAAATCATATAAATGTGTGTGTTCTCTAGTAGTTTGGTACAATGTTTTATCAAAAATAAATCCTGTAAGCAAAATTATGCAGAAATCTAATATTGTTTTACCAGAAGCTATCAAAATGTGGAAGGAAATTCAAATGTTTTTCATTGGAATACGCTCGGATAGTAGTTTTTCAGCAATGCTTAATGAAGCCAAAAAAATTGCCGAAGATATAGACTGTGAAATTGTTTTTCCCGCTATAGGCTTAGTTAGACAGAGGAAAAAGAAGACTCTTTTTGATTATGAACATAGAGATGAATTAGTTGAATCACCATAGTTGAATTTCAAAGTTAATTTTTATTTCTATATTCTTGATATAGTATCATCAAAATTAAATGACAGATTTGAACTATTAAACGAATACAACGACTATTTTGGCTTTTTGAATAATTTAGGTTCTTTATCCATAGATAAAGAAGAGTTAATGAAATATTGTATGGATTTACAGATTAAATTAACAGATTTATCCACTAAACAAATGGATGTAAATGCAACTGATTTGTGCAATGCAATTGAAATGTAGTCTACCTATAAAAAATTTAAATCGGTCAAGGAGGTCATAGAATATCTTGTGGTTAATGATTTAATTAGTACTTTCCCAAATTTATCTATAGCCCTACAAATTTTTCTAACGATGCCTGTCACTGTTGCTCATGGCGAGAGATCATTTTCAAAGCTGAAAATAATTAAAAACTGCTTGAGATCTACTATGAGCCAGAAACGACTTACGAATTTGGCTGTGATAAGCATCGAGAAAGAGATCTGCGAGGCATTAGATATAACGGATTTGATTAGAGAATTTGCGATTAAAAAAGCAAGGAAAGTTGCTTTTAAAATTTAGAATTTATATGTAGGTGCATAGTTTAATTCAAGTGTATAACTTCTAAGTTCTGTTCTATGTTAATAATTAAAGGTGAACTATTATTTCAAATTGGTTTCTTACAGTTTATATTTTATATAAATAATAAAGTTTATAGTAACATTGTTTTTAGTTTGCAGTTACAGTTACCTATCAAAGAATTTTCGAATTTTAATTTTTACAATAAATACTATTTATGTCTATAGTCTATAGGGGCGGAAAATTATATCTTGCACCCGGGCGGCAAATACCCTAGGCTCGTTCTCGTGGCCTTTTATCTAACACCTTCCATCAAGGAAGTCGAGCCACTTGCCGTTGGCATTCCTTTTAAAGAAAAGGACCACGAGGTCTTCATTCCTCTTTTAGAGGTAAGCTCCTTTACTTCCTTTTGGTTTGTTGTTTTTGTTGAGAGTTCAGTGGGTCATTCCTTTTGTCATTTTTAGGGATTTGGTTTGTTTAGTTCTCGGCCGAATTTGCCGTTCGCCATTGATGTAGGTTAAACCTGCCACATGGAACTTTAGGGCCCATGTAATGACCTAAAAAGAGCTTGGTTTCTGGTTGTCCTGCACTGGATCAATTCCACCTGACCTGTTTTACCAAGGAAAGGCCACATAGGGCCGTCCTGAAGGATTGAAATAGCAGCACAGACTGGCCAGAGTAGGTATTCCCTTACTTGAGACCGTATCTCCTAAAACACATGTATTTTCTTATGGAGAAATTTCCATTATTCAGCCATGCGCATTCCGTTATGATGGCATCCATTTCAACACAAACATTATAATGTACTTTTTTCCTTTTTGTGACATGCGTAATTGATATAGTAATTGTTGATATGCTTTAAAGTTCCTGTACAAACCTGTTTAGGACTCTGTTGACTGATGCAGTGTGGATTAAAAATATTATTATTTTAAAATTATTTATTAAATTTAAGGCACAAAACTTTGTTTATAAGTAATTGGTATAATTAATCGGTGTTATAATCATAAGCCTCTTGATTAAGAACGACCATTTTAATTTAATTGTATATTATGTTGTTAATGTTACATGGTATATTTTACGTAGAATAATAGTTTTAGATTTAGGATTAGACAATCTCCTTGTATTTACATTAAATCATTAAACAAGTTACATAAAAAGGGGGGGTTTTACGTTTTAATATTTAAGTTAAACATACGTGTATGTCAAGGATAAAGCTAGATCAAAAGGATGGAACGAAATCGAGAAAAGTATTCAAGTAGTTGGGATAATTTTAGGGTTTTTCACAGGGAACCGACCTAGATGTCTAGGTAGATTAAATAGCAGTTGCTTGTACCTGATCGCAAAATGTGTTTACCAATCAAGTTGTAGTTAGTTAAAAAAAAGGCATTGGTTTTATCTGGATTAAACCGTTCTGATTTAAAAATAATTATTATATCAATGAAATATTCTTATGAAATATATAGTGTAACATACACAAACCTTTATATTATATTCATCGAATTGAATGATTTTCACACTTAACTAGAGTGGACCTTCTATTGGATGGCCGAAGGCAACATAGATTTTTTTCTCTTCAATAAATAAAAAAAAGAACCACATGCGGACGCTGAACTCTAATCAGCATATTTTACTAGTAAATGGACCTATTATTGTTGTGTACAATGATTCGATGATTTATCATAGTTTTGTATGCGATCTACGAGGGTTCCACCCATATGCTATTAACGACTCACTTTTTCAAATATCACTCGATGTCAGTGTTGTAGTTCTGGTTGCGATAACACAGAGTAATTGGCTGTTGACAGTGTTTATAAAATAAAAATAGACTAACCTTTTCTGCAAACGTTCTTAGGGACCGTTGTCTTCTTTTTTTTTTTATAACGGATATTGACACAAAAACGGCAGTATAGTGGTCTTTTGTTAATTTCGGATTTATTTGATGTGTTGATTGACGAGGCAAATATCATTGATGATCAGTGGTGATGATTGATATTTACGTTTTACCTGTTAGCCTGACTTTGTAATCGTTTTCAAAATTTCTTTACATTACGACCCTGATGATGAGCTCGCAAACGCATAGACAAAAAGTTTTTTTAAATATAAAAGGTTTAAGGAGAACGTTTGCCCTTAAACATTATACGCTTATTTAAGACAATATTAATTTAAACTACAAAAAAGTATATTGTTTTTATTAAAATTGTACTATTTATACTTTAAGTATGTATAGATATTTTTATTATTTTGTAACTATGGTGAGTTCTTTGTATTCCAAAAAAGTGGATTTTCTGAATTATTTTATTTTACTATTATTATACAGTATTAGTATTTGTCTATCATTAGTTTGCTATAGCGTTAAATAAGGCCAGTGCATTTTACGCATTTTTTAATTATGAATTCAAGACATATTTCAATTCAACTAACAATTTGCATGTTTAAACATGTAACTGTTTAAAATAACCACCTGAAAAGTAATAACATGTAAGAACTAGGTCCAGTAAAAAATACTACAAAAACTAAGATTAGGGTAAAATCACCTTCTAACCAAGTATGGCTGATTCCAAGAAGATATCACTTCAATGACCCTACACTCTCAGTATAATTTACTTTTAGTTCATTACCTCATTAATTCAATCTCGCGAATTAATTATCCCCTCCCGCTTCATTTTTGAGTAACCCAATAAGTTCTTTTCCCCCACCCCTACAATTCACTACCCCCACTCCAATCTCGACAGATCCTACATTATAACTAGGCGTCTGCAGAAAGACCTTGTCATATCTACTTTAGACAGGCAACCGGACAGACACATCTTGTAGAAATTTACAGAAAGATGGAGAAGTTTATTATTGTTAAAGACGTTGTTAAAAAGTTACGAGAATTTAACCTTACAGGACGCACTCTAGAGTTCAAGTTAAAACCTGTTCCACAGGGAGTTGAACCAGTTGGTTAGGTGGAAAAAGGAATTAATCAAATTATTCAAAACGCTACAGTAGGCCTACAACCCTTAGATCGTGTGGGTTTTAGTTTTTGCTCTAAAGACTTCAACCGAGGAGAAGGTTGGATTCGCTTCAAAGCAGCTAAAGACATAACCTTTCAAGATGTTTGGAGTGTTATAAGTGGCATTTATCAGTCAAACTCAGCAGGTCTTAATACAGAATCATTTTGTCTTAGTGTGACAACTGTTAGATTACCTGTTGGTGGGGGCAGAGGAAAAAATTATAACAGCTTTCACGAGGAATGTGACAAGCGACGAGGTATTATAAGTATTAAAAATACCGATAACCTGTGTTTACCACGTGCTTTGGTAGTCGCCATTGCCCATAATAAAAGAGATCCCGAATTCAGTAAGGTTAGAAGAGATATTAGTAAAATTCAAACCGAAAGAACAAGATCATTGTTGGAGAGAGCTAAAATTAGCATTCCTGAGGCAGGAGGTGGAATTCCCGAGTTAATACAATTTCAAAATCATCTAAAAGAATATAAATTAGTTGTTTATAGCTATGGATCAAAAGGACGAAATATTATATTTGAAGGTTCAACTGAAAGCAATAAACGGCTAAACTTATTACATTACAAAAGCCATTTTAATGTAATTACATCGCTGACAGCAGCTTTTTGTTCTAACTATTTTTGTGAAAAGTGTTACGTCCCATATGATCACAAAAATGAGCACCGATGTGGTGGAACCTGTCAGGCATGTCAGCAAGCCCCTGCTTGTGAAATAGCAATAAAAATTAAATGCCAGGACTGTCTACGATTTTTTAGAAGTCAAAACTGTTACGAAAATCATAAAAAGGATTATTCGTCAGGCAAATTTACAGTATGCGAACAAATTAAACTATGTTCTATTTGTTTAAAAACCATTAAAGCCAAAAGAGCACATGTATGTGGTGAAATTTATTGTAAAATTTGTAATAAACATGCACCCGAGGATCATCTATGTTATATTCGGCCTGATAAGGGAAAACCTAAGATTAAAGATGTTCTTTTTGTATTCTACGATTTAGAGACGAGCCAAGACAAACTATTGGAAAATTCAACGTTTTTACATGAAGTCAATCTCTGTGTTTTCAAACAATACTGCGATGAGTGCATGGATTCTGAAGCAGATACTTGTAAAAAATGCGGTCTAAAGTTACAAAAAGTCAGAGGTATAGACCCAGCGGGGACATTTACTAACCATTTGTTACAAATGAGGAAAAACTTTAAAGAAATTATTGTAATAGCCCATAATGGTCAGGCTTTTGATCACCAGTTTATATTAAACTACATTATGACAAAGACAGATTTTACACCTGAGTTAATCATGAGAGGTACCAAAATAATTACGATGCAACTTGAAAATGTAAAATTTATCGACTCACTTAACTATTTCCCTATGCCTTTAGCCAAACTACCAAAGGCATTTGGACTTGATGATATTTTTAAAAAAGGCTACTTCCCGCACCTATTTAATACAAAGGCAAATGAAAACTATATAGGACCTCTACCATCAATTGAATATTACTCCCCAGATAGTATGAAAGAAGAAGACAGAGCCAAATTTCTTAAATGGTTTGTAGAGCATGAAAATGATGGTTTCGATATGCAAAGAGATCTGGTAGACTACTGCGTATCGGATGTCGAAATCCTTGCGCAATCATGTTTAAAGTTTAGAGAACAACTTATACAAACTACCAATGTATGTCCATTTACTGAAGCCACAACTATTGCTTCAGCATGCAATAAAATTTTTAGAAGAAATTTTTTGAAGCCTAATACTATAGGAATCATACCAAAAAATGGATACCGATGGAGAAACAGGCAGAGCAAAATTGCCATAGATTGGTTACTTTGGACCGAGAATCACAGAAAAATCAACATCTTACATGCTGCTAATGGTAAAGAAGCTGTTTTAAATGGTGTAAAAGTCGATGGTTACTGCTCCGAAACAAATGAGGTATTTGAATTTCAAGAATGTTATTTCCATGGATGTACTGTATGCTACAAGTTCGGCAGGAACGATCCTCTTTCCGAGGACCCCTCAGAAACGCTAAATTTAAGATATGAAATCACAAAGGCAAAAATTATGAGACTAAAAGATTTCGGCTTTTTAGTTAATGAAATGTGGGAGTGTGATTTTAGAAATTTATTAAAAAATAATCCAGAGATAAAATCCTATACTAATACCCATTACAATAAAATTTTGACAAAACTAAATCCAAGAGATGCTTTTTATGGAGGACGAACAGGAAATACATGCGAATACTATGAAATAAAAGATACGGAAAAAATTAAATACGCCGATGTTTGTTCCCTCTATCCGTACATCTGTAAGAGTTCTAAATTTCCACTATCACATCCAGAAGTGTATGTAGGAGATGCGTGTAACAAATTAAACCTAAATAATATAGATGGTTTAATTAAATGCACAATTCTCCCACCAGAAGAGTTGTACCATCCAGTACTCCTTCAAAAAATAAACAATAAATTGATGTTTATTCTTTGTCGAACATGTGGTCAAGACATGAATTACAACGAATGTAAGCATACCAGCGAAGAAAGGGTACTTGAAGGAACATGGGTTCTGGACGAGGTACTTAAAGCCCTAGAAAAAGGATATAAAATACAAAAAATACATGAAATCTGGAAATATAACGTACGAAAGTTTAATAAAGAAAACGGTGAGGAAGGATTATTCACATCCATGATGAATAAATTCATTAAAATCAAACAGGAAGCATCAGGCTGGCCTAAAGATTGTGAAATAGAGGAAGACAAAGTTAAATACATTGATCAGTTCTTTGAAAAGGAAGATGTTAAACTAGAGTATACCAAAATTATTGAAAATCCAGGGCTAAGATCACTGGCGAAATTAATACTTAACTCGTTTTGGGGAAAATTCGGTCAAAGAGAGAATCAACCAAAGACGAAAATTGTAAATAAACCAGCAGATTTATTTGCAATGTTTATTAACCCTGCAATTTATATCAATGGGGTTATACCCGTCAACGATAAAACATTACTTGTCAATTATGAATATATAGAAGAAGCCAGCGATCCGTTGCCGACTGTTAATGTTGTTATAGCGGCTTACGTAACAGCGCAAGCGCGCCTTAAATTATACTCCTATCTTGAAGCTCTTGATAAAAGAGTCTTATACTATGATACAGATTCCGTGATTTATGTTTCAAAAAATAATGACCCCGATATATCAACGGGGCAATTTATTGGAGACATGACAGACGAGTTGGAGAGTTATGGCTCTAACTCATACATAACTAAGTTTGTTTCTGGAGGCCCCAAGAATTATGCATTTAAGGTTCACTCGACGAAAAGTAATTTAGAAGAAACGGTCTGTAAAGTTAAAGGTATAACTCTCAACTATGCCGCATCACAAGTAATAAATTTTGATGCAATCAAACACATGATTCTTCAAAAATCCGAACCGATCCCCATCATATCCAGAAGCATACGGCGTAGCAAGGAGCACATTGTGACAACTTGTACTGAAGTCAAACTCTATAGACCTATTTCAACAAAGAGAAAATTTCTATCGGATGGAAGCTCCGAACCATATGGATATAGAAAAAGAAAAACCCATTGAAAATAAAATATATTGTATATTTTGTATGTATTGTATATAAAATATATTATAAATATTGTATATCTAGAACCGCTATGGAGTTTAAAAATGTAAATTAAGTAATAAACAATTTAAAATATCCATTTTGGTTTTATTTTTTTCTTTAACAGTAAGAGTTTTCAAAAAGTATTTAAATAAGTAATTATGTACATATTAAAAAAATATGTTTTTATTTTTACAAAGACATTTATAATTTAAATAGTTTGAAAATATTATCCAGTCATTTAAGTACTACACTTAAACTTAAAGAAAAGTTCTCCGAAGCCACAAAAAACACTAAGGGAATTGGTTCTTTTCAGCTATTTTTCTGTTATTCTTATAGTAATCCATAATCGTTTTCAAATTTGAACGACCCACATGATAGTCTTTTTTTTTTGTAATTTATGCATATTTTAATTACAAGGTTTCATACAACTTTAACAAATAAAAGTTGTTTTTTTCTTTTATTTTTTTCTTTTCTGTTTTCTTTTTCGGTTCTTAAGAAATGCTAAAGAATCTGTACAAAACAAGTCACGAATTAACTAAATAGCCACCATTTCACTAAATACTTAACACTCAGTATACAATTTTCAGAAATGTCATGATTAAGAACGGTTCTAGTCATTTTATACAAGATTTCACATGATTTAACAAATTTAAAACATTTTTTTAATTTTTACTAAATTCTAAACACTCAGTATACACTTTTAAGAAAATAGGACGATTTGCGACTGTTTTAGTCATTTTTTACAAAGTTTCACAGGGCTTAATAACGTTAAAACATTTTTTTTAATTTTTTACTAAATTCTAAACACTCAGTATACAATTTTCAGAAATGACATGATTAAGAACGGTTCTAGTCATTTTATACAAGATTTCACATGATTTAACAAATTTAAAACATTTTTTTTTAATTTTTACTAAATTCTAAACACTCAGTATATCATTTTCAGAAAATAATACAATTCAGTACAGTTTTACAAATTTTCACAGGTCTTAATAACATTAAAACATTTTTTTTTTTAATTTTTACTAAATTCTAAACACTCAGTATACAATTTTCAGAAATGACATGATTAAGAACGGTTCTAGTCATTTTATACAAGATTTCACATGATTTAACAAATTTAAAACATTTTTTTTTTAATTTTTTACTAAATTCTAAACACTCAGTATATCATTTTCAGAAAATAATACAATTCTGTACAGTTTTACAAATTTTCACAGGTCTTAATAACATTAAAACATTTTTTTAAATTTTTACTAAATTCTAAACACTCAGTATACAAGTTTCAGAAATGACAGGATTTAGAACAGTTTTTACAGATATTTACAAAAGTCTTAATAACATTAAAATATTTTTTTCTAATTATAATTGCTATTTTCATCTTTTTTATTCCTTAATTATCTAACATAATGTATACAATTTCAAGAAATAGTAGATTTTTAATCCATGTACAAAATTCAAGAATCTAAAATACAATTAAATGTAGGCTTTTTTTAATTGGCATCTCAGGCAAATTATTTCCCCCAAAATTATCTAAAAAAGATATACCAAAAAACATTCTAAAGCGGTTTTTTACCTCTATAAGCATGCAGGCCGATCCGACCATTGTCGGTTTTATTACCCGCATAAATTAACACAGTAGAGAGATATTGAGAGAGCGAGATCAGGTGGTGCTGGTGGTGCTGTTTTACGATCTAACCCAAGTGGTGCGGTGGTGCGTTTTACGATCTAACCCGGGTGGTTCGGTGGTGCGTTTTATGATCTAACCCAGGTGGTGCAGGTGGTGCGTTTTATGACCTAACCTGGGTGCTTTCGTGAGGCGGCTCTGTCCATATCTCTCTACTGTGTTAATTTATGCGGGTAATAAAACCGACAATGGTCGGATCGGCCTGCATGCTTATAGAGGTAAAAAACCGCTTTAGAATGTTTTTTGGTATATCTTTTTTAGATAATTTTGGGGGAAATAATTTGCCTGAGATGCCAATTAAAAAAAGCCTACATTTAATTGTATTTTAGATTCTTGAATTTTGTACATGGATTAAAAATCTACTATTTCTTGAAATTGTATACATTATGTTAGATAATTAAGGAATAAAAAAGATGAAAATAGCAATTATAATTAGAAAAAAATATTTTAATGTTATTAAGACTTTTGTAAATATCTGTAAAAACTGTTCTAAATCCTGTCATTTCTGAAACTTGTATACTGAGTGTTTAGAATTTAGTAAAAATTTAAAAAAATGTTTTAATGTTATTAAGACCTGTGAAAATTTGTAAAACTGTACAGAATTGTATTATTTTCTGAAAATGATATACTGAGTGTTTAGAATTTAGTAAAAAATTAAAAAAAAAATGTTTTAAATTTGTTAAATCATGTGAAATCTTGTATAAAATGACTAGAACCGTTCTTAATCATGTCATTTCTGAAAATTGTATACTGAGTGTTTAGAATTTAGTAAAAATTAAAAAAAAAAATGTTTTAATGTTATTAAGACCTGTGAAAATTTGTAAAACTGTACTGAATTGTATTATTTTCTGAAAATGATATACTGAGTGTTTAGAATTTAGTAAAAATTAAAAAAAAATGTTTTAAATTTGTTAAATCATGTGAAATCTTGTATAAAATGACTAGAACCGTTCTTAATCATGTCATTTCTGAAAATTGTATACTGAGTGTTTAGAATTTAGTAAAAAATTAAAAAAAATGTTTTAACGTTATTAAGCCCTGTGAAACTTTGTAAAAAATGACTAAAACAGTCGCAAATCGTCCTATTTTCTTAAAAGTGTATACTGAGTGTTTAGAATTTAGTAAAAATTAAAAAAATGTTTTAAATTTGTTAAATCATGTGAAATCTTGTATAAAATGACTAGAACCGTTCTTAATCATGACATTTCTGAAAATTGTATACTGAGTGTTAAGTATTTAGTGAAATGGTGGCTATTTAGTTAATTCGTGACTTGTTTTGTACAGATTCTTTAGCATTTCTTAAGAACCGAAAAAGAAAACAGAAAAGAAAAAAATAAAAGAAAAAAACAACTTTTATTTGTTAAAGTTGTATGAAACCTTGTAATTAAAATATGCATAAATTACAAAAAAAAAAGACTATCATGTGGGTCGTTCAAATTTGAAAACGATTATGGATTACTATAAGAATAACAGAAAAATAGCTGAAAAGAACCAATTCCCTTAGTGTTTTTTGTGGCTTCGGAGAACTTTTCTTTAAGTTTAAGTGTAGTACTTAAATGACTGGATAATATTTTCAAACTATTTAAATTATAAATGTCTTTGTAAAAATAAAAACATATTTTTTTAATATGTACATAATTACTTATTTAAATACTTTTTGAAAACTCTTACTGTTAAAGAAAAAAATAAAACCAAAATGGATATTTTAAATTGTTTATTACTTAATTTACATTTTTAAACTCCATAGCGGTTCTAGATATACAATATTTATAATATATTTTATATACAATACATACAAAATATACAATATATTTTATTTTCAATGGGTTTTTCTTTTTCTATATCCATATGGTTCGGAGCTTCCATCCGATAGAAATTTTCTCTTTGTTGAAATAGGTCTATAGAGTTTGACTTCAGTACAAGTTGTCACAATGTGCTCCTTGCTACGCCGTATGCTTCTGGATATGATGGGGATCGGTTCGGATTTTTGAAGAATCATGTGTTTGATTGCATCAAAATTTATTACTTGTGATGCGGCATAGTTGAGAGTTATACCTTTAACTTTACAGACCGTTTCTTCTAAATTACTTTTCGTCGAGTGAACCTTAAATGCATAATTCTTGGGGCCTCCAGAAACAAACTTAGTTATGTATGAGTTAGAGCCATAACTCTCCAACTCGTCTGTCATGTCTCCAATAAATTGCCCCGTTGATATATCGGGGTCATTATTTTTTGAAACATAAATCACGGAATCTGTATCATAGTATAAGACTCTTTTATCAAGAGCTTCAAGATAGGAGTATAATTTAAGGCGCGCTTGCGCTGTTACGTAAGCCGCTATAACAACATTAACAGTCGGCAACGGATCGCTGGCTTCTTCTATATATTCATAATTGACAAGTAATGTTTTATCGTTGACGGGTATAACCCCATTGATATAAATTGCAGGGTTAATAAACATTGCAAATAAATCTGCTGGTTTATTTACAATTTTCGTCTTTGGTTGATTCTCTCTTTGACCGAATTTTCCCCAAAACGAGTTAAGTATTAATTTCGCCAGTGATCTTAGCCCTGGATTTTCAATAATTTTGGTATACTCTAGTTTAACATCTTCCTTTTCAAAGAACTGATCAATGTATTTAACTTTGTCTTCCTCTATTTCACAATCTTTAGGCCAGCCTGATGCTTCCTGTTTGATTTTAATGAATTTATTCATCATGGATGTGAATAATCCTTCCTCACCGTTTTCTTTATTAAACTTTCGTACGTTATATTTCCAGATTTCATGTATTTTTGGTATTTTATATCCTTTTTCTAGGGCTTTAAGTACCTCGTCCAGAACCCATGTTCCTTCAAGTACCCTTTCTTCGCTGGTATGCTTACATTCGTTGTAATTCATGTCTTGACCACATGTTCGACAAAGAATAAACATCAATTTATTGTTTATTTTTTGAAGGAGTACTGGATGGTACAACTCTTCTGGTGGGAGAATTGTGCATTTAATTAAACCATCTATATTATTTAGGTTTAATTTGTTACACGCATCTCCTACATACACTTCTGGATGTGATAGTGGAAATTTAGAACTCTTACAGATGTACGGATAGAGGGAACAAACATCGGCGTATTTAATTTTTTCCGTATCTTTTATTTCATAGTATTCGCATGTATTTCCTGTTCGTCCTCCATAAAAAGCATCTCTTGGATTTAGTTTTGTCAAAATTTTATTGTAATGGGTATTAGTATAGGATTTTATCTCTGGATTATTTTTTAATAAATTTCTAAAATCACACTCCCACATTTCATTAACTAAAAAGCCGAAATCTTTTAGTCTCATAATTTTTGCCTTTGTGATTTCATATCTTAAATTTAGCGTTTCTGAGGTGTCCTCGGAAAGAGGATCGTTCCTGCCGAACTTGTAGCATACAGTACATCCATGGAAATAACATTCTTGAAATTCAAATACCTCATTTGTTTCGGAGCAGTAACCATCGACTTTTACACCATTTAAAACAGCTTCTTTACCATTAGCAGCATGTAAGATGTTGATTTTTCTGTGATTCTCGGTCCAAAGTAACCAATCTATGGCAATTTTGCTCTGCCTGTTTCTCCATCGGTATCCATTTTTTGGTATGATTCCTATAGTATTAGGCTTCAAAAAATTTCTTCTAAAAATTTTATTGCATGCTGAAGCAATAGTTGTGGCTTCAGTAAATGGACATACATTGGTAGTTTGTATAAGTTGTTCTCTAAACTTTAAACATGATTGCGCAAGGATTTCGACATCCGATACGCAGTAGTCTACCAGATCTCTTTGCATATCGAAACCATCATTTTCATGCTCTACAAACCATTTAAGAAATTTGGCTCTGTCTTCTTCTTTCATACTATCTGGGGAGTAATATTCAATTGATGGTAGAGGTCCTATATAGTTTTCATTTGCCTTTGCATTAAATAGGTGCGGGAAGTAGCCTTTTTTAAAAATATCATCAAGTCCAAATGCCTTTGGTAGTTTGGCTAAAGGCATAGGGAAATAGTTAAGTGAGTCGATAAATTTTACATTTTCAAGTTGCATCGTAATTATTTTGGTACCTCTCATGATTAACTCAGGTGTAAAATCTGTCTTTGTCATAATGTAGTTTAATATAAACTGGTGATCAAAAGCCTGACCATTATGGGCTATTACAATAATTTCTTTAAAGTTTTTCCTCATTTGTAACAAATGGTTAGTAAATGTCCCCGCTGGGTCTATACCTCTGACTTTTTGTAACTTTAGACCGCATTTTTTACAAGTATCTGCTTCAGAATCCATGCACTCATCGCAGTATTGTTTGAAAACACAGAGATTGACTTCATGTAAAAACGTTGAATTTTCCAATAGTTTGTCTTGGCTCGTCTCTAAATCGTAGAATACAAAAAGAACATCTTTAATCTTAGGTTTTCCCTTATCAGGCCGAATATAACATAGATGATCCTCGGGTGCATGTTTATTACAAATTTTACAATAAATTTCACCACATACATGTGCTCTTTTGGCTTTAATGGTTTTTAAACAAATAGAACATAGTTTAATTTGTTCGCATACTGTAAATTTGCCTGACGAATAATCCTTTTTATGATTTTCGTAACAGTTTTGACTTCTAAAAAATCGTAGACAGTCCTGGCATTTAATTTTTATTGCTATTTCACAAGCAGGGGCTTGCTGACATGCCTGACAGGTTCCACCACATCGGTGCTCATTTTTGTGATCATATGGGACGTAACACTTTTCACAAAAATAGTTAGAACAAAAAGCTGCTGTCAGCGATGTAATTACATTAAAATGGCTTTTGTAATGTAATAAGTTCAGCCGTTTATTGCTTTCAGTTGAACCTTCAAATATAATATTTCGTCCTTTTGATCCATAGCTATAAACAACTAATTTATATTCTTTTAGATGATTTTGAAATTGTATTAACTCGGGAATTCCACCTCCTGCCTCAGGAATGCTAATTTTAGCTCTCTCCAACAATGATCTTGTTCTTTCGGTTTGAATTTTACTAATATCTCTTCTAACCTTACTGAATTCGGGATCTCTTTTATTATGGGCAATGGCGACTACCAAAGCACGTGGTAAACACAGGTTATCGGTATTTTTAATACTTATAATACCTCGTCGCTTGTCACATTCCTCGTGAAAGCTGTTATAATTTTTTCCTCTGCCCCCACCAACAGGTAATCTAACAGTTGTCACACTAAGACAAAATGATTCTGTATTAAGACCTGCTGAGTTTGACTGATAAATGCCACTTATAACACTCCAAACATCTTGAAAGGTTATGTCTTTAGCTGCTTTGAAGCGAATCCAACCTTCTCCTCGGTTGAAGTCTTTAGAGCAAAAACTAAAACCCACACGATCTAAGGGTTGTAGGCCTACTGTAGCGTTTTGAATAATTTGATTAATTCCTTTTTCCACCTAACCAACTGGTTCAACTCCCTGTGGAACAGGTTTTAACTTGAACTCTAGAGTGCGTCCTGTAAGGTTAAATTCTCGTAACTTTTTAACAACGTCTTTAACAATAATAAACTTCTCCATCTTTCTGTAAATTTCTACAAGATGTGTCTGTCCGGTTGCCTGTCTAAAGTAGATATGACAAGGTCTTTCTGCAGACGCCTAGTTATAATGTAGGATCTGTCGAGATTGGAGTGGGGGTAGTGAATTGTAGGGGTGGGGGAAAAGAACTTATTGGGTTACTCAAAAATGAAGCGGGAGGGGATAATTAATTCGCGAGATTGAATTAATGAGGTAATGAACTAAAAGTAAATTATACTGAGAGTGTAGGGTCATTGAAGTGATATCTTCTTGGAATCAGCCATACTTGGTTAGAAGGTGATTTTACCCTAATCTTAGTTTTTGTAGTATTTTTTACTGGACCTAGTTCTTACATGTTATTACTTTTCAGGTGGTTATTTTAAACAGTTACATGTTTAAACATGCAAATTGTTAGTTGAATTGAAATATGTCTTGAATTCATAATTAAAAAATGCGTAAAATGCACTGGCCTTATTTAACGCTATAGCAAACTAATGATAGACAAATACTAATACTGTATAATAATAGTAAAATAAAATAATTCAGAAAATCCACTTTTTTGGAATACAAAGAACTCACCATAGTTACAAAATAATAAAAATATCTATACATACTTAAAGTATAAATAGTACAATTTTAATAAAAACAATATACTTTTTTGTAGTTTAAATTAATATTGTCTTAAATAAGCGTATAATGTTTAAGGGCAAACGTTCTCCTTAAACCTTTTATATTTAAAAAAACTTTTTGTCTATGCGTTTGCGAGCTCATCATCAGGGTCGTAATGTGAAGAAATTTTGAAAACGATTACAAAGTCAGGCTAACAGGTAAAACGTAAATATCAATCATCACCACTGATCATCAATGATATTTGCCTCGTCAATCAACACATCAAATAAATCCGAAATTAACAAAAGACCACTATACTGCCGTTTTTGTGTCAATATCCGTTATAAAAAAAAAAAGAAGACAACGGTCCCTAAGAACGTTTGCAGAAAAGGTTAGTCTATTTTTATTTTATAAACACTGTCAACAGCCAATTACTCTGTGTTATCGCAACCAGAACTACAACACTGACATCGAGTGATATTTGAAAAAGTGAGTCGTTAATAGCATATGGGTGGAACCCTCGTAGATCGCATACAAAACTATGATAAATCATCGAATCATTGTACACAACAATAATAGGTCCATTTACTAGTAAAATATGCTGATTAGAGTTCAGCGTCCGCATGTGGTTCTTTTTTTTATTTATTGAAGAGAAAAAAATCTATGTTGCCTTCGGCCATCCAATAGAAGGTCCACTCTAGTTAAGTGTGAAAATCATTCAATTCGATGAATATAATATAAAGGTTTGTGTATGTTACACTATATATTTCATAAGAATATTTCATTGATATAATAATTATTTTTAAATCAGAACGGTTTAATCCAGATAAAACCAATGCCTTTTTTTTAACTAACTACAACTTGATTGGTAAACACATTTTGCGATCAGGTACAAGCAACTGCTATTTAATCTACCTAGACATCTAGGTCGGTTCCCTGTGAAAAACCCTAAAATTATCCCAACTACTTGAATACTTTTCTCGATTTCGTTCCATCCTTTTGATCTAGCTTTATCCTTGACATACACGTATGTTTAACTTAAATATTAAAACGTAAAACCCCCCCTTTTTATGTAACTTGTTTAATGATTTAATGTAAATACAAGGAGATTGTCTAATCCTAAATCTAAAACTATTATTCTACGTAAAATATACCATGTAACATTAACAACATAATATACAATTAAATTAAAATGGTCGTTCTTAATCAAGAGGCTTATGATTATAACACCGATTAATTATACCAATTACTTATAAACAAAGTTTTGTGCCTTAAATTTAATAAATAATTTTAAAATAATAATATTTTTAATCCACACTGCATCAGTCAACAGAGTCCTAAACAGGTTTGTACAGGAACTTTAAAGCATATCAACAATTACTATATCAATTACGCATGTCACAAAAAGGAAAAAAGTACATTATAATGTTTGTGTTGAAATGGATGCCATCATAACGGAATGCGCATGGCTGAATAATGGAAATTTCTCCATAAGAAAATACATGTGTTTTAGGAGATACGGTCTCAAGTAAGGGAATACCTACTGGCCAGTATAAAGTCATATGATATTGAAATTTTTTTTAATAATAAGTTAACCTTCAGAATTTACCACATTTTTAGAACCATTTATTTGCTTAATTATTCATATCAATTTACCTTTTCAAAATTTAGTAATTTCAAGTTAATCTTAATATAAGGCTATCCTGACATGAGGTCACACTTTTTATAACCATACACAATTGAAAGATTTAAAAGGTTCTAGAATATTTCTTATTTATTTAATAAAAACTTTATTGTTTGTGTGGAAAATTTTACTTTTATTTGCTGCATAGATTATTAATAGTAACTCACATTCAGTATATTTTTCCTGGTTTGGACTTCGACCAAACCAGGTGGCGCCCAAGGCAAGTCGACGACGGAGGGAAGGTGTGAGTATAATGGACCACGACCTAGTGCCTCCATATTAAGAGCTACCGTCAGCAGAAAGTGACAACCTGTTGTCCATGACAAAAGGTTGCCAGTGTCATAATTGGACAATTACATATGTTTAATATTAGAAAATTACATCAATTAAGTACAAAATTATAAATAACAATAACAAGGTGAATATAAATTTAATATTCTCGATGTTTAAATATTTCTCTGAGAATGAACTTTGTGACCCCATGAAAAATATTTAAACGCTCTGGATCCATACCTAACTAACAAATTTTATTACCGATTGATTAGCCGCTTCTTAAATCCCATATCACCACCGAAAACCGTTATGTGAATATTTAAATAAGAATGGTACGGGAATTTCATTCCATTACCGCCTTAAAAAGTAAATCTGACTTATAAAGTTTGTTGTGTTTTAATTTATATAAATCAAAACCAAATCTTATAACATTCCACCACAACGTCAGTTTTTCCATTTCGCACTCTAGGGAGTTTAGAATTACGTTTTAATTTCATTTTCTTGGAAAACTCCAAAGTTTATAATTAAACAAAGCCTGTGCTGAAAAGTTTGTTTAAATTAACAAAAAGAGGGTTAATTTGTTATTGTTCCAAGGGTCTCGTAGGGGATGAGTAAGTATTGTTTAAGGACATTTGAATACGTTGCATTTAGTATTGGGAGCTTCCATTTCTAATGGGTCAGGCAAAAGTAGTATATTTACACTCAGTCCGCAAACTGCAAGTCAAAAAGTATCCATACAGTAAGATATACGCAAGAAAAACTACATTATATTCAGTTTCACTTAATTAAGTAGTCATTGCTAGCTAGATTTAAGACAAATAAATCATTTTCAGCCACGTTTTTTAATCTGTCACCCGTTGTAATTGATTTTGCAGTGAATTTATTTAATTGTTACAAAAATTGGGAAAGAAATTGTGAAACTCCCAATGCAGTTCGAAAGATTGTAATTGATTTATGGAAAGATGGAAAATCATTTAGAAATATAGGAAAAATTATAGGAAGAACACAAGCTACGGTTCAGCACATAGTAAACCAATACAAATCAACGGGTTCGTATAAGATTCGACCCCGCTCCAGTCGACCTAAGAAATTAACTCCTCGTAAAAAGGCCAGTATTGTTAGAGGAATAAATAAAGATTCAAAGAAAAGTGCACCCGAAGTGGCAAAAGAAACTAGAGAAGAATTTTCGAAAAACGTTTGTCTGCAAACTGTGAGAAATTCTTTACACAGGGCAGGTTATAATGGACCTGTAGCCAGAAAGAAGCCGTTTATTTCAGAAGTTATCGCAGAAAATGGTTAGAGTTTGCTAGGGAATACGTTTTAAAGCCTTCTGAGTTTTGGGAAACAATAATTTTTAGTGACGAAACTAAGATCAATCTTTTTGGGTCTGATGGCAGAACTAAAGTTTGGAGAAAGAAGAGTACAGCATTAAAAATTGAAAAAATTTGTTCTACGGTGGCAGTGTTCTGCTTTGAGGATGCATGTTTTCAGGGGGAGTAGGAAATTTAAACTTTATTGATGGTACAATGGATCAGCATGTTTATCTTAACATTTTAAGGAACAGTTTGCGGGAAAGTGTCCAGAAATTGGGACTCGAAGGAAGGTACAGTTTCTAACAGGACAATGATCCTAAGCATACCGCAAAGATGGTCCGCAAATGGATGATCCATAATGTGCGATAGCAGCTTCATACCCCTCAACAATCACCCGATATTAACCCCATCGAACGTTTGTGGGATGATCTAAAACGACGCATTCTCAAACACAATTTTTCAAATAAGGAACAGTTAAAAAATATAATAATACACGAATGGGAGACCATACCTTCAGAAATTACTAGAAAGCTGGTTGCAAGCATGTCAAAAAGATTACAAGAGGTTATCAAGGCCAATGGAGGTCCAACTAAATATTAGGTTAAAAGATATTGTAATTTTCTGTTAAATTAATAATGATTATTGTTAAGTGTATGGAGACTCTTTTGACATAGTATTTGTTAAAAATTTCTAAATTATGATGTAACATTTGAATAAAATATTTCGCAGCTATTTTTCATTCAATTTTTTATTGGTTAGGCCTGAAATAATAATATAAATTTTATTTTTCATAGTTCCAAGCTAAAACTAATAAAAAATATGTAGTGTATGGAGACTTTTGAACTGACTGTATATATCAAGGGACTACGTAGGTATCTTAATTCTGACGGCAAAATTCGGGAATTAAATACCCGTTGGTTCCGTGGTATATACATACAGGGTGTTTCAGAAGTACGGTACGTAACTTAAGGGGGTGATTTCTTATGATATTCTAAGAAAAAAAAGTTCATATGAATATGTGTCCGGAGTTGCCCCGTTATTGATATACAGGGTGTCAAAGTTATTTTTAAAAAAATCGGCTTTTGCCTATTTTATTAAATTTTGGTTCTCTTTTTTCATAATGATAAGGGGCTTAATTAGGCCAAACTAGATTAAACTTACGAATAATATTGACAAAAAAATGTACGCCTTTGACTTGTTTAAAAATTTTATATTGTTTTCGGGTTAAGCAGCTAAAAATACAACTTTTTTGTCTATTACTTTGTTGTCGAGAAAAAAAGTGGTTTTTATTTTTCTCTCGTAAATAGTTTACTTTAGCAGCTTAGTGCAAATCATAACATCCATAATATTATTAATGTCAGCAAGTATACTAATGTAAAATTGAAGTATGATTATTCGGGACCTATTTGAGTACGGGTCGAATATTGTAAAAAGATATAATATAGATTGAAGTTGTGACCTGAACTAAAAGGTGTATTATTTATGGGTTCTGCCCAATTCCACCAACCCTTCAGTTAGTTCGATATATAATTTATTGAAAGATTATTACAGATATAGGCTCAAATGAAAGGCAAGAAATAATACTACGTTTAAAATAAAATATGTGCGTGAGTTATTGAAAAATTTATTAATAATTATCGCGTTCGAGAATTGGCAAGAAGCTATAAAACATGTAATAAAAGAGAAAAAAGTGAGACCTAAAGAAAATGATGGAAGAAAGGGTAGAACCACTTACTATTTTAGTTGACTTCACAGAGGAATCCTTCCTAATTTATAAATTCTTGTAGATGTGATCTGTACAGTTTTTATATTAAATAATATATTTAAATATAGTTAATCCAGTTAAATATATTTTGTTTATTTTTTGTACACCATAAAAATTAAAATAGAAGCCCAAACGTCCACCACTGTCCTAAGATTTATCCTAAATTATTTTGCTTGCTCTATTGTTATAACTTTCCGACCCTATTTTGGAAGATAAAATTACGGGTGGGTCACTCTACAGGGGCGGCCTTGTCGATCTATACAATGGCTACGTTTATATGGAAAGTATCAAATATTTGATTCGCGGACTAAATTAAGACCTCACGTGAACTTTTCGTTAGGTGTAAATACGCAGAAACTAAAATTTAATATAAAAGTGATCCGAACCAATCAAGGTAGGTCAAATGTCGTTGTGATTGATGTAAACACCTCGGATTTTATTTGTGGATTAATTTTGACATATTATTATGTTGTCAAATTGCGTTCGTCCACAGCTTCCTTTACTTCCAAGCTATGAAGGACAAAGTCTGGTAACGTTGCAGGTAGACCGATGATTCGCTATTTTTGTTTGTGCTCTTGTGCTTGTGATTGTGAAGTGCATCGACAAGTCTTGACGCATACGTTGTTTGTTATTTTCCCGAGTTTTAGTTATCAATGTTATCATTATAGAAAAATCTTAAGGTTAGTTCCAATGTTTGCTTAACTGGCAAAATGTTTTTATTTGCGTACGGCAAGGTTTAAAAAAGGGCCGATTGAACTACCCCAATATATTTAAAAAATGATTTGAAGGTAAACTAGCTAAAGAAATTTGTGACTTGGCTTGATATATGGCATAACGATCCAGAGGGGGTGAGTTTAACTAGGGACACTTATGATGCTATTAAACGTAGTAGGTACCAGAGTATCACAGTTCTAATAGAAATTATAGAATACTCATTTTACCATTTTGAAATAAAATACATTTTAGGTGGTAAATTTCAAACAGATACCCTTGAAAAAGGATTTGGCCGATATAGGAACCTTTCTGGTTGTAACTGTCGTGTATCATTTAAACAGATCCTCGAATCAGAAAAAAAATAGACTTCAAAGTATTGTAAAGTCAGGGTTAAAAAATTTTACAGTGTTAAAATCAAATTATTTTATTTATATTATATTAATTAATTAAGCATGATATTGAAAGTACAGAAATATTAGAGTTTCCTTACATATTTCAATGGGATTATCTTAAGGATTACCAGTTGGATGAGTCTGTTTAAATGTATAGGTACTTATATGTATTATATAGCCCATTCTATCTACAAAAATAGGAAATTAAAATGCATGGATTGCAAAAACCTAATTATAAATAAAACGATGCACTCTTCCTCCACAGTTTAATAATTAAACTGAGGAGGAAGATTGCATTGTTTTATTTATATTACATTGACTCCACTGTAAGCATGGACTATTTTTTCAATTTTGAAAACCTTATTGTTCGAGTCATAGGTTTAAATGTGGGGGATAAATATTTTGATTCTTTGCAAAGGGGGGTTGATGTCTTGCTACCAATATTATATCAAATATTATGTACTTTCATATATTTGCAGCTTTTCAGTTTATTATAGCTACTAAAGAACGTAAGCTTAAATTTTTGAATGGGCAAAATCACCAAGTTCTTTTAGCTAAACTAGGTTTGGCTAGTTTAGAAAGTGGTAGCTTTCTGATACCGCTTAATGAGACATGTCCCTGTGGAGAAAGCTATCGAAAAATGTTTTATAAAGTAGCACTTACTCTTAGCAATATATTACTAAACAATTACACAAAAACAGAAATGACCTTCAACACCAAAATACATTATCAAAAAAAAGAAAGCTCTTTCCACTTTAAAATAGGTTTTAAAATCACTAATTTTTTAAGTTAATTTAAATTTCCTATTATTATATTATATATAGATTATATTATTATATTCTTGTTACTTATTAGACATATCTATACTGAAGTAAAATGCAAAAAGTTCAATAAATAATTTGAAATAAACCGTAATTTTTATCGCCTAAACGGGCGAATCAGCACGGAAGTTGCGTTAGTTACTTATTAAAAATCGGTCTACTTCTGACAGGATTTGCGACGTTGCCTTTCCTACTTCACGGCTTGGAAAAGTAGGGGGCTATGGTTCGTCACATCTGGATAGGGAATTAATATAGTGCGCCATCATTTGGTGCTTCGACAGCGGTTGTTTACCTTTGGTTAGTGTTCCTGATGTGCTTCAGTAGTCCTAGGCGAGTTTAAACTGTCTAGCAGTATTCGTGAAGTGATCCTAGACTTTCACAGTACGGTAGTGCATCTGAGTTTTTTTTTAATTACTAGATCAAGTCAGCAGTGTTGTGTAGTGTACGCCAGTGATTTGAGGATGTGTCAAGATTGGCTGATGGGCTTGAACTCCCTACGATACCGGAGAGTTCTTGTGATGTATTTTCAAGTGGTAGTTAGGAGAAATGTAAAAAAGCAGTTAGTAATATTAACGTTAAGTATATAAGTTTCGTTGATCTACAACTAAATTATTAATACTTCATGTAAACACTCAACTATTAAACCAAATTAGTCCACAATTTGGTTTCAAGATTAAATTACTCCACTTGATGTAAACCAGGTTAATATTTATACTACCTGTCTTGTAACTGGAAAGATATACTTTCAGTCTAAAAATAATTATGTTTCGACTGTAACCCAAAATTTGTATTTTGCATTTATAATAAGGTTTACTTACTGCCAAGAAATAGGAAACACAGTATAATCTATCTCCAAATAGTTTTTGTATCACAAATGAAATGGCAGATTTTATCTGTCAAACTGAACCTCGCCTTTTTGTACATTATTAAATATATAATAACAACTAATTGTTATATTATGTAAAATGTTATAAATGTACAAATAAAGACCTTTATTATTATTATTATTATTATTATTATTATTATTATAAATATACTCTATTGAAGAAAAAAATAAAAATTCATTATTCTTGAGCCGTAACGTAATTAAAATACATGCTGTACTTGAGCTTTTGCATAACATCATGGATGGCTATGAGGACCGGCTCTATCTGTCTGCCCTGTTCTGCGATCTCAGCAAGGCGTTCGATTGTATATCTCATGAGTTATTACTTCAAAAGCTTAATTATTATAAAGTTGGTCATTAAACTCATTTCTAGTTACTTGCGGGATCGCTGGCAGGTAGGGAAAGCCCATTGACAGTTTTCTGCCCCAGCTAGTATAAATGTGGGTGTTCCACAAGGCTCTGTGTTGGGACCAGTTCTCTTCCTATTCTTTATTAATGATCTCCCCCTCGAAAACGAAACGGATAAGTTTGTGCCCTTTGCTGATGACACTACGGTCTTTACAGCTGAAGGAACTAAAGCAGGAGTCCATGCAAGCCTAAGTGAGGCTAAACAGCAAGTTGAGAACTGGATCTTGTCAAACAGGCTTTTGTTGAACCAAGAGAAAACGCAAACGATCACTTTTACCCTAAGAAATACTATGCTTACTGATGAAACACCTCCAGTAAAATTTCTTGGCGTTCTCTTGGATAAGACATTAAAGTGCGATGCACATGTTGCAAGTGTGTGCAGGAGGCTTGGCAGTAGTTTGTTTTTGTTTCGTAATCTATATGGCTGTGTATTTGATGCCACCATGAGAACAGCCTACTTTGGTGTTTTTCAGTGTCATGTCGTATGGTGGGCTCGTATGGGGAGGATCCTCTCATTCGCGGCGGGTTTTTGGCTTACAAAGAAAAGTCATTAGGATTATGTCTGAGCTAGATTATAGGGAGGACTGCCGAAGCGCTTTTATTAAGTTGGGCATACTCACTCTCCCTTCATTATATATCCTCAAAAACCTTCTTTTTATCAAGCGAAATGAACTTGAATTGCGTCCATCTTGCACTTTAGTCCATCAGGTGCTATCTATGTCTTGTATTGTATTAATATATTAACTGTAAACTATTTTATTTTATTGAGTGTAAACAACAATATTTGAAGAGTGTAAGCAGATTTTTGTATTTGACACAAGAAACCATTTAATTTTATTTGATTTTATTTGAAAAAAGTGACCCTGATAACGTTGCCAGAAAAATAAAACGTCTCAAGGCAAAATCGATTACAGATTCTGAAATAGAATGAAAAAATGCCCTTAAAGTGTTATTAGTATTCTTTTATCACTCACAATAAAGGCCCAAGCTGAAAAAATATATTTGACAATTTTTCGTTTTCAATCGACTGTAGTAGTTTTTAAAATATTTGCAGTATTCCAGACTTTTTGACACCCTGTATCATTCTGCCAATGAGTGCAGCACCCACGCATTTCTATAGTACCTACCATTATACCCTTGGTATTTATCAACTTGTTGACCAGTTTCCCAGCGATAGTTCCGTGCAGATCCTCTGAAAATTTAGAGTCTTCTAGAATCCCACATTAAACCACACCTGGATTTTTCAATGAACTTTAGGCTTGCCAGGATATTTTTCTTTTACTTCAGTATTTTTTAATAACTTTGCAACTTTGTATGCATGTAAAGATAATAGGAATGTTGCGATAATAAGATTTATCAAGTTCGTCACGCATTTAAAACTTAAATATTAGTGCGCCTCAATTATAATTTGTCTCGAAGATCTTCAAAACTTGCAGTATGCATTTACAGGAATGGCAATCTGCAAAAACTTATCCAAATATCACCAGAAAATCTTAACAGGAAATTTGTGTAATTACCAACTCTGGGTGTTTCTAAGGAAGCGAAATTAAAATTTAATTTCAAACTTCCGAGATAACAGAGAAAGCTTGAAAATTTGTGTCGGAAACATTGTTGGTTTTTACTTAATATAGAAATTAAATTTCTATAAATATTTTTTGTTAGGTACATTAATATCTTAAAATTGTCTACTGCTTTTTTAAGATAAAATACTGAAGGATGACCTTTTTTTAGTAAAGTGTTAACGTGCCATATAAGATACCATCAGGAATAATTATTATTAATTATTATTACACTGAGTCCTTAAACAGTCCTACATTAGGGATGTATCTATATAGCTTTCCAATGGAAGGGAGTCTGTAGTTACTTATAGATATGAAAAAATACTGCCAGTAGGCTCGCCGGAGGCAAAGCGCCGCAGGCGAAAATTGTTTAGGGGCAACGCCCAAATATTGCCAAGAATTCACCTAAAAACAAAGTTGGGTATCTATCCTATCTACGTTTTTATTTTCGACATGTAAAAAAAGTTTTTCGACGTTTTACGTTTAATTAATTTAGATTTCGAAATTGGAAACTCTCATCGAATGGGGGGGGGGGGGGGGTTGAACCCCCCCAACCCCTCCTCCGCGTATATACGTCCCTGTCCGGCATAAATTCATAGTTTTTCTATAAGTCACTTTCACAAGGAAATTACTCATAAGCTCATGGAAGACGATTTTGATAGGAGAACGTATTTTTGTGAACAAATGATGGCAATGTTAGATAACAATGTGATCCAATTAGAACATGTTTTGTTTTCTGATGAGTGCACCTTTGCACTTCACGGTCATGCTAATCGTCAGAATTGCCGCTATTGGTCTAGGGAAAATCCTCACTGGATGAGGGAAGAACATACGCAATATCCTGAAAAGGTTAATGTTTGGGCAGGAATTGGTGGAGATCATATCATAGGTCCCTTTTTCAATAATGGCAATTTAAATGGCGATAATTATTTAGCACTGCTCCAAAATAATGTCTTGCCAACTTAGACAAACTTATATCCTGATCCAGCAAACCCACAACCTCCAGCGAATATGATATGTTTTCAGCAAGATATCAATGTCCGGCAGTACCTCAACCGAGTATTTCCAAATCGGTGGATAGGGAGGCGTGGATCGATGGAATTGCCAGCACGATCCCCTGATCTGACGCCACTAGACTCCTTCTTATGGGGTTATGTCAAAAATATTGTATACAAAACTAAACCCCTCGACTTAGGTGATTTAAGAAGACGAATAACGCTTGCGATTAGATCGGTCACGCCTGAGATGTTCAGTAACGTTAGAAGAAATTTCTATTTAAAATTAGGATGTTGCCAAGACGTTCGCGGCGAGCATTTTCAACATCTCCTACATTAATGTTTTTTTTTTGTTTTTAACATTATCAAGAAATAAACAGTATTACTTATTAGTTTTTTAGTGTGTTCTTGATTTTTGCAATAAATCTGAAAACACTTAATATTTCCGAAACAGTTGAAGATAGGTATAGCATATTGTACACGAAATATGTCTAGAATTCTCTGAAAAATCCGAAAATTGAATTATATACAGGGTGTTGCATTTAAAATAAGAAAGTTAGTATTGACCACTGTTACATGACACACCCTGTATAAAAAGTTTTTATTGACAAAAATGCGCAACTAGAAATACCAATCGACGTGACCGAACGTTTTTTCGAACACGCCCTCATGTATTTATTATCGAATTTATTCCATTTGGCTGATACACACTGTATAGGGCGCCACTGTGAGCTAACAGAGTAAATTACGAATTTCTACAGCTACTGAAGTCATAAATGTAAGGAAAGGGAGCAAATTTGGATCCCTTTTAAAGCCCAATGAAATGCCAAATCGACTTCCGATGGATGCGGGAGTCGGTTTTTCGATTTAATCATTTGCCAGCAGTATATCTATTGAACCGACTGAAATACGTTTCAGCATAAAAGATAACATTCCAGGAGATCATTAACTCTAATTAAGAAGTGCTGTATTATACGAGGATAATGGTCGACAGCAACATCAATTTTAAGTGACACTTGCTGCTACTAGATACTGCTTAGGTAATGGTTTTGCGTTGTCTATACATTGATGACCTAAAAAATATTCTAATTGCGAGTTGAGACGAGATAATCTTTTTCGATTTTGACTTTGACACTTTAAATTTAAGCTGAAATTCGAATTTTTTTTCTGATTTGAATGACAAACTATACACAAAATTGTAAAACGGACGGATATAGGTGGTCACTTTTCCAATTTTAATTTTCTCTAGACTTGGTTTAAATTAGGGTTCTCTGGACTCGACTAACCTGAGTTACCCATTCCAACACACCCTGTATCATCAGATTCGATCAGTTCTATAATAACTATCCATCAATTTATTTTTTGCAGATGGAACTAAACCTCGATCTTTATATTAAATTTATTTAAAAATATTTTTTAATATTTTTTTTTAAAGTGAAGACTCCGTAATTGTAAAGTACAATACAAATACAAGGTGTTTCTTAATAACATGCTAATTTGAGATTTAAGAAGGCTATTCTTGGGTCCAATTTGAGAAAAAAAACTTCATATGAACATATGTCCTAAAAGTCTTAACTGTTGAACTACAGGGTGCTAAAGTTTTAAGAAAAAAATCTTTTTTTTTTATGATAACTTTGGTATGACCCTATATATTTTTGTGAAATATGGTACGCATCTTCTATGCATCAAAGGGCATTTTTATTCTTACCAGTGGCGTTCGTGCACAATTTGCACCGAATCAATTTAAAGAGAAAAGTAATACACCACTGCTTTTTCTTAAAGTAAAAATTATTTTTAAAATCCTTATTCCCTTCCGAGCATATCTGGTCTCTACATTCTGTTTTGTTTGACGTATGTTTTTCGCATAATTGACAGTTGTCTACCTACTCTACTTGTTACGTATTTAAGTCATTAAAATTAATAATATTATTAAAAGAACATGGTCGATTTCACGAATTCTGAGTTTGCAGATATGCATTACATGCACGGGCTTGCTGATGGTAACGCACTGGAAGCCAGGCGGTTGTACGAAAACCGCTTTCTAAATATAAATATTCCGGATGCACGAACATTTTCAAACATTCATTTTGAATATCTCACATATTCTTGTTTGGAAAGTTCTCAATGACTTTTTATTATATCTCTACCATATCCAACGTGTTAAGGTTCTACTCCCACACGACTTTTCATTACGGATGAACTTTTGTCAATGGTTTCTTCAAAAAGTAATTGAAAATCCATTATTTGATACTGAAATTTTATTCACCGATGAAGTTAACTTTTCTAGAAACGCCATACAAAATTTTTACAATAATCATTTATGGGCTGAAGAAACCCACATGCAATTTTGGAATTCCGTCACCTGGAGCAGTTTTCCGTTAACGTATGTGGTGGAATATGCGGTAATTATTTAATTGGACCCTATTTTCTTCATGAGAGGTTAAATGGGCATAATTGCCGGTACTTTCGAAGAAGAATTGGCAACTTTGATGGAAGATGTTCCCATTTTAGTAAGAAATCGACTGTGGCCAACAATCAAAAACACAAAACCTTAAATACAATTTTTTTTTCCTATTTAGTGGATACATTAATAGATAATATAAATTAAAAAAAATAGGAAAAATCTTTTGTTAAAACAAAACTAAGGAAATCGAAAAACGGTCAAATAGAACTAGATATACAGGGTGTCCAGTTTTCGTATGTTTTACGAGTTATCTGCGTTATTAGTAAAGATAGAAGGTTGCGGTTTTCGCGGCACTGTGTTACTTTTTTGAGAAACAAACGATACCACAAACAGAATTTTCATAGCCCCCTTAGTTTTTTAGATACGGGGTGGGGTGATTTTAAAAATCTTGCATTTTGGGACACCCCCCGTATCTCGGTTACGCTGCAACTTATCAAAAAGGTAAAAAATGAACTTATTAGTTTTTTTCACGTAGAATCCAGTGGCTTGGTCAGATTTTTTCTATGGTTAATTGTTTTCGAGAAAAAGAGCAAACTTGCATTTTTTTAAATGAGACACCCTATATATTTTTAGCTATTATGATTCAGTTTATCACAAGCTTTTCAAAAATATATAATACTTTTTAGCTGTTTTCAATGTGAAGCTCAAAATTTACATTTTTCAACAAATTTACAATTTTTTAAACGGCACACCGTATAAATTTTAAGATTAAAGAATTGTCACAAGCCTCTCACAAATATAAAACACTGATTTTAAAAATATATACCTATAACAATAACTTTTATAAATATAAATAACAATTAACTCAGTTGTGTTATACGTTCAAAACTTAAAAGCTACAATTATTTGATGATTTAGGAAACTGTCTCATAAATATTGCTCAAACTGTTCTCCATTATGCCTAAGACATGTTTCACACATTGTTCTGATTCGTCTCAGTGCATTTAAAATAATAAAAGGCCGAGCCTGTAACTCCCTAAAGGCTCTTTCAGTGGCTTCTCTTAAATCTGCCATCGTTTGGTACTAGACGGTATAAATTTTATTTTTAAGGTAGCCCCACAAAAAAAAATCCAAAACCGTTAAATCGAGTGACCTGGGTGGCCATCTTCCAGGTCCATGTGTTCCAATCCAGCGGCCAGGAAAATTATTGTTAAGATATGCTCTTACAATTTGAGCATTGTGAGCGGGAGCTCCGTCCTGTTGCAAATATAAGCTATTAAGATGAGCTAGGGGCACATTCTCTACTTTTTCGGGCACAATGTTTCCCAAAATTTCTAAATATTTATTTGCAGTAAGACCGCCTTCAAATATAATATATAAAAATTTACTTCCCAGTATGAAGCATGAAATCTAAACCCAAATCTGCCTTACCGTTCCCGTAGAAACATAACATGTTGATTTTCCTGGCACCAAAACCTAGTATTTTGCCGATTAAATATACCGGCACTGGTAAAATGACTCTTATCAGACCATATAATCGTTCTTTCAAAATGATTTTCTCTATTTACATTTTGTAAATACCAATTACAAAACTCTACGCGGCGCTCTGCGTCACCGAGATGTAAGTTTTGGACGATATGAAATTTGTATGGCTTAAACTTGTGTTTTTTTAGAATAGTTTGAACCCTTGATTTTGTAACACCGACAGAACCTTCCACTGTTCTACAAGAACTACTTCCATTTGTTTCAATTGAAGCCAAAACGTTTACTTCATCAATGTCCTGGTTTTCCTTATTGTAAATACTAGGTCGGGGTTCGGAAAATGAACCGACTTCGATTAAGTTTGATTTTATTTTTAAAAATATTCTTTTATCCGGCTGTCTTCTTTCTGGGAATCTGCGAATATTACGTTTTTATAAATTTTAAAATATGATGAAAAATATAAAAAGATGCCCATACCTGTTAAAATAAACTTCTAATGCTTCATCCGAATTTTCGTTACACTGAATATAACAAACTTTTCATAATTCTCGAATTTTGCATTGGCAGCCATAATTAAGAAAAAGCTGCTATTTATCGAAACTGAATAGAAATAAAGAACAGAAAATGAATAACCTACTTTAATAGTAAATAAAGATTTTTTCAGATAACAAGCCTGTCATCTTTTGTTTTCCTAAATATCCGTCATGGCCTACTAAAAAAAAATTTAAATTTGTTGAAAAATATAAATTTTGAGCTTTACATTGAAAACAGCTATAAAGTATTATATATTTTTGAAAAGCTTGTGATAAACTGAATCATAATAGCTAAAAATATATAGGGTGTCTCATTTAAAAAAATGCAAGTTTGCTCTTTTTCTCGAAAACAATTAAACATAGAAAAAATCTGACTAAGCCACTGGATTCTACGTGAAAAAAACTAACAAGTTCATTTTTTACCTTTTTGACAAGTTGCAGCGTAACCGAGATACAGTGTCCCAAAATGCAAAATTTTCAAAATCACCCCGTATCTAAAAAACTAAGGGGGCTATGAAAATTCTGTTGATGGCATAGTTTGTTTCTCAAAAAAGTAACACAGTGCCGCGAAAACCGCAACCTTCTATCTTTACTAATAACGCAGATAACCCGTAAAACATACGAAAACTAGACACCCTGTACATATATGTACAATAAAATAATTAGCAAGAGCACTTGAATAACCTCTAAAGAAGCGCAGAAAACAAAACTAGTCACAATTAAAAAAAAAACGAAATGTTATGATTTATCAATAACTTTTAATTTGTATGTAAATTTATTTATATTAAATATTTTGAAATTTTCCGGAATAATAAGATTCGTCTGAGGGATAAAACTTCTTGCAAACATGGCAGTTTTTTGTTGTGACAGTATAAAGTTTTCATTAAACCTAGTTTTTCTTAAGTGAATATTGTTATGACGCTTAAATTTCCTTTAAAGCATGGCAGAGCTCCAGCTTTGCGGATAATTTTATTTGTAAAAAGACTTAACCTAAATATTGCAATCTTCTGGTTTCCATAAATAAGCATTTATCCTTTTATATTTTAAAAATTATTTAATGAAATTCTTTAATAAATATTGTTATATCAGCCTGAAACAGAATTTATGCATTTTTTATCTAACTTTATCAATTTGTGTCAGACATAGTTCGTAGATCAAAATCCCGATAATTTAACTATAAAGGAACTAAAAACTCACATAACCGTTTTATGTTTCTTGATACAAAAACGCTTGTTGTGATAAATAAGTCCAAAGTTATTCCTAAATTTTTAACAGTTCCTGTAAATATTAATTCTGTGTTATTACGGGTTATACAGGGTGTCCGGGAAAATGTGGGAGATCTCTCGGATTCTGATAGAACAAAAAAAAAATAAGATGACAAGTTCCTATAAAATTTTATCTTACAGGCCCTCCCAACGAAGATATGTGCCCTTAAAGGACGCCGGTGGAAATATTTTTCTTGAATAACTTTCGAAGTACTTATTATATAATTTAATAAAAATTTAATGTGATGGAGATTAGCAAGGACTTCCTAAAATAGTGTCCTTGAAACATATTTAGCTTTTTAGTTTACCAGGGGCGGACTAAGCTTTACAACTTAATGCTTAAATTTTTAACATCCTGTATGATTAAGACTTTAAGTAAAGCAAATCTGGATAGCTTGCACCTTAGACTAAAAAAAGGTACTTTTGTTTATTGTCGATAAAATGAACCGTTTTCGAGAAAAATAATAATAAGCGAATAGTTGTAGAAGATATATGTTCGCAACAAATGTCAGTTTTATTTATTTATAGGTACCAAGAAAATGTGTTGTTGTTGCAAACGTTACTATGGTACGAAATAAATAAAATATCGCCATCCATTTGATACCAACAATCTCTTCTATCCAAAGGCACATTATCAACAAAGTCTGTCACAACTGTTTGCAAAATGGTCATGTATCTTTCGCTATTCAACACTAACTCATAAATATAATGCATACTTGATCGTGAATAATTAGAGCAAATACATTTACACTGAAATTATTTTGAAAATTTCATAAATTTATTTTCAACCAATTAGGAGGCTCCTTTTTGTTTACGTTGCTTATAGCAACGGGAGATTATCGCGACTATTTCCCTCATATACTGTAACTACAATGCGCTTTTCACTTGATTTTCGGTGAAAATCAGCCCTCGGTCGCGATTGAGCTGAAAATTGCACTCTTCTGGTTTTTCATTGTTGGTTACCTACGAGAATAACCGTCACTGTCACAACAAGTTGAAATTTCTGCTTTGACAATTTCGCGTCAATTTATCAAAATGATTCGTTTCGGAGCATTTTTCATTCAGGAAATAGTCTAAAAAATATATTTCGTGCATGTAAAATGGCTTGATAATCATGCACTCAGATTTGTTGCCCTAAAGAAACAGCTTTCATGCATTTTTATTGGTATTTACCTTAAAAAGTGCCCTCCCTTCGGTCGGGCACTTTTTGGTAAATAACAATAAAAATGCATTCAAGCTGTTTCTAGGGCAACAAACCTTCATGCATGATTTTCAGCAATTTTACATGCACTTAACATATTACTATTGATAATTTTGTTAGTTCCTATTAATTTAATGGAATTAATAAGTGATAATTTTTCTGTCAAAAATGAAGTGCTTTATATCTATTGGCAAAAGTCACTTAGAATAAAATCAAAATACATTTTGTTGCTAACTTATAATTCTTATTGATACTAACCAATTTGCTTTACATATCGAACACCGGGGCTAAAAGAGACACATCAAAAATTTTGAAAAGATTTGAAATATAATAAAATTCTTGCACTGCATCTTTTATAATAGGCGAGAAACTTGGTGATTCTATCATTAAAAATTGTCTGTGTTTTAACAAATTGGTTTCAATTCCATATCAACTTTGTAAAATAATTTCTTATCTTTAAGAATATTTTCGTCCATAAACTGGTCCAATTAAAATGGTAATAATTTCGAGTCTCTATGGTTTTGGCTTACGTCACTTATCTTGGAGCACATAGTACATAATTTATAATTTTTACAGTTCATTGTTGATACTTGTTTTGAAGTTGTTTATTATTTATTAAAATTTTACATTGATTTGACAATAATTAATAATATTAAATGCCAAATCACCGAGACAATAACTGCCAAATGTCAAACGTTAACAAATGTTACTCAGAACCAACTATTTACTCGTTTATATTATATGAATAATATCTAAATAAAAAGGTTTTTCCACTACTAACCTATAACATCGCTATTATTATTG
Source organism: Polydrusus tereticollis (assembly GCA_963920685.1). Lineage (NCBI taxonomy): Eukaryota > Metazoa > Arthropoda > Insecta > Coleoptera > Curculionidae > Polydrusus > Polydrusus tereticollis. Next base: position 106,335,006 of record OY987331.1, on the reverse strand, counting down.
ACCGATTATTAACGTTAGAAATCGTTTTTCTCTACCTTATAAGTTATTATTGACCATGGTCAATAATAAGGCATTGAAATCCATTATTGACCGATCTTCAAGAATCTATTTGAACGCAGGTAACTTGATTTTTTGATTCTACAACATGAATTCATAAACACGAATAACCTGAAAGGTGATTTCTTGTGGTTAGGCAACCAGATAATTATCAATGCATATTAGATTATTAGAGATGCTTGATATTGTAAAATATCGATACAATCAACATTTTTTCTGCTTCCATCCTTAATTCTGGAGGTCTACACATAATAATATCACTTTTCTTCGCTCATTTTAAAAAAAAAACGGAAAACTCGTGAAATCTGATGACATAAATGAACAAAAATTGACATTAAAAAAGCCACCTGACAAAACAACAAAATATTTTGCCAATTCCAAAGCGCAGGTAACTTGATTAAAAAATATTCTTATACCTACCTATAATTTTTTATAATAATTATTAATACTATAAAGATAAATGTCTTATAAAAGTTTGTAGTAATGGAAAAAATATTATATTAACCACGGCTTAGACAGCTTATAGCCCTCGCGTCTTAAATCCCTCGTCGCTCCGCTTCTCGTGATTTAAACTTGCCGCTCGGGCAATAATGATGGCTGTCTAAACCCTGGTTAATAATATACTATTTCTCAATTTCTCCTCATTTGTAAAATTAATAATATTTTTTAATGTCCGCCACATTTTAGTAACAAAAAAGTGTTACTAAACGTCAAAGTAAATTTCTCTTGTGAAAACATAATATGTAATATTTTTCTAAAATCATCGTAAATAATTTTTTTAAGCTTTAGTTAAAACTGTAGACATAATTGCAGATGTTATGGTTGAAGACGAATTAATGTTTTTAATGTTCCTGAAATTTTAGTAATAAACCTTAGTTACTAACAAGTAAAATCAACTTCTATGGTAAAAACATAGTGCGTCATATTTAACTAAACTCATCGGAAATATGTTTTTTTAAGTTTCATTTGAAACTATGTAGACATGAAATTTCAGATGTTATGGTTGAAAGCGAATTAATGTTTTTAATGTTCCTGAAATTTTAGTAATAAACCTTAGTTACTAACAAGTAAAATCAACTTCTATGGTAAAAACATAGTGCGTCATATTTAACTAAACTCATCGGAAATATGTTTTTTTAAGTTTCATTTGAAACTATGTAGACATGAAATTTCAGATGTTATGGTTGAAAGCGAATTAATGTTTTTAATGTTCCTGAAATTTTAATAATAAACCTTAGTTACTAAGAAGTAAAATCAACTTCTATTGTAAAAATACAGTGCGTCATAATAAACTAAACTCATCGGAAATATGTTTTTTAAAGTTCTATTTCAATTTAAAACTATAAAGACATTGGATTTCAGATAACAAATTTGTTATTTAATAAGGTTTCCGCCACGGCGCTGTGTATTTCTAAATTGCATCCTTTTTATGGAATAGCACCCTTGATATACGAAATAATTTCGAAATATTTTTAGCCTGTCACCTCAACTTTTGTAATGTTAGAGAGGTGCATGATATTGTGAAAAGTCTATTAAAAGTTTGGGTAAAAGTTATTTAAAATGTCGTTTATATGTAAAACGGAGAAAGGGTTAGGAACATTAATATGTAAAAGAACCTTTGGCGTGATGTAATTTGTTTAATGAATTTTGTTGAATTCTTTAAATCACCCCTTCTTAGTTTAAAGTCACAGATGAAAATGGTCTTCAAAATAAAAAGATCAATAAATAATCTGGGTTTAGTTACGAAAGTGAAACAAGACAAGGCAGTGTTATTATGTAAAGCGGCAAAAGTTATTTTATTTGTATTTATTTGTATATTGTATAATTTATTGTTAAGAAAAATAGTGCAGATTGAAGTTGACTTATATTTTTAAATATCCCAGAAAATTGGAACGGAGTATATTTGGAAGGAACATAATTACTTTAATTTAAATACTATTGTATTGAAAACGACGCGCCAAATCTTAAATGCACCCATACACCTACAAATAGTACGCAGCTTAAATTGTTCTAAGGGTTGGTAAATTATTATTCTAGTATATTTATTTGGGATGCTTTCCATATTTTGAAGCCCTTATACCTATACTATTTTATAAGAGGACGTAGTGTGGTGCTTTGATAAAGAATGCTTTGAATCATTCATTGAAGTAAAACAAGTTGTTGGCTCTGAAAATGTCTGGGTGAACTGTATTCCAAATTTACCCTAATACTTGTTTGTAGTTTTATTGCGTACAATAGAGGGAAAATTAAGGTCCATTACGTCAAAAAAACGACAAGAAAATTTCGATTATAAAAACATATATGTTTTCAAAACTGGAATTATAAGCCCCATCAAAATATTGTGTACCTAATATGCAGGGTGTTCCATTTAAAAAAAAAAACAACTTGATGTTTTTATAGAAGTATACGACGTTCATTTGTCTTATTCGATGACAAATTTTGATGCTTCAATTCAGCTTTCGTAATTTGAAGCAATTAAAATAATATCTTTAGGGATGCTCTACAATACAGGGTGATTGATAGTGGATGGCCTATTAGACGTTTTGGACGAACCAACTAACGGATCACTTTGAAAATTTGGTTGCATGCATAAGTAGACGTGCTCTCTCCTTTAAAAAAATTTTGATTATGCAGTGTTGCCGGTTCTACTAAAAAGTACTAGCTACTTTGATATTTTAAATGGAATACCCTGTATATTAATTTTTTTTACAATCCTTATTAATTTCTTAATAACTTCTCTTAATATTTTCCTATACCTATCTGTCATCGTTTTCGAGATAATAATTAATTTCTTTCTTTTTTTTCGCAAAACATGACCTTTAAAGACTGCCGATATTTTTGACTTCGTGACAGATTAGAACATGGAAATTTGGTGGAAAGTTAAGTAATATCCAAAGACATATTACTTTGTATCGATATCTTAATTATTATAGTACAGGGTGTTTCAAAAATGCAAATATTTTGATGATTTGGAAAAATTATCAAAATTATCCTTTTGTTAATGGAACACCCTGTATTTTATCTCTGATCCTAAAAGCTGTTAAAATTTTCTATCTTTCTATGTATCATGTTCCTATACCCATCTTTAATAGTTTTTGACTTAGGAGCATTTATTTGACAAATTTAATTATTCTTACAGATAACAATCGTTATGACTTTTTAGTCGAATTTAACAAGTAGCCTATGAAAACTCTTGTTTTGAAATGGTTGACATTCTGCTATTATTCATTTGGTTTGTTTGTCAGTTAGTTTATTTAACAAGTATATTTTAAAGTTTTAAGAAAAATGGAAGAAAACAACAACTATTCAAATACAGTACTTATGAATTTATTTGTTTTACATGGTCAGTGTGATAAGATAATTAGCCGTACTTGCAGAAGATTCAACGAAATGTATCCAAATTTGCCATCAATGAACAACAAGAAATTTAAACGAATTCAAAGCAATTTTCAAAATTTTGGATCGTCGTTGAAAGTTACTAGAAATTTACCCAGACCTGTAACGTCCAACGAGGAAAATGAAATAAATGTTTTAGCCTATTTTCATGCATATCCACAGTCTTCAATAAGATGTGCCAAAGAAGATTTGGGTTTAACCTATTATTGTGTACAATAAATATTGTCCAAACATAATATGCATGATTATAAGTTTACCAAAGTTCAATTTCTTAAGCCAGAGGACTTTCCACAAAGAGTTTTGTTTTGCGAAAGCTTAATAGTTCATATTCAGAAAGACCCACAATTCTTTCAGAAAATTATTTGGAGTGATGAATCCAAATTTTCTCGCGAAGGAATTTTTAATAGGAAAACTATTCATTATTGGGCAGAACAAAATCCCCATGTTACAAGAGATTCAGCATTTCAAGAAAAATTTGGATTTAATGTTTTTTGTTTAATGATGGACGACAAGATTCGATATTTGATGTGTGATGAAAACTTAACTTCCAGAAAATACTTAGAAATTTTAACTACGTTTGTTAAAAATTTCGTGGACAATCTTCCTCTTGCTCAGTATCGCAGTAGCTGTTATCAACTTGACGGGGCTCCCGCACATTGCACTGCCGAAGTAAGTGCGAAAATACGGAGAATTTTTGAAGATCGCTGATTCAGGCGTTTAGGACCTTGGAATTGGCCTGCAAGGTCCCCAGACTTGACGCCTTTGGATTTTTACCTTTGGGGTACTATCAAAGAAATTATCTACAAAACACCAGTTAATTCAAGGGAAGAGTTGGAAGATCGGGTGAATCGCGCTTTTCAAAGTTTAGATGCTGATGAACTTAAACTAACTACTTCAAGTGGTGTCAATACTCGAATTCTAAAATGCTTAGATGTCAACGGGCAACATTTTGAACATTTATTAAAAATTAATTAGATATTTTTAAAAATTTTTTAGTAGTTTTGTAAAAAGTGAAAGGAAAATTATTTGTATGTCGCCCTGTACGCAACAACTTAATTTGGTTAAGTATTCTTAAGATTTTACAAATGTACTCAATTGTTTTGAATTCGTTTAAATTTCTTGTTGTTCATTGAAAGAATTAAATTTGTCAAATAAATGATTATATATATGAATTCATATACATGAATGTGGTTAGGCAACCAGATAATTATCAATACATATTAGATTACTTGATATTGTAAAATATTGATACAATCAACATTTTTTTTCCACTACTAACCTATAACATCGCCATTATTGACAGTTTATCAACGTTAGAAATCGTTTTTCTCTACCTTATAAGTTATTATTGACCATGGTCAATAATAAGGCATTGAAATCCATTATTTACCGATCTTCAAGAATCTATTTGAAGGCAGATAACTTGATTTTTTGATTCTACAACATGAATTCATAAACATGAATGTGGTTAGGCAACCAGATAATTATCAATACATATTAGATTAATTGATATTGTAAAATATCGATACAATCAACATTTTTTCTGCTTCCATCCTTAATTCTGGAGGTGTACACATAATAATATCACGGAAAACTCGTGAAATCTGATGACATAAATGAACAAAAATTGACATTAACAAAGCCACCTGACAAAACAACAAAATATTTTGCCAATTCCAAAGCGCAGGTAACTTGATTAAAAAATATACTTATATAGTTGGGGTCAAGCAAATATTTGACGCGTGACACTTCCATATTGTCATGGGTGTCAAATACGGCAGGCCACTCATAATATAAAAGTTACTAATGGCTAATTTATATTATAATAATTACCACCCACTCGAAGTATTTGTATCTTTATCCTTTTATATGACTAAAAAGAGATATAGATAAACCGAGTACCGAGTTACCTTCTCGTCGATTTGGTCAAATCATATCGGCTGCAGATCCGCATTTTATTTATTAATTTAATCGTTATACACTACTAATCGTTATACACTACTAAGATTGCTTTTGTTAAGACCTGTGATATTAATGGTCAATCCTAAATCCCACCATTACCATGCACAGAATTTATCAAAACAAATTTATTTATATTATAATTCATATTCTTAGACCAATTTCCCAGCAATCATTTTCTGCAAAGGTTTATAAATAACAATATTCGTCAGTCCGGCCCTGACCAAGTATCAGCTGTAATAAAGTTGGTGAAATCGAAATAACCTAGTATTGGACAAATATGACAAGATGGAAGTGTCACGCGTCAAATATTTGCTTGACTCCAACTATACCTACCTATCATTTTTTATAATTATTAATACTATAAAGATAAATGTCTTATAAAAGTTTGCAGTAGAGGAAAAAATATTATATTAACCACGGTTTAGACAGCTTATAGCCCTCGCGTCTTAAAACCCTCGTCGCTCCGCTCCTCGTGATTTAAACTTGCCGCTCGGGCAATAATGATGGCTGTCTAAACCTTGGTTAATAATGTACTATTCTGCCTCCATCCTTAATTCTGGAGGTGTACACATAATAATATCACTAACATTTTCTTCGCTCATTTTTTAAAAAAACGGAAAACTCGTGAAATCTGATGACATAAATGAACAAAAATTGACATTAACAAAGCCACCTGACAAAACAACAAAATATTTTGCCAATTCCAAAGCGCAGATAACTTGATTAAAAAATATACTTATACCTACCTATCATTTTTTATAATTATTAATACTATAAAGATAAATGTCTTATAAAAGTTTGTAGTAGTGGAAAAAAATTCTTTGCACCATGGCGCCACCTACATCTTGTATTATTTAAACTCATTTTTTACACAGTTGTGAAGCCAATCATAGGGGCTAAAAACTGGCGTTTACAGAATTTACATGTCACTTATAGTTTTCGAAATAATTGGCCTGGGAGTTTTTATTGATACACTCTGTATACCAACAAACCCATATCACAATTAAAACAACGCTGTCCCGAAACTTGTAAATAATTTCTTTGTATTATTTCAATGATTTCCGTTTATATTAATAATTTACGAATTTAGTGATAGCATTGTTTATTATTTAATTATTGATTTGTTGCAAAATTAATATTCAAAGAAGGCTTTTAGCAATAAATTATTTTTATCTAGAAAACGGTCTTATTATACGCCGATATTCCCAGAGGACCTTTTCTAACGTAAAAACGTTCAGGAAACTATAGCTTATTTAAAAAATTGCGAAAATACACTCGGCGAAAAGAATATGCCCTTAAATACTCCACCGCCCTTTAGTTATCATACCACTGGTTGAAAAAGTGCCATACTAATATTTTAAAAAGACTAGCTAAGAAACTATGGTATACCACGTGCAACTCCGCAGGACCGGCTCGCAGGTGACGCAGGTCGTGTCGCAAGCAATAAGCCTCGATGAATGGGCACCAGATCCATATATAAGCACATAAGGAGTCATCAATAATCTTACACGCAATAAAGCCGATGCCAATGTCCACCTCCCCAACCAATGCTTATAAAAAATATCTTAAATATCCTAGGTTAATTCCAAAAACAAAACGTTAGAAAGCTGGACCCTTCCACAAGTGTCATTTCGTCCAATGTTTGGCGAACATATCACATGGAGAAGGACAGAGTACAAAATTAGAAAGAAGAAACAAAGAAAAGGAAAAGGGATGAGTAAGAATGAAAAAAAAAGCGAAATTGTTAATAATACTAATAAAAAAAAAAGAAAGACCCAACGAAAGAAACGAGATTTTAGAAAAATGCTTTGAAAGAAATATTGTGCTAAATGTGAAAATGAACTAGATAGCGATACAAAAGCAGAAAGTTATTAGAATGTGGGATGTGACTGGTATCCCAGGTGGTTTCTGGATTGTGGGTCTAGGTTATAACTGCGATTTTTGCGAATACTTTTTTAACTTTTTTTTTGCCTATTTTATGTATTCTTAGTAGGTACATTTAAGTGTTTTTTTTTTTTATATTTTTAGAAACATAATTTTTGTGTTTCTTTTATAACATGTTTTCCCCTTTTTATTGACAAAATAAAAAATGCAAGCACGGTCCTGGTCTAAATAACTACTAAACAATATGTGTCCGACTTCTGAAGATACTGATATTTTTCAGAAAAACTTGAAAATAAAATATTTACGTACTTTCTCGAGTATTAATATTTTTTCAAACCGCTTATTTAATGTTTATACTTGAAAAGGACACATATATTATTGTTTTAAGTATTAAATGAACAGATTTATTTAAAATACAGAAATAAAATGATCAAAAAAGGCCGACTACTAGCGCAGTCACCCTATGCTACTAATGAGTCACGGACAGAAATTTTCAACCTGATGTACAGGTAATGGGTATCAAGGTATCTCTAATCACTATCTATTTTTTCACATTTTTTACATCTCTAGGGAGGGCAGCAGCTCTCCCCTGTCCTTCCTTGGTGGTTCCCATGAATTTGAACAACTATTATGATCTTCTATTGTACCGCCAAATTAAAATCACAAACAAAGGAATGCCACTTCTTTTAAATAAATGGTTGCTATGGAGCCAAACAATAAAAGTATTGTTTTCATGACCTGTCACTTAACTTGTTGAAAATTACATGGTATACGAAATATTAAAGAAATGCTTCTAAATCGACAACGTGAAGAGTTAAGTATAAGCGACGTATACATTGTTAAATAGCTATATTTATTCAAATCATTATTTGATTAAAAATAAATAAAATAAAAAAAAATAGATTTTCGGTCATTTTTTCAAATAACCTACAAAAATTTATTTTTGAATCACTCTGTACGCTTAAAATAAGATATAGCCAAAATATCAAATACTTAGCTAAAGGCATTCTTAACCGGACGCAGAATTTGAACTAAGTAATGTTTGAGGGTTTGGTGAAAATCAGAGTTATTAGAAGTCATGTTTTCGTTAAAAAAAAATTAAAGTTAATTAGTACCTAAAAAACGGCTACAGATAAGTATAGGGTTGTATTTAGAAAAGTTAAAAAATACATGTTTAAAAATTTAAAAATATATACATAGAGTGTGTTCCATTTAACCTAACGATTTTGCCACCTGTTTTGGGCAGAAGCAGCAACGTCGCATTGCCGAAAATATTTTAAAACGATAGATCACGTTTATCTAAGCAAACAGGTTTTCAAAACAAAACGTATGTCCCGTCAAATACTGTAAAGTTTAAAATTCTGATTGTATATCATAATATTCAAAGCAAAAATTTAGTTTAATGTCTCAAACTGTTCCGAGATTTTTGATAAAAATTGGAGACCAATTAAAACTAGCATTTTAGGAGGTCTTAGGTTTACATGAACTTTGCGACTTAAAATTGGCCCAGAAATCACCCATTAAAATAAATACATAACATTAAGTAGCATATTCTGTTTATGTTTGACATTATAAATAAATAGAGTTAATTTCTTACCATATTACTATCAGCCTTTTAGCTAATATCAAACCAACCAATAGCTATTAGCTATCACCTAAGTTTTTGAGTTTGTACCCTTTTGCTTAGTACCCAATGTGCAGTTTGTCCCTTATTGTAAGTACTTATTTTTTGCTCTATAGGCAGCCTAATTTAAAACAAAATTAGGACACAATAAGTTATCTGAGAAATTAATACCAAATGTATCTCACTTGGTAAAAATATTGTGGTTCACCCCATAGTTTCATTTTTCTATATGCACATAAATTTAAGCATAAAATTATCTTTTAGTACTTTCGCGAATAAGAATATGCACATTAGTAATAAAGAAATTTTGCATCTTTATGTTTAATGTAGAAACTTGTTGCTGTAAATCGGAATATCTTGTCTAAAAATGTTAATAATTTTGTCAATAATTAAAAACTGTATACTGCGAAGAGAAGATAAGTTAAGACTGCAATTTCTTAAGTTTCAAATGTTTGCTTTTACGAGTATTCTTCGCATTCTTCTATTTATTTATAAATCGCGAATTTCGAAACAGTGATCAGTTGAAACTGAATTTTGGCTATAGTTTATAAACATTGCTAAAAACTTGTTGGGATCCTTTAGCATTCCCGATAATCTAAACTAACCTAACTACATTAAACATATCTGTTATGCCAACTTTATTTGTTATGTTATACAGGGTGTCCGGATGTCACATTTTAACGTATGATTCGACATAAAAAGATATGAAAAAAGTTCGTATTAACCTAGGTGAAAGCGCGAAACTTTTGTTAAAAATTGGAGAAAAATTGAAACCAGCATTTTAGGAGGTGTAAGATTTATATGAACTTTGCGACTAAAAAATTGGTCCAGAAGTCACCCATTAAAATAAGTACATAACATTAAGTAACACTCTCTGTAACATATTCTATTTATGTTTGACGTTATAAATAAATAGAGTTAATTTCTTAGTATATTACTATCAGCCTTTTACCTAATATCAAACCAACCAATAATGGCTATCAGCTATCAACTAAGTTTTTGAGTTTGTATCCTTTTGCTTAGTACCCAATGTGCAGTTTGTCCCTTATTGTAAGTATTTATTTTTTGCTCTATAGGTAGCCTAATTAAAAAAAAAATGGGATACAATAGGTTATCTGAGAAATTGATGCCAAAAGTATCTTACGTGGTAAAAACATTGTGGCTCACCCCATAGTTTCATTTTTCTATATGCACATAAATTTAAGCATAAAATTGTTTTTTAGTACTCTCGCGGATAGAAATATCACATAATATAGAAATTTCGCATCATTATGTTTAATGTAAAAACTTGTTGCTGTAAATTGGAATATCTTATGTTAATAACTTTATCAATAATTAAAAACTGTATACTGCGAAGAGAAGATAAGATAAGACTGGTTTAAGTTTCAAATGTTTGCTATTACTAGTACCTATTCTTTGCATTCTTCTAATTATTTGTAAATCGCGAATTTCGAAACAGTGGTTAGTTGACACTGAATTTTGACTATAGTTGAAAAACATTGCTAAAAACTTGTTGGGATCCTTTAGCATTTCCGATAATCTATACTAACTTAAATATATTAGACATATCTGTTATGCCAAATTTATTTGTTATGTTATACAGGGTGTCCGGACATGACGATGTCACATTTTAAAGTATGATTCTACATGAAAAAATATGAAAAAAGTTCGCATTAACCCAGGTCCGCAAATGCTTCCAGACGGAGCTACAATCCCTTGAAGGTGGTGCCATCAAAGCGCTCTTTTTGTTAATATATTAGGATTTAGTGAGAAAACAGAAATTAACTTTAAGGTATAAGTGTTATTATAGGTCATTTTTTAAAAATATTAAGTGACCCACATTACAACTAGTGGCGTGGTAACAAAAGGGTTGTTGGTTATTTAACGCCATTTTTTTTCGTCGAGTATATTTTTCCAAGTTTTTAAATAAATTATGGTTTCTTGAACATTTTTACGTATATAAAAGTCCCTCTGGGTATACAGGGTGGCCGTTTAGTGTGACAAAGTAGAATAGGTCCGTTTGTATTTATAATACAGAAAAGATGTTAATATAAAAGTTGAAGGACAGTAAGTGAATTATAACGTAAAATTATTTTTTACTCTATAAGGGTGGCTCAACAAAGAGGAACAAGATTTTTTTTTTTAATAGAACACCTTGTATATTTTTGCACTTTTAAACTCTCCTTGATATTCCGCGTATAGTGGCAAACATAGTTTTTAATTACTTTGCAATGTTGCCAAGTTATTTAAAAATATTCTTTTTTGGAGGAAAAAACTTGGCACCTTAAAATTTGAATTATAATTGAATTAACTCAAGACATTGAAAACATTCTCGAGCGTATCAAAGATAAATACTAATTCAAGACTTAAGACCCTCAGAACATTCCATATTTTGCACAGGGTGTGCTCTACAAACGTGTCAACTTTTCACATTTTAAAACTAATTTACTCTCTTTTTCAAATAGAGCACTCTGTATTTTAATATTTTATCTTGTAGAGTCTTTTGCCCTCTACAACTTTTGTTAAAAGGTTTATTGATTATTTTTGCTCATTTTGGCGTAATATTTTTTGTTAATAGAAAGTCTGAGAAAAATGTTTTTTTTTTTTTAATTTTCACTTATTTAAGGTGCTTTAATCAGTTTATCTAAGTGCTCACATAAACTATCTAATCAAATGTTTAAAGTGTCCTCCATTAGCCTCTATACACTTCTGGACACGATCTTCAAATTCCTCGCTTAAATTGCGACATATTTCGGGGGTAATCGCTTGGAAACAATTTCGTATGCGAATTTTCATGTCTTCTCTAGTTGTCGGAGACATTTTGTACATCTGATCTTTAACATATCCCCATATCGGTCATTTTTTTTATAAACCACACATCCTGTACTTTCAAATCTCTCCATTAGCTTTTCGAATGTCTCTTTATCAGGGTGTCGTTCTTCGTAAATTCTTGTAGCTAATAAAGTATTTTTATCACTAGCATCCAATCCAAAACATAAATCATATCGATCATTTCTACATTTGAATAATTCATTTTTGTCACAATATAAATTTAAAAAACATTTTCTCAGACTTTTTATTAAAAAAAAATATTACGCCAAAAAGAGCAAAAATAACTAATGAACCTTTTACCAAAAGTTCTAGAGGGCAAAGAACTCTACAAAATAAAATATTAACATACAGGGTCTTCTATTTGAAAAAAAATAGTAAATTATTTTTAAAATGTGAAAAGTCAACACGTTTGTAGAGCACACTCTGTACAAAATATGGAATGTTCTAAGGGTATTAAGTCTTGAATTAGTCTTTATCTTTGATACCCTCGAGAATGTTTTGAATGTCTTGAGTTAATTTAATTATATTTCAAATTTTAAGGTGCCAAGTTTTTTCTTCTAAAAAAGGATATTTTTAAATAAGTTGGCAACATTGCAAAATAATTAAAAATTATGTCTGCCACGATATGCGGAATATCGAGGAGAATTTAAAAGTGCAAAAATATACAGGGTGTTATATTTAAAAAAAAAGAAAATTCTTGTTCCTCTTGTTGAACCACCCTATAGAGTCTAAAGTAATTTTACGTTATAACTCGCTTACTGTCCTTTGACTTTTATAATATTAACATTTTTCGTGTATTATAAAAAACGGCCACCATATACAGGGTGGTTATTAAGTAATGGGACACAGAGCAGCAGTAAATTATTCACTTCAAAACATAACGATTTAGGGCAATTTTTATAATCCGAAAATTTATATTAAGACAGATACAGGGTGTCAAAGTTAAAAAAATTATATCGAGTTTTTTAGATTTTTCAAAAGTTTTCGAAGCATTGGGTTAAAATTTGGTGTAGGGGGGTTTTTTGGGGCGGGAAATAACAATCTGGGCTCATTTTTCTTCTATCGGATAGAGGGCGCTACGAGCAGCACTTTTCTTACTTTTGAACTGCAATAACTTGTTGTCACTAGGTATAATAAGACTTAGCACTCCTAATTAGTAATTGTATTATATGGGGCATCGCTATTGTTTTATTATTTATATCAACGCTTGCTACGATAAATAACGTTCAGATAAAATAAGAAGTATTACCTTACATGTTACATTAAAATAGCAAATATTTCGAAAACTATCAACTTCAGCGTTATTTGACAAGAGTACCTTTTTTACGTAAAAAAGTCGTAAGATTATTAATTAGGAGTGATAAGTCTTATTATGCCTAGTGACAACAAGTTATTGCAGTTTAATAGTAAGAAAAGTGCTGCTCGTAGCGCCCTCAATCCGATAGAAGAAAAATGAGCCCAGATTGTTATTTCCCGCCCCAAAAAACTCCCCTACACCAAATTTTAACCCAATGCTCCGAAAACTTTTGAAAATATCTAAAAAACTCGATATAATTTTTTTAACTTTGACACCCTGTATCTGTCTTAATATAAATTTTCGGATTATAAAAATTGCGCTAAATCGTTATTTTTTTAAGTGAATAATTTACTGCTGCTCTGTGTACCATTACTTAAGGACCACCCTGTATATGGCAGTATAATAGTCGACCGTTTTCGAGATAAGCGGAATTTTATGCTAAGAATATTTTTTTTCAACTTGCAATAATAAAAAAAAAGTATTTGGAAGTTTATTATTTTGGTATTGATATTTTGGTATTTCTTAATAAAATGATTATTAGAAAAAAGTTTTTTAGCCATAAATTAATTTTATCTCGAAAACGGTCGACTATTCGAGCCTATACTATAGCTATACCAGAGGACTTTTATTTATGTGTTTTATGTTATTGTTCAGGGAACCAGAATTTATTTAAAAAATACCGAAAATAGACTCAATACGCATACACCTGATATTTTAAAAGAGTGACCTACAATAACACCAATTTGCTTATACCATTTTCAGGGACCTGTAATACCTATGTTAGTTAGAGCTTTTAAGAAAAAAATTTATGTAGAATCACCTTTGAATTTGTCGTCGTAATTTTCGGAGACCCGGCATTGTTGTCCGTGAGTATAATTAAATTTTAAATTTGAAGAAACAGTCCATACTCAAAGTGGAGTTGAAAGTATAGCGTAAAGAGAACAGAAATAATCTCTCCAGAAGTTTATTGGAAAAATAATTTTTTTAGTAAAAATTTACTCAATTATCTAGATACATGTCTCGAGCGCAGAGACGCTCAACACCAGGAGACCGAAAGAGTTAAATTGCTATTGACGTCAGCACAAGAGAAAAATTTGGTGGTAAATAACTTTAATAGAGCTTCGGAAAAAGGCAGTTTTGATGTATGAAAAGTTTTGTAAATATTATCGGTATATTTCAATGTTATGTAGAAGGAAAATTTAAACTTGTTTAATAAAATTAGTCATGACCAACCGATTAAATGGAAGAAGTAGCATAATATCAAGGATAAAAAAAGTAGGTATAAGAGGGAAAGTCTGCTAGACGCGATAAACCATATGAATTCGAACAGACTTTTATACTCCTATTGAATTGGAGAAGAAAGATGTTTTATTAAAGCATAATTGTAATAAATTATTTTAGTGATATTTCAGATTATTTTAATTTAGTTTTCATATTAAATAGTGAAAAATTATTCTTCCAGTCAATAAGAGTATAAAAAGTCCGTTTAAATTCAAAGGGTTCACAATAAATCGGTTGGTCATGGCTAATCTTATCAAACAAATTTGAATTTTCCTTCTAAGTAACATTTCAAAATGCTGACAATATTCACATAACTTTCTATTCATCAAAGCATTTTACATTTTCTTTTATCGAAGCTCCATTAAAGTTATTTAACCGCACCAACTTTTCTCTAATTTATGCTAACCTCCAGATGATGAGCATCTCTACGCTCGAAACATGTAGGTAGATATTCGAGTCAATTTTCACTAAAAAATAATATTTCCATTAAACTTGTGGAGGAAGACTTTCTGTTTTTTTTTACCCTATACATTTTAAATATAAAAATCTCGATAAAAATAATTGAAACGCCTTTTTAAAAAGATTAATTTATTATTTCTAACATATTTAACAATACTTATATTAAAATGAAAAGAAATCTTAATAGTGCAATCCAAAGTCTTACTCTCATTTTAATTGGATTTGTTGCTGACACAGAGCCTATTAGAGAAAAAAGTTTAAAGACATTTATAGAGCTTTTACTGTCTTATAGTATTTAGAAAGGTCTTACGGTCCATAAAGTTAAAACATCACATGGGAAAATTAGTTTAAAGGGTAAGTACATCTATTTTTAGATAAAAACTAAAATATTGATGTGAGCAAAGGCACTAATTGAAGATTAACCATAAGAAGGTTAGAGAGATACAAATTCTTGGGCGAGGGGGACGCAAAGGGTAGGCTTAGAATGTGGTAGCTCTGTCTTTGGCGGAACTGCAGCGCCTGCATCTGGCAGTGACAATGTCGAACTGCCCCCTGCTGTGACGCGCGGGCCCATGTTGTCGTAATATGGTATGGGCATGGGTCGTCGGGGCAGAGTAGCCATGCCGTGATACACAGCTTTTGGTCTGTGAGGTAAATCGAGTAAATCCGGACACCTGGAAATGTCCACTAAGTTGGGATCCCGACTCACTGATACCGATATAAAAATGTTACCGTACGCACCGGCTGGAAGCGTACTGGTTGAGAACTCGGGCGGCGGAGGAAACACTACCAATGGAAGAGGTTCGCGTTCTATCGTGATATGCACAGGTGGATCCATCATATCCATTTCTGGTCCGATAGCTTCCGTACTCCCGGTCCCGCGGTCCGTCGTAGTGGCAATACTTACGTCCAACAGTTTCTTTTCTTGGTCCGTGAAACTGACGCTGGCATGCATGTCGCGTCCCCTTAAATTGTTTCTTTTGCGAGCGCAACAAACAGCCGTTACCGATATCACAAAAGATAATCCCAGAACGACACTTATAATTACAAATCCCCACCACATCACCGACGAGTCTGATTTACTGAGGGTTGTTGCAGTAACAACTTCCGGTAGCACTAAACTTACGTTGACCTCGGCGTAATCGACCACGTTCCGTGCGATACACGTATAAAGTCCAACGTCCGCTTCGCTGACATTATACACAGTAATGTTCGCCCACTTGTCCAACAGTCCTTCTTCAACTTCGATTACGAGCCAGGTATGATTAATGGGATAACTCTCGAACAGCCAGGATACTTTGGGTTCGGGATCTCCCAGCACGTGACAACCGAAACTTATGTTCCCGCCCGCCTCTGCTTGCACTTGTTGTTGGGGATACGAGAATACTTGCGGTGCACACGCAAATTCCGACGAGTCCAAATCTTCCCAACGTTGCTCGCTTAGCAGCTCCGGCTCGTAGCAAGTTAACGAAACGGAATGCAGTTTACTGGATAAAAACCAATCCCGGAAACCACGCAATTCGCAATCACATCGCCACGGGTTACCCTCGAGCAGCAGGGTTTTTAAATGTGCAAAGCTCATGAACGTGGCTTCCGACAAGTTACGCAATAAATTCTGTTGAAGATTTAACGTCTCCAGAGCGGTAAGGTGCATAAAAGCATCTTTATGAATAAATTGGAGCTGGCATCTTTCCAGTTCCAGATTCCTGAGATGCGGTAACACGGGAAATTGAGCCTGAGTCAACTGTCGCAAAGGATTGCCGTTTAAATATAGTATACGTAAGCGCTGATTTCCGGAAAATGTCTGAGGATGCAAATACGAAATGACGTTATTAGACAGGTCGATCTCAATCAGGATAATAAGATCTTTAAAGCTATCCTGATGTATCTCCGTAATTTCGCAATTCATCAGATAAACCCTCTGGAGATTAATTAGGCCAGCTAATTGAAACACTGCTTTGGGTAATTTCGAAATGGAATTCTGCGACAAATCCAGAACTTGCATGCCCTCATCCAGGTAAGTCGGTACTTCGGTTATGCCTTGTTTCTTGCAGAAAGCGGTCCTTTTTCCGGATATCCACTTGCAGTGGCACGGAAGGGGACAATCCGTCCAATCAGGTACTGCAAGAGCCAACGCTAACGTCAGCGACAACACAAGAGCGATACCCATTTCCTGAAATCATATTGGTTGTAGGAAGAGGTTCCGCCACACGCGCCACACTGTATCAGTTCGATATAAATTCAATCTTACTAAAAACATTTTGGGTTAATTAAAACATTTCCTTGTCCCGGTCAGAACAACAGACTTCTGTTTATGTTACCGAACAAAAACAAACACAAACTATTATTATACGCGGAAAACAGAATCAAAACAGCAATAATTGTTCCGGCGCACAGGTCGTTATACGGCCCGACAAATTTAAACGTGTAGGCCGAAAATAGAAATGCGACGAGAACACGGAAAACTCGTTAACTCCGGGAATAAGCTGACGTAAGGAAGCGCTCCAGACGTAGGTTCACCGCACTATGATTTTGGTCCGCAGCTTTATGGGTCGAGGCGCCGTATTTGTTGCGTCGGCGTCGATGTTCGGGAGATGCGCCCGCCCAACCCTATGCAGCAAGAAGAACCTGCTGCTTCTCACCTCCTGTCGAAGCCACCGCGAGTTTTCATGGATTTATAACAATTGATTTTCGACGCCAAAATTAATCATATCCGCTACTTGTTTAATATTTCCACAGTCATTTCCGGGATGAACGTTCGGACGATCAAAAATCAATCAACGTTTGGTGTACTTTCCTCAAATGAAAATTGTCTGATATTAGTAAGTATTTTGTTTACGTTACTTATTAAAACATAAGTACTTGAGAAATTTTACACTGGCCGCCATAAGGAGAGAGAAGGGAAACTGTTTGGATTCCCTTTGTAGAGGGGGCAATTCTAAAAAACTGTGGTCTGCTTTAAAAAACTATAATATTTGTACTAATAAAAATAATTCAATACCTAAAACATTATCTGATCCTGATGCTATTAACACATTTTTTGCTGGTTTTACTCAAAACATGTCTAATTGTAATGATCGAGTCAATTTTTACGAAAATCATATATTTGATGAATCTTATCATTTTTCTTTTTTGCCAGCCACGATATCGGATGTTAATAAAATATTAAATAGCATAAAAACTAACGCAACTGGTGTAGATGATATCTCGCCCCTTATGCTTAAATATTGCAGCCCTTATATCGATAAATATATTACTCATATAATTAACTGTTGTTTAGAAGTTAACTACTTTCCCGATAAATGGAAGTTATCCATTGGCAAACCATTATCAAAGGTTAGTAATCCAAACGGTTATAACGATCTTCGTGTGATAAGTATTCTTCCAGCAATTTCAAAAATTTTTGAGAAGGTCTTGCATAACCAGGTGTATATCTATCTCGTCGATAATAATATTATTTCCCCCACTCAGTGCGGTTTTAGGAAGGACTTTGGTACTGCGGTTGCTCTAACAAATGTAACAGATGACACTATTCGCGCCTGGGATAAAAAAATGATCAGCATTCTAGTACTTCTCGATTTTTCTAAAGCATTCGATACTATTAACCATTCTCTTCTTATTTCTAAATTAAAATACTATGGTTTTGTTCATGATTCTTGCCTTCTTGTTAATTCATACTTATCCAACAGGTTTCAAAAGATTTTTTCTGATAATAAATATTCTGAACAAGTCAAAATACTATCGGGCGTGCCGCAGGGCTCCATTCTGGGTCCCTTGCTATTTCTTATATATACTTCTGACATACTTAAATCGCTGAAATGTTGCAAAGTCCAGGCATTTGCTGACGACACGCAGTTATATTGCTGTTTTGATCCCAAGGATTACATGGAAACCGAGTTACATATAAACCAGGATTTGAGGATATTGAGTGAGCTCTCCTTGGGTCATAATTTACATTTAAATCCGGATAAATCTTCCATATTGATTTTTGGCAGTAAGAGCAAGGTTGACACTCTGAAACCTACTTTGAACATATCTATTAATGGCTCAAAACTGAATTTCGTTAATATCGCAAAGAATTTGGGTCTGCTTTTTGATGTTAATCTCAGATTTCAAGAGTATTAAAAAAAACTCTTTCAGAGAGCTTATCTCGCTTTGAAGGTACTATACAGCAATAGACACGTATTGAACTTTAAAATGAGAAAGAACTTGTGTGAATCTCTTGTCTTGTCGCACTTTACTTATTGTGATTTTGTGTATGGCTTTTGTTTGGACGCGGAAAGCAGATCACGTATACAAAGGGTTCAGAATGCATGTCTTCATTTTGTTGACGGCATTAGAAAGTTTGACCATATTTCTCATTTATATAATTATATAAAGTGGCTGAAAATGGATGGACGGAGGGTTCTTCACTTTTGCACATTTCTAATAAAGATTATAAATAATCCTAATTCTCCTGCTTCTATTGGCGAGCGTTTGATTTTTCGTCGGAGTGTTCACGATAGGGATATCAGAGGTGCGGGCGGGCTTACCATGCCTCATCATCGGAGCGCCATGTTTCAGCGTTCTTTTTCTTTTAACTCAGTTAAGTATTATAACTTGTTGCCCACTGATATGTTGCACTTAAATGCTAATGTTTTTAAGACTAGATATAAGTCATTTCTTTTAAATTTACAGTGATATTAACGGTTACTTATTGTTTAATATTGTTTAATAATAATAGCTACTGCAGCTAGACTGCGCCAGGTGTTGACATCTTTCCTTACATTACTTCTTAATACACATACTTTTTTGCATATAATATTCTGTTTCTTCCAAAATAAAAGACGTTTATTATTATTATTATTATTATTATTATTATTATAAAAAATTAAAATTTGTTTTACTCACTACACCCCCAAGTTGAAAATATATATATGTAATTAAATTTTTTAATCGTCTATCCATTTACGTACAGGGTGTCCTGTCCTGTCCTTCTTTTTGATGTACGGGATGTTTTTGAAAATTTTACATTTTGGGACACCCCCCATATTTAGGTTACCCTGTAGCTTATCATAGGAAAAACAAATGTTCTTTTTGTAGGTTTTTACGTAGATTCCAGTGACGTACTTAGATTACGAAACGCAAAGTCAAACAAGGTTTAAGTTCATAAACATCAGAATTTTCGTAGCTAACGTTCAGACTTAATGATACTAACAAATATCCATAATTACTTACCACCAATACAAAAGTACGATGAAAATTGCTCTGAAAGAACAGTTTATAAGATAAATATTTGCTGCCTCATCGTATCCTTGGCCCACACATTTGTTCATGTCAAGGTTCATTTGCCTACATTCTTCAAAAACTAAATTGCATAGACTTTCAGCTGATTATATGATTCTGAATTGGTTCGAGGGGGGGGGGGGAAGATCCGGTCCCCCTTATAAATACGTGCCTGTGACGAAATCCATATAGCTCTTAAAGTTTTCCTTCCGCTGAGCGGACCACGATAAAGCAAAAAGAATTAGTTTCCTCAGCGATTAGGGGAAGAGGAATTGGCCAACCGACATTTGTAGGAAAACCTACCTTAACTCAACTAATAAAAATAAAGTCTTCTGGTACTATCCGCTGGACGAAAGGAAACAGGGAAAGAGTTTGGTATAAATGTAATATTTTAAAGTGCTATTCTTACAAGTTGTAATTTATGGCCTTGTCTTAAAAAATGGCGGTGAGACGCGACAAAGTATAGAGTTGACTTATCTCGTCTTTTCTTTAAATTAATATTTCGAATTTTTACTTTCAGCGCCCTGTACATCCATAACCAACCTTTTAAGGTATGTCAAATATTTTTAACTGACTTTGTATGGCCTTGATAATGTAGGATATAACGTTGTGCGATAGGGAATAGAGTAATTTCTAAGTGAAAACAAAAAATACGGAATTTAAAAAAGAAGAGCGATAAAATCCGACATAAATTATGCGTCCTCGAAGTCTAACTAGTTCGAAACGATTGCTTTTGCATCTACCCGTCATCACAAGGTTTTTCCCTTTTTAAAAAGGTTTACATTATCAATGAAAAAAGATCCCTGTAATATTAAATTCAAATTTGCTGTCGTCGTCCTTTCCCAAAGTAATAGCAATTCGTATTTGACCCAAATTTTCGTCTCATCGGGTTACTTCCTATTAAGCCGTGCATAATAAACGATTAAACGAAGTGGTTATTGATGACCAAAGTTTTGCCACCGATTCGGGAGAAGGATTTTCATCGTTTCTTTTTTATGGAAGAAATTATTTACCAGACCTGTACGAGAAGGGTTGACCTAGTCTTTTTGCAGCCCTAAACACCAACAGCAAAATATTTAAAATTTCTTTTAAACCCTGTATTAAGGGGTTTTTGTATTGGAATATTTAATTTCTACTTAGAAATGATATTTAAAAGGCAAAAAAAATGGCAAACTAGTTAAACCCTCGTTGCCGTGACAACATTTTTGTGACTTTAAACCACAGAACTCAAAAATTTAAGAAGAGCGACTACCATGTAAAGAGAGATACAACATAAAGACATTTCAAACCATCTGTTTCGATGCCAGCGCCTCTATAACTGATGTTCCGGTTCCGTGAACTATTGTTTCGGTCGGTCGGATTATGGGCGGAAGTGGGGGAAGAGAGTAAAAGCAGAGCGGGAAATTTGAAATTTTTTGTGTTATTGTTATTTTTACCAGAAAATCGCGTTTTGTTACATTTTTGCTAGGGTATCAACAAAAATGAACTGATATGTGTCCTTAGAAGATTGCGCTACAGTCGAAGAACTGGACCAAACTGTACTCACCCTGTGATGTTGATGAGGTGTTTGCTTACTTTTTGAAAATTTCTATTACCGTTTTAATATTCATTTTCCTTTGCTCAGAAATAAAGGCATATAACAAACTCCCAGCGAGCACAAGAGACATCACAGATTTTGGTACAAACATTATTTAGAAAGCAAACTTATAGAAAATGTATCGTACAGTCGCTCCGACTACTTTGAACATGTAACATCTACTAACTGCCTATTATTACTGACATCGCTTGCCACACAAAAGTGCAAACCAATTGCTAGTCTTAATGATACTTGTTGTGTGTACAAATGAATCTTGTGTATTGATCGATTAGTGTGTCTTGTCGATTCTGTTTCGTTTCTCGTCGTCCGATTAAAAGATATATTTAATACTGCTGGTGTATTGGACGATGCAATGTTTATTATTGTTATACGCATCCAATATATATTTTTGGTATCATATGGAAAAAGAAATGAATAAATAAACAAATAAATACGATTATTTTCCAGAAGCTAATAAACTATAAAAATAAGGGTTGTGCACTTGAGTGGATACGCTCATTTGCAATTTATCGCGATGATTTATCATGATAGACTTGCCACCCTTGAAAACTAATATTGGCGTCCCGCAGGGCTCCGTCTTGGGTCCTGTATTGTTTATATTATACCTAAATGACATTGACCTCATTCCTGGTTTCTTACAGGTTTTTAAATATCTTGGAGCATATGTCAAATACAGGAGTGGATCCAGAACGTCGTTTTGGGGGGGGGGGGGGGGGTCACTCACAAAAAAGTAATATATTTTACTTTTGTGTATTAATGCTATTATACAGGGTATTTCAGAACATGTGGGCAATCTCTCGGATTCATATAGATTAAGTGAAAATAACATCCCGAGTTTATATAATTTTTTTCCTAAGAGCCCCTCTCGAGGAGATATATGCCCTTAAAGGCCGGTCCTGAAAACTAGTTTTTTATTGATAGCCTTTGAATTGCCCTGTATATTTTAAATAAAATTTAGTATGATTAGCAAGGAGAGATTCATTAAATAAGCCTAATAATAAAAGGTATAGTTCATTCTGTGGGCCAGGGACGGACTAGCTCGGGCATAAATAACTTTACATTTTTGGCAGGTGTCATGCTACCGGAATTTTAATTATATTTTTGGATAGCTTACGCATTTTAACGCAAAATGGATAGTCTCTGTATATTTTGATAAGTTGTACCGTTTTCGAGAAAAATCCACTTAACCGTTAATTTGCTTCAAAACGTTTAATTCTACTCTCGATCCCACTTGAACCCGTTTAATGTTTTTTCGTAACAGAAGTCTTTGTTAAATTGTCACGTCATAATATGATTTTAAGATTGGTAGTTTACATCTTACCAATTTTATTTAAATTGTAATTAAAATATACAGGACGATTCAAAAGGTTATCAATACAAAACTAATTTTTAGAGGCATATATCTTCTCGAGGGTGGCTCTTAGGAAAAAAAATTATATGAACTTACGATGTTATTTTCCCCTGATCTATATAAATTCGAGAGATTGCCCACATGTTCTGAAACACCCTGTATCTCCAAAATAATGAAAGAAGTTTTCATAAATCACTTTACGGATCAATATAATTAAATATTATCATGCATTGGAAAATAATATGAGCAAAGTAAATGTAATATATAATATTTTTTTGTGTTCCTCTGTTTGTTTGGGGGGGGTCATGACCCCCATGACCCTCCCCCTGGATCCGCGCTTGGTCAAATGGTGTTCTGTCTGAACTGCCTGGTTCGGAGAAAATTCTATGTTACTGCATGTAGACAAAACACAATTTGTTATATTTCATAATAGACGAAAACGGATGATAGCATTGATTTATGTATCGATAATAAATCCTTGTGCCATGTACAGAGCCCCAAGTTTCTTGGTATTCATCTAGACGAATGTTAAACTGGAAGGTGCATCATGTTATGTCTAAGCTTAATACATCCTTTTATCTCTATAAATTTGAGATCTATATTAGGTAGAGAACAACTAATTATGTTGTATTACGCATATGTAGAATCACACTTCAGATATAGTCTGACTTTCTGGAGTACTTCAACCCGATTTAAAAATATTTTCACAAAACCGAAAAAAAATCGGTACAGCTGTAGAGAGATTTTTAAAAATTTTAATATTTTACCGCTACCTAGCTTGTATATATTTGGATTAGCAGTTCTTGTCTTTTGTAATAAGTGTGAATTTGTGCAAAGCGGAGACGTGCACCGTTATGATACAAGGCACAAGAATAGTTTTCGTGTTCCTCACTCTAGCTAGAGGATTAATAGCCTATAATTCTCCTGAATGGCTGGGTGTTAGAGTTTATGATGTGCTGCCTGATAAAATCAAGGATTGTAAGATCATACAATTTTTTAAAAAGTCACTGAAATAATTTTTGGTGTCTAAATGTTTTTATAGCCTAGATGAGTTTTGTTTATTATTATTCAATTTTAAATACCTAAATTTTTCGTTTTAAATTAAGAACTGATCCTGAATATTCCCCTACATTGTTGATTGTCTCTTGGAATATAAACGATTTGATTTGATACTATAATACAATAAGTACTCTTTACGCTTATACAAAACATGAGTCAATTACATTTTTCCTGTAAGAAGCAATGACCAACAATGAGCTCTCCCGTCAAAAGGAAAAACCTAGTAACTGATTTTTGATGACTTTTCAGGAAACAGAAATTAAGAGAAAAAGTTTGCCGTTCTGTTAGGCTATTATATATTTTTTGTTTTTTTGTGAGACATGTTTCAAAGGTAAGTTCTTATTAAAGTGACAGTTTTTTCTTCAGAAGATTTAGTTATGTCAGTTCCATGTGACTTACCATTTTTTCATTACAAATAAGTATTCATTTTACTCAGGAAAGAGCTAGTATGCTTACTTAATAAATCAATAAATAAGATTTTTGCCAAGAAAAGAGCTACTATTGTTACTTGCTATAAAATGTATGTTTCATGTTGGCTTTATAATCTCAGATAAAACCTAGCAAACTAGGATTTTAGTTTTTTTCGAATAAAAACAGTATACGGATTTGAAGTGTTTATTCAAATTGCTATAAAAAGATACCAAAAGCCTTTAGATAAATGTAATAATTATAGAAAATACAAGAAATATTAAAAGCTAAATTCGGTTATTTAGCAAATCGTTGGATGTCTCAGAAACAGATCATTTTTCCCAAAACGATCTTTCTATATTTGGCACTGACGGAACAAGACTCTTAATTAATTTTTCTTTTTTTTTGAATATTTATACCCCAATCCTCAGTTTTATTTTCAGGCATATCAAGGTCACTTTTTGGTTTTAAGAAATCTGAAGTAATGAAATCTTACTCAGGGTAATTTTTCTTGTAAAACATTTTTCTGGAATCTTTTCATAACTGCACTAGTTTAATTAAATTAAGTATCGTTATACTTTCATCGTTCTCTTTTTTTTATTTCATGTCGTCTTTACGACACTGTCGGCCATCATAAAAGAGTGTCCAGGTTCAAAGTATTTTAATGTGATACTTTTAGGACCCCAATTAGAATTAACAATTACTTCAAATGATGTAAATAGTTTCCAATTTTTGTTTTGGGCGCTTCAGTTGTCGCACCAAAACTCGTAGTGCTCTACTTCTACTGAAGATCTAATGTGAATATCCTCACATTACCGACCTCTTAACATGACTGAATAATATAAACAGCGCGTTCAAAGAACCTAGCAAACGCTTGTCACTTTTTCCGCCAAGAAGTTTGCTAGCTCTGCAGACAAGGCCAAGGTGCCGCTTTAAATTGGAACAACCAGCAAAGAGTCTATAAAATGAAACGGCCAGTTTAAAAAGCACAGTAATAAAGTGGAAACACTTAGTAAGGTCTTTGCTAGCTTTCTGTTACAAATAATTGTTTTCTTTTCGGTTATAAAAATAGTAAAGTAGGATGCCAGCAGCTTCCAATTGTAAGAAAGTAAACTATATATAAAGCTCTTAGAGGAAAAACCTAGTACGGAACTTTGTAATGTTTTTCCAAACAAAATATTTGAAATCTATGCAAAATATTTTTAGTAACCGAAAAGTTGCTAGATTTATCCGTCGGAATACCGGGTTGTTAGGTTTTTCCAACGGAAAATATTTAAATTTGCAATTTACTAGGTAAGTTTGCAAGCACATTCTGAGTATGCAGAAACAACCCCAAGGGTTGCACTTGGGTTATTTATTTTTAAATTTAGAAAATACCACTTGGCTTATTTTAACAATATGTGATGAAATTTCTTCACTTTATTCACACAAAGAATTGCAATGCAGTACCTATGCACCCACCGAACTTTCTTGGTCATATACAAATCTGAAAACACTATAGTAAAGCTAAGCAAATACACATTCAGCTTCACCCTACCTTCTTCATGTGTCTATATTACACCTACAAGGACTCAGCAAATCAAAATAAAGTTGAAACAATTTTTGCTTTGATTTGTTTTGCATGCAGACGAAGCAGACGAACATACTTTAGAAAGAAGAAACAGCATTTTAAACTACTATACTATTTAGGTATAGATTTATATACTTAAAGTAGAGAACTTACTTACCGAATAGTTTAGATTAAACACAGGATGTAGATTTCCTAACCTCAAGGCAGCGCATCAAGAAAAAAGGACACAGTACAGAAGCTATTTTCTGGCGATTCCTGTACTTGCTTTCCAGGTGAATATTGATTAACACCTGAAGACGACGGAAAATGTTTACTAGTTGAAACATTATGACAAAAATAAATAGTGACAATGAAAGTTCAAAATATGCTTATAATTTTTTAGATTTGTTTACGAACTATTTATTTGATAGATATTTATTTACACAATAATTGTCAATATTTGACTAATGTTTTACTTTGCTATTTTACGACAGTTTAAAATTCGAAAAGTAATAAAATGGTATATTATAGTATATACTCTAGCTGAGCGAATAGAAATAATCTTCCTTATGACATATAAATATGTATACATGTGAGAACTTTGTTCTCAAGCCACTTGCTGAGACCTTATACAATAAGGATTGACCAAATTATGCTAAAACAGCTATTCTATGGGCTACATGCCCCAACGAGCGCTGAATTAAATAGCACAATTTGGCGTATTTTGACTAACACTGTTAGTACTAAAATACAGACTCAGATTGCAAAAACTACCGGGAAAGAAAAGAAAGAATCTTTATTTCCAATGATAGGTTGCTACGGTGCTGCTACCTGTAGAACGGTTTCGAACTCTTTGGTTCTCGTTAGTATGTCAGTATAGGGCAAGCATGACAAGCGAGCACACCTACCATTGGAAAATTGAAACACCCTATAGCCACAATATTGTTCTGCTTAGGCAGTACAATACAGGTGGCGCCATCCTCCAGCAGTTTCTAGCAATCTAATGTGAAAAATACCGTATGGTACTATAACACAATAAATAGTAAGAGAATACTACTTGGCAAGTGGTAATCATAATATGACATATAAATATGTATACATGTGAGAACAAAGTTCTCACATGTATACATATTTATATGTCATATTATGATTACCACTTGCCAAGTAGTATTCTCTTACTATTTATAATCTTCCTTTACGGGACTGAAAGTTGTGCACGTAGAACTGTCATAATATTCAATAAGAGGCATTCAGACAAAAACGTCTGACATAAGAAGAATAGAATTGGTGCGTAAGTTTGAAGAAACTGGATCTATGTTATTATGCAACAAAAAAATGCACAAGCAAGAGTTTTGGATGAAGCTTGTCAGGTCAATTCGGGTTGGCAAACAAGTATTCGTTATTTTCAGAAACATATGAATGTCTTACAGTAAGCAAAACATTAATAAGTTATTGAGAATGTGCTGTTAACAATATTGGAACTGGTTTACTGTTCTTGCCTTAAGTTACAACTCGCCTAAAGCTTTTTGTCAATATTTTCTCACTTCTCAACCAGCAAGAAGAATTTATTATTTTTCTTGCTGGGGTTTGTGTTATGTATTATCCTTTGCTCCAAAACTAATCTTATACTGAGTAGTAACGTTGACCCTACTTTTGATGTATCAGATCATTATTTTATTAAGTGCCTATTACGTATAAAGGTCTTCAAACCTAATCCAACTATCATAGCTTATAGGGTCAAATATTTTGATCAAGAGGCATTCTATGGAGATCTTCAGAATGCACGTTTTCACAACCTAACACATTTACGAGATGTAAATGATAAACTCAAAACGTTCATGCCCCAAACAAATATGCTCGCATAACAAAGAGAAAGGCTCCATGGATAACAGCTAATATCAGGTTTCTAATAAAGCTTCGTGATAGGGTATTATCTAAGTTTATGCAAGGAAAAACACCAAGAAACTGGGAACGGTATTGTCAGCTACGCAATCAAATTACCAACGAGATTGTGAGTGAAAATAGAGCGTATCTTGAGCTTAATCTAAATAATAGTACACAAAAAAATAACTGGAAGTTGCTCAGGGAACTTGGTGTTTACCCAAGAGATGCGAACCCCATTCCTGGACACATTGGTAATGTGGATGATATTAACCACTTCTTTAGTAATAATATACGCAATCTTTAATTTCTGATCCTGACTTGTTATACTTTTACACATAAAGAGCAAGATACGGGCGCTTTTCAATTCAGACTCGTAACTCTTGACGAGGTACGAGCAGCTCTGTTTCCCATTAGGTCTGAGGCTGTAGGTACTGATGGAATCGAATTATCTATGCTATGCCGTTGCTGTCCCGTTTCCCTTTCTCTGAAATCTGGAAAAAGTTCTTTTCTACTTTCGTTACCTAAACTTTCGGTCCCTAATGACGTGAGGGACCTCAGACCTATAAGCAAGCTATCTGCCTTATCGGAGGTCTTGGAAAGGATGATGGAGGGTCAGATTCGTGAGTATATTTAAGCTCATAGGTTATTACCGTATGTCCATGCAGATGCATGAGGTACCAGACAAACTTTCGTCAATGTCCGAGAGAAATTTCAAAATAGACTTTACTATTGTCTTGCCAATGACGAGGCACATTTTGTACACTTAATCAAATAATTTGTTTAAACTAAATAAATTAGTTGCATTACTATTGCATTAGTCGCAAACCGATTTCATTATTCTTGGCCTGGTTGGATAGCTAATTTATTCCCTTTGCAACGATATATCACTCGACAACTAGGTGAGGTCAATAGTAAAATTATATGAAAATTGTAATTAATATTAAAATTTTAATTGTCGTATTTTTTGTCAAATCATATTTCTCTCAAAGTCAAAAGATATAAAGTCACATGTTAAATATAAAAGAAAAACATAAATATTCAGACAAAGTGAACTATTACAACAGGCAATGAACTTACAAGACGTACTAACAGAAACATCCTGTATATTTGTGTTACTGTGTATTTAGTGTTATAATATCATGCTGAATTAAAATTATGTTTTTTTGCCTTTAAAGCAAACATAATTTTGCACGCAGTGTAATATTTCAGCAAAACCAATAGTCCAATCATTAAAATGGGAGCGCTGAAAATTAATTGTTGTGACTGAATACCGACGAATCAACAAAAGTTCCGGTAAAGAATTACTGAATTAAAATGGTTGTTCACTGCCCAGTTTAAAAAGAACAATGAAACAAAAAGATCAAACATTAAACAATGCACATAAAGCTTTTATCAGAAGCAAAAGAAGAATAAATGATTGGGTCCAATAATTAATATGCTTTATTAAAATAATTCATTACTAGAAGTAGTTATGAAAAATTGGTTTGGAAAAAGTGTTTCCTAAGTACGGTCAGAAACTTTAGGGGGATATAAAGAATATATTTTTTTAAATTTTTCATCAGGTCACCATCGAATTTTATTATACCCGCCTATAATATTACAATAGCTAAATTTGAAGTTCGTTGTCATAGTAGAAGCCCACGCCCAACGATCCTAATGGACAATAGTGTCAACAAAAATAAAAAGTTTCAGAGTAAAAGAGTGTGGTTGTAAATTCATCAGAATGACCTCTGCTTTAACTCGCTATCGGGATGAGGTATTTCTTATAGCTATTCGGGATCTGGAACCGCTCTCGCTACTAAGTCAACTGCCAACAGTGAAACAAGCTCCTTTGAGTTTTCACAAATTCTTGCAAGATAAAAGGAGCATTCAAATTGCAGCGCATTTGCTAATAGATGAAATAACGGCGCTTTGGAGAAAATTTTTAATTTGCACCCGACAACAAAAATATTGCATGGAAAAACTTCATATTTGACAAAACTTTTCACGTGATCAATACGAAGGCCTTGATGCCCCTAATCTAGACACAGAAGCCGATTAAGTTTTCCTACAAATACCCAAAGGCCAAGAGCGACGGAAACGCAAGCAGTGATGACTACCAAGAACTGATTGAATTAATCAATGATTATTCTGATTAAACCTCCAGAAAGAATTCATTGGCGAGTCTAATTCATCTCGCACGATGGATGGCAAAATTTATAAGTGCCACAAAGACATTACCGTTGCGCAGTCAGCGCGGGGTACTGAAACTGACAAAGAAGGAAGAGACACAGATTTATCGTTCCGTTCTTTTCGGAGCTCTTCTGCGTACATAAGCATGGATTGAAGATCCCCTTGCAGCAGAAGCTCCTGGCGGAGGTGCAATATTAAGGCGTATAAATCCCTTGATCCCGAGGTTGGAGTATTAACAAGAAATGTCCTAGAACGTCACTTGTGGTACTTCCAGATGAACTTGGAGGGCTAGCATTATTTCCTGACACAGTGACACTTGCTGAAAACCCTAAAATTGCTCTAGGTATGACTGTTGAAGCTAGATGCCGCATAGTGCGAGGTAATCCTGCAATTTTAAGTGCTAAAGCAAGCTTAAGAGACTTCGTATCTAACAGAACTCTAAAGTTGGTGTAGCTTTTAAATATCAATGACTAATTTCTAAGATATTCACCCGAAATATGTACTAATGATCAGGATTACGGGTTACAGGTAAGGCAGATATTGGCTTAAAACCCTGCGGGTGGCAAATGATACTGCCGGAAAAAGGTATTAAATTGTTTGAGGAATACAATAAAATACTCACTACTGACAATAAGAAGCAGTTTTTGTTAGGTACACGTGGTAGAGGTCAATCGAAAAATGGTGCTTACTCAAACAACCATAAAATGTTTGATCAACGTAGTCTCGGAGTAGTTAAGACATTAACTTTCTCTCCTTTGATTGTTCTTTTAAGCAGTTAGTTATTAATGCTTGCTAAATAAATTGTATTATATTGAAAGCAATTTTGTTGTATATGACCATGAACTACACTGCCCCGTTTTTGATCATGAATAGTTTCTCTGCCAAAAATTTATTAAAGAGAAAGGTTTTACCCAAGGTTATACCATGCAATCAACATTTTTTTATAACGTGATTTTGTTCATCATTGCCTTATTTTGATCTCTCTACACGGATAAAAGAGAACTTTTATTTCAAGAACATAGATTGTCTTGTCAGTATTTGCTTAGTTTAAATGTCACATTTCTTTGTTCGAATAAATGTTTTTCGACCAATGCACTGACAATATTCCATTTAAGAATGTAATAATTTTGAATAAAAACTTTAAGCATTAAGAAAATGTATTTTAAAAGAAATTATTGGAATATTTTCTGAGAGAGCTAACAAGTTTTTGAAATAACTTATTTTTGCAGTCAAATTAAGTATTTTCGTGGTCGATGTAAGCCTAAAATTTTTTGTATTAAAGCCAGGCGGTATTTATTTTAATAATATATAGGGTACTTAAAATCAATAATTCTGTTTTTACAACAAAATACTTTCATATTCTTGAAGAAAGAACGGACCGCCAAATTTTTCTACATTGGAAAACGCCATTCTTTCTTTCAAATATCGCCGTACTTGTACTTGTTCGTAGTTCCCGAAATTTAGATAGCGCGACACGGTTGCGCTTCGTGCCATGGTTTCTTAGCGGTAATTCCATTTTAGACAGCATTGGAGATTGAAATTTGGAGTGGTAATGATAATGGTAGTGGTTAAAACATAAAACGCATGTCACAACCAAAAAGGGGTAAACTATATCATCAGTAAGAAATATATTGCATGGTAGAGGAAATATTGAGTGGTTATTTATTATACAGTGGTCCGCTATTCCTGTTTTATTTTGTATAATAAGTAACCACTTAATAGCCAACAAAATAAAACCGATATACACTCAACACAAGGGTAGAAAACCCAACCTATTAGAAACATTAGCAATCAAAAAAGTCTTTAAAAATCTATGTAATGTTGTTAATAATCAACTTAAAATACCTTCAGGTGCCAATCTAATACTTAATAGTCCAATAACTTAGGATAAATATGCAATAAACACTGTCAATAATTACGAACGAAAAAATCCATAATTATATACACAATATCATTTTCTTAATTTTATTACTTAGACGTAAATACCTCTATAATCATACCTGTAATTTAGTTGTACCTGCCAACACCTGAGAATTAAGGACCAAAATAACCCATAATCGGCCAATTCACTTTATCTCCCTAATTTTATTTTAATTACATGTTTACCATTAAGTACCTACAATTACTTAGATATAACTACCTTTGTAACTACAAGTAGAATTTAGTATCACCCTAGACAAAACTCTCCACTGGCAACGCCAAATCCAAGGCAATCTCAACAAAGCCGGAATGACCTATTTACTTCTCTTCTCCCTCCTCAACCGCCACAGCGCACTTAGCCACAAAAACAAGACCCTTCTCATCAAAACCATCATCAGACCCGCCCTCACATACGGTTCAGTGACGTGAGGTCACGCAGCCCCCTCCCACATCAACCGCCTCCAAGGCCTTGAAAATCGTTACATCCGCACTGCCATGGATATCCCATGGTTCATCCGTAACGTAGACTTACACCGCGATATCAAACACACACCACTTTTCCAGTTTCTCCACGAGAGAAACACGAAAATTCTAACTTCGTCCCCAGACCACCCAAACCTCCTTATAAGACAAGCTTCCACCTATGACATTTATGCCCCTTATCATCATAAACGACCCCGTCACCAACTTCTCTAGGTGCGCCAAGTAGCACCACCCCCCACCAAAATCCCCCCCGATACACCTCACAAAACCCTTAAATAAACCCCTCCCTCAGACTGCAGAGGAAAAGTACTTTCAGTACTTTTTGGTGAGACCCTGCGGAACTGGACCGCAGGGGGCGTGGAAGGAAGTCTGGAAGGAGTCATAAAGACTCTGAGCAAAGTAAGCTAAGCAGTTGAGCACTGCCATGAACGTAAAATAGACTCAAGTCGCCAACCTGCCTTCGATGTTTAAGGCTTTCCAGGTTGTTTGTCAGATCATGCGGTCACCGAAAGAACGGTGGCGACGAGCGGGAACGGTGAGAACGAGCAGGAGCGGTGGCGAAAAGTTTTACAAATTGACCTTTATATTATAGGTCCCTGGTAGAAAAATACCAATCTCAAATATAACAAGGACGCTGGGTATATCAATGTTTGATACATAAACGCTATTAAAACTAGCTATTCCATTATGAAGACAGGAAAGTTTAGCCTAAATTTGTTATCAACGTTCTTGAAATTCACGGGACAAACGAAAAGTTTGCACTGCGACAGTCACAGTGCAACAATATTTTGCGCCTCTAGTTCTGTCCCGGAGGGAGATGATGCCTTACTCACCTTACTGCATCTTTTATTATTCTATTAATGTTTTTGTAATTTAAAATTTTTTCATTCTTCTTCTGTCCCTTTACTGTTCAATATTCTAATTCACAACAGTAACAACTCAATTTTAGCAAGTAAACTAAAGCGGGAAAAATCATAAAATGAACCTAACCTTAAATTATTAGTATACCTATTGACCATTTTCAAACACGTGACTTTGACAGGTCGGCCATTTTGCCTGGAGGACAAACAAAGGTTCATGACCGTTTACGCCTCGGTTTACGCCTCGGTTTACGCTAATGACTTATGAGACTCTTTTGGTGTTTTTAATAAGCTTCCAAGTAATTTTATGATTCATTTCTGATCATTTCTAGGAACTATCTATACCTGTGCTACCTGGACTTTAATACTATATTCCTATCGTAATACTTATTTGAACTTCCTAGTGTGTGCTTCGAGCTTTTGTTTACACCCTATTATTTAAAATTTGAAAACATGGAAAGAAGTGAATATTTAAGACTCTAAAAGTAGATGCGATGCAAAACTTAAAATTATTGGTACATTGAATTGATCCTTATCTGCTTGGAGAGACTGATTCTGGATTATTTGCCAGAAGTAATAATGGTGGACTTGGTAAACTACCTTAATTAACACGTAGTTTTAACACTGGCCAGCAGCTGAAGGCCTACAAAGGCTTGCAAGCATTCAACTTTCATGAATCTGGTTTAGTGCAAAATATTAAGGAAGAGAAATCCCAATGCTTATGTTGTAGGTAGTAGTCGGCAAGGTAAGATTAAGTCATAATAAGGTTAGGGTTTTGCATAACTCTGTTACCGTATCATTGGGGCCTAAACCCACAGTTTCATGTTTTTAAATTAAAATGTTATATAAAATCAAGTTCTCATAGGGCAAAAATTTGTTAGATAAGTATAAACCTTCCGATGCCAGAAAATGTTTCACTCTTTCCGTGTACTGCCTCATTGGTAGATCCTGTACTATCTTAGAGAAAGAAACATTCATGAATAAATAACAAATCACAATAAGTAGTAAGAGTTTTCATTTATTTCACATTATTTTAACCGCTTCTCCAATGAACTATATATTCTCACATTATTATTAGTACAGTCTTCGAAAAGTTTGCAAAAATCATTAATACTGAATTTAGTCTGTGTGGCAACATCTGAACAGTTTTCCATAATTTCAACATTTACTTCCTCCCTACAAAAATATACAAATTATTCGATACTTATAATAATTATTCACTTAATATATCAATATCACTATCGCTATTATCATCTGTTCTAATTATTATGTGTGCTATATTGTTTATATGTATATAGGATTTTTCCACTTTTTCAACATGTGTAACAGAATTTGCCCAACTTTGTGAAGAGATGTTAAAAACTTCAGTTTCTATAAGCTCAAGTACACTAGAGTTAATAGTAGGGCAAATATTGTTACGACGAATGGCAGATTTGATTCCATTAAAACTTGTCTTTTATTAATTTTTTTAAATCTAAAACCCATGTGTTGGATACACTTCCATAACGCATATCTCGATGGGTTTCAGAGCAATAAATAAATCGTCACTTTTTAATACAAACTTTAACACCCTGTATCTCGGAAATCAAAGAATTTGCGGACAAAAGTTATATAACAAACTATCATTATTTTATCATGTAGAATCACCCCCTGAAGTTTGTCGCACTTATTCACTAACACCCTGTATATAGGTACAGTCTTTAAAACATAATTTGCTTTATGGGATTAACCCTCTCATTTTGAATCAGGTAAAAATCGGTTTAAAATCACCAAACTATTACTTTAATAATGAAATTTCGTCTTCCGAATTTGCAGTTTACTTTAAGACATTTTTAAGTACGGACCAAAATTTACAATTTACCTGCAGTTATTCATTCATTAATTGTTTGTTTATGGCCACCCTTGGCTAATCCCATTCAAAGGCAAAGTGTAACGTTCTAATATCTCTGGACAGGCTTTACCCCGTAGTCTAATGATGGATCCAGTCAGGGTTATCTTTGTTTGGTAATTCTGCTGGAGCTCCTAGAAACGTTTACATCAATCAGATCATTCTATTAGGTTATTATACCAAAAATCAAATATTACCACTTATAAAATATCTGGAGCAAATTTTTCCATACTTTAATTGGCTGTCATTTAAACGTCCTCTTTTTAAAGCTCTTATCCACATTTCATGCGGTTCTTGTGAATGTCGATTAAGGCTTTCTCCAGTGTTTTGAAAAACTGCAGGAATTTCAAAAGATCGTACATTGTCCCTATTTCCCCTCATCCCACAATTTACCACTAAACAAAAGGGCGGCATTTTATTTAGGGCGCTTTAATTATTAACACAACGAACGGGAGATCTCTATAGTTAGGGTCAAAATTGAAGGCAAACTGTAAAGAAACTTGAATTTATAACCCAAATGCCTGTGTTTATTAATTTTGTTTGTCCTCCAAGCAAAATGGCCGCCGACCATGTGACGTCATATGAAAATGATCAATTAATAAAATAGAGACTTGCCTCAGTTTTATTATCCATAATATAATTATTCGGTAGTAGCACAGTCCTCCACAAATAACAATGCCTAATAATCGTTATTGTTAATTAAACATTACATAAACAAAACATAAAATAAGGGGAACCCGTAAAGGGATAAAGCTTGTTTTCCTGCGTTTGAGTCGTCAAGTGTCAAAGGCAAGGTGTGTCAATGTTAATTGTCATTTTGGGTGTAATGAATCTGAAATATTGATGTGAAAGGTTATGTTTTTTGAGATATCAGAGATGTTTCTAAAAAGAAGTGTGCTGTGTGGGTAGTAGTCTTGAAAAATTTAGAAGTGTTGCGCTATAAAATGTGGTCACTCTTATCCTAAAATCGTGTAAATTGTTCGAATTTATTTGTTACTTTATAGTTGATGAGTCAGTAAATTTGCAAAATTTATTTAACAAATGTGTATATCTATTTATGTATAAATTTGATAACAACGGCATTCCATAAATATTTCTTCCTGTTTCCTGTTCCTGTTTTGAATCGCAGACAAAATATGCATTCCAGAACAATTTTAAAAATGATGTCAATTATGTGTCGAGGCTAAATACCTAATAAAATGTTTCGGTCACTGGAAGCTAATATCAATAATATGAACCAAACTTTTTATACAGGCAGGTCATTTGCTTAAAACCTGACATGCTACCTTTTTTATTTAAAGAGATAGACTTACAGTTTCAGCAGCGAAATTTTAGGAAATTAGAAAATAAATTTTCTACAGTGGCCCGTGTGAAGGTTATTTCAGGAAAAAATTTTGTTTTGTTAGCAACAGTAATTATTTTATCTTCAAGCGTATATTAATATACCGTTATGGAAATCTGTTGACCGTCCATATCCATATATATTTTCTCAATTTTATAATAAAATTCATATCTTTCCGAAATTATTATTTCATGGCCCAGTCATGAAAACTCGTAGACTCATAGTCCATGTCCAGTCCGGCACTTGTTTCAGGGATTTTCCAATCTGAAAATAATTACGTAATAATTAATATTTACAGTTTGGTTATACACAAGGTATTTATTGGGGGTTTCCAGGGTGGGCAGGTATATTGTTAAGGGTTATTTATTGTCATTTAATAATGCCTTTTTTATTACCTGCTTAACAAACTGTATTTAAATCGGGCTGTAATACGTACTTCTGTTTTAGTTCATCGAAAGATTTCAGTTTTTCAGGGTGAAACTAGTGATTTTTATAAAAATATTGTCAACAAACCATTCCTGACGAATCCACGCTTAGAAGGACGAATGTCCATTCAGCATACGGACCCGTTTTAGAAGAAATTGGAGCTTTACTGAGTGATAACAATTTTCAAATTATTGTTGATGAAAGCACAGATGCTTGTGGCAGATACATCGCACATCTTATAATTGTAGCACTTCAAAGAAGATAAAGCTACAAACCCATATATTTAATAGCTTCTAAGCAGCTAGACAAAACTGACAATGTGATCGTAACCCGATTTATTCAGCAGTCCCTATCAAGCTTTTTCTTACCAAATCCAGTCCCAGATTAGAAGCTTTTAGTGCTTTTGTCTGATGCAGAACCTTTTACCCCAATATGGTACATGTGACTTGTCGTTTACATGGAATAAACCGAGTCGCAGAAACCGTCAGAACTGAATATACTTTAGTAAATAAATTAATTTCAAATGTAAAAAAGTGTTTCTAAAAGCACATCTAAAGTGCAGGTGTATAAGAAGAGATTACCAGGAGTTAGCTTACCTCCAGAACCTAATTACCCGGTGGGGAACATGGATTAAGGCCGCAATATTCTACGCAGAACATTTCGAAGCCATTAAAGAAATAATTTTGGATTTAGATGACGATTCGCTGTGTGTTGTGCAAAGTAAAGAATTGTTAAAAAGTGCAAGTGTAGTTAGAGATCTTGTTTTAATTAAGGTTAATTTCAGTTTTATACCACCGGACATAATATTCTCATTCGAGAGTTTAAGTTTAAGAGACTCAATTAGTATTGCTGAAACTTTTTCCGCTAAATGTAACAACATTCCCGGTTAAGTAGGAAGTCAAGTAAGGAACAAATTGGATGTAACTGTAAAAAAGAATGAATGATTTAAATACTTAACTAGCTGCAGTAAAAAGCATTCATGAAGGTAAACCATCCAACGAAGTTGTATCTTTTGGCCTAATTATACTTTACTACCTAAGTTGCAGTATTGTTTGATTACATCAGTAGATGTGTAGTATAATAAATTAAGAAATATATTGCATACCACATACCATTATTGCATATTTGGTCAACAAAATGCATCTACCCACTTGACATATTTTGAGAAAAACGTTATTTTTACGTGAAAATGGTAATGTTATTTCCCTTTACCAAAAACTTCGTTTTAAAAATGTGATCTTTTTTAATACTGTTATTTTAATGTAATTTTTGTTCACCGTTTTTGGTGAAAATTTTGGATAGCACCGAATATCTTTTAAGTTTTGTGAGTTTTCGTTTATTGTAAGCGTAAGTTGTTCTTAATTTTATGATTTAGTCTTTATGAAATAACGGTTGTTTATTCTTTAGATATTTCAGGAGTTCTTTTGTTCTTTACCACAAACGCTTGAAGGGCAAAATGGCGTCTCGTGAATTTTTATTTTCATTACAAAAAAAAAAATGCTAAAAGGATATCCCTTTAATGCAACAAAAATACCAGCCTTTTGAAGTTAATTCCAAATATAAAACAAGATACGCCACTCTATTTTTTTTCCTTTAATTGAGTAGTTCTCTAGATTCTAGACTTTAACCTCTACAAGAAATGATTATTGTAGTTCCTTATTACTATTGTGGACCCTTGAAAATGTTTCTTATGCAATGTAATATCTCGCGTAATTAGGTTGTTGGATTGGAACAATATTTAAAGAATGTTTCGTTTTTAATTTAGAAATAGCGCAAGTTTATAGTTTGGAGGAACTACTGAGTACTCAATGGAAAAAATAATAATGGACCACTTCAGATATATGCCGCGAACCGTTGAAGAAACAAAAAAAAGAAAACTTATACTATATAGCTACTAGATTTTAAATTAAAATAAGTTGAAATTCGTAAATTGTATACGGTAACCTAAGGCAACCTGAAAATATAAAAGTTCATAACTTGAATGTTTTGTTGTTTACCTATAAGTACCCAAATAATAATGTATGAAATAATACGCTACTTTCCTGAGGAAAAATTTAGTTTTATAAGTTAAAAATATGTTACAAAAACGCAGAATTGTACCATAATAGAATACGTTATAAAAACGTTAAAATTAGTAACGTTATTTTTACCAACGTCAGAACACCGTAACATTAAGCGTGTTTTACACATTGAAAACACGTTTATTCGTATTCTTACGTTTTTCAGTCTAACGTAAAATTATACATGAAATTCACGTTTTCTTGCCAAGTGGGTAACTGCATATTTTAAAGGCAAACATAAATAATAGTAATACAAAAGTTAATACTACCTACTTATTATTTCAAAATTGTTTTCATTTTACTAACTTGTTATTTCTAATGACGGTATGTATTTGGCGCGCTGTAGGTACGTACTTACATTGTTTTGAAATTTTTGTAAGTACCTACCCAAGTCTGTTTTTCTGTATGGTATAATTATAGTTAACAAAAAAAAATTCATCTTTTATGTTCTTGTTTTATTTATTAATTGAGGAACACGACAAATAGTAAGAATAATAGTTCATCTCATACACTACAAAACCGATGCGTTATTATCAATATGTTTTAGACACGTCGTGTCTTCATAACCAGTTATTATATTACCACGTTAAAATCCAATCTGCTGAAGGATAAAAAAAGATTATTGTATCTATCCTAATTCCTAATTCATTATGAACTAAATACTTTATCCTGGAGAAATTCTTTAAATTCCTAAAATAAAGTTCATTCTATAATATATATTATATCTATAATTAATGTCAAATTTAAAACAACTCGCTAAAACGCTTAGTTGTTCCTGTAGTCACCAGTGGCGCTAGCGTCCTCTACCATCAGTCAGGGTTAATTGTTAACCATACAATCAATTATCACTTTCTTGTTTTTCTTTCCCTATGCCTAATCCCCAGTCCCTTCCTATTCTATGCATTATTCGTTATATGTCGTCACATCTAGCGGGCAATAGCTAAACTATACCGGAAACCAAGAAATTTTTCAACTTGGGCTGTTCACAATAAAATAAAAATCGAGAGTCGGTGCATCTCGAACTAGAGGCAAAACCTGGTAATTCTAGGTTGGTTTCCGTAATCACGAGTGCGCGTGGGCACTAACAATGCTTGACTCGCCGTTCTCTTTAAAAAAAAAAATAAAAAGAGTGATGTTATTTTTCTGAACCTACCTATGTGTCTCAAAATTATTAAAAATCTTCTACAGTAGAACCTGTAATTATAGAACCAATATTTTTATGTCCATGCATGCAGAAACAATGATTTAATAAAACGTAACTGTGGCGTAGCCAAAACGGGGTTAATAAACAAGATAGGTCTAATTCTATTTCTAGTGAAGAAGAGCGATGGAAATAAACTTAATAAAACCGATTTCTACCCAAAGGACACACACATATCTACTAGATGTCTAAAAGATATCTGTCATGGATATCCAGTATATCTCCTGGATATAACATATATCATGTCCTATAGACTACTCATGGATATCCAAATGTCCGCCTATAACCAGGAAATAGGGAATATCCATTGGATATATAATACAGATATCTAATGGGTGCCCTAAAAAAATCTAATGGGCGTCTTGCCCACATCCGTTAGATCTATTAGATATATATCATGTAGGTATCTTCAAAAGGATATCTAATAGGTATTCATTGAAATAATAACGTTCGCTACATAATATGGTCTTTTTCTTTAATTTGTCAGAAAGTTTTATTCTTAATAACAGTTATTGCTTGTTAAAAAATTAGGTATAAAGTTAATAAACGTGAGCTCAAATATAGAGGGTGTCTAGAATTTAGGAAAATGTTATTATGTCACAAAATAAATTAAACGAATATTGAATTTCTGAGACAGCCAATTTGAACAGTAAGTGCCAAAACACAAGCAAAACATCTTTACGAACTGTTTTGTGGGTCGAATAGGTTTTACGAAATTAACAGAAATTGACAGAAAAGAAAATAATTTGTAAAATACGATTCTCAACTATCTATTTCTCAAAATCTCTTCAACCTACAGGAATACCTACTTTATTGCTACAAGCAAAATATCCTGGAATTCTTTAATTTGGCTGTCTCAAATTTAATACTTCATTTTCTGTTTTGCGACGTCACATTTTTTTAAACTATAGACAGTCTATATTATTTTACCCCGAATTTATTAGTAACTGTGAAACAATTATTTTATGAAGCAAAAACTTTTATAGATTAAAACTTTCTCAAAAATTGATAATATAAAATGTTTTCCCAAATATAATGAACATTATCTATGGTGGACACAATTTATATCAGAATTATAACAGCAAAATATTCTCCAAGTATATAATATACAAACTATAAAAACAATTTATTAAGCGAATTTTTCATAGTAGGTACAGTATTCCAGTTTATAAACAGTAAATTTATAATAATTATTATTATTCATTATTTAATTGAAAATATGCAAATAAATATTTTAATTTAAAAAATTGGGGAAAATGTATACTTAATTTTTTTATTTTCAAATTATTTATAAAAACTAATAGCAAAGAAACTTAAAGCTACGCAAAGCTATAAGTTTCTTTGGTACTTAATAGGTAGTATAAAATTTATACACATTATGATATACGTATTTTTGTGGTTTCTATACTTTTCTTTAAAGGACTTTTTTAAACTTTTAACATTCCTAAACACATAGATATAGGTACAATGGATCTCTAGTGGATATGTTCTCCTATGTCACCGATATTCCATTTATATAGGATATCCATACTCCATACATAGGTATCTATGAGATATCCTAGTTTTAAATTTCATTTTAGTGCTTATCTTCAGTACAAAGTTGCAAGGATATTTTAAAAGTTTTGTTTTTTTTAGCCTATGTATAAAATTTCGAACCATATTTTGTTTATTTAATATCCGTTAAAGATATTCAATGTACATCTAATGGATATATGCCATGGATGTGGACTTTCAGTGGATATAAGGCTAACCATTGGATATCTAAGGGATGTTGTGTGTCGTCTGTCGTCTGGGTATATAGAGCGTCCCAACACATTATATTATTTTTTTTTATATAGCGGATTTTAACTTTATTTGTGGTCAGATCCCTGCACCCTAAGGAGCATATAAGGAAGGTGAATTCCTACAAAATTTGGGCGTGGCCCCAAAAATTCTTTGTCTACGGCGCTTTAGCTTCGCGATCTGCGCCCCTTCCATATAGTTCGCCCCCTCCCTCCTCAAAATGCTGGCTACACCACTGGGAGATAAGCACAGCCCGTATAAAGGCGGCTGTCGAGGTAAGTATCAGAAAATAATGTGTGCTTTTACGGTTACTAGGAAAGTACACTACTTAATTATACACTTACCCTGAGTTCTCCTAGTGGTTGTAATACCGTAAAACCTTTATAATACGCACTTACACGCCAGACGTAAAAACAAGTGAAGTACCTAATCGAACTGGGGTAAATGACAAAAGAGTCTTAAAATTTAAAGTACATTCAAATGTACCTACTTTTAAATCCCTATTATCTTTGAAGCGTCGCGATGCCCAGAAAGAGTCAAATTGCTGTAAAAAAGCAAAGAGTGATTCTACCAACGTTCGTTTTCGAAATATAGGCCCTCGGAGTTTTAGGTGAAAAATCCTGTATATAGGTACGTAAGTCGTATTCAAAAGGCGCGTCGTTTCAAGCATACAGGCATTTCCAACACTTAAGAATAGGAACAAGAAGCAAGACAGATGATATTTTTCAAACCGTAATGAACATTGTCACAAACATATTATAATTGTTGGCAAGTAGGTATACTGTAGCAAAATAATTATATATCTATATCGACTGTATGCTGTATACGTATGGAAAACCAAAATAGAACAAACACCGGTGAGAGGAAAAAGGTTCACCCTTATGAAACCCATTTTCAAAACGACTTTATTTTAGTTGCAGTATAGGCTATAAAAAGAAGTCAAGATGTTTCCATGATACTTG
Organism: Polydrusus tereticollis; assembly: GCA_963920685.1. NCBI lineage: Eukaryota > Metazoa > Arthropoda > Insecta > Coleoptera > Curculionidae > Polydrusus > Polydrusus tereticollis. Next base: position 106,292,005 of record OY987331.1, on the reverse strand, counting down.
GCCCCTAGTTTTCTTAAATTAATTATTGCCTATTGCTGCAAGGGCCCTCTCTATACCACTAAAGCAAATTTAAAAATGGAATAAGGAAGCTTTTAATAAATAAGTAGCGCGTTTTATACTTAACAAAATATTTTTAAAAAATTGTTATATTTGTAATTAAGGCTGTAATTATTGTGTTCGGGCAACAGTTGAGAGCAGTGGCGTAGCCAGCATTTTGGGGCAGGGGCAGTGGCTGTCGCCGATACGGCCCTGTGGATGTCTTTGCTTCGGCGGTCTGTGGAAAGATACGCTACCTTCAGAGCCCGAGTCAGAGTCGAGGTCTTTTTGACCGAGTAGCGTTCTCCTAAGTAAAGCCGGATTCCAGAGAGGGTCGACTCCTACTTCTCGCATTGGGGCCAACTCGGCTGGGCGAGTTGGCCTAACGTTGCCCAATATGTCCCTATTGGAGTGCGTTTCTATCCCTGGGAGTGGTTCTCGGTCCCACCGAGGATTGGTTTGGGAAGCAAGTAAGGCGTCCTGGTCGGCATTTTTGGTTATATTTAAATAAGTTTGGATTGATTCTACCATTGTTGAAAAATCCTGGGCTTCAGGATTCTCAGGGCTTACTTGGGACTCTATACTACCCGAGCATTCAATGGTTTTTTCGGTCATTTTGATAATTTAGGGATGCCAGATTTTTTTATTGGTTTTAAAAAAAATCAAAAACTAAATTTATAAGAAAAATCAATCATAAAAATATTAATTAATTTTTTCTTTGTTAAGGGTGGTCCCACCTCCTTTAACCCCGATGGCGGAAAGGCCACCGGTCCACCAAAATTAAGATAAAAATATTTGAAGAGAAATCAAAAATTTAATCAAAAGGGGTCAACCAATAACCTCATGGTGGTTAATGGTAAGAGAGAAGGTAACGTATTACCAATTCTTAAATACTTTTTCTCTATTTTCTTTTTTAACTAATTTATGGGGGGGGGCAAGGGGAGGACTTTTAATTAATGTTAATTTGTAATATGTAATTCCACGGAGGGCAAAAGAGAATAAAGTGTTTTGGTTTATTTCAATATTTTTTCAAAACCTTTTACATTACAATAATGACAATCGACAAACTTAATATTAACCCAACATTTATAACATATAACATCCAATCTCGATAAACTTTACCTCAAGAAGAAAATGATTTAAAACTAAAACTTCAATTATAAAAACTAAAAGGTTTATCGAAATTAGTTTCAGTAAACTATTATTATAAACAATTAACAACAAATAAATAATAATCAAGCTTATTTTCACTTGGGGGGCTGCGCCCCACTTAATAAATTCGCAATGGCTCTTTTTGGCAGACGGCCAAGTCTGGGGGACTGCGTCTCTCTTATTTTTATAAAGAAATCTAGGGGTTGTTACCTCGTAAACTAGCCTGCAGTGCCAGGACTAGTCCGGTAACAGCCAACGAACTATTCAACTCTGGAATTCCTTACTTGCCTGTATGCGAAGCGACGACGTGAAAACCAGAGCTGAAACATTTAAATTTCGCGCCCGAAAATATTTTCCCCCCTACTTCCGATTCCCCAATACCTCGCGTAACACGACCCAGGTCCGCATGGGTATGAGCATACTAATCCACAGAAGTATCCAAAAAATAAATCACTGATAATCCAAATCAAGGGAATAACACTTGATTGACATACAGGAATCCACCAACTAATCAAGGGAATAACATTTGAATAGTATTCCAATCAAATCACTGTAAATCCCGGAAAGATAACTATATCAAAAAGGACGGGAATCACCTCCTCGATAGACGCGAAAACTTTATTGCCCCCCTATTGAAAGGTACGGCACAACACTTGATGACAAGTGGAAAATTTTAAAAAAAAAAATTTTAAGTTTAACTTCAAAAATTAAACTGACGTGAAGTACTTTAGCAAGCAAAATTCAGGTCCCGAATGAACCAAAAACGCCGCGTTTTATATTCTTATCCATTTAATTACAACGCAATAAACGGTTTCAGCCAATGACAACCCAGCGAAAAACTACAACTCGATATTTTCTATAATCAATAATTTTTTTTTTTGAAAAAATATCGCATTTCGATGGGTTACATTATATTAAAGTAAAATATCAACTTTTATTTGTTTAGTGATACAAATTTTAGCAACAATTGTCAAAAATATGTATGAAACAGGGAGGAGCCTCCTGACTTACTCAGGGCTAATTACGCATTAATTTTACCAGCCGAAAATGTTTTGGGGTATATCAAAAAACGCGACCAATCAATGAACAAAACATCGCTAAATGACCAAAAGGCGGGGCTTGTTAAGGGAGTTGAATGGCTTATAAATAGAAACGCGAAATCGTTGTACCCATTCTTCACTTGACTGTCATAAAAGCCGCTCACGAAAACCAAATTTAAAAACATCCCAGAGACCAAAAAATACAAATCCCATTTGTCCGCCTGAAGTCATTTAACGACTTTTCTCGTAAAACTAAACACAAATGACCCACAATACAGAAGGCAAATACACTTCATACCGTGAATTAACATTTTACACTTCAAAACTTTTATCGAAAACAACTTTTTGCCAAAATTACTTTTTGTTTCTGACAAATAATTTTTTCATTAATTGTGCCTTTAAAAAAAAAATAATAATAATACTAACAAATTATTATTCCTAAAAAATTGAAAACTAAATTAAACTTAAAAACTACTACAGGGGTTATGCACTAGATAAAATAGCATTAAATGACTAGTTATACGACACCCCCCCCACAAGACGGAAAAATAACTTAAAGTACTTAATTTTAAGTTTATTTCTACGAACCCTCAAAAACAATTAAGAACCCCCTCCCAAAATTCTTCCTTTAACTTAAAGAAATCACCCCACCTATTACAATAAGCTCCGGGTAGTACTGAGTCTTTGTTTAGCCTGGAGTTATAGAAGTACTTCGTACTTGCTTTTGAGATTAGATCGTCCTTTTCTTTTTTTAGGGCTGCAGGAACTGTAAGATTTGTCTTCTGGGTTTCTGGTTGAATACAATCGCGTAGATTTGTCTTCATGGGGATATGATCACGTAGATACATATCGTCGATTACAACCTCAATTTTGTCTACAATGTTTTTTCGTTGTTTTCTCAAACATTCATGCCCCAACGTTTCGATCTTCTCTACATTTTGAATTTCCTGGGTGAGCAATTCCTCTAGGATTAATAAATCTTGAAAGTGTTGAATATTGGAAACTTTGGTTTTTAAAACATTGACGTTTCGTTCAACATCTTTTAGGAGTCGTTGCTGGTGCAAGAATTCGGTGGGCAATTTGTTCCCCAGTATTTCGGAACTCGAACATTGATCAATTTGCATTGCATGTAATTGAGGCGTCGTCTCGTCCATTTGTTTATTTTCTTGAGGTTGTTCAGGTTCTTCCTCAGAGTCTTCGACATTTTGGGGGGGAACCTCCTCAGCGGAAAATTCGAATTCCGCGTCGCTGTCATCGCTTTCTTCATATATGGGGTATTCGTCGAGGTCAACTTGATTTCCGTTCTTCGCTTTTCGCAGATCGTCGATATGGAAGTTACCGGGGTTGTCGTTCACTATAACCTCATAAGCTGAATTCCCCAAGACTTTTGTGACCTGATGAGGCCCGGTCCAGGCAGGTTGAAAAGCTCCTGTACGGTGAAACTTTGCATTTACCATATCTCCAACATTTAACTTAAGTATGGCAGATCCGGCTTCAGAAAATTCTTTCCGTTGAAAATCCAACTGTTTTGCATAAACTTGTCTTCTTGTTAATACCCTTTGTTCTTTCGTCTGGGTTTTTTGGTACTGGGTCCATTTAGTTTGCCATTCGCCTGGGCATTTGAGTTCATACCCCAATATAATCGACGCCGGCGTTTCCCCGGTGGCTCTATTTCGCCTGCTTCTTAATACTTGGAGGGCTTGAGGCAAAACTCGCTCCCACTGGTTTTCTTGTTTATTTAATAAAAGAACTCGCAATACCTTTTTTAATTCTTGTACTCTTCTCTCCACGGGGTTTGCCCGTTGATGGTATACACTGGAGTTATGTTGTCTAATCTTTTTTACTTCGCAAAATTTCGTTAGTACGTTCGCCTTAAATATCTTGGCGTTATCGCTTACTATATGCTTAGGATATCCGTATCGTGCAATTATTTCCGTCTTTAGAAATTCTAATACATCCTTGGCACTTACATCCGAATAAGTTCGTGCCTCTATCCATTTAGAGAAAACATCTTCGGCAAAAAGAATATATTGATTGTGCGTTCCGGCGGCTTCGCGATACGGTCCTAACAAGTCGATACTTATCATCTCGAAGGGATTGGTAGGAGTGCGTGGCGTTTGGGGAGCATGCTTTTGCTTTTGCTGGGTTTTGCAAATTGAGCAAATTATACACTTAGATACATATTCTGTGATCTCTTTGTGCATACATCCCCAAAAATACTTGTTTGCGATTTTTCGGACAGTTTCCTCAGTTCCAGGATGGCTTTGTTCCGGGTCATCGTGGTGCATATAAATAACTTGTTGTGTATATTGTCGGGGCACAACAAGTCTATCTCCCTGTGGATGTCTACGCCATAATAAATTATCAATAAGTACGAACTCTTCCAATACACGTCTTTGTTTGTTATCCGTTGGTTGTTGGCCTGCAAGCAGGTCCAAAGTGACTTTTAAACGCCGAATTGCCTTATCATGCTCCTGGTTTTCGGCAATTTTAGTGTATAAATCACCCAGGTCGGCTATAACTACAGCACATTGAGCTACCGTTGATTTAGTCGTCTCCACAGAGGGGGGCAACAATCGATCATTGTCTGGTTCCGCTTCATAGGGAGTCTCCTCGGGATTGCGGCTTAATAAATCAGGTAAATGATTTTTTGATCCGGGAACATGTTGAATTTCAAATTTAAATTCCTGAAGAAGGAGCGCCCACCTGGTCAGCTTGGCTCGTGAGTCCTTAAATTTTTGGAGCCAGGTCAATGACTTGCTGTCCGTACGGACCATAAAAGGCCGATCTTCCAGATAGGCTCGGAAGTATTGAATAGCCCAGACGAGCGCAAGACACTCCTGTTCGTTAATGTGGTAACGCTGTTGAGAAGAATGAAATTTTGCGCTAGCGTATGAAATAATGTTTCGTACTTCCGAGCCATCTTCAGGTTCTTGATACAGTACAGCGGACATGCCTATAGCTGAGGCGTCCGTCTGTAATATGAATTTTTTTTCAAAATTAGGGCGACTCAATTGCTTTGCTTGGGCTACAGTAGTTTTAGTTTTCATAAATGCGTCAGTTTGCAGGCTAGTCCATGTAAATTTTGAACCCTTTAACGCTTCGGTCATCGGGGCAGTAAGTTCGGCCATATTCGGAATGTACTCCCGTACCCAGTTGCATAATCCCAGGAAAGACTGCAGTTGCTTCTTGGTCCTTGGTTCGGGACATGCTTTGATTTGTTCCAAATGTTTGGTTTGTGGTTCAGTGTAATCGCCACAAATCCTATATCCTAAATAGTCTATGCTAGTTTGGCAAATCTGGCATTTTTCGGCGCTTACTTTCAAATTATGTATCCGAAGTCGCTCGAAAACGATTCGTAAATGTCTAGCATGAGTGTCCTTGTCGGTTGAATATATTATAATGTCATCAAGGTAGACCTGTACAAACTCCTGTATCAGGCCTACCAATACTTCTGTCGACATAAGTTTCTGGAAGGTACTGGGTGCGTTTTTTAGCCCAAATGGCATCACATTGAAATGATAACTTGCCCCGTCTGGTGTAGTGAAAGCGGTATACTGTTTACTGGAGTCTTCCATGGGAATTTGCCAGTATCCGCTCTTAAGGTCCAAAACTGTAAAATATTTGGCTTGGGCTAAAGCTTTCACGGAGTCCGGTATACGTGGCAAGGTCGAGGATTCTGCGACACTAATATCGTTCAGGCGCCTAAAATCGATACAGAATCTTGGGTTTTTTCCTGGCCTCGTAACAAGCAAAGGTGGCGAAGAGAACGGTGACTGTGTAGGTTCTATTACGCCTGCGCATAACATTTCTTGGATCTGATCATTCAAGATTTTTTTCTTGTCTGGATTTAAATTATAACAGCGTTGATTGATGACTTTATTATCCTTTAAGACGATCCTATGTTGGGTGGTACGAGTTGTTGGCTGTGCTAATCCGATTAGAAAAATGTCTTTGAATTCCTGAATAAGATCCCTGATATTTCCCGGGACGTCCGGTCCCATTTCCGGCAATTCGCATGGCATATCTACCGAATGGAATTGTTTCCAATATATGGTTTGACGTAGAGTCTGTCCAATATATATACAGCTTCTATTGAAGTCCATTAGGGCTTGTTCTGTCCTTAAAAACTCGCTACCTAATATAATTTTAGCAGTTAATCCTGCAACAATATTGAAAACTACTTTATAACTATAATTCCCTAAAACTAAATTGACTTCAATTAATCCTAGAACTCTCGCTTTAGCACCTTCTATTGCTAATATGAGAACCCGATCATCTTCTATATATATTTCAGATTCGATTAGATCCTCTGAAATCAGATTTAAATCAGAACCCGTGTCAATGAGGGCTTCATAATCTTTATCAAACATTTGCACTCGGACTAAGGGCCGCGAGCCTATCGAATTAATTGATTCTTTAATTACATTAATTGGGGTCTTTAATGGTCTTGGATCGTCCTGCCCCAAGGCGGATCGATCAGCGCTTAGTTTTTTTGGGAATTATTTTTGGCCTGTTCCTTTTTGGAATTTTGATTTTCCAAAATTTGGTCACGGGCAGGGGGAGTCTTCTTTTCTTCATAAGTTCTTTGGCGGCATTCATGATCAAAATGTTCCCCCTGACAATGTCGGCAGGGGCGTGACCTTACAGGAGGTCTTGGCCTATTCGAGACATTATTCGTCCTTGGTCGTTCATTATTATTTACTATATTAGTTGGATTGGGGGGGTTAGTATTAATTGTCTGTTGTCGTTCTTCAGTCTGGTCCTGCTCGATCGCCATCGTGAGACACGTAAGGCGATCGGTATCCAATATGTCCACGCATCTTATCCTAGAACGGAGGGCTGGTATTAATAAGGGCACAATGACATTAACACATTCTTGTTCTGTCCCAAAGGGCACCAACCTCCTAAATAATGCTCTCTTTTTTAGTATGAACTCTTCAACTTTTTCGTTATTCTTTTGTTTAAGTCCGTATAAATTTGATTTTAGGTCGCTTACTAGCTCGGGGCTATTAAAACGTCTGCTTAAGCGCTTAGCGAATTCTTCAAAATTCAAAATTAGTCCTTTTAGCGGCTCTATCCAACTTCGGGCCCCCCTTTGAAGCTGCTCCACTGCAATATTAATTTTTTCATTTTCATCTAAAATATTGCATTGTAAAAAATATCTTTGCAGTGTTATCAAGAATAAATCGGGGCTTTCGTGTTGAAACCCGCTGAAAGTTTCTCGTAATTTATTTGAGGGGGCGGGGGGATTACTTCGTTGATCACCGATTATATGTACTAAGCTTCCAATCGCCTGCACAAGGTCCTGTACATCTGTCATTTTTTTGGTTTCACAAGAAGTGGAGTTGGCAAACTTCGTATAGGGTCCTCCAGATCCATCGGTCTGTACAAACTGGTTACGTGGGGCAACTATTTCATCAATTTGTTTCCCCACCAGGGATGCCATGTCGCCGATACGGCCCTGTGGATGTCTTTGCTTCGGCGGTCTGTGGAAAGATACGCTACCTTCAGAGCCCGAGTCAGAGTCGAGGTCTTTTTGACCGAGTAGCGTTCTCCTAAGTAAAGCCGGATTCCAGAGAGGGTCGACTCCTACTTCTCGCATTGGGGCCAACTCGGCTGGGCGAGTTGGCCTAACGTTGCCCAATATGTCCCTATTGGAGTGCGTTTCTATCCCTGGGAGTGGTTCTCGGTCCCACCGAGGATTGGTTTGGGAAGCAAGTAAGGCGTCCTGGTCGGCATTTTTGGTTATATTTAAATAAGTTTGGATTGATTCTACCATTGTTGAAAAATCCTGGGCTTCAGGATTCTCAGGGCTTACTTGGGACTCTATACTACCCGAGCATTCAATGGTTTTTTCGGTCATTTTGATAATTTAGGGATGCCAGATTTTTTTATTGGTTTTAAAAAAAATCAAAAACTAAATTTATAAGAAAAATCAATCATAAAAATATTAATTAATTTTTTCTTTGTTAAGGGTGGTCCCACCTCCTTTAACCCCGATGGCGGAAAGGCCACCGGTCCACCAAAATTAAGATAAAAATATTTGAAGAGAAATCAAAAATTTAATCAAAAGGGGTCAACCAATAACCTCATGGTGGTTAATGGTAAGAGAGAAGGTAACGTATTACCAATTCTTAAATACTTTTTCTCTATTTTCTTTTTTAACTAATTTATGGGGGGGGGCAAGGGGAGGACTTTTAATTAATGTTAATTTGTAATATGTAATTCCACGGAGGGCAAAAGAGAATAAAGTGTTTTGGTTTATTTCAATATTTTTTCAAAACCTTTTACATTACAATAATGACAATCGACAAACTTAATATTAACCCAACATTTATAACATATAACATCCAATCTCGATAAACTTTACCTCAAGAAGAAAATGATTTAAAACTAAAACTTCAATTATAAAAACTAAAAGGTTTATCGAAATTAGTTTCAGTAAACTATTATTATAAACAATTAACAACAAATAAATAATAATCAAGCTTATTTTCACTTGGGGGGCTGCGCCCCACTTAATAAATTCGCAATGGCTCTTTTTGGCAGACGGCCAAGTCTGGGGGACTGCGTCTCTCTTATTTTTATAAAGAAATCTAGGGGTTGTTACCTCGTAAACTAGCCTGCAGTGCCAGGACTAGTCCGGTAACAGCCAACGAACTATTCAACTCTGGAATTCCTTACTTGCCTGTATGCGAAGCGACGACGTGAAAACCAGAGCTGAAACATTTAAATTTCGCGCCCGAAAATATTTTCCCCCCTACTTCCGATTCCCCAATACCTCGCGTAACACGACCCAGGTCCGCATGGGTATGAGCATACTAATCCACAGAAGTATCCAAAAAATAAATCACTGATAATCCAAATCAAGGGAATAACACTTGATTGACATACAGGAATCCACCAACTAATCAAGGGAATAACATTTGAATAGTATTCCAATCAAATCACTGTAAATCCCGGAAAGATAACTATATCAAAAAGGACGGGAATCACCTCCTCGATAGACGCGAAAACTTTATTGCCCCCCTATTGAAAGGTACGGCACAACACTTGATGACAAGTGGAAAATTTTAAAAAAAAAAATTTTAAGTTTAACTTCAAAAATTAAACTGACGTGAAGTACTTTAGCAAGCAAAATTCAGGTCCCGAATGAACCAAAAACGCCGCGTTTTATATTCTTATCCATTTAATTACAACGCAATAAACGGTTTCAGCCAATGACAACCCAGCGAAAAACTACAACTCGATATTTTCTATAATCAATAATTTTTTTTTTTGAAAAAATATCGCATTTCGATGGGTTACATTATATTAAAGTAAAATATCAACTTTTATTTGTTTAGTGATACAAATTTTAGCAACAATTGTCAAAAATATGTATGAAACAGGGAGGAGCCTCCTGACTTACTCAGGGCTAATTACGCATTAATTTTACCAGCCGAAAATGTTTTGGGGTATATCAAAAAACGCGACCAATCAATGAACAAAACATCGCTAAATGACCAAAAGGCGGGGCTTGTTAAGGGAGTTGAATGGCTTATAAATAGAAACGCGAAATCGTTGTACCCATTCTTCACTTGACTGTCATAAAAGCCGCTCACGAAAACCAAATTTAAAAACATCCCAGAGACCAAAAAATACAAATCCCATTTGTCCGCCTGAAGTCATTTAACGACTTTTCTCGTAAAACTAAACACAAATGACCCACAATACAGAAGGCAAATACACTTCATACCGTGAATTAACATTTTACACTTCAAAACTTTTATCGAAAACAACTTTTTGCCAAAATTACTTTTTGTTTCTGACAAATAATTTTTTCATTAATTGTGCCTTTAAAAAAAAAATAATAATAATACTAACAAATTATTATTCCTAAAAAATTGAAAACTAAATTAAACTTAAAAACTACTACAGGGGTTATGCACTAGATAAAATAGCATTAAATGACTAGTTATACGACATGGCGTACGTAATTAGCATTTTGGGGCGAGGGAGGGCAAATTATATGGAGGAGCGTAGACCGCGGAGCTAAAGCGCCGCAGACAACAAAAAGTTTTTGGGCCACGCCAAAAGTCCGTAGGAATTCACCTTTTTTATGCTCCCTAGGGAACAGAGGGGTCTGGTCCCAAATGAAGTAAAAATCCGCCACCTAGGTATATAAAAAAATTAATATAATGTCGTGGGACGCTCTCGAAACCGATTTTATTAAGTTTATTGCCATGGCTCTTCTTTACTGAAAATAAAATATTACCGATCTTGTTTTTAAGGCCGCCAAGTCAAGGGGAGCGAGTGCCCCTCTTCGCTTCCCTGTGGCTCTGCCACTTGGCGGGGGGGGGGGGGGGATTATGGGAGGGGCGCAGTATTCGCGGAGCTAAAGCGCCGCAGTCATAAAAACTCTTGAGACCACGCCCAAATTTCGTAGAAATTCACCTACGGTACTTTATGCTCCTTTGGGAACGGGGGTATGGCCCCAAAGGAAGTGAAAATCTGATGTAAAAAAAAAATTAATATGTGTGGCGTGAGACGCTTTCGAAACCGGTTTTATTAAGTTTATTCCCCTCGCTCTTCTTTATTAAAAATAAAATAAGACCGATGCTGGTTTCTTAACAAGTATTATTTAAGTAGTAAAGGGGCGCCAGGCTAAGGGGGCGGGGTCGAGCGCTCCCCTTCGCCCTCCTGTGGCTACGCCACTGATTGAGGTTGTCGATCATGATAAAATTATATTAACCTCTGATTAGGTAACCTTTGAGCGGTGTACTGAATTAAAGAATATTCAAGAATTAAGTTTCAATCTCGGATAATGTATTACCAAAGGAAATTATAGCTAATAATTTTCTTCGGTACTACTAGAGTTACAGTCAATCGGTGCACTCGGCTATTAGATCATTTTATTTCGCAGATTCGCGCTCTCGTGGGTGCATGATCTTTTCTTTATTCCGTAGAAATAATTATTTTTCAGCCACGGCAAATCTCGGAACATAGTCGGACAGCTGACAATGACATTTGCGAAATGACATTTCTACTACGTCTTTCACAATCATTGTATTTTTCCCAGTGTTTTTCGTGATTCTGCATGAATTTAATCTCCTGAATAGTTCTGAAATTGAAATATCCACTCCAAAATAATTACAACCGACACGGTAGACAAAATAAAGTTTCTGAAACAAACAACACTCACTTGGCAAATGCCCAATACGATATCCCGGAAGTGAAGTTTTGGTAAGTCATATTCCTTTTTCATTGTGCGTTTTTAGAAAGTTTTGCCTTTTCTTTTGTAGTTATAGTATAAAAAAACACTTTTAGTGCAATAGATTCGTAACGTACTTAAGTTTAAAGAACAATCTTGAGCTGTTATGCATTCCCATCCTGTGGGGAAAATTCCACCTATGCCAGTTGATTTTGAAGTTGAACTTAGGAATAGGTTAAAGTTAAAAAAGGTGAACGTATTTGTGTTAATTTCGTTTTTCTTTGTTTGTGCATGACTTCTTTTAACATGTGCTTCTTTAACAATTTAAATATAGGTATTATATTATAGGTACTTACCTACCTAATACATTTTATAGTGATTGTAATTTTGGTGATTCAGGATTACCAGGCAACAGCCTTTCGAACAATTTTTATTACATAAGTTATGCTGGTTTTACGTTTGTGTCATTTTTCGTGTATTTCTTGATGTATTTTACTGATATTTGAATTTCTACATGAAATCAGCTGTTTTACATCTATCTATCTATCAAACTTATATTATCTACTTACAGTATTTATTATTTAATAATCAAAAACCCTTTGCCTTTGTGGCCAAAAACGCACTGAAATATAGTATTTTCTTTCAAAACAAGCAATTGATACAAAAATTCTATTGTGTCAATATATACCTACTTACATGTCTTGTATTTCTGCAAGGTCAATGAACATTTTGCTATTTACATTTGTAGAATTGCTACACACATGAAGACATACATGGTAAATTACACAAATGTAAAATCAGGATTAAGCAGAAGCCGAGGCAGAAGTTGACTAGAAGAAGGGTTATAGCTCGGGTTATAGGTACACTTAACATCATAATATATTCACCAACAAATGGTGAGGTCTGCATATGGCCAATCATGGTAATAACTATTATATCAACATAGGAATATGCGAGGGAATATGTTAAGAAAGAAGATGTTAAGAAAAATTAAAAAACCTGCTACTGAAACAAACTTAGCTCAAATAATGTATCCTCTCTGTTTCTAAAAGCTGTAGAAGCGAATGACATAAACCATATAAGTACCTGAAAAAATTACAGTTCCCCGGGAATAGACAAAATTGGCATCGAACTTATTGAGAAAACCCATATTTATAAATATGTAACCAAATCCTTAGTACCTACATATCATAAACCTAATCTTCAGTATGGGTGAAGTTCCCGATTAATTTAATATCTTGATAGTAACCCCAATCTTTAAATCTGGCGATAAATCAAATCTAAATATCTACCGCCCGATTAGCGTAATAAACAATTTTTCAAAAATTTTTGAGAAGTGCCTTAAAGACAGACTTCTACATTTTCGTCAAATAAACAAAATTCTTTAAAAAAATGTACAGGTTTCTGAGTGGTTCTGGGACTTCAAATGCGGACTAAACAAATAACGGAAAAATTGGAAAATGGTGATAAATGTATTGCGGTATTTTTGGATTTGGCAAGTGCCCCAGAGAACCGTTCTGGGACCCATACTTTTTAATACATATATACCTTTCACTAACTATTTAGGAATAATTATTGACAAACATTTAAAATGGGACCAACATATTTTAAAATTAACCTCAAACATAAGAAAATTAATCCATAAATTTTATTTATTGAGGGACATTTTAAGGGAAACTATCTTGATTAATGTCTACAGGTCTTTGGTTGAATCCGTGATAAGATATTATGGTATAATAGTCTGGGGTGGTCTATATAGGAATTCTCTGAAACGACTTGAAGTGGTGCAGAACTATATACTTAGAATTATTTATGGGAAGAAAAAGAGATATTCAACTAAGTTGTTATACTCTGAAGAAATATTTAGTGTTCGCTCATTGTACATCTTATTTACCTGTATTTATATACACACATCTCCAAATTTAAAAAACATTACAAATCATACATATGAAACAAGAAGTAGAACGAATAGGCATATAGTGATTCCAAATGTAAATAAGAATAAGAGTCAGAGGTTTATAAATTGTCTGGCACTGAAGTTCTATAATGTGATCCCAAATGAAATAAGGAAAATTTCCAGCATAAACCGTTTCAGCAAGAGTTGCAGAAGTTATATTTGTAAAAATATTGACAAGTTTGGTTTTTTTCAATAAAAATTGTACTATAGTGTTAAGGCTATAATTTAGTTTAAGTTAGATTAAGTGTACTATCAGCAGCATCTTGGATTGACTTAAATTATATTGTACTGATTTTTTTTTGGTAAAGTTTTTTAGAATAAGGCAAAAGCTTGCACTAGATGCACACACAGAGATTAATTTTGCTGGGTGCACCTTTACTACCCCATTTTTTATTTATAAATAGTTTTGTAAGCTATTAATTGTTTTTGTACAGTTCAAAAGAAAATATTAATAAATTATGTTATGTTATTAACTTGCTGACTGATGTACAAACTGAGGATGGCTCTATAATACCATACGCGAACGACACGGCAGCAATATTCTCCGCTAAAACTTGGCAGGACGTAAAAAACAAAACGAACACCGGATTGGCTAAAATAAAGATATGGCTTGACACTTTTGGATTACCCCCCAATGTATAAAAAACCAACTACATTAAATTTTCTTTGACTGAAGCAAATCGTTGCCATTTTGAAAGCAGTCGCATCGAAAACTTTAATGAGAGAATTAAGGTAAAGGACCCAGTAGCTGACATGTTAAGGGAAAATTTCAGAATCAATATGACTTTCCACTGGTTTATTCAATTTTTTAGAGAAAAGTAATATGATGTTGATGTGTCTCATGGTGTTTTGTACCTCTTACAATCGTAAAAATACCTTTATTGATTACCTAGCTTAAAAAAAATATCATAATTTTTTTGAATTAGTGTAAAATACCCAATAGCTGACCTACGAAAATTTGGATATACTCATTTCTTGACAACATTTTGAACCAAAAGCTGACATTTCAGCCAAAACTATTTTATTTATTAATCTAAATGAAGTAGTTTAAAGCCATATCGAAATACAAATATTTGTTATTGTTTCTCATTGTCAAATAATTTTTAAAAACATTTAGAACACGATTAAACCAAAATTTTATAAGGATTCTCTTTAATACCATTAGCTAACAGTCTTAGACCCATTGGTTGACACCTTGTAGTTCAAATGAAAATATAAGAGAAAATCTAGAATACTTGTTAAATGATACATATATTACCATACAAACATAATTTAGTTAATAAACTAACTTTGGTAGAACACCACCCTTCAGGGTTCTGAACACAGCTACGTCCATAGGCTGTATTAAATGCGTCGCGTTTGGGTAAAGGGCTACTAAAATAATTCAATTTTGATCACAAAAACGGCTAGTATGAAGTGTAAGGTGCGATACATGACCGTCTATAAATAGAATTACTGGCAGCTCGATTTGTTTCTCTGTAAGCCATGGGTAAAATATATTTGCTATAAACTCGTAGAAGGTTTTCCCCGTCATCCACCCTGAGTTTGATTTTCCAATGCCCCATGATTCTGGGACACTGAAGGCAATGTCTTTGGGAATTCGTTCATACCTAAATAAAATCATGGGTGGGGCCATATCTCCGGCAGCATTTCCGGTGACAAGAACTGTTAAGCATTCTTTCTCATCGTTATTAACCACTTGGTATATGTTTTTCTCTCCTTTTTTTGCCAACACTTTGTCCCCCTTGGGATTAAGGAAAAAGGCTGCTTCATCACAGTCAAAAACTCTTGCAGGGTAATTGAGAATATCTTCGTGCTTGGAATTCTGCAAATATTCAAAAACCTCTTGAAACCAAACACCAAGCCGTTCTTGAGTAACGGAAGCTCTGGAGCTTGTTACATTTTGTGGCGTCCTTAGAGAAATTTCGGGATTTCTCTTTAAAAAAAGTGCACACCATTGTTTGCCTGGACGGTCGTTTTTAAAAGGGGTTCGCCGCTTCAGTTCTTTGATGAGTTGTTGCACGCTGTCTAGTAGCCCATTTTTGCTAATTGGAAACCCTGCTCTTGCTGTATTAATTATCCATTCACAAAGAATTCTCTCCTCCTCTTTGTTGAGATAGGATTCTGGGCCCATTTTCGAAGTTCTGGGATATTTTCCATTCGTTTTATAAAGTAGAGTAATTCTCGGTACACCATGTTTTTTGGCCGATGCAGCTACTGATAATCCCTTGTCACAATCTTCCAATGCTGAAAACATACTCTCTTCCGTGTAGTTTTTAAAAGTTTTTTTCTTTGGAGTAGCCATTTTTTCCACCTTCAAGACCTGAAAGGAGCAAACGTTGACATATCAAGCACCAAAAGTTGACAGGGGGTGTCAGCGATTGGATATCGGCACGTTAGAACTGCGAAAGTCACATTTATGAGTAATGTCTTTTAAGAGGAATGAAAAGAGATCAAAAACAAATTCAAATGATATAAACCGCTTTGGAACCAATACTTGACAACCCCCTGAAAAACCTAGCCTCAAACAAATTAAAGGTAAACAAGTACAGCAAACAGTCACTTTTACTTCCTACTATAAGATGAATTTTCCTCATCATAAAAATATGATACATACCTTGGCTACCACAACTTTTCCACTAGAGATTTCTTAACACATTTACTAAAAAACACTATTTAAGTTCACAACAACATGCACCTGTTAATATAACATGACACCATTTTGGCGGGAAAAGTACTGTCAAGGTTAAAATCATACAATGGGTAACAGATGGAGACAGTTGTCTTATAGGCATGTTTTAGTGGACTTTATTGCAGACAAACTCTTATTTTATCGAAATTTTGGTAGGGCTGTCAACTATTGGAGACCTGTCAGCTACTGGGTCCTTTACCTTAAAGAAAAATTTTATATGAAAACTTATCTGGGCGTAATGATCGACAAACACTTAAAATGGGACCATCATATCCTTTATCTTACAAGAGATTTATGAAAACTTATTAGCAAATTTTATATAATACCTACCGGAAATTCTAAACGAGAGACTTTAATTATCTGTTTATAAAGTCATTGCTAAATCAGTAATACGATATGGCATAATTGTGTGGCCATCCTTCCATGAAAGCTTGCCTTGCGCTTTTTATATGTTTATCCTGCCATATTTTACCAAGGGTATATCCTTCATTTAACCAAGTTTCATCCATATAATAGATATTCCTGTTTTCCCTTTGAAACTGTCTAACTGCCCTCAAATATCGTCGTCGCCAGCAAATGATTTCGTCTTTCTCTACTAAAAGTGATTTTCTGTTTTGAATTTTTTCATAACAAAAATTAATTTCCTTCAAAGTTTTCCATAGTTTTTTCTTACCCATGGGTGGAATAAAACCATCCTTTTTCACAAGGTGGGTATTTCTTTTTTTAAGTAAACGAGTGTATGATTATTCTGATGGCAGGATTGGTAGTTTACTTTTGTGCCAAAAAGTTTAATCTGCGCTGGTAATCTTCTGGTTGTAGATGATGCACTAAATGAATATTGTATGGAAAAAACCCATTTCCTTTTAGGATTCTGCGACACGAACTTACTGTAATATTAGTTTCATCTTTTAATTTTTGTAATGACGTTTGTGGACTATTTTCTACTATTTGTAGGACTATAGCTACACTTTCGTCATTCGTAACCCTCTTTCTTCTTGGAACCTTTCCCTTTTTAAAGCTACCATGTAGCTAAGTTGGTACACAAAGCTACAAAAGATTTGCGATCGGGCGTTGGTCTATCTGGAAAACGAGCTCGATAGCAGCGCACAGCTTCTGAAGCATTTTGATGGCATTCTCCATAAACTAAAACCATGTTCAATTTGTCTTGATTTGTATGGTGAACAATTTTTATTTTAAAAATGTAGAAATTGCTAAATTAGTAATACGATATGGCATAATTGTGTGGCCATCCTTCCATGAAAGCTTGCCTTGCGCTTTTTATATGTTTATCCTGCCATATTTTACCAAGGGTATATCCTTCATTTAACCAAGTTTCATCCATATAATAGATATTCCTGTTTTCCCTTTGAAACTGTCTAACTGCCCTCAAATATCGTCGTCGCCAGCAAATGATTTCGTCTTTCTCTACTAAAAGTGATTTTCTGTTTTGAATTTTTTCATAACAAAAATTAATTTCCTTCAAAGTTTTCCATAGTTTTTTCTTACCCATGGGTGGAATAAAACCATCCTTTTTCACAAGGTGGGTATTTCTTTTTTTAAGTAAAACGAGTGTATGATTATTCTGATGGCAGGATTGGCAGTTTACTTTCATCCTCATTTATTACAGTTTATTTTCTTCCTGTACTTCTTTTTGGTGACCTGATGGGGCCGCGTTTATCCTCGTGCACAAGTCGGTATATTGTTGACTGTCCGACTCCAGTCATATTCGAACACATTTCAACTATTTTTGCAACTCCGAATGTTATATGAAATAATAATTGGGCAACGCCTATGGAATACGGTGAGGACCACTGGGTTTTATAGTTCAATAATGATTTATTACTCTCTCGCATTAAGCAACAGAATATAAGATTTAAAATATCGTACCAACTGATATAAAAAAAACATTACCAACGTGAAGTTATACAATCATAGATGTAGAATTTACCTCGCCTCCGAGATTGCCTCTAATTGGCCGAAATTTCAGGGAATGTTTTAGACATGTTATAGTTCTGATAAAGAACGAAATATGTACTTTTGTGGTGATATTATTTTTCTTGTAATGTAGATTTAGTTTTGGATGTGTGATGATGTGTTCTGTGTCTGTGTGTTTCTTTTTTGTCTTTTCTGTGGTATAACATTATGAATGTTGGATATGCTTGATATTGCAATACAAATCTACTTTCCTACAATACCTACAAATCCTACTAAGTATACGATTTTTTCTTCTGCACATACAGATGTATTATTAAAGCATCTAGGTGCAAAATAAACTATACTCCGCAAAATGGAAATATAATGTATTATTGATATTAGTGCTGAATAAAGTTGAATTGAATTGAAAATATTTATTTTCGGGTCTATAACTCAACTACTGCTGATTAATGCCACCAAATTTTAACTGCGGCACAAAGATACGGATTAGGGGGTTGCCACAGTTATGCGGGACATATATGTTCTAACATATTCATGCCAGAAACTTTTGGACCCTATTACGTACCTACGGGGCACACCACTAGACCTAGTCAAGTCGTATATATCCGATAGGTATCAACAAGTGCATATGGAGGACAGGAACTCACCGTTACCGGTTACAAGGGGTGTCCCGCAGGGCTCAATTTTGAGTCCCGTGCTATTTCTTGTGTGTATTAATGATCTTCCATCCAATATCTCATTTCAAGACTGTCTGACACTTCTCTACGCCGACGATACCACCCTGGCCATTAGATGCCATAGAAATGTAAACATTAATGATGTGGCTTCTGATGTCTTAGGGGAGGCCAAAACATGGTTTGCAGCCAATTTTCTCAAACTAAATGACTCCAAGACACCGGTATTAAATTTTTAAACCGGAGCAGCGGCTGGTGGTGAGAGCCAACCCACAAAAAATTCTTGGGTGTCTTGCTGGATGCAAGCCTGCGATGGCAGGGCCACATTGATGGTCAGTGTGTGGTCGGCTGTCGAGCTGAGAAGGGTCCGCTTCAATATAAGTGCGAGAGCAGTAATTGTTGCATATCACTCCCTCTTTCACTCGGTGATGGGTTACGGCTTGCTTGCACGGAGTAACGCTGCTCAAACTCATTTAGAGCGGGTGTTTCGTAACCATACGACAGCTATTAGAATACTGGCAAACATAAACAATATTGAAAGCTGTAAAACGCACTTTGCCTCATTAAACAATACTGACGTTATATGGTCAAATAATATTGGACAACATTACCAACACCAAACTGCACATTAACACACAACAGGCACACTCGGACGTACATGACTATAATACCCGGAACAAGGGCAGCCTTCTTATTCCAAGGCATCTAAACACAACTACCTGGAATTGAGTTGTTTAATAAATAACCTACATCAATAAAGTCACTGAATAATGGAGCTTTTAAGAAGAGACTAAAAAAATTACCTGATTTGTATAAGTCCTTATAGTATAGCAGATTTTACGGTAGCTTTAAGACTAAACCCAATTGAAGGCAGTAATAACAACAACAACAACAACAACAACAACAACAACAACAATAATAATAATGTCTAGTGTGTACTGCTTAACTAGTGTATTGTATTGTGTTCATTTTAATATTTCAATATGTTAATTAATTGTATCATGGTTCAAGTCATTTAATTTTATATTTTGTATTTTATTTTCTACATTTTTTTATTCTAGTTATTAGTTAGACGTACTTATCTATAAAAGTGACACACTTTTTAGAGATAAATATTGAATAAATAAGTAAATACCTACCTGTTTGTTTAATTTTCGTATGTATAATATAATGTACCATGTAAGCAGTCAACTTTATAATTTATTAAGTAATTTTAATTATACTTACAGTAAAAAAGTGCCACTTTCATTTTTAATATGCTATTGTTTAACACGTTGCTGCACTTAATAATTTAGAGCATATTTTGCACAGTCGCTTGTATTTTAATGAAATTGATTTTGTGGTAAGTTTTTGTGACTTCATTTTGTTATGTACCATTGCATTTGTTCTGGTCACAGTTTAAGATATACTTAGTCTAATCCCTAAGATTTGTCTTTTAAATTAGTACTATTGCCTCATTTTCGAAAAACAATCTGCAAAATCTAATATTAAAATCAAAAAAGCTTCTTACTAAGATTTATATACTTTCAAAATGATTTCAGTATGATAGAGCATTGTAATGATTAGGTATATTGCAAATGAGTAATTGCCGCAAAAGTAAGTAATTGTGTGTCCCTTATTGTTTGAAAATTAAAACTTTCATGCTTTAAAATATACTGTGACAAAATGACGTGGTGGTGATAGACTTGGTTAAGAGAATGTTGTAGCTTGGAGACCAAGTTAGTGTCATTCCGCACAATTTAATAGAGACTTTTCCCCATCTATCCTGTAATCTAAATCGAGGCTAAAGCACTCTTGAAGAATCTGGAAGATCAGATGGTATCTGGACGTATCTCGAAGTTCTGATACCTTCTGATGTAGCCATTAAATAATATTGTTAGTATCTATTCAGATGTACTTACCCACCTGGACCTTGTCTAAATCTAAGAGTCAGTTGTAGCTGGGGTAGGATCCCTTACTCCTCTAGTCAGCTGGTCAGCAGGCGTACGCACAGTATTAAGGCTTGCACACACCGACGCGGCCACGGTAGCGGTGGCGATCATATTAGCGGTCGGGCGTATTCACACCAAAGCGGTGAGTGGAGCTGTAAGGTAGTTGCTGTTTACAGATTTTATGTATACGAAAATATACTGACCCTTACCTCTTTGTTTATACTTGAGACAGCCACTCTTATCTACAAGAATCGTAGAGCATTTCTGGGCCCCACCCCCCACTATGAGACTCGCCGGGCTCTTGACCTTCCTCTTCCACTGCCCATTTCATCAAGGGCTTTCACCCAGAGATCTCTAATTTACCAAGGAAGAAAAATATTTAACAACTTACCCTTGAATATTAGGACTGCTCCCTCGGTGCGGCTTTTTCGAAGGTCTCTTACAGCACTGCTGCTGGAGAGAGCATATTATTCTTTGGACGAATTTTTCGAGTGACGACTAGACAGTGCGCCTCTGGGTGTCTGGAATATAGTTTTTCGGCTACCTTTATGTGTCGCATCCTCCTTACCTCTCGCTTATGATTGGGTACGCTTAATGATTATGCACATTATACACATTTTTGACTTGAAATTTGATTTCTAATAGTTTTCTATGTTTTGTCATTAAGTTTCTCTGTTCCCTTTTATGTTTTTTATTGTTTATTTACTTTGCTTTGTTGTTTAGTTTCTTTTACCTACTTTAGATTTTAATGTTATTTATACGTTTTTGATTCAATTGTATATTTTTTAAAATATTTTAAGTCTTATTTATTAATAATGCTTTGTCACATAAAACTTTGTTTTTCTTGACAATAAAGTATTTTTTAAATTGAAATTTGAAATATATTTTTAAACGTCCAGGTTTTATTTTTGTTTCTATTAATTGTTATTATGATAGACGATCAGTAAGAAGATCGAGATTTTGTTACTATTAGCTCTTTATCCCATACTTTGTTTTTAGCACTTATATTTTTATAATTTGGATGGCTCAAATCAAAATATGGGATATAATTTAACAACTATTAATAATTCTATTATATTATTTGCCATTACTACTGTCACTTCTCGCAGTCAAAGTTGACACGTTGTATTTGACCGTCACCGCATATGAGAACGCTGCCCTAGGCCGCTTGATCTAGACCTGCCCGCGCTGGTATGATTTCATTCATTTATTTATATGTGTTTAGATTGGCCGCCACCGCCACCGTGGCCGTGGCCGCGTCGCGTCGGTGTGTGGAAGCCTTTACCCGCGTCCGCGAGACTACCGCGAACCGCAGAATCGTCGTTGAGTAAACCTTATAAGTAGTTTGGTCAAAAATTATGCAAATAAACAAGTACTTTCTCAAAACACTTGAAATATATTACATAGAAAATTAAAGTGATACTTTACAAAAGGAGCCTTAAATATATTCACAAAGGAATATTTACATCTAGCGAGAAAGAGAGGTTTCGAAACTAAAGCCCAACTAGATAATTACTCAGTATTCAAATTGAATAATCGATATGCGTCTAATGAAAATCCCCAATAAAAAGAAATAAAAAAAAAGAACAAAATGTACTACCAGATGGTACACATCTAACCCCAAAACACTGATTAATAAACGATAAGAAATTAAATTGACCTTTATAAAATTAAGAAAAGGATCACTTTTCACGAGAATTAGTAAGTCGACTAGAGAGTTCGGTAAAAATCCCGGAACTGATTTTACTGCGTTTTTGAAAGAACTTGTGGCCTTAATATTACACCCCTTGGCTCCTAAAATCCTAGCCTTTTAACTTTAAACCAATTAAAATTCCCAAAACAAGTAATGGTCGTTCCCGCGTCCCATGACTGATGGTACTTGACCAATCACAGGTGTAATTGCACTTCTATCTTTTTAAACCCTCATTGACCGCCCCCTTAATATTCTTGGGCTGTTCACCGATAGATGGCTCGCCTAGTCCACGGAAAGGATATAATTGAAAATTTTGATTTCCTCCATAGAAAATGACTTAAACCTATAATTATTTATACAAAATAACAAGGCCCTAATCTAATTATACCTAAAAAGAGTTAGAAATGTATAAAATAACCTACAAAGTCGTTTTTGCTTGTTTCTTGTGTTTTTCAGGTTTTAAGTAGATAAAAAAAAACACATCTAAAACTTTTGTACAAGGTGTATAGGGCAGATACCGGTTTCAGTCTCAAAGTCGCAGCTTTATCTATTTTTCTTTTAATATCAAACTATATGATTCAATTTTCGCGCATTCTTTGTTTTCGAGAGCCGTTGCATGTGATAATAAAAACCATGTGTTCTCCAACTTTCTAAACTAATCCCTAGTAGGTAAGGGTACTTTCTAAGAAAGGTACTTTTTCTAGCAGATTTATGTTTTAAGTATCCATAGAGAATATCTTTTTTTAAATCCAAAACTTGTCAATCTTAGAAATATTTACTGTTGTTGCTTTTAATCAGGAAGTACCATAACGAATGAAATTAGGTCCAAAAAGGAGTTAGGTCTATATTACAGAAAATATGTTCTATAGTTTGATTTAGTGTTTAGCTTTTTAAAGATAATAAAACCCTGGCTTTCCCCAATACGAGCCACATGTTAACTGTTAATTTCTTGGAAAAGTTTCTTCCAGTAAAGCAAGCTTTTTAAATACAAATAAAATAAAATATTCTATGCTGTTATTGCTGTTACACACTTTATTAGGTTTCTCTAAATTGCGCTTCAAATTTCGTCTGTTGTTTATAACGTCAGTCCCGTGCCGACGCTTTTAAACTGACGAATGATGCACAAAATTGGAAGGGATAACGGTGATTCGAGTTTAAACCTTCCGATTTGTTTCAGTCCTTGCCAGTTTTTAAACCTTTTGAATGCAATAGTACAAGGTGTAACGCGACATTCAGTCTGTCCCGGGTGCTCAATAAATATTTGTTCTTTTATGAGTCAATTCTGTTACCAAGGTAAGAATATTCAAATGTTGCTATTATTAATTTATGATTATACTTTTTATTTATTATTACTTGTCTTTTGCCAGTGCTAATTCCCATGAACATTGTCAGTTCCGTGTCAAAATAAAGTCACTGACATTTTTATTTAAGTCGGTCAATTTTTATACAATTGTAAGATATTTTTATTTATAGGGACACACAAGGGGTAAAATTAGTATTGAAGAGCAGAAAGGGAGCGGGAACAAGAACGTAGAAGAAAGATACGAGAGGATCCTGTGAAAAAAATAAGAGGAAAAGCAAAAATATCTCGGGCAAAAGGAGCAGAAAATAAGAAAAGTATTACTGATATGACCCTCTGTAATCGACGCCAAAAACTCAAAGAATGGAGAAAGTACATCAAAGAATTTAGACTAGAAGAAAGATTAAAGATGAAAAGGAATGTAGAAAATATGTTACAAGAGAATATAAAAATCTCAAAAATATCTTTAAATAAGATTATTCATTCTTATCACCTTGCTCAATATAAGCTTTATTAGAGAGCACATGCTTGGAACTTTAATGAACACTACATCTTGAGTAGGTACTTATTTATTTAGTAGCTCATTTTCTTTTAGTGCATACAAGTAATTCTAATACTTAGACACCATTATAATATGTAAGTGTGGAATTAATATTATACCTAAGTGTTACCAAAATTTATAATTTTATTGTAATATGTAAATAAATTTGGTAAATAACAAAGATTTCATTTTTTCTTCATGTTTAAAGATGCTTTTCGTAGGTATTCAGTTCTTTAGAGTTTGTTCAGGTTAGTTCAGGTTACATTAATTGAATTCAAGGTCAACTTATTCTGATTCAACTTGAATTTTCAAAATGTATTTGCATTTTATACTAGTGTTTTCGTCTTTTTAAGAAAATTAATTTTTCTAGTTTACTTGTTTCAGTATTTTATGCAACAAACCCTAGAATGTTTTAACACTCCGACAATCACATCAAGAATTTTCGTACTATAATTCTTACTTGATTTAAGTTCCTTTTAATTTTTATAATTATTAATTTTCGCATTTTGTTTAGTTTTAAAGTAATAAATATAATGCTTTAGTAGGTACTTTGTAAGTTTTTGAATCAATTTTCTATTCATTTATGTATACCTACCGGGTGTACAACTAAGAAAGGCGGCCGGCTGTATCTGGGAAACCAATGCTCGTAACTTAGGTTTGGATTAACGGAATTGAGCCAGATTGAACTTGTTGGAAAGATCATTTATTGTTCTAGTCAATAATTAATGATTCAACTCTTTGTGGATATTACAGTGGCCGCTAGAGGGCGTTATTTTAAAAAGCGGTAAATTCCCCATTTTTTCTTGTAAATTTCAAATGGTACCATATATCTTTTTTAGCAAACTTAGATAGGACAACTAATTACAGAAAAAATACCCACAAACGGCTTTGCTACCAATGTGAGTAATTATTAATCTTTTACCGTTTCCCGAAGGTGCTTTTATTCGAGTGGACCATCCTTCCATGAAAGCTTGCCTTGCGCTTTTTATATGTTTATCCTGCCATATTTTACCAACGGTACCTATAACCTTTATTTAACCAAGTTTCGTCCATATAATAGATATTCCTGTTTTCCCTTCGAAACTGTCTAACTGCCCTCAAATATCGTCGTTGCCAGCAGATGATTCCGTTTTTCTCTATTATAAGTGATTTTCTGTTTTGATTTTTTTCATTACAAAAATTCATTTCCTTTAAAGTTTTCTATAGTTTCTTCATACCCATGGGTGGAATGAAATCATCCTTTTTCATTTTAGACATTATTTTGTCCAAGGTAGGTATTTCTTTTTTTAAGTAAAACGATTGTATGATTCTTCTGATAACAGTCTTTACGTCCTCATTTATTACAGTTTCTTTTCTTCCTGTCCTTCTCTTTGGTGACCTGATGGGGCCACGTTTATCCTCGCACACAAGTCTGTATATTGTTGACTGTCCGACTCCAGTCATTCGAACACATTTCAACTATTTTTGCAACTCCGAAAGTTATATGAAATAATAATTGGACTACGTCTATGGAATACGGTGAAACCCCTGGTTTATATAGTTTAATAATGATTTATTACTCTCTCGCATTAATCAATAGACTATAGTACTGACATGACCATTACACTGAACAAAATATAATTTTTAAATTAAGAACTGTACATGGAAACTTAAACCTAACTTAATTAAAATTAACACTGATTATCTTTGTCATTATATTAGGAATATTAAATTTGTATTATAAAATAAACTAAAAAATAAATTATTTTAATTCACTTCATTTAAATTTTTTTACCTTATCATCATCATGCCCTTTGGTATAATTTTTTTTGGCAACTTATCTCTAGTGTACGAATGGTTTTGTCGTTTATTTGGCCCTTGGCCATGGTCATTATGAATAACACAAAACTGTACTCTTAAACTAGAGAAGTAAAGCTCCTTAAAGGTATTTTCTAAATTGCTTTCATGAGCATGAGCGTCCAGAAATTTGTATAAAAGTATATGCCCCTTTTTGCTAACTCTATTACTTTTTCTTTCGCATAGGACGACTCTGAGTTGCCAGGGATATTAGAGTACTCTTTAAATGACGTAAATAAATGTGAGGGAATCATCTCAGAGGATAATAGATTTTAAAATATATCCAGCGACATAGGCACATATGCCATCAGATTATAATAATAAAGAGGCAATTAAACAGAAACACACTAAAATTTCACAACTATAGCATTAAATATCAAACAATGAATGTGAAGAACTAACACGTCCGAACATTGAACTACTTAGTGGTCTCATGCATCTGCTAGGGTTGGGGCCTATCTACATCGTTTTGAGAGGACAGTTCGTTGAAAAAATGTGCTAAAAATAATAGAACTGAACCAATTTTTATTATAAATGTCAGCATACCTAACTTTCAAAGCACATTTAGCTAACATACCTGTGATATAAGGTCAATGAACCACCCGAAAATTCGTCGAAACATGTAAAAACCGCTTGCATACGTAAAACAAAGACTTAAACAGCTAGTTATGATATAAAAGTTTAAAACATATCTTTGGAGTCCTTACAAACAACAATTCGTTCGGGGTTTCACAGTTCACTTGAGTTCACAGAACTCCTCTTCTTTGTTTGTTTTTTATCCAGAAGCCGATAAGTAAATGCTTTAGTAAGTTGGCCTAGTCTATTTTTGGGTTAACAGTAACTCATGTCTCTTTTTCATATATCAATAATATGAGATAGAGGTAGTCAACAGATTGATATGCAGTCTGATGTGTCGCAAGCCAGCAAAGGGCAGTGCCGACCGTAGGGGCCCTCTGGTGGCAAATCCGCCAACTAGTTATGATGACTCATTTAAAATTCAGTCCAAGCGGTAAGTGTAACACCGTAACACCAGCAGAACAATGAGCGAGATGTAATACGATGAAGTGGGGAAAGCTTAATCTACATCTTTATTCTTCTACCTTATTACTAGGATATGGGCGGCCAACGGTTTTTCACACAGGTATAGTGAGTGGCAAGCCCCTTTATGACGGTTTAAGTGAGAAGTTGGGTGTAACGTCAGTCAATTTGAGGTTTTATTATAGCTAAATTATTGCTTTGAGGCCTAAATTATTAATGGCCTGTTAGTTATAACGGCCATATAACTCCCATGATAACTAACTGGTATACTTAAAAGTTTTCTTGTACTGAGAGTGGCATAAGTGGTCATAAGTTGATTAAATATAACTAAAAATTTCCAATAAATAAAAATAAATCTAGATAATTTTATTGTGAATGGGGAACAAAGAGTTCCAGATATTATTTGCAGTAGTTTTAAGTATAAAAAATTCCAGGAAAACCTAAATTGCCTTATCTGCGATGTGTTTTTATATCTCAAATACTGTAGCATTTAAAAAGAATCTGAAATTGAAGTGACATTAAAATGTTGCTTTTAGAATTTGTTGTTTAAATAACGATAATATCTTTCTCGGCAAACTGCGATCTTTTTTATAGATATAAATCCATTTACTAAAATTAGATTTTCGAAAAGATAATCCAACTGATGCCAAGTTATCTAGGAATATGTTTTATTGGTTTGCCAATATTTTTTCCGAACCCATTACAAACATAAGGAAGTAATGACCTACTATTTTATAATACAGATATAAAAAAAAACTTTTATACACGCAACGTAGAAAATTCCATGCAAATTTTTAGGTGGTCAAATATTGGCTTCCCTAATTATTTTAAAGAAACAAACTATAGTAGAGATTGTTTAAAAATAATGAGACCCCAATAAAACGTGCAACAACAAACGCTACAGGGTATTCTTTGTTTTCATACAAATTAAAAGCAAGAATAAATTAAAGGGAATATCCAGTTGACGCCCTTCAAGGAGAGTAAAATAATAAATCACATAAGTCTTAGTGTTCTATCTTTTACCAGGTACCCAAGCGTGTACCTAAGGAAGTGAGGCATAATGTAATATGAGGGTGTATTTTGTATCCCTTTATAAACTATTTAAATATAAATATAATAAAAAAAGAACAATTAAAAAATATATTTCATATTTATTTTTATAACATTTTTATAAAGAAATAAACATCTCCCAATCTTTTCTTTTCCAATAATTTGCTTATTAAAAAATGTTTTGCTTTGGGCCCAAATTAATTCAATAGCGTTGAAAATGCAGTGGTAGTAGTAGTAGTAGTACTTTGCATTGTCCATAACAAGAAGCGAGGGTTTTTCGAGCCGAGATAAAAGCTGTTCTTCCAACCATTTTTCAAACAATGTAGAGTTCATGTTGTCATGATAGTCAGCGGTTTTATTTTTTGTAGAAAAAACTAAGTCTGCCCCATCTATAAAGCCATCTTTGGTGCCAGCATGCAAAACTATATATCTTTTACCGTCTGATTTATTTAAAACTGATTTGATGTTGTCATCATGCCATGTTCTAATGTCGCTACCATTTTGAAATATCCATGTTTCGTCTATAAAAAGCACATCTAACGGAGTTTCTGATAACAAGTTTTCTGTATATTGTCTCAAAAATTTTATACGTTTTGAAACAATATCCGGTTTCTCCATAATGTAGCGCCTGCCACTGTCCCTTTTAAATTTAAATCCCAAATGCTTTAACAAATGACCTAATGTGGAATTGCTTAGGTCAACAATTTGTTTGGCATGCAACTCCTCTTTTAGCTTTTGCCGTGTGACATACTTATGCGTGGTAATCATATTGTAAACTACGTTCCTTATTTGAGTTTTCCTTGCCTCAGTTAAATCCCTTGTTTTTGGGGCACGCTTCTCTCTATTAGCCTAAAGAGGAAATTGAATATTATAACTACATGTTCTTTTATTACTTTATAATTAAATATAAATACTTATAATAAATTACAATCCTTATATATTATATAATATAAAAATCGCATAATTTTTTGGTCCATAAACGTGTAATACGCCGCTAATAATTGGCTAAAGGCTATTTTCTTTTTAATTTTGAAAATACTCCAAGACGTTTAAAATCATTTTCCGTGTCTCAGCGTTAAACATTTTGCACCAAATATTCCAAGTCGAATAAACCCCAAAATTCCTCGCCCGTACTTGAATTTTTGGGTACCTGGGAAAAGGTTCTTTGTTCCGCTTTAATTTATCATACCTGACAAAGAGACGCAATTAAGGGTTGGTACTTGCTAATTTCATGCCTATGATTTGTTTAGAAGAAAGGAAGATGATTAAAAGCTTATGTAGCTTATGTAGCTTTCTTTGTTGCAGGTTTTATTGCCCTTTCGGTCTTTTTAAATAATCTCTACTATATTAAGAATTAATTGAAGAGCGCTAAGAGCTGCACTCAAACTTTAACCCTTTTCGGTCAACCAGCCATCTCTAGAAAGGCAATGGCAAACCACCGAAAGTAATCTGCTTAAAAAATCTTCTCTAATGTAGCCGATCGGAACCGGCGTGGTTCGCTCAGCTCGGATAGTTGCCGGGAGGCCGCTGGTCTTGATTGCATGGCTATAGCCAAGAAAAGCAAACAACGAGAAGCGACAAAATCCCGAGTGTAGCATTGATTAAATGGGGACCAAATTATATGTCCGTCGCCTTGAAATTTTGACAGTTGGCCGGGTTATTACACTAAAAGAAGCACTAAAGCGATGAAGTAAATGCTTTACACTGAAATAAAAAATGTGGGTACCTAGTAAGAAGTACCTTTCATGAATATCTTCTGTGTTTCACGTAATTGGCTTTCTAGCAAATTTCGTAAAATCATAAAAAAAATTAAATAAAATGAAAATGTTTTATTGATTGTGCGTTACTTAGTGATAGTACATTTTAGAAAGGAAATGAAATAGTATATTACAAACCAAGAGTGGTAAGAAGCCTATTACACACGATTTCGAAAATTACGGTACGAGCGTTAGCCAAAATTGCCCTTGTTAATACAGACATTATAATATTACGTAACTGCTCTTACGCACAGCTTGGCTTCTAACAATATAGTGTGGGTAATTAGAGTTTTACGGATAAAGTAGACAGTGCGTAAGTAGGTTCTTACTAATATAGAAGTAGAAAAACAGTATTTTCTTATGTATCCCTTTATTTCTTTTTAAATATTGAACAGCAGTTTTGTTACCTTTTCTTACATTTTTAATCAACAATCCTAAAGCAGTGCAAATGTACTTACTGTTCAGGATCCTTTGGAAATGCAAATATGCTTATTCCTTGACCTTCTTTTGAGTGACACCCTCGAAACGCGCAGGTATTACCAGGCATAGTTTCACAATAGCAGCGCACTCACAAAAACAAACAGTTAAACAATACACTTGTTTCAACAAAAATGACAACTAAACTCGATAACGATAAATCATCGACTAACGGCTGAAACATGGCCGGCTTAACCTTATGACAGTTGGCCGGATTACCTCCCACTCCAATGATTTCGCCAAATGTCATATTGTCGCTTCTCGTTGTTTGCTTCTCGAGCTAAGGTCCTCGAGTCTATTTGTGGTAGGCAGGCTTCTGCCGAGTCTATACAATGACTTTTCCGAGCATCAACATGGCTTCCTACCGAGACGTTCTTACGAAACCAATCTGGGTGTGTACTCTCACTACTTTTTGATTCTGGAGCTCAGGTCGATTCAATTTATTTCGACTTTAAAAATGCTTTTAATTAGGCAATCCAAACTAGAATATGTTTGCCTGCCACGGTCATGTTGGAGTCACAAAGTGCTTCCAATATGGCCGTCAACGGCAAACGTCAGAAAAACTAACCTTTATTTTTGTGTGAACGTCAGTGTCAGTTTAAACAGCGATTTTGGTTTTGTGTGTTTTATTAAGTTATTGTTGTTGAATTCGCTTTTTTTTTCTGTTATTTACATTTATTAATACAACAAGTTGGTCATTTTGGCGGCAAACCGATTTTTAGGGTCGTGAGGTGCACAGAACTCGACTGAAAACTAAGCATTGAATCCGTGTATATTTGGCCACACATATTTGCCTTCCACGGCCATATTGAATTGTTCGTCGAATGTTTTTGAGTTCTGTGGAACGAATTCAATATGGCCGTGGCAGGCAAATCGTAATTTGACACATCGTTGGATTGCCTAATAGAGTAGACCATACTATTCTTGTCAACAAGTTAAAAATGTTTGACATCGTAGATCCGCTTTTACCATGGGTCGCAAGTTACCTAAATGTTTTTATATCTAAAGAAATAATGGTCACATCTGGCGTGCCACAAGGATCACACCTCGGTCCTATACTGTTTCTCATTTTTGTGAACGATCTTGTGAGTGTTTTTAAGAACTGTCACTTTCTATTATAAGCGGATGATCTGAATATATTTAGCAGGGTAAGTAGTGTGGATGACTACTTAACGCGAGATTGATAAATTTTTGGAATGGTGTAATACCAATAAAATTTATTTATTAATTATTGGTGTTTCCATACAATAGTGTACTTACACAAGTCATGTGAATAGGATTAACATTATTAAAATAATAAAATTATAATAAATAATTACAAATTACAATATGACACAATAAGAAAATAAAATTTGAGTAAGCTTTTAGCTTTAAAAACATTAAAAGCATAAGATATTAACTACTACAGTCACTACACACTAGACTAACAAATAGGCAACACATTAAAATTATAGTTCAAGATCAGATCTTAAGAACTTTTCAATAGAAAAAAAGGCACCCCTGATCAGCAATTTTTTCACTTCGCGTTTAAACAGAGAAATGGGTAAATCCTTCATTTCAGTAGGTATTTAATTACAAAAACGAATAGCCAGACAACCTGGACCGTCCTGACACCTCTTTAATCTGTGGTATCCGGGTACCAGATTACTCTTTGTCCGGGTATCGTGGCAGTGTATGTCCTGGTGTATTGTGCAATAAGCAAATCCTTCACATTTTTAACATTCTTGCGTTTAAGTGATTTCCGAAATGGCAACATTTTCAATGGCTCCTTTATGCGATTCGAAATGTATCAGAATAAATTCTTCTTGCATCCACACAATTGCCGAATGCTTGTCCATAAGTTAGATGCATATGAGCATTAATGAGATGTAATAATGACAAATTTTATTATTTTAATGCATGCTGTGTTTGAATAACTTATGTTAATAAACTTCATTATTAAATAAATTTGGAAGTCAATGCTTAAACGTGTTATAGAAAAAGTTTATTTTTTTCGAAAATGGCTTTTTTATCGAAATAAATGTAAAGTACCTTTTGTAAAGAGGAATGACCAGAGTATTTAAAAAATCAGTTTTCAGCTTTTTAAAATGACACCTGTCACAATTTTGGCCCAACGAGTGTGATGGCAAGTCCGTTCCTTACTTCCCTGACTTCCCTGACGATATAAACCAACTACTGTATTATGATTTTTATGGCCTACATAAAATATTAAAATTTCATTGAATTATACATGTATGCGTATAATTGTTTTGAAGATGTTGTAATTTTTTTCAATAACATATATGGGATGTAGATACACTAATTATTCTAATTTCACCACTTAAAAAGTTTGGACTAAAAACTAATTACATGCGTTTAAAAATGATGTCGTCGGATTCGTTTACTTTTGCCCTAACATACTATTTACAACATTTAGAAAATGTTGTGCCCCATTGTGTATTAAATACCGCAATAGAAATAATTGCTCTTTTATAGAAGATGGACGACATAGCCGACGTCGAGATGACTCAAGACCCACCAACGTCTAATGAGATTGCTTCAAAATGGTTAAAAGATCTAGACGATGGAAGTTTTTCCGTTAACCGCTTTAAAGAACATTGGGGTCACTGGGTACCCAAAATCTATAGTCCCTCCGTAAATGAAAATTGTTTAAATTGGCAGTTTAATGAAGAGCTTGGCAAGGAGGTTAGTTGCTTTGGGGTCATAAAAGCACAGTCTAGAAGACATGACTTATTTGGCATTCTTAATATCTACATTGTTTTATCGGAAGCCTCTATTTATTTTTGTTTTAGGTTCTTTTTAATCCCCTAGAGATTTTCATCTGTAGGGGAGACTCCTCAGAAGCTCTGCAACAACTGGATCATGCCAATAAGCATCCGTCAGTCTGCGGAAGATTCTTCAAAAATGCGGAACCTACTTACTCGTGCAGGGAGTGCGGTATGGATAAAACGTGCGTGCTATGCGTTGAATGCTTCAAGAACTCACCGCATCGCTTCCACAAGTACCGTATGGGTATGTCAGGTGGTGGTGGATGCTGTGATTGTGGTGATGTTGAAGCTTGGAAGAAAGATCCGTTTTGTGACCTTCATAAGGTAAAAGTACAAATTTTGCCTCAAGAGGAAGTTTAAATATCTTTTGTGCAAGTAAGTGAAGCCTTTTCTTGTATAGGTAAAACCATCTGAAGACGATGACGGCAAAGGTAACCTTCCAGCCGATCTTATCGAGCGTACACGCTTAGTATTCCACACCGTAATGTGGTACGCTTTCCAACGTCTTACCAGTGAAGAAATCGCTGATATCAAATTGGGAGAAATGTTGGGAGAGATGTCTTCAGATCTCTTTGACTTAGATATTTACTGCACCATTCTTTACAATGACGAAGTTCACACGTTTGAGCAAGTAATTACTACCCTTGGGAGAGTTTTGAAATGCAGCCAGCGTAACTCTACGGAGTTTGTTACTAATATTGATAGAGAGGGCAGGGCAGTGGTTAAATGCTCGTCGTTTCAGGTTGGTATCACTTACGCAGTATCTAAATTTTTATTGAATTTTTGACAAACATTTTTTTTCTCTTGTAGGTCTGTTCCGATTTGAAACACGAGATTGAAAAATACACGTCACGTCACGGCAACAAGCCTCTAAAAGTTTTAGTGAACCATGCACATGTGATTGCTCACCAGATTTTTGCTATGAAGCTGCTGACCTGGTTAGAAAAATTCTTAGGAAATGGCAAAGGGTTTCGAGCAATATTTACTGAATGTATATTAAAAACTCCAGAAACTACAAAAGCCGTATTATTGACCAAGATAATGTTGCACGATTCATCGTTGTGGAAGAGTGCGAGGACGCAGTGGCATCGTCTGCTGATAGCTGGCATGTTGCTAGAGTACGAAAATAAGAAGGCGTTGGCCAAAGTATTCACCAAAAATTATGCTCAAATTATGAAGGTACGTTTATTATTAATGTAGCGTACGTATTAATGACAGACGTCAACACAAATTTTTTAAAATCCTATTGTCCTCCATGACTTTTTGTTTTATTTATTACATTTCATCAGCCTGATGTCGATGGTAAAACCACAGAAATATTAAAGTCTATTTAAACTACTATTTTTGGGCCACTAACTTTTCTTATAAATAAAAATTTTAACAAGTATATATCCAGAAGTTTTCAAAATTGGTGTAAAACCTATTTTTAAAAATGGAGATTCAAGTAAACTTAGTAATTGAAGACCTCGGTGCAAAAACCAGGTAAGTCCAATTTCTATGAAAAATTGGTTTTGTGCATATTCTAAGTATTTAGATTATGGCGGATCGTTTGGTGCTAAAATCAGGTAAGTACAACGCTTCCGATGTAAATTAGCATTGAATCTCACTTGCCTGGTTAAGTACTGGTAGCATAAATCAGGCAAGTCTAGAAGATACCTGGTTTTTACATCGAATTCATGTTGAATTTGGTATGGACTTGTCTGGTTCCTATCATGTGGTTGTCGCGTGCCGTGATTTAGTATGCATCTAACTCTTAACAGAGCTGCAACAAGTCATCTTTGGCGCGAGAATGTCGTCAGAAGAAGAACCTTTTCAATCGTCAGGGAGCGAATATATACCGAGTGATGAAAATAGTCCGGGTCCTAGCCGTGTCAATAAAAAGGTGATTTACCGTGCGACCGATCGTTTGCCCTGATTGAAAAGGCCAAAAGACGCAAAGAAAGGGTCCATGTTCCTGATGGATGGAAAGAACTAGTACGTTTAACTTCAAAAAAGTTTAAAGTTGTAAACGTCAGGACATGATCATGGATTTTGCAACACATTTAAAACCTTTTTTTTAAACCAATTTTTGTTAGCAAAGAGAAAGGTAAATTTAGCATTTCAACATACCGAATTTCGCAGTATCAAAAAGGATTTAAATATGTGGAATGCAGTATTGCAACATCCATCCCAGTTTTTACAAGGCTTTATATTGAAAAGGTAAATGTGGCATTGTGCTTTCCAAGTTCGCATATGATACAACCTTATCCTTTGCCGCTCAATGAAAAAAAGGCTGCTGATGTTAAACTTCTGTCAACAAAATACGTACCGGCCGCCGATCTATGGTACTATTGGTACGATCGAATAATCTTCGGAGAACCCGAAAATATTGCAGTTCCATAAGAAGTAGTTGTTGATAATGCGTATGACTCTGATTGTTCAATTATGTAACTGTAGGTTTATTTTTGTCTCCTCTTTGTTAAGTGGTACTGCTTTTTGTTCCGTTTGATTCATAGAACTGTTTAAACCATATTTTGCATTATTTTATTACTATGTTTGGGGCAAAAACCAGGTAAGTCCAAATTTTTAACAAAAAAAATTAAAATTTTGCGTTGATGTTTTCATGTTATTTTATGTTAAGCGTATTTTTAATTACATTTCCTACACAATAAAATAAAATGGTTTTCTTTTTCCTATTTTTAAACAAAATAATAAGTTTTTTTTTTAATTTCTCAAAACTTTCTATAATGTGACTTACCTGGTTTTTGCACCGAGGTCTTCAATTATAGGCCTAAACATTAATCTTCATTAGCTAAAGTTTTTGAAAAAATTTTGAAAATACGAAGTGAATTATTTAGAAAAAAATAAATTTTATTTCTAAAAAACAATTTGGGATTCAAAAGAATAAATCGACGCAAGATGCTATTTGCTATATAACAAAACAAATATATAATGCATTAGATAATAAAACATCTTGTATTTGTATTTTTCTGGATTTAGCAAAAGCCTTTGATACGGTTAGCCATAATTTACTATTTAAAAAAAATTGAAAATATTGGATTTAGAGGAAATCAATTAGAATTAATTAAAAACTATCTTAAACATATACCAACTTATGTTAAAATAGACAAAGAAGAAAGCTAGTCAAAAGTATTTAAATTTGGTGTTCCTCAAGGTGCAATTTTAAGACCATTATTTTTTAATATTTATATAAATGATTTATTTAGTATAAATTTTCTATGGGAAAATTCATAGTTTTGCAGATGATACTGCTATTTTATATAGCGATACAAATTGGGACAATTTAAATAAGAAAATTAAAAAAAGATTTTAAAATTATAAAAAATTGGTTTTATAGTAATTTATTAACAATTACTTTTAATAAAACGAATTATCTTCCTTTTACTTTAAACCTAATAATGTACTACAAAATATGAATAGCATCAATATTAGCGATGACATTCAAATTTTAAAAGTTAATCATGTAAAATATTTAGGAATAATTTTTGACAGTAAATTAAATTGGAATTTTCAAGAAGAATATTTGATTAAAAAATTAAGAAGTTTATTACCAATTTTTAAAAGCATTAAAAAATCTCTGGATATAAAACATCTAGAAACATTGTATTATGCATTAGTCAAAACTCATTTAATTTACGGAATTTTAGGTTGGGGAGGAATAAACGGAACTGTGGTTAAATTAGAAGTATTACAGAAAAGATTTTTGAAAATTATATTTATCAAGGACTATCTTTATCCTTCAAAATAATTATATTTAGAAACAAAAAAGATGAACGTTAGACAAATTTACATTTATAATATTTTAATATATATTTTTAAAAATAAAAACCTTATACAATTTAAAGACAATAACCATAATACACGTTATATAAATTAAATATCCATAAAACCTAAACTAAATAAGTTCGTAAGAGAAAAAAACTTTTAAATATTTATGGTTTTATTTAAATGATTATTTACCAACAAATATTAAAAAAAATATTTCATTAAAAAAATATAAAATTGAAATAAAAACATTAATATTGGAAACAAACGCTTTAAAAATATTTTTGGAAATGCTATAACTAATTAATGCTATTTAATATTATTGTGAATCAATTGTATAATTAATCTTTTTCAGAAATTTAATAATCTATCATCAAGAAAGTAGCGTTTATTGAATACTTGCAACCTTTTATAGAAATATTTTTAAATATTTAAAATTTTAAATACTTTAAAATAAATAAGATTTACCCCTAACAAGCACGTCTTCTGGGGAATTTATGAATAAGTTTATTGAAAAATAACATATTAACATGTTTATTATATTGTAACTATTTGAAATAAACTTATTATTATATTTGCCAAATGATTAATGATCAAAGTTTTTCCGCCCATGAGCTTGTGTAATAAATAAATGGATTAGGATAAACATATTGGTAAACAAATAATTTGTTTATAATTTTCATAAGATGTACAAAAGAAAGTTATTCGAATGGGTGCAGTTATGTCTGTGGAGTTTCTGTTGATGTAATTCCTCTGAATAAGTTCCTGAGTGGATATTTTCTTTTTGGTTACATATCCGGGTCATAAGGTCTGTGTCTATAATAATGTTAATATTTTGTGGTCAATTTGATAATTTTATGATTAGATTGTTAAGGTATTAACATAACATAACTCTTTATTTCAGATCTAGCAATTACAATACGTATCTTTTTAATACATTCAATAGAACAGCATCAAATGAAATAGCG
This sequence comes from Polydrusus tereticollis, assembly GCA_963920685.1. Lineage (NCBI taxonomy): Eukaryota > Metazoa > Arthropoda > Insecta > Coleoptera > Curculionidae > Polydrusus > Polydrusus tereticollis. Next base: position 106,254,199 of record OY987331.1, on the reverse strand, counting down.
TCACTTCAACTTTTATTCCTTCCTACTATTATTCCTCTACTATTTCTTATCTTACATACTAAAATAGTCTTCCAGCCTGTAAGGTTCTAGATTTACTAACAGTTGCTTTGTTTTCCGTTTGAATTCATTTAAGTTTTCACGCATTTTTATATTGTTAGGCAATTTATTGAATATTCTTATGATGGATTTTTCTCTGTCATAGACTACCTGTGATGGGATAATGTATATCCAACGTTCTAGTATCATAATATGTTGTGTTTTTAGTGTTTTTTAATAAGTCGTTCTTGTTTTTAAACAGGTACAGTGAGCATTCGAATAAATATATGCCACAGACAGTCAATAGTCCTTTTGACTTAAAAACCCCTCTACAGCTATCCCTGAAGTGTATTTTAAGGATTATCCTCATTAAAAAAGAAGTTGGCTATTATAAGTATTTTTTGGTTCACACTATATAAACTCCATTCCCAATAATTCGTTGATTTCTCGACCGCAATAAAATTTAAATGACAACCCTCAGTCGTAATCCCAACCATAAATAAGTTGCCTGACAAATATCTATTGTGTAGGCACCGGACCTTTTGAAAGGGTACAGGTCCTGATTACCTACTAATTTCAATAGTTTAGGTTAGCTATTTTCAACAAAACAACAAATATAAAATAATAGGTAAGTATCTTTATTTTAATCATGTAATTAAATAGCTATTAATATTTATACAAAAATACTAATCTACAATATTATAATAATACTTATAACCTACTCTATATTTAGCTCTGTTTCACTATCACTATCGTCTTCATCTATGCCTAAACTAATTATTAAGGGCCTTACGTTACTATTAATTATGTTGTAGGAATCTTCGACTTGGATCACGTGTCTCACAGAACTTTTCCAACTTTCTACTGGGATATTATTTACACATTTTTTAGTTAATTCTATAACAGAACTTAGTGTAGGGGATGTGTTTTCTCTTCTTATCATCGTCTTTAACTGGCTCCATAATATGTTCTATTGGGTTAAAAATACAGTAATACGGAGGGAGGCGTAAAACTGTGTGGCCATTAGCACTTGCGAGATTGTCAGAGATATATTCTTTTTCAATATTGAATGCTTTTAAAACATTTAAAAGGTACTTTTTTGTATAGGTTTTCTCGAAATATATATTATTTTCCATCATATAGTTTTGAATTTCCACTTTGGTATTATTTGAATTCGGCACTTTACTTAGTTGGCGACTGTGGTAACTAGCGTTGTCCATCACAATAACACTTATTTTTGGGCACATTCGGAAGGACGATTCTGAAACCAATCTTCAAACAATGTAGCATCCGTGTCTTAATGGTAATCCAAAGATGAATTGGCAATTTTCTTCGCAGATAATAATAGAGCGTTCGGAATAAATCCATTTTCTGAACCTGCATGTAATATCGTAATTCTTTGTCCTTTGTTTGAGGGAGCTTTAGTTTGACATTTGATTGTTGAATCGCTCCAACCTTTTTTAGGAGTGTCGTGGGTATCAAACCAAGTTTTGTCCAAGTATATAATTGAACGATTTTCTTCCCTATATTGTCTGATGAGATTTAAATAATCTCTACGCCATACTTGTAAACGCTGCGATTCCATTAGTACTTGTCGTTTGTCAATGGTACGATATTTAAAACCCATTGCTTTTACTATTCTCCAAAGGCTTGTCCTGCCACATGAAATGTCGGTTTCGTCTGCTGTAAGTACCTTTTTTTAGCGTATCTATTGTTGGGACTATTTGTTTACTGTACATAATGTCATAAATTTTCCTAATTTTCCTCCGAATCAAGTCTTTATCAGCTTTTTCGATGCTTCTTAATTTTCCGCTGTCACACCGTTTTTTCCTTGGCTGGATGGGTTTGGTCACTATATCTTTTACTGTCGTTAATGCAACTTTGGTCAAAATACTCGTTTCACTAAAACTTGCACTTCGGTCATACCCTTTTTCTAAAAGGGTACAGTAAACGTTCTTTATGATGTTTTTGGCATCAAGTGATAAATGTTTTTTCTTCGTTACACCATAATTTCCGGAAGCAATATTATCTGAAGTTTCACACAGATCTGACATATTTTGGATCCTCGATAACACACACGAAAATACCTTTTACGCACAGCTTGAGAAACACCAAACGACTGATGAACTAAGATGAAAAGACTCTGCTTTATATTGAACACCTGCAATTTGCCATTAACCTACCTAATATACCAATATAATAACATAATTAATGAAAGAAAACAAGGTATGTATATATGTATGGCAACGTAAGGCCCTTAATAATTAGTTTAGGCATAGATGATATTATAATATTGTAGGATTAGTATTTTTGTATAAATATTAATAGCTATTTAATTACATGATTAAATGAAAGATACTAAACTATTATTTTATATTTGTTGTTTTGTTAAAAATAGCTAACCTAAACTATTGAAATTAGTAGGTAATCAGGACCTGTACTCTTTCAAAAGGCACTTATTTTTGGCTGGGTTTAAATTTTATTACGGTCGGGAAATCAACGAATTATTGTGAAATGGAGTATACCCGTATTTTAATTTATAAAATGCGCAATAAAAAATAATAGTTTGCGTGTTCGAACGATTTTTAGAAAAATCTACCAAAGTGACAATACCGAATTTATTCCATGTTAGATGTTCTCGCTTTATATAATATGACGGGGATTTTAGGCAATCAACTTACTAAATACTTACTTTTCTTTCAGGACTTTATTAGAGATGACCACGAGCATTCTTATTCAATATCCTCCATAGCCGTACAACTATATACGGTACCTACCTTAGCACATTATTTGATAGCACAGGACGACGTACTTTTTATTCTTCTTAATACAATGATGTCTGAATATAGTAAAAAGTGCAACAAACATGGAAAGTTGGAGTTTGAAAGGAACCCCTCTTTCCACGCCTTCAAGCGCACGTTGTTTATGCTTTATGACTACAAGTATTTACTAACGTACGTTCCGGAAACCTGGACTGACGATTTGAGAAGAAGCTTCTTGCGTGGACTCTCCGTCTTGGCTAATCTTCTTGTCATGATGCAAGGTAAATAATAGTTATACAGGGTGTCCGGGAATAGGAGGTCAATCCGTTAATCATATATTCTTTGAGTGATAATGATATTGTGACTTATAATGCCTTAGATCCATGTTTCACATATAGTTCTTATTCGCCTTAATAAATTTAAAATATTAAAAGATCGCGTTTGTAACTCCCTAAATGCTCTTTCAGTGGCATTTCTTAAATCTGCAATTGTTTGGTATTGAATAGAATAAATTTTATTTTCAAGGATCCCCACAAGAAGAAATCCAAAACCGACAAGTCGGGTGACCTTGGTGGCCATCTTACAGGTCCATTAGTTCCAATCCAGTGGGCTGGGAAATTATTGCTTAAGTAGGCCCTGATAATTAGCGCATTGTGAGCGGGTGCTCCATCTTGTTGCAGATTCAAGTTATTGAGTCCCGCTAAGGGCACGTCTTCTATTATTTCCGGCACAACGTTTTCCAGAATTTCCAAATATTTCTTTGCATTAAGTCTGCCTTCAAATATATTATGAATTATTTTGCTTCCTAGTCTAAAACATGAAACGTTAAAGTCACACCTGCCTTGCCGTTTGAGTGGAAATATTACGTGCTGGTTTTCCTGAGACCAAAACCTCGCATTGTGCCGATTAAATATACCAGCACTGGTAAAATGAGCCTCATCGGACCATATAACGGTTCCTTCAAAACTATTTTCCCTGTTGATATTTTGTAAATACCAATTACAGAACTCTATACGGCGCTGTGCATCACCAGGATGTAAGTTTTGTACTAGGTGGAATTTACATGTTTTAAAATTGTGTTTTTTTAGGATTGTTTGAACTCTTGATTTAACTACTCGGACTAAGCCTTGAACCGTTCTGCAAGAACTAGTTGAATTTGTTTCAATTGAAGCTAAAACATTTATTTCGTCAGTCTCGCGGTTTTCCTTGTTGTAGATTTTAGGCCGAGGTTTAAAAAAATAACCATGTTCAATTAAATTTGATTTCATCCTTAGAAAAATCCTTTCATCTGGCTGTCGTCTTTCGGGATATCTATAAGTAATTTAAGAAATTTAATAAATCTTCATAGGAGATACTACAAAAAGGCGTATATTTAGCTATTGAAATAAAATACACTTCTAATGCTTCCTTCATCTGCATTTCATTATAATGGACATAACAAACTAGTATGTCGTATTTTTCATTATTTTCAGTTTACATTTTCTGCCACAATTAGGACAAACTGATTTTTTACTTACTATTAATTAGATATTTTAAAACAACTTAGAGAACCTGAATACTCTAGAAAGTAAATCTAGACTAGTAGTATAACGTTGAAGAAGATCAGTGCCCACTCTGGAATACCACATTCGGACCCAGTTTTGTTTTTATTATTTATAAACGACCTTACAACTTACCGGGTAATCAATAACGCCCAACGATGATATTCTTTTGCAGTCAAATATCACGCGTTTAAGTCTATGATGTACTCAAAATCAAATGAAACTAAACATTAAAAAGTGCAAAGTTATCTTATTTACAAGAAATAAGGCCCCAGTCTGACATAACTACTCAATTTGAAACTGCGAGTTAACACGCGTAACAGTAAATGATCTTGGTGTTTTGTTCGACAGTGAGCTTGAGGTTTATACACCATATTGACCAGGGTGTTTAGAATGACAGGTTTTATCATAAGACAGTGTGGTGAGTTTAGGAATATCGAAATAACGAGTGATTTTTAATTATTTTGCTCAAGGGAGGCCATGCATTTTAAAAGCATCATGGCCGTACTGCGTAGATAAGATGACATGATTGTTTTATGACATTTACGTCTTATTTGAATTTGTGTATTTGTAAAGTTTAAAAATTGGAGAAATTTTGTAATTTTTGCAGTTATTTGAAGGAAACAAAATAGGCGGTGTGTGGAATTACTCTTGCATGACTGCTTTGATGAATTTCGAACCGAGCTTCCTGATGTTGCGGTGACCTTCTCAACAAATTCAGCAAACGGATTTATGCTACAGTACATGTCAAACACTTTTGAAAAAGGATCTGCATCTATACCCTTATCGTGTTACGGCTATTCATGAACTCCTTCCCAATGACGTTCCCCAAAGACTTAATTTTTGTGAATGGTTTTTAAACAATTTTCAAGAAGAAAATAGTGGTGCTTTTGAAAAAAAAATTTTTACCGATGAGGGTTATTTTTATTTATCAGGCTATGTTAATTCACAAAATATGCGAATGTGGAATACGCAAAATCCGTATGTTTTTGTAGAAAGACCTCTTCATCCTCAAAGAGTTGGTGTGTGGGCAGCAATTAGTTCTAGAAGAATAGTAGGCCCAATTTACTTTGATGGCACAATTACAGTTGAGAGATATCGGATCGAAATTCTGACAACATTTATTAATGAGCTTCACGATGATGAATTGCGGGAAGGTTACTTTCAACAAGATGGCGCTACACCTCATGTAACCAGAGAAAATTTAAATTTTTTAAGTGAATTTTTTGAAAACAGAGTTATAAGCCGAAATACGCAACAAATATGGCCACCTCGTTCCTGCGATTTAACACCCTGCGATTTCTTCTTGTGGCCTTTTATAAAAAACTCCATTTATCGAACACCAATTGAGGATATAAATGATCTTAAACGAAGGATTTCAGAAAAAATTGCCGAAATTAATAATTCTCCAAACGTATTGGTTAATGTGTCTCTGAGGGTAAGAAGAAACATCAGAAGGTGTCTAGAAGTAGGAGGCGGCCATATAAAGTAGGCTTTCAAAGTAAGATAGCTCAGGATTTTATATTACATACCGTCAAAAAACATTATTTTAGGTTTTCAACGTGACAACGCTGCTTTCTTGCAAATTCGCCCTATGATTTAATCTACGCGCTACTGCTACACTATGTATACTGGGTCACAGCCGCCCTTGAGCAAAATAATTAATAATCACTCGTTACTTAAATCATTATACTTTCCTTTGGTCAGAAGTCATTTTGACTATTGTAGCATTATATGGTCTCCTGTTTATAGCTCCCACATTGCCAGAATTGAGCGAGTCCATATAAAATTTGCCAACATGTTACTTTTAAAATTAAAGATTGCCAAAGCGACACTCGTAGTAGTAAGGTGAGCCCACCTTGAAGGCGTTATCGGGGGCCAGAGCTATCACGAGCTCAGATCTCGACTTACTCCCCCTAGGCTTGCCTGCCTCGCCCCCCAGCGGTCCATTCCGCCGGGTCTCGCCATTAACAGCAAACTTCGCTGTTCACATGGAGTCGGGTATGTGGATTTTTAGAAGGTTTTGGGAGAAATATCTGGGGGGGCACTGGGGGAGGGGTGGTGTGTGTGGCTACACCTAAAGGAGTTAAGGAGTTGGTGTCGGAGGCTTGTCCGATGAGCGGGTTGGGGTGAGTGAGGGTGGCGGTGAGGATTTTAGTTCCTCTTTCACGGAGGTATTGGGTAAGGGGGGTGTGTTTGATATCTCGGTGTAGATCCACGTTACGGATGAACCATGGCTGTTTTTTAAGAGATTGGAGACGGTTGAGGTTGATTGGGGCTGCGTATCCTCAAGCTGCTGAATCGTATGTGAGGGTGGGGCGGATGATCGAGTGAATGAGGAGTTTGTTTTTATGGCTGAGGGCGCTGCGTCGATTGAGCAGTGGGTATAATTGGCTATAGAAGAACCTGGCTTTGTTGGCGGTGTTCTGAATATGGGGGCGCCAATGGAGGGTTTTGTCGAGGGTGATACCGAGGTATTTCACTGTGTCGCGCCAGGGGACGTCGCGTCCATCCAGGTTGATAAGGTCGAAGGGTAGCTGCCTTCTACGAGCAAACTGGATGGTTTGGGTTTTATCAGGGTTTAGACGAAGTTTCCAGTTTACACAGTAACTGGAAAATTCGTTTGCTGCTTCTTACAGTTTTCGCGTAACTATGCGTAGACTCAGTGACCTGACGACGAAGGCGGTATCATCAGCATAGAGAGCTAGGTGTTGTCGGGGGCTTTGGGAATGTCGTGTATGTAAATGTTGAAGAGATGAGAGGACTACGCCTTGAGGGACGAGATTGGAGGGATAACCAAGGGCTGTCATCTTGTGAATCAGCCCATCGTGCCAGACGGTGTCGAAGGCTTTTTCAATGTCGAATAGGATCATACCGACGTACTGATTTCAGTTAAAACCCTTGGTTATGTACTCGGTGAGTCTAAGGGCTTGAAGTTCGGTATTTAGATTTTCGCGAAAGCCGGACTGTTCGTCTGGAAGTACTTCCAGTTCGGCTCTTTTTTCCTTTAGGCGTTCTAGAATGATAATTTCCATAATTTTTACTATGGAGTTGAGAAGAAAGATGGGGCGATAAATTTGGAGAAAAGTGTGGTCGACACTGACATCCAATGAGCGTTTAAATACTTTAGGTCTGGAATTCTAGAACAGAAAGGTTGCTCGAAACATTTTCTCTGCATCACAACCGGAAAAATGTCGGTAAGAATGAAGTTATCAATAGGTTCATAACTTTAACTTTAACTTCGATTGTAAATCTATTACTTTTAAAAATAAAATTGATAGACTGTTTAAGACTGTTCCTGATGACCTGTTGCTGCTTGCAATTGATTGCAATATAGGTGCAAAAGGCTATTGTTTTATGGATTGCTCCATTTCTTACATCTTTTAATCTATGTAACGTAAATTGTTGTTGTTTGATATTATATTTTAGAATTAGGTATGTATGTACTATTTGGGCAGCTTTGCCTGTTATGTTTGTGTTTGTGTTTGATAAATAAATATTTTCTCAAAGAATATATGGTTGACGTATTGCTGTTTCCGGACATCCTGTATAAGTTTAGTGGGATATTTATATTGGAGGCAGCTTATAATATAATCTAGCCCCTGAAATTTTTCCAATCCACCTTTGTTTATGCTCATAAATTTCTACTACCACATTTTTTAGGTATGGATTCAGTGACAAGGCAAGTTGGTCAACATATGGAATTTGAACCCGAATGGGAATCAGGATTCAATCTTCATATAAAGTTAGCTTACTGTATCACTCAAGTCATACAGTGGTGCGCCACAGACAAGGTTGTCTTGGTTAAAGCTTACCGCCTAGTCTTAAAAAGTCTGGAGGAAAATCCTTGCTACGAACCTAACGAAGCCGGAGAAGTAAGAGAACTAGCCGACCATAGCACTGCCTGCTTACATTACGATGTCTCCTTAAAACCAGTCTCGATACATTTTCCATTAACCCGATTGTTAGCCGCTTTACATCTGCATCTAGAGAAATTCGGATTGCATTTTGATAGCCCTGAATTACAGCTACCCAAACCAACGCCAGTTCAAATTATAGAGCCAGTGTTGAGGGCTCAGGTGATGATTGCCCAAGTCCATGCTGGCATGTGGAGAAGAAATGGTTATGCGCTTTTAAACACCTTGTATTTTTATCATAATGTTAAGTGCAGAACGGAAATGCTTGATCGTGATATTACTTTACTTCAAATCGGTGCATCTTTAATCGAAAGCAACGAATTTCTCATTCACGTTCTGAATAAATTTAATCTTATCAATTGGGCGTTGCCAGACTTTGAAATTAATACTCTTAAGTCGCCGGAAGAGGACAGTATGCGACAGACTATTAATTTGGTGGAAGAATGTCTGCACCTCCTTATAGTTATTATTGGAGAGAGGCACATGCAAGGCGTAAGTCACGTCACAAACAAAGACAGAATAAAAAAGGATCTTTTACACGCATTGTGTATCAAGCAAGCCCCGCATTCCGAGTTAGTCAAATGTGTCTCTGATGACCTGGAGAGTGAAGAAGGTATTGTGGACAAAGTGATTCATGAAATTGCGAAGTTTAACGAGCCGCTTAGGTCCAGTAATGCTAAGGGTACTTATGAGCTGCTTTCAGATTATACCAAAGAGTTTAACGTTTTCTTCTATCATTACACGCGCGAAGAAATGTCAAAGGCTGAAGAATCGCAGAGAAAGAAGCACAAGGATAGAGGGGAACTTGAATGTTGCCCGCCGCCTCAGTTACCGAAATTATGTGAATCGTTTTCCTTATTAGTGAATCTCTTACAGTGTGATGTTATGTTGCACGTAATACAAACGGTGTTTGAAAGATGCCTTAATTTACGGGCTCGCAGCTTTTCGGAAAACCAACTGCACAAAGTGTTGCACTTAATATGCTACGGCCTTCAAGAAGAAGAGTCTGGACATTATCCGTTTTTTAAGTTCACCGAGAACGCCTCGAAATTTGGGATTTTCCAACTTATGGAGGAGTTACTGAAGTGTCCAAGAGTTGATGCGCATAAGGGGCTTCTGCAGTGGACTCTGAGGAAATATCAACAAGTTGCTAAAAAGGACCTAGGTAAGATTAAGTATACTTGTACATGTTGATTCACCATAATGTCCCGCCTCCTTACCTTTTTTATTTCTCATGCTAGGCAATAGTAAAAAATGTTTTGTTTTGTTTGGATTTTCACCTCTTCGTTTGTTGCCAGGCCCATTCCCGAGGGGACCTAGAGCTTAACGTGGGTTCCGAACCACGACTTTCAATCACGATAACAATCCCGGCCTGCACCCTCCAAGGGCTATCAATCGTTTCTTTCAGAACTCCCCATGCAAACTAATCAAGTGGATTAAGGTCAGGACTCCTTGCAGGCCATCGGACTGGTTTAAGTAGTTACGCTCTACTTGATTTCACAACACACAGATTCGCTTCCTTCGCGTTCCCTGGGTGGACTGACTCGCGGTCGCTCCGCTAGCCTTTTTATACTCCAATTACTGCCATCTAGAAGTGAGTTGAATACCCCAGAACTTTCTCGAACCAACGAGGTTCAATGCGATTTGAGGGTAAACTACCTGTTTCCGCGTGTAACCACCAGATGTTGTCAAGTGTCGCGGTCGTAACAATACAGGACAACACAATACTGATTGAAGTAGCGAATTTAGCAAGCGTATGCTCGCTCAGAGCGCGTACTCGGCGACTAGTCTAGAAATTATAGATAATGGCAGGAAAATTAAAGCGGTGTTGGCCCTTGGAACTTACTGGAGTAATCAGTATGGCCCTAAGGCTGGAAATTTGGAGACTCGTGCCTTAACCCAACAGTTTTCAAAATATTCACATTTAAAAGGAAAAATATTTCCGTTTAATTTGATATGCACTCTTTTCGAATATGGCATTTTAATAAAGCGCAGGTAAATTTTGCCAGGTGCATATCAAATTAATGGAAATATTTTCTCTGTTAAATGTAAATATTTTGAAAAACGTTAAGGTATAACGTAATATTTTGAAAAACACAAACTTTAAATAAGTTCGTGTACAAAGTTGTCCCTTATCCTTTCCGTCAGACCCAATCCTTGGACGCGTTTCGCCGTTTACGGCTCTTCAGCAAGGCTCCGGGTCTGACGAAAAGGTAAGGGACCTCAAAGTGATTTAACACAGAAATGCAAGTTTACGAATGAGAGTTGCAGCACGTGGCTACATCTCGGCCCAACCAGGACAGCGAGAATCCATAGAGGTTCAAACGCTGGCAAGGCGGCTCATTCCGGGCAAACTACGTTGGGTGTCGCTGGAAGCCAATGTATCGGTTCAGCTTACCGAAAGCATGTATGAGAGTTGCAGCACGTGGTTACATCTCGTGGCAACCACACGTATCAACCCAACCAGGACAGCGATAATCCATATAGGTTCAAACCCTGGCAAGGCGGCCCATTGCGGGCAAACTACGTTGGGTGTCGCTGGAAGCCAATGTATCGGTTCAGCTTCGTAAACTTGCATTTCTGTGTTAAAACACTGAGATCCCTTACCTTTTTGTCAGACCCGGAGCCTTGCTGAAGAGCCGTAAACGGCGAAACGCGTCTAAGGATTGGGTCTGACCGAAAGGATAAGGGGCAATTCTGTACACGAACTTATTTTAAGTTTTGTGTTTGAGAGTTTAATACTTTTAAAATGGAAATACAATTAATTACGCCATATTAATTTTTATTGTTTTAACACACATCCTATCCACCTAACTCGCAAACCGATTACACTTTTCCTGGCACGGCTGAATAGGCACTTTAATGCCCTTTGCAACGATGTATCACTCGCAATGATGCATTTAACATTTCGAAGTAAGGTTGGCTGAAGGTGTGGAGGTCAATAGTAAAAGTCCAGTGGCGTCCCGGGGAGCACCTAACGAATATTATTGACAAGAAAAATGTACGCCACTAACTTTTTTCTAATTTTGATTTTGTTACCAACAATTATACAACTTTTTTGTTACCCGAATTGTTTTCGTATCCTCCTTCGTTTCCGAGTAAAAAAATAAAAACCAATTAATTGCATGTACAAAAAAAATACCTATGTATGTAAACTTGGTTCAGCCAGTAATCCTGCAAGATGGCCGACATGTCATATGACAACAGTCATATTTCAGCTATTTAATTTTTAGTAAGAATAATATTGGCAGCAATATAATGGCGAGCAGCTGTTTATGGTCAGAACCGGACTTAAAAATTGTAATAAAATATGTTAATTTCCATAATAATGAAAACATTTTTTTTAAATATACAGGGTATTCCTTAATGACCTAGTAATATTTCAAGGTGACTTCTCATGATATTTTTAGGAGAAAAGTTTATCTGAACGTATGCCCGCAACGGCGACATTTTTTTGCTACTAGGTGTTTTTATTTTATACTATCTCTGAAAGTACTTAAGATTATTTTCAATTTTAGTATGTGTTAATAGGATATAAAACCACATACTTTATTTAGAAAAGTGAGAGTGCTCCACTAAGTGGCTTGCAAACATGTCTTCTGATAATTTTTTGTACCTAAAACAAGTGGTGCACTGCTGTCATTTTTTCGTATGCGTATTTTTTCTGTTATTAGGTGAAATAGCACTTTAAGTCAACATTTTTTTTAAGTTTATTTATTTATTTATTGTTACACAGATTTACAAAGTAAATATTAACATTGTCAAACTATTATTAAAATTTTAAAACTTGTCTATATAAATACATAACATAATAAATGAAAATGGAAAGAACGTACACTTTAGTGTATGTTACATCAGACATACATAACACACATATGAGTCGCAAGATTCATGAAGGACCGATTAATAAGTACCCGATTAATAAGTAATCTCGAAATTTTTGGACTGGGAAGTATGACATGTTGTGAGAAAAACCTCAATTACTTCTACTACTACTAACCGTGGTCGGAGGCAACTCAGGGTGGTTTTCTACAAAATATTTGAAAACATTTTGAACAAACTGCTGGGCAACTTTATTTCCTTGCATGAGACAATAACCTTGTTTAGGTGAAGAAGGTGCTACAGCACAATAATCATGATCCATAACTTGTTCACTCATATTTTCCTATAATTACAATAATATGTTAAGAAGTGTTATTTATAAAAATAGAGGTTAGAAAAACGAATACATAATTACAAATGTCTAAAATACTTACCGGCAACGCAATAGTACGATAGAAATAGATCTGAAAAGAACTGTTTTTAATATTAAATAAAGCTTCAAGGCACAAAAATGGATAAAAACGAATTAAAATGACAAACGAAAGCACCAAAACAATGTCAACTAAAACTAAAGCCTGAAACAATAACACTTAAATATTACTTTATAATTGCATCTCTATCTAGCACGTTTAATTACATTCAAGACGTATTGCGACGCTTTACCTTGGCAATGTGGATTCAATTAATAGTACGGGAAAATAAAACAAAAATAATTTGCAGAACTTAATTCTTCCTTTTATATTTTACATGCCCTGTAATATAACTAAAAAATGTTTTTGGAGGAATATGACTTTTTTGGCACTGGTTTAAACCAACTGGCCAGCTTTGATAAATGTTTTTGGAGGAAGGAATGCAAAACAAATTTTTTACGGTTACATAAAAATCGAAAGCTCATAAAAATATAAATATGGAGAAAGAGTTGTTTTGACTTGCATTATCTTAGCGAACAATCATAAACATGAAGGTCGGTATTAGCGGTCTAAAAACGAAGTTTTTTGTAGTGGGTAAGCGTTTATCCTAAAAATTAATTAAAATTTTTAATTGATTTGCCCGTACTATTACAACTATAGCAGCGAAGAAGCAAAGCCTGACCTGGCCTGTGATCGTATAATGGTTCGTGTTAGTTAGCACCGGTGTGTGTCTCTCTCTTGCATGTATTTAACTCAACACGAGGAAACATGATAGATATCGATGTAGGTACCTAATAAAAGTTGCTTTTGTTTATGTTTGGAATGTAATTTTATTAATTTCTGGTGTGAAATCCCAGTAACTTTTTATCTTCGTTTAAACGTGATTTGAGAGCACTGACATGATTTGCCAGCCGCCATCATGCAGGTTTACTGGCCGAAAATACATTATTTCAAAGTTATTTAAAACATGCATTTTAATTATCAAATGGAAATGCTGAAGAAGCTCGGCGAATTTATCAGGAACGTTATCCAAACAGATTACTGCAACATTTTATTTACTGATGAGGCCTCTTTTTCAAGAGAAGCCATTATGAATTTTCATAACGAACATTTTTGGCCGGACGGTAATCCTCAGAAAATTAGAAAAGGTCGTTTTCAGCAACAATTTTCGGTGAATGTGTGGGCAGGGATCATTGACGACTATCTTTTTGGACCACACTCTTGACCACCTCGATTGAATGAAAACTCCTTTTGGTACGCAGTTTCTATCTGAAGAACTTGATGTTCTGTTAGAAGACGTACCTCTACAAATAAGAACTAATAATATGTGGTTCATGTACGACGGCGCCCCAGCTTATTTTAGCCTAGTTGCTCGTTAATACCTCGACAACACTTTTCCTAATTGCTGGATTGGACGCGCAGGTTAGTTCCCAAGGTGGGCCAGCTCGCAGTCCCGACTTGAATCCTCTAGACTATCGTTTATGGGGTCACCTGAAGTTTCTTGTATACAAGACGCCTCTACTAGAGGAAAACGATTTAAGAATTCGAAATATTGAAAGTGGCAATGCGATACGGAATAATGCAGGCATTTTTGAACGTGTAAGAGAATCAATAATGGTGAGACGATTGCAATCGTGCGTTTTATCACAGGGTTGCCATTTTCAACATTTGCTTTGATTAACTGTTGAATTTTTTTGTATCATTATATTTAAGAAAATAATTTTATTTTTAATTTAAATGTTTTAATTACCTTTGTATAAGACCTTACTGGCTATTTCAACCTTTAAATTATTTTCTAACAAATCCACTATGTGAGCTTTATTTTTTTTTATTTTGTATTATGTTCTTTGTTTTCTTATCTATTTACTATATTGATAAAATCAAAATTGAGTACTATCTCTGTCCGAAAGAACTATTAACGAAACCTTATCAAAATAATAATAATATATATTAGCAACTGTAATTAATTTGGAAAATAATTATAAAATAAAATTAAATAATAATTCGAAATACTAACTGCCATAAATATTCCTTGCGAACTATAAACTAATCGATGGCGCACCAAGATGACACACCTGCAAGAGAAGAAAAACACTCATGCGCATTTATATTCACCTACGAGTTATTAAACGAATATGAGTTAAAATTCAAAAGTAAATTAAAGTAATTTAAATATTAAAATAGTTTACTAACAGTTATTATACAAATTCCGGTTTTTGAGAGCAATTTTACCTTATTATGATATTAACAAAGTCAAAACATGTTGCATTGCAAATCATACTTCACCTAAGAGTAAAATGCGCTTAAAGTGGCATGTGTGTGTGAAGGGACGATGCCGTATCACGTCCACCCTGCTTACATTTTCTCTTACTAGAGGCAACACCTCTCAACTCAAAGACAACGTCTTCGCTAAAACAACCAAGGCATCGCCTTACATTCTCATGAGCTCTAACACCAAAAACCCAGGCAAAGGCTGCGCTCGAAGTGGCATGTGTGTGTGAAGGGACGATGCCGTATCACGTCCACCCTGCTTACAACCTTAACCTTAATTTACATTGCAAACATTTTTATATATTTCACTCAGTACGAGACTTAGTATAATTATCAAAAAGTAACGGTATACTACAGTGTCTTCATTTGACATTTACATTATCCTTTAAATTTGTATATTTATGTCCTATTTTATTTTAGTAAAATTAAACAACAAATAATAGCTCTCAATAAAATTAAATGATTTAAATAACAGTTAGGCAAATACAAATTATGCTCAGTGAGAAAACTCACCCAATAATTCTCTGGATAAAACACACACAAAAACTACAACTTCTTTACTGTTTCAAAACTGTGACCATAATGAATATAAAAGTAATTCATATGAACTTTTTCTCTTAGAATATCATAAGGAATCACCCCCTTAAGTTACGTACCGTACTTCTAAAACACCCTGTATATTATATAGTTTTAGGTTTCTTTGTCAATTCTAAGAAACTTTGGTGAAATATGTCGTAATAGTTCTTAATTTATTAACGATTTTTCAAAAACTTGGTTTGCATCACTTAAAGAAACATGCGCTTGTTGGTAGTACAGACCGACAGTAATACATGAAATTTGGGTTATGGAAAATCATTGTGTATGTAGTAGTTGTTAAAAATAAAAATATTTATGGGAGCCTTCTAAAAAGTTGCCGATGAGGTTTTGTTAAAAGTGTGTACATGGCTTTACGGGTGACAAAACTCCCCATCATTTTTTATTTGACAATTGACCATTTAAGGATGACGTCGCTGGGGGGCAAATTTGACAAATTTAGGTTAAAGTTTATGTCAAAGCCATGAAATTACCATAACATATTTGACAACGGCCATATTTGCTGGGGGGCAAAGTGACAAGTTTAGGTTATACTTCTTGTCAAAATCATATGTTCTGAAATGGTCTATGCTTAAACCTTAAGCTAGTTTCATATAGAAGCGAATTGCGAATCGCGGAATTCGCTTTTCTCAGTTTGTAAAATGTGTGGTATTTCATATAATTGCGAAATTTTTAGTGAGTTAGTTTTTGCACTACATCTTTGCCTTTATTTTAAAACGCCGCATTCGGCCGCAATAATAATCCTGTAAATTAACGGTTTTATTTATTCATTCCTCTAAAAGTATTTTTAACTTATGGACTACGAAACTAATTTATACCACTGGCAACGAAAGCGTAAAGTTGCTCTTCATATGTCGTTAAGAAAACGATAAAAAAATATTATATAGATCAGTAGGAACTTTGAAGTTTTTAAATTACAGAAGCAACAAGGTGCATATCACAATTTAGTTTAAGAAATGCGCCTTCAGAACGAAAACAATTTAAAAATTACGACAGAATGTCTATACCTACAAAATTTTAATATTTTACTGGAAAAGTATCTCCACTGTTTCAAATAACTTTTTTAAATAACACAAAAATAAAGGAGATATTCCGGTATAAAAAAAAGCAGTTCAGTTCCATTTTAAATGACGTGTTCAATGTTGTCACCATTTTCTTCTACACAACGCTGTGCGCGACGCAACCACTGTTCGGTGACAGAACTTAATAACGAAATTCGTTTCCCTCTAATTGTTGCTTCAGCTTGTTCTATGCGCTCAATCAATTCTTCCCGCGTGTTTATAGGTGTTTTAAAAACTAAGCTCTTTATGTAACCACACAAAAAAAAATCACATGGTGTAAGGTCTAGTGATCGAGGTGGCCATGCAACTGGCCCATTTCGACCAATCCACCTGTTTGGAAAAGTATTATCCAAGAACTCCCGCACTTCCCGTCTAAAATGAGGAGGTGCTCCGCCTTGTAGAAGCCACATGTTTTGTCTTATTGCTAATGGCACTTCTTCTAGCAGATTAGGCAGATGATTTTGCAAAAAGTATAAATAACCTTCGCCCGTTAAACGGTCTGGTAAAATGTGCGGACCAATGAGTGTTCCACCCACAATTCCAGCCCACACATTAACGGAAAATCTTTAAAAATTTGATCTTCGAACAGCATGGGAATTCTCAACAGGCCAAACATGAGTGTTGCGGTAATTGTTGATTCCATTTCTGTTGAATATTGTCTCGTCCACAGACAAAATTTTTCTTCTAAAATATCTATCATTTGCATTGTTTCACTCTTCTACAAATCTCCGTTGTTTGATTGTCTCGTCCCAATCTAATCTCATGGCCCAAATACTTGAGTTTCGTTACATGTTCAACGTTATGGGTCCCCACATGGATGTTGTCGCTTATTACAAGGTTTGTCATAAACTGAGTCTTCGATATATTAATTTTAAGCCCAACCGTTCTTGAGGTTGGGTGAAGATGCTCCAACATTTCCCTGGCTTTATCTATACTGTCTGATATTAACACAATGTCGTCGGCAAATCTTAGATGATTTAGATTTTCTCCGTTTATATTTATTCCCATGTCTTGCCAATCTATTTGCTTACACGTGTATTCCAATAGGGCTGTAAACAATTTAACCTTATCGAACTCCGCGTTGCACTTCAAATTTTCTCGTATCTTCATGAAATCTAACGCAGGCTGTTGCAGTATCATAGATATTTTTATTAAGTGCGATGTAACGATGATCAATTCTACAGTCGGCAAGTGCTAGCAGCATTTTAGTGAAAAGTTTGTACGTGTGAGAGAGTAGACTAATGGGTCGGTAGTTTCTTAAATTTGCGATGTCACCTTGTTTATGCATTATGGTAATGATAGCATTGTGCCACTGAGAGGGGGTTGAACCCTTGATCAAGCATGTGTTAAATAGCTCTTGTATGGTATATGTTAATGCCGTTCCTCCCTCCTTAATGTCCTCAATCACTATGCCGTCATCACCTGTGGACTTACTGTTTCTCGTTTCGGAGAGTGCTGCTGTTATTTCGTCTACTGATATGTCTGGTATATCCTCAGAGCCGATATTTTCGACTTTTTTTTTAATTTTTAAAATTTTGCTCCTATTCGTACTTATCCTTCCATTTCGATCACTAAGTCTGGAAATATTCTTTTTACCCTCAACCAGTCTGTGTCACAGTTCTTTTACACTTTTGTTATCTTGTACTACTTGAGATATATGCTGTGAGTTATATGCTCTGATATCATTCCTGATGGCATTCGAAATGTCTTTATTTATTTGTCTCTGCACAGGGAAGTTTGGCATGTTTGTTCTTCGCATTTCTTTCCGTGTATTTATGAGATTCTTTGTATTTTGGCTAATTTTTTCTCCTCCGTCTTTTTCCTTTTCTTTGTATTTTTCTTGAGCGATTCGTACGACGGCGTTGATATGTGTGTTCAGGTCATCTACGTTTATATAATCTTGTCTTAAGTTTCCTAGATTTCCCAGGTCTGATGTTATGGATGTTTGATAAGCTGTTTTATCCGTAATACCTGTTCTTATTTCTCCTTATCATCTTTTCTCTCTCTTCCTTCGTATTTATCTTAACCGTTGCTCTGACTAGTCGATGATCGCTTCCTACGGAGAATTTGTTTAGTACAGTAACGTCGTGCACGATGTTCTTTTTGTTGCATATTATAAAGTCAGTTTCGTTCTGTGTCCTGCCATTAGGGCTTGCCCAGGTCCACCTCCGTTGTTTAGCTTTTTTGAAGAACGAATTCATAGCGAAAAGATTGTGTTGCAGTAAGAACTCAAATAGCACATCTCCTCTGTTATTTCTTTCTCCGTACCCAAACGGTCGATAGCGATTTCCACCTCGTCCTCTCTATGCCCGAGTTTAGCGTTGAGATCTCCCATGAGTATTGTGTAGTGGGTTTCGTATTTCAGCAAAAAAAAAGAAAATACATTTTTATACAAAATTAATGAATATGGCGGCGAGATCTAGCAACTGCTACTCCATCTAACCGTCCAACCTAAATAAATACCTATAGTTATCTTATCTATAAAGTTATATAATTTCAGATACAAAAATAATATTTTAATTATAAAATTAATATGAAACATGTGATGGGTAGTGATGGTAAACTTAAGAAAAAAAAATATATTCTACGTTGCATATGTATAGAAAACTCAAATTATTTTATTTAAAATAAAGCTTTTTACAGCCTTCTTAAAGCTTGTTACGGCGAGGGACGTCACACCGACAGCGTTGTAACTGAAAGAACCCTGGAATTTAGCTGTTCTATGCTGAGGGATAATAAATCTTTGATCATGGCGCGTTGCTCGTCCGTGTATACTAGCACCAATGATCAGTTTATCACAAATGTAAAGTAATTTTAATTTATAATAGGCTCTTTGCAATAATTTCGATATGTGGGTCTCAAATCTAAGTTGAGTATCCAAGAATATTCCTAAATTTTTTTCACAGACTGTAGATACCAAGGCAGAACCTTCCATTTTGATCTCAAAGTTATCTAATAAAGGTGAACCAAAAATCAACAATTTAGACTTCGAACTGTTCAGTACCAGTCTATG
Source organism: Polydrusus tereticollis (assembly GCA_963920685.1). Classification (NCBI taxonomy): domain Eukaryota; kingdom Metazoa; phylum Arthropoda; class Insecta; order Coleoptera; family Curculionidae; genus Polydrusus; species Polydrusus tereticollis. The sequence goes on along the minus strand of OY987331.1, from coordinate 106,234,772 downwards.
AAAACCCGATATCTCAGATATAATTGCCAAATCAGCATTAATTGCCTCCCTATACATGAATGCTTCCGAACGCGAAATTGAAGAGTAAACCTGCATATCATCCGCATATTGATGAGAGGAGCATACTTTAAGAAAATTAGAGAAATCGCAGGTATATAAGGAAAATAAAAGGGGCCCCAAAATACTACCTTGCGGAACTCCCCTGTTAGTCTGCAAACATTCTGAGACGGCCGAACCTAGTGAGACCCTTTGCCTTCTACCCATTAAGTAATTATTTAAGGTCAAGAGATGTAACATGCAAGCCAAAATATTTTAGTTTGGAGGAAAGAATTAAGTGATCCAGGGTATCAAATGCCCTGCTATAGTCCAACAGCACTAGAGCAGTAATCCTATTTTGATCCAAAGCTCCAAATATATCATCACAAACATGCAGTAGTGCTGTCGAGGTACTATGCTGAGCACGAAAACCGGACTGGGTTGCAGGCAGTATACGATTGACTGTAACATATTCGTTTAGCTGATCATTCAAGACCCTTTCAAGCACCTTGGACAGAGTAGGCAAAATACTGATTGGACGATAATGTGACATTTCCATTGGAGAATTGGATGGAATAATATTGGCACTTTCCATTCAGTTGGAAACTTAGCCGTTTGTAAAGAATGGTTAATTATAAAAGTTAAATGTGGTGTCAGATATGGTACAATTAAAGAGAGCATTTTAAGATCAAAACCGTCAGTACCCATAGCAGCACTTTTTATATTTAAAATATTTTTTTCTATGTACTCTTCACTAACCTTAGAATCGTGATGGGTTGTTGGTGCGTATACCTGTATTATTTTGACGCTGTACCTATTGTTCAGTTTTACTATTATATATATCACCCTTGAACAGATACTCTCTATTTTGACGATATCTTTTATTAAATCCGTTGAAAAAGCGGCAACACCGATTTTTTTTGTAATTTACGATAATCGGTGATACAGTTGCTAACGAACCACAACTTGACATATCTGGTTCCAACCACTGCCATAAACTTAATTAGACACACATACACATATATCATACAGAACACTAATTAAGTCTATCTAAGAAAATATGTAAAACTATTATTGATTTTTTCTGATATTCATGACTTATATTCGAATTTTTCATTTCAGGTAGCATAGATACCCAAAAAGACACCCACACAAGTGAGAACACTGATTCGAGCGAGAAAGAGAGACGGGCAAAGCTAGCTGCAGAAAAAAGAGCCAAGATTATGGCACAGATGGCCGCCCAGCAGAAGAATTTTATCAAAGAAAACGCCGAACTCTTTGAAGGCACTAGCATGGATACGCAATCAGAGAAATTTAGCGAAAGTCATGACATGGAAGTTACAGAAGTACAGACTGTTGCTCTGGGTCCAAATCAATCCACGCGGTTATCCCTAGAGAAAACCTACACGTGTATCTTGTGCCAGGAAGAAGAAAAAATTACCGCAGATGGACCAACGATGGTACTGGCCGCTTTCGTTCAACAAACGACTGTTCTTAATAAGAAGCGGCATGACGCTCAGATCATGGATGTTAAAAACCACAATCCTTTGTTCTTGCATGCAAATTTGGGGCCTGCACCACATACGAGTACCTGCGGTCACGTCATGCACAGCGATTGTTGGAGAAAGTTCTTTGATAACGTGATGGTTAGAGAACATAGGCGGCCCTACCGTTTACGGCATCCATCTAGCTTTGATGTTGATAAACAAGAGTTTTTATGTCCTCTATGCGAATGTCTTAGCAATACTGTTTTACCTCTAGTTCCGTCCTTAAATAAGCTACAACCTAGTTTACCAGCGAATGAGTTACCATTTTCTAGCTTTGTGTCAAACCTCAAGCGAGTCGTTCAAAGGAAAAATAAAGTTTGCCATGGAGTTTTTAAGTGTAACATGGAGGAATGTACAAATATTCATTGTTCCGCTTGTATTAACGCATCAAGCGGTACAAGTCTAGAACAGGATTCGATGGATGAATGTGATGTAAACTGCATGCTGCAGCCTCATCAGATATTTTACTCTACTTCTATTAATAAATCTGATGAGCTTATATGTCAACAATTTAAAGATCTCTTCCACGAAAACGAAGTAGAGCTAAGTACGAATCTAAGAGAGATGGTGCAAGTTTTTGCTCAGGTTACCTACACCAGGGGCCTCAATGTCAATCCTCATCCATCTGATAAGAGATTGGCTCCTATGGCTTGGAAGTCTTTAGCTTATACCACTCACGCCATTGAAATAGTAACAAACTACCAGCAAAAGCCACTGTTGGGTTCCTTGACTAGTAGGCAACGAGATTCTTTGGAAAATCTCCTGAAGGTCGTAGGAGTTTTGGGCAGCACTTGGTCTAGAGGTATAGTTATCAAGAGTCACACACTGAATTTACTCAGCATTTTGTTCGAGCACACCGATGAAGAACCTTCGCTTTTGCAACTAGATCCTTTTGGGTATTTAGTATCCCTAACATTTTCTCTACCTAGTCTTTTAATACAGGATTCGTCCACCCCTGTTCCAACTGGGGGAACACTGGAAGGGCATACTCTTAGGTTAATATTTATACTCAATATTGTTAAAGTACTTCTCTGGTTAAGACTGGATGAAGTTGTCTCTCCAGATGATTCTCGAGTAAACTGTGATACCATTGATAGTTTATTACTGGCCGTAGGAAAGTGGCGAGTCGATGTATGTGCTAGTAAAGTTTGGGATTATGTTAAGGACCGTACAAGGCCATTTTTGAGATGCTGCGTGCTATTTTACCATTATTTGACTGAAGTGCCGGCGCCGAATTGCCTTCAGGAGTACGGCGGAGATACTTTCGAAAACATGTGCGCTTACTTGGGTCTGCCAACCTCGCCCCAAGAGCTCTTTAGCGAACCACTTGTGCAAGAACTAATACAATCTTGGACAAGCCACGAGGAGGTATCCTTCTTTATAAAAACAACTACAAATGTCCCGGCAAATGAACCGTGGCGGACGCCTCAGTTAACAGAACTGCCAAAGGATTATAGTGAGCTAATAAATTCTGTGTCGACGTTTACTTGTCCGAACAGCGACGAAGACTGTAGAAATCCGACAATGTGCTTAGTTTGCGGAGCAATACTATGTTCTCAGAGCTATTGTTGTCAAGCTGAATACAATAAAATAGCTGTGGGAGCTTGTAATTTACATGCCAGTCGTTGTGGAGCTGGGGTTGGAATCTTTCTGCGAATCAGAGATTGTGAATTGCTACTTCTGGCAACGCCTCATAGAGGTTGCTTTATGTCGCCACCGTATTTAGACGAACACGGAGAGACTGATCAAGGTTTAAGACGGGGTAATCCTCTTAGTTTAAACGAAGAGAGATACGCAAAACTTCACATGATGTGGCTGAACCATAGTGTCCATGAAGAAATAGCTAGACAAATTGAAACGAGCAATCATATTGTTGCCACTCAGTGGAATATGTTGTAGATACAGTGTAATAATTAAAACTGCAGTCATTGAAAGTGTTACTTTTCTTCTTTAAACTACAGCTTTATGGCAAGTTCTGTGTCAAAGTGCTATCAAATTTTTCATGGATTATTTTATAGGTTGTGTGGATCGATACGCAATGCAATCAGTAATACAAGTGATCACTGAAAAGTACTTTTTTTGTCTTTGTACTAAATTATATAATTATATCATAGTTGTTACATAGATATATTTTAACCTTGTACATATTAACAAAATAAAAGTTTTTTGTTCATTTAGAGTGTTACTTAAAATGAAAGTTAATGGTTAGGTGTAATTTCAAAAAAAAATATTAAAAACTTAATTCAGGGCGAGTCAACGATAGAGTAAAGTTAGTTTTCTCCTTTGTTTTAAGAATCAAATATAAGCATAAGCAATAAATACAAACGTTGTAGAGTTGTTGCACATTACATGCAGAATGGCCCTTGGAAAAAAATGTTTACGTTTAACAGTAATCCAAATAATATGTAGGGTAAATGCTACAGTTATTCCGTTAAGGAGTGGTTTGATTATTTTACTCCCACTTGCCAAACGAAATACATAATGTGGAATACTTTTTTTTAATATGCAATAGGTTTTAATAAAAATGACACCAATATTATTTTTACTCTTAAGAAGTGTTGAAATATCTTGTTTTGCCGAGGGTATAGTCATTGGATAAAGCGCTATAATAACACTGGGGAACAAATTTTTTTTTGTTTCCTGAACAAAACCTATTTTTTTTTATTGAACAACACCCAAGTAACTAAAAAATACCTATTAAAGATTTTAGTTAGCTCGCAAAAAAAATCTGAATTATTTGTTACAAAATTTTAATTTATAGGCATATACAATGAACATTTTAATTTATAGGCATTTACAATGAACATACAAACAATATATTGTTAGTTCAACAATAGCAATTAAATAGCACATTTTTATCAGTGAGTCTAAAGTTTAGACACTCGTTTTACGCTTCTTAGCCTCTCTTTTGAAAGCAGCCTCGGGGGCATCTCTCGTAATAGTCCAACAGTAGTCGGTTAACATCTCACAGTTCCATTTTCCCTGATACCTTCTTTCCATGTTTGGAATATCCTGGTGGAACCTCTCACCCTGCTCGTCATTTACAGCACCACAACTTTCCGGAAGGTAATCCAGATGAGAATGCAGGAAATTAATTTTTAACGACATATTACACCCTAGGTTTTGGTAACATAAAAGAAGTTGGACAACCAGGTTTTTATAGTTTTCTGCTTTTATGTTTCCTAAGAAATTTGTTGCAACCATGTTAAAGGCATTCCAAGCGTCCTTTTCCTTGCCGTCAAATATGGAATCGAATTGGACCCCCAAATATTCCCTCTTTAATTTTAGTGTCACTGATTCTAGGGAACTTTTCTTTTAAATAACTAAAAGCACGGCCTTCTTTGTCCACGGTCTTCACAAAATTTTTCATAAGTCATAATAATAGTAAGTTTTCTTCTTGACCTTATGATTTAAATTTTTTTCTTGTTTATTGGGTTTTTAGGTCATTTATAAATAATAAAGGTTTGATTTAAGTTGACGTTTCGGTTTATATTACATTAAACCATCTTCAGAACTACAATTACAGGAAAATGTGAATATTAACTAATTTTTAGGATTAAAAAGTAGACATACCTCTATATAAATCTTAGCACTATCACTTCTATTTTTACATGTTTAACTATGTGGTAACTATGCAAGACTGATTTTATGAAGGGATTCTTTATGAGGGAGGGTAGGTACATTTATTAAAAATGGGAAAAACCATTTGATTACGGTTTATTGTTCCTTTTGTTAACGGTAGTAAAAATTTGCAATTTTTAATTAGGTTATTAAATTACTGTAAACTGTACTTAGATTATCAGTGTCGGTTCGAAAATTTAATGTATTTAATTTTTTTTAATATGGATCATTTCTTTTATATTTCGTTTTTTATAGTTTATTTCATGGTCTAAAATTGTTGTATTATTGAAGTCAAAATTATGTAAGTAGTCAATAGCGTGTTTTGATAAGGCTGTGTGTGCTTGGTTCGTATTTCTCATGCTGTATTTATGTTCATATATTCGGTTTTTTAGGTATTGTTTTATTTGTCCAATGTATGTCTTTGGGCAGTCCAAACAGTCTATTTTATATATTACGTTTGCTTGATTTAGTGTAGGGGTGGTTGGTTTTAATTTTGTAAAGAGGGTTTTTGTATTGTTTGGTGGTTTATCAGCTATATTTATTTTGTGTGGTTTAAGTACGTTTCTAATTTTTGTATTGATTTCTGGAATGTATGGTAGGGAGATGAAGTTATTTTCTTTTTGGGGATCCGTTTTATTTGTGCTATTGTAAATTTGGTTTATTCTATTCTTAATAATTGGTTCATAAAATTTTTTTGGGTATTTATTGTTTTGTAGAACAGTTTTTACTTTTGTTATGTTTTGTGGTCTGTTTATTGGATCTGTTAATTTAACCGCTCGATCAATAAGGGAGTTGACAACACTTTTTTTATATTTTTTGGGGGTATAGGAATTGAAGTTTAAATATCGGCCCGACCAAACGGGTTTGGTATACCAATTGGTTGTGATGTTGCCTTCTTCGTCGTAAGATATGTTGATGTCTAAAAAGTTTATTAATCTATTGTTTTCTGTTTCGTATGTAAATTAAAAGATTCGTTGACGATTGCATTCTTTGCATACCAAAAAATAAACTTGAATACACACTTAACAAATTCAATTATTTCCATAAAAAATTAAAATTTACATACGAAACAGAAAACAATAGATCAATAAACTTTCTAGACATCAACATATCTTACGACGAAGAAGGCAACATCACAACCAATTGGTATACCAAACCCGTTTGGTCGGGCCGATATTTAAACTTCAATTCCTATACCCCCAAAAAATATAAAAAAAGTGTTGTCAACTCCCTTATTGATAGAGCGGTTAAATTAACAGATCCAATAAACAGACCACAAAACATAACAAAAGTAAAAACTGTTCTACAAAACAATAACTACCCAAAAAAATTTTATGAACCAATTATTAAGAATATAATAAACCAAATTTACAATAGCACAAATAAAATGGATCCCCAAAAAGAAAATACCTTCATCTCCCTACCATACATTCCAGAAATCAATACAAAAATTAGAAACGTACTTAAACCACACAAAATAAATATAGCTGATAAACCACCAAACAATACAAAAACCCTCTTTACAAAATTAAAACCAACCACCCCTAAACTAAATCAAGCAAACGTAATATATAAAATAGACTGTTTGGACTGCCCAAAGACATACATTGGACAAACGAAACAATACCTAAAAAACCGAATATATGAACATAAATACAGCATGAGAAATACGAACCAAGCACACACAGCCTTATCAAAACACGCTATTGACAACTTACATAATTTTGACTTCAATAATACAACAATTTTAGACCATGAAATAAACTATAAAAAACGAAATATAAAAGAAATGATCCATATATTAAAAAAAATTAAATACATTAAATTTTCGAACCGACACTGATAATCTAAGTACAGTTTACAGTAATTTAATAACCTAATTAAAAATTGCAAATTTTTACTACCGTTAACAAAAGGAACAATAAACCGTAATCAAATGGTTTTTCTCATTTTTAATAAATGTACCTACCCTCCCTCATAAAGAATCCCTTCATAAAATCAGTCTTGCATAGTTACCACATAGTTAAACATGTAAAAATAGAAGTGATAGTGCTAAGATTTAATATAGAGGTATGTCTACTTTTTAATCCTAAAAATTAGTTAATATTCACATTTTCCTGTAATTGTAGTTCTGAAGATGGTTTAATGTAATATAAACCGAAACGTCAACTTAAATCAAACCTTTATTATTTATAAATGACCTAAAAACCCAATAAACAAGAAAAAAATATAAGTCATAATATTATATGAAGTGTCGGTAGTAAAATCTTTTCTGGGGAACTAATGGCGCGCTGGCTACATTTTTTTTATGGAGTAACACAACTTTAAGACTTACTTTTGAGGAATCAATGCAAAGTCTCCAATCTTTTGGATCATAGTCGAGATTTAAAGCTGCCATTAATCACTCAATAAATGATCCATATTAAAAAAAATAAAAATACATTAAATTTTCGAACCGACACTGATAATCTAAGTACAGTTTACAGTAATTTAATAACCTAATTAAAAATTGCAAATTTTTACTACCGTTAACAAAAGGAACAATAAACCGTAATCAAATGGTTTTTCTCATTTTTAATAAATGTACCTACCCTCCCTCATAAAGAATCCCTTCATAAAATCAGTCTTGCATAGTTACCACATAGTTAAACATGTAAAAATAGAAGTGATAGTGCTAAGATTTAATATAGAGGTATGTCTACTTTTTAATCCTAAAAATTAGTTAATATTCACATCTACGGGCTACCAAACTGTTTTCCATGTTAAAAGATGGTGTTAGGTTTTTCTGACGGCTTTGGTACACAGAAACTACTTTTACTTCATCTTGAAGTAAGTTCTATTGTCGCAATCGAGAGGCCAATAGGATTTTTCCATGGGCAATTCCAACTCCCTTATAAGATCACTTAATTTGACTTATATTGTGAGGCTTTTACTGGGAAGTTCACAGGCAAAATCGGAACCTTGCGAGGTTGATGGGCCGGCGACATTTTCCAGTACACTACCGTTTGAATCCATTGGATCATCAGAATCAAGGCTATACTCCTGAGGTGGATTAGGTACAGGCAACTCGTCACTATGAGGCACCGGGCGTATGGCGGATTGTAAATTTGGATACTGTATCGCAGACCTTTTTTTCTCCGAAAATCATTTTTTGAGAGGAGGTGTCAAACAAAAGTAACAGTCAGTAACGTGGTCTTTTGGTTCTCGCCAGATCATAGGAACAGCAAAGGGCATCTTACGCTCTTTTCCACTTAGCCAGCCGCGAATGTTGGACGCACATTTTTAACAGCAGATATGGGGAGCCCAATTTTTATCCTGGTCTCCAATTTTACAGCCAAAATACATGTGGTAAGCCTATTGTATTGAAGGGCTAAGTGTACGTTTCTGTTTCACAAAAGTCACTTTACCAAATACATAACAAAAAGGATCAGACTTATTTAAACAAACTCGCAACATGTTGCTCAAAACTCTCTAATTTCTCAAATACGAACAGCTCTCAACCAACTGGTGGCTGAAATACAACTAACTAACAATTTAGGATTTATGTTTTATGTATTTAAACCCCTTATAAAGTACACCTGGTATAATAAATCCAGGTACTTCTCATTTAATAGGGGCGGCGGAACTTTCGGCCCCATATTGGGTAAGGTACCTGCTAGAAATTTTAGGTCAAGTAATCTTGCAAGAAATTTCGGCCCCAAACATTGCAGGTAATGCGAATTGAACCAAAAAGGTGGATTAGATGCCGTGTTAGCGCTGTTTAACCAATATAAGTCTATAAAAGGGGCAAACAATTAATAATAATATTCCCCGGTGAACTTGAAAAAGGCGAATTGGAACCAAAAAGGTGGATTAGATGCCGTGTTAGCGCTGTTTAACCAATATAAGTCTATAAAACCGCATTAGCCGAGTTGCAGGTCAAAAATTGAGTTAGTTCAGGTTAGTTGCATTATCATTTTATAAATGATTCAAAACACAAAAGATCATAAAAAAATTAAAATGTTATAACGTTAGACCATTGGGGCCGAAAATGCCTGTAATAAAAACATATGACCCTTCCATCCCGGGGCCGAAAGTTCCTGTCAAAATCGGGCTGCTACCTGGCCGGGGCCGAAATTTCCTACGCCCTTTAATAGTCGAATTTTCCTATACATTACGGGCAAGTAGGTTATAAAGGCTGATTACAAATTTACTAAATTAGGTACCTACACCTACCTAGATATACTTGCGATTAGAAACAACAATAAATTGTTTAAATATATATTTATTATTTTATTAAAAATACTGGTCGAAAAAGAAATACAAATTAAGATATGGAAATCTTGTAATTCTTTCATCTAAGAGATGAAAAATCTAACCTTTGCCTATTTTAACAACTGATTCAAACAACGAAAAGTGTTTACATAATTAAATAAGCTTCTTTTCTTGCTAGTCACAAAAGAGCTCGCAAAAGAGTATTTGATGAACGCATTTTTTAGGTACAATTCTCGTGATATAGTCCTATCACACGTTTCAAAATTCCTTGAGCGGTGCGTGTGCGTGTGTGCAGGAAACGATTCACGTTGGTCTTGAATCTTTGGAGATTATAGTCGTTGGGGAACACGATCTCAGGGAGGTCGTTCCAGAGTGATGACGTTCTCCAGATGAAAGAATTTTGAAACAGTGTCGTTCGAGGGCCACTAAGCTGAACCACGTACTGGTGGGCTGCAGTGGCTCGTCGTGTATTTCTACCATGCACCGCTCTGGGTGGTATCAAGCGGGCAGCCTCAGTTGAACACTTGCCATGAAAATATTTGTAAAGTAGACTCAAGTCGCCAACCTGCCTTCGATGTTCAAGGCTTTCCAAGTTGTTTGTCAGATCATGATCACCGATCAAGCGAATGGCTTTTCTTTGAATGGAATCTAGCAATCTCAGGGTATGTTTAGGAGCAGAGCCCCAAATATGCGAACAGTATTCCAGCGATGGTCGAATTTGGGCTTTATAGAGCATCAAAAGTTGTTGGGGTGTATAGAGGTTCTTTGTTCGGAAAAGTACTCCAAGCTCCTGCGAGGCTGCCTTAGAAATGGCCGCAACGTGACTATACCAAGACATATGACTATCCAAATTAACGCCCAATAAATGAATTGATGAAGCCAAGGGAATCGAGTGTCCCGCCATAACTATATCCGGTTCTTCAACATTAACTTTTTTGGAAAGAACTGCCGCCTGGGTCTTTTTAGCGTTAAATTCTACTTGGTTACTGTCACCCCAAGACAGAATTTCTTCCAGGTCTTTGTTGAGATGTGAGACCGGAGACCTCTTGCTGCCTATAGAGATGTGCATTAGCAGCCGATGTCCGAAGCATCCAAAGTAAAAGATGAAACAAGTGTGCTGTCATCAGCGAAGCTATACAGGGTGTTTCAATAAAAACTCCCAGGCCAATTATTTCGGAAACTATAAGTGACTAGTAAATTCTGTAAACGCCAGTTTTTAGCCTCTATCATTGGCTTCACAACTGTGTAAAAAATGTGTTTAAATAATACAAGATGTAGGAGGCGCCATGGTGCAAAGAATTTTTTCGTTGACAGGAACTTTTAAATGTTGTGGTTCTTAAAGATAATTAATTTTTGATCAAATTATGTCTCATAAAAATTTTTGATAAATCCAACATGAACGGAGATATTTGGGGTTAAGTTTTTTATTAAAATAATTTTAACGAGTATTTTAATTATAAATATTTTTAATATCCTTTAGCAGATTTAAATTTAATTTTGGTAATGATAATTTTAGTGATAAAACGCTCGTGTAGCGCTAAATTATTACGTCCAGTGACGTCTCAGAGGGGACGCCTTGACAAATAATATTGGCAATAAATAAGACGCCACTGAGTTTTTGGTAATTTTTATATTTTTTTTCGGATTAAGCAACTAAAAATATCCTTTTATTGTCTGTTAAATTGTTTTCATATCTTGCTTCGTTTTCGAGAAATAAAAATAGTTTTCGAAATAATTGCCCTGGGAGTTTTTATTGAAACACCCTGTATATAGGAATTTTAGTTTTTTCCAATAGATCGTTAATGTATAGTAAGAAAAGGGTGGGCGACAATATAGAACCTTGAGGAACCCCGGCGTTGATGTCGTTAAATGTGTCTGAAAGAAATCCGTCCATCGCCACTCGCAGAGAACAGTCTTTAAGGAAGCTCGACAGCCATGAACAAAATTGAACCAGAATTCCGTATGCTTTCACTTTAGTTAGGAGCCCCTCATGCCATACTCGGTCAAAAGCCTTGGAAATGTCCAGTGCTACCGCCCGAGACTCCCCATGATGTTCTATTGCGTTGTTCCAAACATGAGTAACATAAGCGAGGTCTCCTGTTGATCTAGACTTACGGAATCCATACTGGCGGTCACCGGCCACTAATAATATTGAAGCCTTCCAGGTATTTTAATAATTTTTCGTTTATAGCCTTCTCCATAACTTTTTATATAACCGAAAGCAATGCGACTGGACGATAGTTGTTTGGCAAGGTCTTCTTGCCTTTTTTGGGTATGGGCTGGACTCGCGCAGTTTTCCAGCAAGAAGGAAATATTCATTTTTTGTAGGATAAGTTAAAAAGCCTACAAAATACCGGTGTCAGTTCGTCAGCGCGTCTTAATTACAATGACTGGAATATCGTCAGGACCTAGTGTCAATATTAAAGAGGCAAATATAGCACAACCACATCGTTAGGTACTTTTAGATATCCTGCATATTATTATTGTTATTGTTTCTACCTGTTTATTATTATTTTTCTCAATCAATATTTTGTAAGGTTTTTATTTTTCCACAATTTATCTCACCTTGGCACTTCACCGCCTACGATAAAATTTATTGCCTAACATATAATTTTACTTCTCTTTTTCCTGGTGTTTATTCTTTGGTGAATTCTACATTTAAATTAAACCAATACTGGTTCTAATCAATTTCTAATAATTTAAGCCTTTCCAAAACGTTGTATGCGTAATTTTAAAACATTTTACAGGAGAACCAAGTCTCAATTAGGTACATCGAGAAACTTAATAGCCGAATCAAAGACATAAGTATTCATCACCAGAGAGAATTAACCTAGTTAAACTAACCTCTTCGAGGGTAAAATAAGTAAAATTGTTTCATAGGTGGGGAATTTTCGTAGGGAAGAATTAAGTTTGTGGTGATTTATTGTGGTTGCGCTGAATTGTGAACCATAAATTGTGGGCGGTAAAATGAATTGTGGCCTATATCTCGAAAACGAATGTATAATCGTGGCCGTCAACGAAGCGGGGACGGAATATTACATCCTTAACGAAGAACTTATTAAAAACACTGAAACAGCATGAGGTCTGGAATTAAAAGTGGCATATTTTAAAAATATTTTGCATTATACAGGGTGGCTCCAAAAAGTGAGGTGAACTAAACTTCTATTTTCTTAAATGAAACACCCATTTATCGGCCCAAAAGATGGGCATATAAAGCTGCTGATCATTTAAATATGGGGTTATGTGGATTAAATTTTAGTAGTTTAAAAAATAATTACGATTTCATCGAAAAAATTGCCTAAGTTTAGTAACCATTTCCAAATTACTAAAAGCAACTGCATGAAATAGTACACTGAAAAATAATATTTTGGAATGTTGCCCATCTGTACAATAAAAAATATTTGCGTGCAGTATATTTATTATACAGGGTGATCACACTATGCAAAATATCAAAATTCTCTCTTTTTAAATGGAACACCCTGTATATTTTTTGATTTAGATATTAGATTCTACGATAAAACAAACAAGGTAGCTATATAATTTTAATAAAAATATAGGGAAACCCTAAAAATAGGCCCCTGTTCAGCCCTGGTTGGATCACCCTGTACCTATTAATCGGTGTTAATTGTCCAATTGCAATAAAAATGTAAAATTAGTTGAGTTTCAGTAAATAACGTAGAATTTTTCGTAAAACATTTTATTCATACCATTTTGATTTTTTATCAACCATACCACCCATTAATTTTTTCTTATAATCATTTACCAAATTTGAAAAGTTGTCTTCTTGATTTTTCTGGTTAATTTTCTGTTTTGGTTGTTTAATAAAGTCCTTTTTCCTTTCATTAAGCGTTTTTTTAGACATCTTCTGTTTTTTCTTCTCTTTCTTTAATGTTTCATGATGTAATTTCGCTTGCTCTCTAAGTTTATACCGACTCCTCAGCTTTTGAACTGTTCCTTCTTTGGAAGTAACACCAGAAAATGGTTTAACATCTCCATCATCTATGATTGCACTAGATTTTTCATTATCTTTTTTAATTAATGTTGGGTCATAGTCTTTAGCTTTTGGGTTCTTAAGCCTAGATTTTTCTTGTCGTTTGACTTTAGCTTTGAGCGCTGATTTATTCTCTATGCTAAAAGTAATTATGGGTCGCTTCTGAGCAGAAAATATGTTGGGGTTATTGTTCAACATCCTCAATGCTGTCAAAGCATGGTCATGCTTTGTAAACGCTACAAATCCATACTGTTTAGACTCTCCAACTCCTACAGTATCCACTTTCCTCATGTTCCTCATAATTCTAGCTTCTCTTACCACAGCTCCTTTGCCCCCATGTTTTTCAAAAAGCATTTTAAGTTTTTTGTCATCCCATGTTTGAGGTAAATTATGCACTACCAATCGATCGCGTGCGACAAACATGTTTAGGTTACGTAACATTTGGGTTTTGTATTGTTCAATCTGAAGCCTTTTGGCCATATCGCTTGCGGAAACGCTTTCGGCAGCTTTAGTGCCAGCTAGGATTACTAAAACATTAAATGTTGGTCAATAAAATATCATGTAGGTTCTAGTGGTGGAGAACTATCGATAAATATCGATAGTTTTCACCAACTATCCAACAAAACAAAAAAATTATTTACTGTTTGCATGGTTCATTTGCACTTAAATTTGTAAGCCATACTACGGTCTCAAAATAATCGGCAAAATTGTTCATATAACCATTAACGGTGAGCGGCGAAAATATAAGTTAAATAAAAGCAATCCAAACCGCTTGGGAAGATTGTGCATAAATAGATCATTACATGTTGCCAAGTTTTAATAGATTTCACTGAAATTTTCATAAAATTTACCGAAATCGGCATGTCATTAAGGACCTTTTTACCCCACGGCCCCAGTTTTACTTAATTTGGCAACGCAGGTAGGACAAACCCATGTCAAAAGGCGCTCGCACGCTTTCTTATCGCCTCTAACCAACGTTCAGTGTCGTAGACTTATTATTTTGGTGTTTATTCAAAACAGCAAATATTATAATGCTGGCGAGTTCTTCAAGTGATAGTAACCAACAAGTTACAAAACGACGTTATTTAAAACCTGGGGAGCGTACAATGGTAAAAAATGTGTATACGCAGTGGAATATCATTCACTGATGCAGCAGAACTTTGTGCCACATTGACTAAGACATCTTGCCGTACTGTTTATAGAACTATCAAGGACAATAGGAATACTAAATTGTCCGATCAGAAGAAAACAAGAGGACGGAAAAAGATTTTGAACTCGGGAGTGTTTGGTTTGAAGATTGGTTTAAATCTATCTTACCGCGTATTGAACGTGGGTCGTTAATCGTGATGGATAATGCACCAAACCACAGCCGTCGGATGGAAGTTTTGCCAACTTCTGCGTGGCGAAAAGGAAAGATTGTTGACTGGCTTGAAGAAAAAAATATTGCATTTGGCGAAAAAATGCTAAAAGTGCAGTTGCTCGATCTTGCAAGACTTCACAAAAAAATATATACGAAATATGTAGTGGATGAAATGGCTCGTGAACGAGGTGTTACAATATTACGTTTACCGCCTTACCATTGTGAACTAAATCCAATCGAGCTTATATGGGCAATGGGCACAGATAAAAGGCGAAGTGGCGCGTGAAAATAAAACTTTTAAATTAAAAGATGTTAAAGAACTGTTAAAAACGGCAGTAGCGAATGTACAGGCAGCAGTTTGGCATAAGTGCGTATTACATGTCGAAGGCGTAGAAAAAAAAATGTCGGACTTTTAGATGTATGCGTTGAAGTCATGGTAAAACCTATTATTATAAATCCTGCAGATGACAGCAGTAGTGACAGTAATGAAATGTTTTCATCGTCAGATAGTGAATAATCGCTGTAATGGTAATAATGAATTTAAAATTGTAACGTATTGTCATTATAACACTTTTTAATGTCGGCGTGGAATATAATTTGTCAAATTATTATCAATTAGTGTTCATTAGGTAACAATACTTAGGAAATGTATAAACATTTATAATTTACAACAAACTAATGTTTGTCCCTTATCCTTTCCATCAGACCCAATCTCTGGACGCGTTTCGCTGTATAACAGCTCATCAGCAGAGCTATAGGGTCTGACGGAAAGGAAGGGACTGTCTTGTGAATTTCATCACTATACATAGAAAACAGTATAGGAATGAAGCACAACGGCGACATCCCATGGTAATCGAGCGTACCACCGAGCGAGCCGGTGAGGTTCTATAAAGATCCATACACCAGCACGGAGCCCATAGTAACAGGCATCTAACCTCGGTGGCGCCGAAAACCATTTCTTCGGTTTAGGTTACCGAGACCTTAAGATTACAACAAACTAATGTTTGTCCCTTATCCTTTCCATCAGACCCAATCTCTGGACGCGTTTCGCTGTATAACAGCTCATCAGCAGAGCTATAGGGTCTGACGGAAAGGAAGGGACTGTCTGTGAATTTCATCACTATACATAGAAAACAGTATAGGAATGAAGCACAACGGCGACATCCCATGGTAATCGAGCGTACCACCGAGCGAGCCGGTGAGGTTCTATAAAGATCCATACACCAGCACGGAGCCCATAGTAACAGGCATCTAACCTCGGTGGCGCCGAAAACCATTTCTTCGGTTTAGGTTACCGAGACCTTAAGATTACAACAAACTAATGTTTGTCCCTTATCCTTTCCATCAGACCCAATCTCTGGACGCGTTTCGCTGTATAACAGCTCATCAGCAGAGCTATAGGGTCTGACGGAAAGGAAGGGACTGTCTGTGAATTTCATCACTATACATAGAAAACAGTATAGGAATGAAGCACAACGGCGACATCCCATGGTAATCGAGCGTACCACCGAGCGAGCCGGTGAGGTTCTATAAAGATCCATACACCAGCACGGAGCCCATAGTAACAGGCATCTAACCTCGGTGGCGCCGAAAACCATTTCTTCGGTTTAGGTTACCGAGACCTTAAGATTACAACAAACTAATGTTTGTCCCTTATGGGCTCCGTGCTGGTGTATGGATCTTTATAGAACCTCACCGGCTCGCTCGGTGGTACGCTCGATTACCATGGGATGTCGCCGTTGTGCTTCATTCCTATACTGTTTTCTATGTATAGTGATGAAATTCACAGACAGTCCCTTCCTTTCCGTCAGACCCTATAGCTCTGCTGATGAGCTGTTATACAGCGAAACGCGTCCAGAGATTGGGTCTGATGGAAAGGATAAGGGACAAACATTAGTTTGTTGTAATCTTAAGGTCTCGGTAACCTAAACCGAAGAAATGGTTTTCGGCGCCACCGAGGTTAGATGCCTGTTACTATGGGCTCCGTGCTGGTGTATGGATCTTTATAGAACCTCACCGGCTCGCTCGGTGGTACGCTCGATTACCATGGGATGTCGCCGTTGTGCTTCATTCCTATACTGTTTTTTATTTATAATTTAGGTTTAGGATTTGCCCTTAATCCACTATTATATGTTTCTATTATTATGTAGTATAATAAAAAAATTAGGAAAATAACATTTACCTCTGCTTAATTATTCTTCTCGGATTTTATACCTGAGTAATTTAGTTTCTCTAATTACTTCATTAGAGCACCAAATGTAAAAGCTTAATTTATTTTTTAGCTTAATTTATAATATTATATTTATTATAGTAAATGTAAATATATTATAATAATAAACAAAAAATTCATATATTTTTTGAATTGTTATTGTTTAAAATGACACGCCTCTGGAATTGGCGTTCCCCTCGTCTTGCACACCCCGGTAAAAATGAGTCGCTGCCAATTATTTTGGTAACGGAGTATAGCAGATTTAATTATTTTCATATAGGTACACTTAGGATATTTACCTCCTTCCTTTACAAGATATAAATTTCTAGAATCCTTCGGTTTATCTTTCAGTTCTTTTGCTGCTTCCACTTTATTTTTTAATTCATTTCGATCAACCGCTACATGAGAGTCCAAAATATTACCCAATAGTGTTAGTTCTGTTCCAGCGGCCAGGGCTTTATCTGCATCTTCCTTATTCTTAAATAAAAATTTAAAATACATATACTCAAATTTGTTATGCTTCATATAAAATTTCAAATAATTAATTAAAAACTAAACTAAAGTCTATTTAGGGAGAGGAAAGAAAGTCAAAAAGTCTTTTTTTCCTCTCCCTATATTTCAACTCCACTTTGAAAATGGACTATTTGTTCAAATTAAAGTCTATTTATTTCACATACAGGGTGGCCCATAGAAAACGTACCGCAAAGCATACAGGCTGTCACTTCGCGACATACTTCAATGATTCGTCCTCGGAGATGTTCCAATGATGACCAAAAAACAGCGAATTCTTGTTTTTCCAATGTCTATTTGACTCTTAAAAAAACCTTTACAATGGCAACTTGAAAATAAAATCATAATGTTCCGTAATTATGATTATTGTTGTTGATATCTCCGGATTGAAAATAGATATTAACTTGCGGTTTTCGCTGACTTCTTAGACTTTTAATCATCCTTGTATTCAGGTAAAATTGAATATACTATTATATTTACAATTATGAAAAAAAAGCGCAATGTTTGTGAAGTTGTAAGACAGCGCCCCCTAGCGCCAAGTGTAAAACACATATTGCCGTAGTTCATACGATTATATATAGAGTGAGAAAAGCCCTTTTTAACAAAACTAAGTTTACTAAATTATGTTAAGCCAGACCGGAGTTATCAGCATTTATTATAAATAATGTTCAACCTTCCCCCACCACTTTATTTGAAAAGTGACGAACACGCTCTATAGGTGAATTTTATTAATAAATCTTCAAAATATACAAAAATGTTATTTTCGGGATACCTTAACTAGGCGACTTTTGAGGAAACTTCGTGATCCATATTTACCGTTACTGTTGCGCCCTCTAGCGCCAGTCTGAGAAACTTGAAAATAATTTCCAGCAATTTCTCATGACCACTTTACCTGTTTTCTTTTTTTCCGCGAGCCATACGACTAACACTTTCTGAGATACGGCCGACAGCCATTCTTAGTGGGGCACCCGGTACTTTAGTTTAATTTAATTGAACTTATTAATGCAGTATTCTTTCTGGATCAGATTGGATTTAGGAATTTTTTTTAGAAATTAGGACATTTTTAAGTAAACATTAGGAAATCCGTGTACACAAATTTCTACCCTGAGACACTCCTCGGTAGTTTAGGTTAGTAGGTATTCTACCGCCTTAAGTAGGTACCTTTGGGTGGCCCACATTTTGCGACTTTTTTTTTGCCTCGCCCTTTTAAAATGTTTTAAATGTCAATAAAATGACGTGTGTAAAATTTCAAGTAATTTAATTAAAACCCCAATGAAATACAAAGGTTTTTATATTTTAAAACTTTAATTATCATAACTACCACTGACTAGTTTTAAGAAGTTTCCGCAAGTGTCGTCTTACTGACATCTTTAAATTTTTTTCTATATTCGCTTACAATTTGCAACATAATATACATATTGACGTTGTTCTTCATCTTTTGTCAATATTTTATTATATTCGTCTATGAGTTTAATACCCCCTTCCTTCTGCTGTATCATTCCCTACTTTAGCTTTTTTACTACATTGAAATTATTTATGTACTTTACTTTCCCAGTTTTCTAGATTCTCTTTTAAAAAATTTGTGGTTTACCCTAACCTTTCAAAAAACCTAAGAGTATTTTTACATATAAATTCCCAAAGTTCTTTATGCTCTATTTCGTATATATTACTTAATTTAACTCGTTATTTACCTCCTTTCTACCGAGTCTTGTTTTTCTACAGCTTTTATTATATTTCTTTTAATTTTAACAGGGATTTCGTTATCAAAGAATGATACTGCGCAAATCTCAAAAGACAAGTACCATAGGTGATTTTTAATCTTTTCAACAGCAGCTTCAGATATCTGTGGATCAATAGTTTTATATAATAAGATTTTTGGCAAATTGAAGATCTTGATATGGAGCTTTGTAGGGATAGGGAGCGTTAAACCATGCCTTAACATAAACTTTGACGATAAAAATACATACATCCCTGATACTCTTCCTTTCCCTGACTGATAGTGTAAACTCGTCCCTATAAATATATATTTTTAAGCAACAAATAGCTTTCGCCATCCAGCGCGCATGATGGAACGCTCCAGGAGCACGAATGGTAAATCCTACATTGTCCTTTCCTAAAAACAGCTGGGTCAAACGCAAAAATTAAAGTCGTCGCGAGGCTGCTGGGAATCTAAGGCTTGTCCCACAAAATTAAGAATACCAACCATTTCAAAATCTTGAAGTTCCAATAATGTATTTATATTTTTATCTTCTAATGCTGATTTATAATTTAAATTATTGATTTTAGACCAGGAATCTCTAAAACGTTTAAACAATGGTACGTTGTGACCACTAGAAGAAGACATTTTTGCATAAAAAGCACTTTTTAAAATAAGTTGACAAATATGATGCCTAAGGTGAATAAATTAAATCTCGTTTTAACAATTGTTCTAATAAACCACTCTCACCATTTAGACGACCCAAGCTGGAGGGAGTAGTGTTGCAACTACTGTATCTTGGAGATTTCAGTCCAATAGCGCTTCATAAACTACAGTAGCTTGCTCTCGTCCTTGTTGAAGTGTCTAAGACTGGTATCCTTAGAATTTATTCTGTATTGCCACTTGTAGTTATAAAATAATTTTCCATCTCAGGAACCACACATTTATGATCTTTAAGAGCCAATTTTAGTTTTTCCGCCCTTTCTTTTCTTAGTTCTTTCTATAACGTTGCATTGTTGTTCAACTTATGAACAAAGAAAGTACGTCATGTCGCAGAGCTTTGGCGACAGCACTTAAAATATGTATGGAATCTCAGTCACTTACTTTACATTTGTCGAAAGCTGCAACTACTTTTGTGGTTATTATATTTTTTCTTCCTACTAACCGTTGTCTTTTTGGTTCTGAGGGTCCTGGTTTCTCAAGATCTACTTCTTCGTCGTAACAAGAACTTATATGCGAGCTGTTAGACGACGCTACAAGGGCTCCCATACTCTCATCGATCTCCCCAGTACTTTTTACAATTTTTTCACGAGCTTTCTGTTCTCTCTCTTCGTACCTTTGCTCTTTTTGAGTCAGCTCAGTGGTGGCTCCTCAGGGTAGGCCTCTGAGGCCGCGCCTCACCCTCAATCTCCCAAACTCTTCTCAAAAAATACAAATATGTTTGTTTTAAATTTATAAATTTTCAAATATAAATTCCATATGAAAAATAATTTTCATACTGCTTTACCGAGCGCCGCGCTATAAGCGACTATTTTATTCTATAAACTTTCGTCGACGGCCGAGAGGCTAAATAATTTCAGCTTCACCCTCCGAGTGTTCGTACCTATTTTGGCAAGCCTCATACGAAAATCTCAACGTCTTTTGTTTGGTCTGTCTCTCTCTTACCCGGGGGTCATTTCGCGTTTGTTTCTCTCATTGAGGCGATAAGATCCTAGCTTAGCTGGTTGTTGATTGGCTGTTTAAATCACATGTTTTATTCTGCGAATTCTGTGATTACCCGGCGCCCGACTGTGTGAACTGTGTGTCTTGGTTTAATTTAGGAAAATTACAAATTGTCATATTTTATTGGTTTATTTTATGTTAATATTCTTGTGAGTTGTGACTGTGCAGGGTAGTCAGGATACAGGTGCGATGCAGGTAATGGAGAAGTATTGGCAGTGTTTGTTTGGGCAATTTATAATTTCGTGTTCGGCAAATTAAGGTTATATTTTCAAGATCAAGTAAGTTTTAAGATTTCTTTATTATGTTATTAATTATTAAACGCTAAATTTTATTGTTTTAAAAAAATATAAATCCTGTTCATGATATTATTCTCTCAGACCTATTTTTAAGGAGAAACGAAACGGAAAAAAGACAGATATTATGTAGTCGTCCGACACCAAAAATTTCGGCAATATTTAACGATAAGAGGCGGGGTAAGCAATATTCAAGAGCTTTTCAGGTAACTTGGTACGAAACCTATAAGTGGCTGTGCAGAAGTATTTATAAGGAAAGCTTATATTGTTGGCCTTGTATTTTATTAGGCAGCGTAAAAAACAATTGGAGTTCAGGGGGTGGGTATTCTGATTTAAAAAAATTTTCACGGGCGGTAAAATCACACGAAAGTTCCAAAGAACATAATATTAAGAATTCTGTGGCGCTTACGAGAGTAGAGCAAAATAGAGACACAATAGCGGATGCACTGAGAGAAATTGACCCTGACCTTGCAAATAGAATATTTTTCTCGCTAAACCTAGTATTTTAAAGCAATTATATTA
Organism: Polydrusus tereticollis; assembly: GCA_963920685.1. Lineage (NCBI taxonomy): Eukaryota > Metazoa > Arthropoda > Insecta > Coleoptera > Curculionidae > Polydrusus > Polydrusus tereticollis. Next base: position 106,213,011 of record OY987331.1, on the reverse strand, counting down.
AAAATCTTTAAATCTTTAAAAACTAACTGTGTTAGCCAAATACGGCCTTATAGTATAAGGTTTTAAATCAGATGGCTAGGAAATATTTTCCTAATTAGTATGTTATAGCAATTATATTGCTGGTTGAATTCCTAACTATTCATTTTAAGCCAATGACCTTGAAATCGCGAAAAATTTTCGCCTGCGGCGCTATTTTGTAGCCTCACCCCCTTGTACACCCACGAACCGCCACTGAGTCAGCTTCTTGTCTATACCATACATAAATCCCGGACGATCTTGTTTTCTTTGACTAACCAAAAACTCTATATCTTCTTTAACTTTTAACATTTTAAATGCGTTTACGTGAGCGAAATCAAACAAATCGTTTAATTTATCGGCAAACGTTGTTTATTTTTCCTTTGCGGTGTCCGTTGCTTTATGAGAACTTTTTTGCACATCTCTTAGTTCTTCATATAAGTGTTGTAATTTTTTTATACAATGCTGTAGGTAGGTCTCGAGTTGGAATACGGACTATGTTTCAGAAATCAAGTACTTCCTCAATTGCTAACTTAGCACTTTCATGAAGATTTTACTTTGCTTGACGCAAGTTAAAGAACAGTACACTTAATACATCTTTAGTGGAAGGAAGTTTACTTCCAATAATTTGTGACGTGTATTTGCGAATCGGGTACACCCAAGTATCTTTTCTTAAATTCGAGTAGTCGGCATGACGGACAAGAAAAACCTCGAGAAAAACACAGCTTATACACTTTAAATAACAAACTTAACGTTCTCTTTTCGAAAGATAGATTAAAACTAAACCTTGCTCTGAAATATGAATTGAAACTAAGTAGTAATGACAGCTCGAGGGCATTTTTGACCCGCTTTAGGAAAAACAGGTACATCGGCAGGTAAGTAAAATAATAATAATCTTTTGGAAACCCCAGACCAAGCCCCAGACCTACCCCAAAAAGCCGTTTAATTTGGTAATGTTTAATCATAGAACCATAAATATTTAAATACTTTGTTATACATCATAATTTTCTTGTCATTTATAAAAAGGATGATCAGAATGCTTAAATTTAAATTATGGTTGTAATAAAATAGTTTAAATAAGGCGTACACTTTTAAGAATAAGACTAATTATTTACTTTAGACCCGACTTTTTAAGAAACAAAACAACAGAAAGCGTGTTAGAATTAGCTAAGATAATTTTATTAGGCATCATTTTCGGTTGTTGACAGCAGCCCTTATTTTTTTTTAAATAAATTCTGTTCATAGGATTTTATTTTTGTAGTCAAACAAACACTTTTAAAGGGTGAGAACACAACAGAAATTCAAAAAAAAAAACCTAAGTATATAAAAATGGGCCACCCTAAGGTACTTGCCTACTTCTATGAAAATATGAAGGAAAAACTACTTAAAAGTACAACCCCAATTTTAACTGAATTACATAATTTTGACTTACCACAAATTTTACAAATGCAGTTCCCTTGGAATGTTCTGTCAATTTATCAACACAAACCAAAGCATAATAGACAGGTCCAAATTGAAGCATACATTGCCTTACATCATTATTGGTAGCCTCAAAGGGCACATTCTTAATAAATATTGTTCTTCCTTCAGTAACATCATGTGACTGATATGGTTGCTTCTTATTGGTTTTTGAAGATGAATCATCTGCTGCGGAAGCATTATCTGCTTCTAAATCTGAATTACTTTCAACATCTGAGCCATTGTCTGACTTACTTTCTTCGGGATTGTCTGAAATGTCTTCTTTTTCATCTTTTATTTCTATTATTTCATTATCTTCTTCTTTTTTAACTTCTTCACGAGCTTCTTCCCTTTTTATTTTATTTTGCTTTTCTTTTTCCTTTTTATATTTATCTTTTGATTTAGCAAAATCAACCTGTATTTTTCTACCCAAGAATGGCTGATTATTTAAATAATGTTGAGCTTGTTTGGCAAATTGCACTAACTTATACTGTATAAAAGCACACCCAACAAGCTTTCCATCCGGCTTTTTTAAAATGTCTATATTTACAATACCACCATACTGCTCAAAATGCTTCTTAATGCTTTCTTCTGTAGCTTTAAATGGTAGGTTTTTAACCATTAAACGAGCACGCTTTTCTCTAAGAATTTCCTTGTTTTTCTTTCTATCTACAAAAGGTTTACCTTTTCGTTTTTTAAAATTTCGTCTTGTAGGATCTTGTTGAAGTTCTAAAAAAATATCACAGCTTATGTTAGTACCTAATTAAAAGCATCCAAAAAATGCTGGTCAAAAATAGAAGAGCGCAGTCCTGACAAAGGGATGATATTATTACTCCAATTAACTAGGGCTGTGCTCAACCCAAATAGCATATATAAAGTTCTGCCGATTAAAGCCACCGAATAAAGAAAGGGGAGTTAAAGGCATGAAGCCTGACTTAAAACCAAAAAGGATGATATTCAAATTCAAATTCAAATAAGCTTTATTGTCAGAAGATCCAAAGACTTATTGAGAAATCAATACTAATAATATTAAATTACAATTAAAATCACAGTATCTTATCATACCTAGGTAAATCAAAAATATGATTATTGAAAAATTTTACAAAATAAAATAAATATATATTAGTGCATGAACATACAACATTAAAAATAAAACAAGCCCAGGCAAGACTAGTTAATTATAATATAAAACACGAACCAGGAAGATGCAGCACATAAAAAAAAAATTATTAAATTAAGTAATTTATATAAAATATAATTCAAATTCAAGTATGTATACTTTGTTCCCGAAGAATGTTGTGGTTCTCATCAACAAAGTTATCAAAGTTAATCTAATTTATTAAGTATTGGTACCCACGTAAAGAATACAATGTAAAATAATAGTCATATGTATAAAAACAATTTCCACAATTTAAACACATAATACTAACACACAAAAGAAATCAACAAGGTGTTATACTGTTATGATTTAGTATAGTTATTCCTAAAGCTGTTCCCTAAAATTTATCTATTTAAAATTGTAACACTTTATAATAACAAACTAAATAGCCTAGAAAATGGAACATCTTTTAACATCGGAATAATAAACAAATTAAACCTTTTCAGTGGATCAGGTGTTCAAAATGACCACCATTTTCTGCTAAGCAGAGCGCCAGTCGATCCCTGAACCCGTCTGCAACGTTTAAAAGGCAGTCCTCTGGAATGGCCCCAATTTCAGCACTAATTCTGACTTAAAGATACACCTCGCGATATCTTTTTTTGTTTTTTTAAAAACTAGTTTTTCTGTAAAACTAAGACTAAAAATTCATAATGTACTTTCAAAAATCAAAATCAAAATATATGTTTAATGTCAATATACAATCAGTACTTACACACGTCAAAAAAGAAAATCAACAATATGTAAAAAAACAAAGAGTTTACAAAATGACACTTAACAATAAAAGAAAAAACTTAACATTGTCACTTAACAAAATCACAATTTAAAAATTCATCAAATGAATAAAAAGCTCTTTGCAACAAAATTCCTTTAACTGTGTTTCTGAATTGAACTTCGGTTAGTAGGTACCCTTATGTTCCCAGGTAAACAATTAAAAAATTTTATGCCCCAATACCTAGAGCCAGTTTGACACCTTTTCAATCGGCAATATGCCGGAACTAAGTTATTACTTCCCCTAGTTTCATGGCTGTGGACTTCACCGTGCACTCTGTAATACCCAAGATTTTTACTTTAATTGCAGCACATCATTCAGTAAGCGAGAAACTTTTTGTTTTAAAGAATTTGGTGTTGCATAACGTCCTCCATCCGAAAATAGTTCCGCCAATCGTCAGGTTCTAATCTTAACTCAACATTAAGTAAATTAACATGAGAATTATATTATGTACTATTTGTGTGAATAAATTGAAATTGAAAATTGAATATAATGGGTAGAAGACTGACACACAAGTTTGTGCATAAGTATCTACATATGTATGTAGAGTTAAAGGGATCCAGCACATCAACGCGCGTATCTACATCACTAATCATGTATTAATACTTGTACGTGCCTGTAGGTAAGCCCCCTATAGGGTTTTACGAGAAGTTTTATAACAAAGTTAAAAAAAATAAAATTGGTTAAGATCCAAATTATCAACTCCTGAGAGATGGCTTCTGAGGATACCATTGTTGTAAGTGGAAGTTATATCCATAGCTGTTATCAATAATAGGACATTAATAATTTGGGCTCATCTGCAACCAATTCCCTATACAATTCTTTTCTATGGCCACCGATTCATCATTCCCTACCATTATTATGCATTGATTTCACTCAGATTCTCCCTAAATACCTTTTAAATTAACCAAATTACTTTAAAGCACTTGCGGTATTCCACCGAAAATTTTTGTTAGGGTTGTGAGGTAGGTTTTTGTAGGGTGGAACCTTAAACTAAAAGCATAGGGTATGCTTGTATGCTCAGTGGCACGCCTTCAGTTGTCTGAGACTTTCACAAGCTATAATAAATTAATATTTCTGACCCTTTGTCACTATAGAATCACACCAATCGATAGAATAAAGTTATGAATATCATACTTACTTCGTTCAATTTTACCCATTGAAAAATTATTTAGATATCTTTTTTACGTTTATAACTGCGAAGACCTTAAAATCCTCGTCTAAGGCAAAAACCAAGTAAAAACATTAATGAATAACATAACCCACTGACATAACCACATAACATAACCCTTCTTTTGCATGTGTTTCTGATTTCTGAGTAGTGACAGTGACAGTATACGGTACGCCGAGACTGGCGAACGCACAGCAGCAGAACAATAAAGGTTGGTTTAGCGAACGTCCCAGAAAAGAAGGATCACGTACTTCCCCGATTCGGTTCCTGAAAAAAATAGTGGTAGAGTAGAAGGATCGAGTTCTCTTCTTATTATGTGGAAATGTTTATTAAAATCAACTTAGGCCCATTTTATTAATGTCCTGTTAGGGATAACAGCCACATATCTTCCATGACAACAAATTCTTCCAAAATGGCATGCTTGGAATCTTGTAAATTATCTCGTAGTTGGTGATTGATAAAATGGGCCTTAATTAGAGGTTTCTATCCACTATCACCATGTAAAAACCCGGGAAGAGTAAAAAGATTAATTAATATTTACGGAAAAAAAACAGAATAGAATTATGGGAATACATTAACTTATTCTTATTATCCAAGTAGTAACCCACAAAACAAGAGTTTTTTTTTCAGTAATCTTTAACAGACGGCCAAATCCGCAAAATAGCATAGGCCATAATATAACTCCTTCCGTTTGACAGACGGGTTATTAAAATGATAATACGCCCTCCGTTTTAACCGAGCCACTCACTTTCTAACCTAAATAATTAACCTTTATTTTTCTGTGCTGCCTTTCTTGAGTTGGTTTTGTGCGTGTGGTTCTTCGGTCTTGAATATTTTTGTGTTAAGGACGATATTAGCCATAAATGGCAGAGGGTGAGTTAGTTCTTTATTCGTACTACTAATATAGTAATTTAGACCCTTAACCAATCCATAAACAGTTTAAAATAAAAAATCAATATTTCAGCTTTACCAGACAAAACTCCAACATGTTCTAAATCGGAGGACGAGGACTCCGATGGATGGGACGAAATGGAAATCGGGGGGGAACAGACGAGTTGTCTCTTCTGTCCTTTACAATTCCACACCATAGCCGTTGCTCTAGATCATTGTCGTACAGATCATAACTTTGATTTGTTAGCGTTTAAAAATAAATATAATATGGACTGCTACTCTTATATTAAGATGATTAATTATATCAGATTGCAAAAACCTGAACCCAAAATGCTCCTAAATGCAGCTGTAGCTCTGTGGGATGATGACTGCTACTTAAAACCTGGTGAAATGGAACCGTGGTTGATGTACGGTAAGATTTCAATATCATTATTATTAAGCGCTGCTGTTTTTAAGCCTTTTTTAAGGTGTCATTTCATAGAAATGCTGTCTTATTAAAGCAACCTTAGGGTCATATCCTCGCTCATATCTATTGCCATCCAGTATAATGTATAGGTATACTCTAAAATTTTTTTATTGAAAAAATGGAACACTAAGTATGTATCTACATAGTATTGTATAAAAAATATGGAACTAAATATTTCACTCAGCCAGCAATACACAAAATAATAGCTTGATTAAACTAATAAATTCAGCAAATCAATATAATATCTTGATATAAATAAATAAATAAATAAATATCATTACCACTTTCCACCAAACGAATCAAATTAAATTAAAATTATTTTGATGCATAGAGGGATCGAGAAAGGGATAGCTACTGTATTTTATATCAAATAAAATAGCGGCTTTAACAAGAGTTTTAAGCTCAGCTTTAAGTATTCCAGATTTAATTTCCACAATACAATAACAGTAAAATATCATTAATGGCGTCATAAATAAATATTTATATTATACCTGCTAAACTTACATATTAAGGAAGGTACCTAATCATTTAAACAATAAATGGTGCTAGCTGTATTAAAAGTTGTTTTAAATTCCCTGTAATGTTGAATAATCTTTAAGTCAGTTGTGATAATTTGTTAATAGTTATTTATATTACTAGTACCGTATGAGCTTCATTACAGTAACGAGTGGGGAATATTGCTACGATGAGGTCGTAGACCGAGTCGTAGTAACCACATGAGTGCTGTAATGAGTAATGAGCCTTACCGTACGTGTAATATACATATACAACATTTTATATAAGACCCAGAATTTTGGTTTTTTTATGTATTTAAAATGATTTTCATATTATGAAAGCGACATTACACAAAAAATGACAGTGACTGACGGAACAAAAAAATCATAGTTTGATTAAAAATGAGTAATGTAATAAGTTCATTACATCACTGAGTGATGTAATGAGTTCATTACATCACTCAGTACCATAATATAGTATATTACATAACACAAACAGGCTAAAATGGGTTATGTAATAAGCTCTTTTTGTGTGGGTCTTATATAAAGATTTTTGTGCACATACCTACTAATATATGATTGGTTGTGTTACTCTCTGATGTACCTAAATAGGTAAAGAGGTAGGCGCCTAACTTTTCTGCGTGTCGTCGATTATTTAATTAGCCAGCCCTGCATAATGAAAGAAAAAATTCTGTACAAGGTGAGTCAACTTATAGAGTAAAGTTCATTATCTTATTTATTTCGGGAATTACCAAAACACCTTAAATGCAAAAGTTTTAGAGAATGTTACACAGTTTAAAATTATTTTTTTAAATGGAAAACCCTATTATTCAATTTATTTTTAGATTCTGCATGAAATTCTATAAGTTTTTTGTTAATTGTATTAAGTATATACCTAAACCTAAGTAGTAGTTGTTCTAATACTTCAATTTTTTTAGAAAAATATTAGTTTTTACCGAGGGGTAAACCGCTAAAGCAATGTGGTGTACACGCGTCAAAAAATGTAAAAAGCAATGCAAGCAATGTAAAGCAATGATAAGAATTATCGAAAATATTCCAGAAATGTAAGAAAATGCGAAGCAATGCAAAAGCAATGTAACAAAATGCGAAGCAGTGCAAAAGCAATGTAGAAAATGTTGAGCAATGTTAAAAGAAATCCCGTAATTTTAGCGATGTTGTTCGTTGGCATCTCTGCATTTCACGTGGCAACATCAGAAATTCTATTGTCTGCGCCGGCTCGGCTCCTCGGCTGGCTCGCTATTTGCCGAATCGCATTCCGTTAGTAAACCAGCCGCAGGTGCGTCGTCAGTAATCTTTGCTGCGTAGTCTGTTTTCTGTTGATTTTAAACAATTCCTGTGTAAATGTAATATAGAGGTAAGTAGGAAATATTTTACTAATCTTGTGGCTGTTTGAATTGATATGTTGACGTTAGGAATTATTTAATTTATTTATTGCAGATATAGGCAGTTTTTAGGTTATATTACTTGCATTATATTAACACTTATTGTTTTATAATCCTAACCATAATGGACTTACTGTGTATCAAAAAATCGTTCATTGTTTTAGAAGTCGGTTTCTATCCGAGTTTCTGTGACATGATGTACCAAAAAGACGTGGCTTTAGACTCGATTTTAGATGTTTTTATACTTGAACTAACAGAATATTCATTTTAGAAGCCAGTTATTTTTAAGTATGCCTTTAATCTATGTACAATGTACCTACAATATATTCAGACAAAATAATTGTACATCCTCGGCAAGTCTAAGGGTCTAAGCTCGGGTCTAAGGCACTTGCCTATAGGAAAATAATTGTAAATGCCCTCAGACTGTGAGATAAAAGTACGAGTATTTTGTCCGCACCCGTACAATCGTCGAGTGTACTCTGATAGACGTCGGTACTTTAGAACTAAGCGAGGAACGAACCAAGTATCAGTGGATATCCAAACATCCTCAATATATGTATATTTCAGAAGAATTCATTTTTCGCTTCATTGTTTAATTGAAGGTGAAAAAATGAGACCTGTGCGTAGGTACTTATCGTATTTTCGGTGAAATCGAACTAAGAAAAAAGACGAGGAAACGAGAGGTTCGAGGAGAGGTTGAAATAATTGATACAATCTTCGTAAAAAAATTGCATATCTACTTACAGATAGAATTGAAAATTATGGCCGTCATAAGGGAAGTCACATCAATTACAGAATAGTTTTTTACCTCAACCATAGGAAAATGGGTTAAAACCAATATAAAGCAATGCAAGCAATGTATAAAAATGTAAGCAATGACATATATGCAAAGAAAACGCGAGCAATGTTAAGCAATGCCCAGCAATGTTTCGAAAATTTAGCAATGTGCAATGGTTTTAAAGCAATGTGCAATATTTTGGTGCAAAATTAAGCAATGAAGCTTTTGGTGTACAAATTTGACCTCAGTGGTTTACCCCTCGGTTTTTACTCTTATAAAAATTTACAGTTCCGCCATTGTTTCTGAAGGTGGAATACTCACATTTGGTACAAACGTTCTATTGGGATGACCAAAAAAAAACATGTAACGAAATTTGAGTTAGATTCTACATACGTATATGTAGCATCTAACTCAAATTTCGTTCATGTTTTTTTGTCATACCAATAGAACGTTTGTAGTTTGTACCAAATATGAGTATTCCACCTTCAGAAAAAATGGCGAAACTGTCAATTTTTTAGGAGAGTAAAAACTAATATTTTTCTAGAAAACTTAAAATGCATGAAAGAACAACTACTAGGTTTAGGTATATAACATTATTAACAAAAAAGTTATAGAATTTCATGCAGAATCTAAAAATAAATTAAAAAATAGAGTGTTGCATTTAAAAAAGCCTATGTTATATTCGTCACGCTTTTTTGAACCACCCTGTATACTCAAAAATAATTTTAAACTATGCACCTTAACATTCTCTAAAAGTTTTGTATTTAACGTTTTTTTGGTAATTCCCGAACAAATGAGATAATGAACTTTACTCTATGGTTGGCTCACCCTGTACTTCCCGTAATTGAAACAGTTTCTGGTGTTCTGGTATCAAATCTGAACAACAGGTTTCCATCTGGTATTTTAACTACTATTTTTAATTCCTTTTGTACTATCTACTGCGAGGTAGTTTGTTTTAATACTGAAGTCCCACTAGAGCCCCCCCACACACACGCACACGCACAACAAAGTATGTTATACCAAAAGTGTAACAAATTTAAAGTAAAAACTATAAATGAAAAAATATACAGGGTGTTACATTTAAAAATATAAAATTCGTTCGAATTTCAGACAAACTAAAAAGCTGACAACAACGCCAATATCATCATTCGGTGCGTCAGATCCTCTTACACAACTGTACCAAATTTGGTTTAGATCGGCCAATAAATTGTGATGTTATTAAGCCGTTTCCACACTTTATACACACACTGTATATTAAAATGTGTAATTTATGTAAGAAACAATATAGATAAGTTTGTGTTTGTTCGTGATGCTCACATTGCAGAGAGCAGTATGGTTAAGCCTGTTAAAATTTTTAATCACTTGCCGCATGGAATACCTAAAAGAAATAAAAAGTGCTATATCATTTAAATAAAACTTAAAAATTTACTTTTAACATATAGTTTTTACAATTTACAAGAGTTTTCTCATACACTTTTTAGCCTTGGGCGGTTTTTAAGATATGTGTGCTTCAGTGTTCTTCTTTATTTTTACGAATTTTTGCACTGTTATTTTAGCATAAGGATATTAGTTGTAGGCTTTTTAACTGACGAAATGTATGTCACAAAAAGTGATCTGTAAATGAATATTTAAATAAATAAATAAAATAATTTGATTATTTTTTAGCTTTGGCTAGGTAATCAGAGTTAGAACACCCGGTAGACATTACTAAATACAGGTTTGGTTGGAAATAGATATGTAAAATTAGTTTATTTTTTAGCCCATTTTTGTACCGCTTGGTATGAGGTTGCTTGGTGAGTATTAGGTATCTGCTTACTAAAGCGGTGTTCTGTGTTCTTACCTATGAGCATACATTTTTTGAAAAAAGACAGTTTTGTAGATGGCTTCACAGCTCATATGTATTGTTGAATTGAGTTGAGTGCCTTTTCATAGGGGTTCCTCATGTTGACAATAGGTGTACAAATTCATCGGCATTACCCGGCAATACTAATCGGCAATTTGGCAATATTGTCAGAAATATGGTAATCTTTTCGGCAATGAGGAAATACTGGCAGCGGTAAGTCAATATTATCGGCATTACGGCAATATTATCGACATAACGGCAATATGTGCCGGCATTACGGCAATATGGGCCGGCATTACGGCAATAAATGCCGGCAATACGGCAATACATGCCGGTAATACGGCAATACATACATGCCGGTAATACGGCAATACATGCCGGTAATACGGCAATACATACCGGCAATACGGCAATATATGCCGGCATTACGGAAATATTGTACTACTAGGAAACAGTTTTTCTGTTTTAGTTATTTAAATTCGAATATCCTTTAGTGACTGTTGTGGTGAACTATAATACTGGTGATATTAAAGTAAGTACATACCTCCGCACATACTTAATTTATTTTCGTATATTTATTATTGGACATATAACAATGAAAATCTGCATAATAATATACCGATTAATATACTTAAAACAGTTGTTTACCTAATAATTGTCTACAATTTATTTGGTATTTAAAAATTTCTGTATATCTATTCCAAATTTCAATTCTGATTAAGATCCTGATTAATATTTGAATCGAGGAAATTATTTCTTTTTCTTCAAATCTAGACTAAATATTGTCTCAAATTCCATTTTATTTTTTCAACAACAGGTTCTTTTTCCGAGCACCGCGTAGGATATTTCTGAGACTTCAAATAATGTAAAACTTTGGCCAAGCGGTCTCTAACTACTGAGAAAGTCTATTTTATTGGATTTTATTTTGTTTGCTTTAGCCATTGATAGGTGATCTGTAAAGAAGTAGGTACGTTATATAAATTGGGCTTTAAAGTACATATTTAATATTTATAGTTATTTTTCTTTCGTTACCAATAATAGTTTTAATTGTGCTTAGAAAAGTAAGTTGTTAGATACATTATATTTTTTTATTATATTTTCGTTTATAATGGCTTATTTTACTGGTCTGCCTTAAGGCTAGGGTTGCCAGATTTAAAATATTGAAAAGAGGTAGGTTGTGTCCTAGGACTCTTTGCACCGCAAACGAAAAATTTTTGGTGCCACGCTCTTTTTTGTTAATAAATCTTACTTTTCAAGTAGGCAAAGAAATAATACACAATAATCTTTCTCTAGAAATTTTATTTTCATATGTGTTTCATTAAAATCGTATGAAGTGTTTTGTTTCGAAATCAATTTAAAAAATATTCAGTACCTAAAAAGGTTACTAGTCTTTTAAAACTGTAGAACTGCTCCATAAAATTTCATTCAGATTCAATTATAATATAAAACAGTAGGTACTTTCCATTCTTATATTCAAATCCAACTACTTTTTAATATTAATTATAGCAATAAAAAAAAATTGACCAAGACCAAAGTTATTTTGTTTTGCTTACTTATCAGTTATCAGCCAAGTTTCAGTAAGTATCTCACTTTTTTTTGTTTTCTGTCGTTTTAGGAAAAACATTTCATTTCCCCAAGGAGAGAAATTGCAAAATGGGGATCCCTAAAGATACCAATAATCCGGAATTAACCGACGAATTAACCACAGAAAAGAACGACGAACTTACTAGAGACATAATACAAACTATAAATCGAATTATAGATATTGCCAAAAAAGATGCTGTTAAAGATGCGTTAAGGTATAGCTTCAAATGATGAAGATTTAGACAAAATGCATATCTGTAAAATAAATAAAATTCTTAATGAAACTGCAGATCTACATGAAAAAGATAATATAGGAAACTTATCAGAAGACCACTCGGATTCAGACACAGATGAAAGTTATAAAGTTCATGGAGAAGAATTTCCACCAGAGATTACAGACAAAGAGACAGCAGAAGAGATTGAATTATTAGGTCAAGATAAATTGATTTTAAAAGATTATTCGGGAACAAAAACAAATAATCCGAACCAATTTCTTAAAGTTATGGTAGGAAATAAATCAAAACTGGTACGAAAATCAAGTCTTTGTTGGCTGTTTAGCGATAAAACAGGACGACTTTCCAATGATAGGCTGCTGAGGGTAAAAGGAATGTCAAGTAGGTACACCTAACACTGGAAAGACACAACAAACTAAAAAAAAAGAGCATATTGTCAAAAAGAAACAGTCTTAGAAAACAGACAAATAAGAAGCAAGCCCTAACCCAAGCTAGCTCGACTAGTTCAGAGAGTGAATCCGATACCGGCTATAGTCTTAGAAATAGCAGTGAAGACGAATTAAGTTTTAGTGATGATGGTAATGATCCTGAAACTTCGTACTTTGAAATCGAAGAAGAAAAATACTACGCCGTTTATAATGAAGCATCTTGGTATGTTGGAAGAATCATAAAAAAGAATAAAGAAGCCTGTCAAATAAAATTTTTAAAAGAAGAATTGGGTGAATTCATATGGCCCAAACCAGATGATGTCCAAGATGTTGAATTTAAATACGTTTTTTTTTGGTCCTGTTGATTTATCTGGCAACAATCCCTTTAAAATAAAAAGAGCTGACAGATTAATAATTAATAAAATGCGAGATAAAATGTATAAGCAATTAAAGCAAGAAATAAACGGTACGAAAAATTATTTTAGTTTTTTTTTTTTAGGCAGCTAGCTGTTACAAGATACCTAATGGAACCCGGGTGACCACGAATTTAGAGCCCCTTTAGCCACTGTTTTTTTATTCTAAATTTACTATATAGGTAATCCACAATGTGGCAACTATAGAATAATTATAAATGGTACTAAAACTAACGGAAATAAGGAAATATAGATAAATCTAAAGGTTAAACTAAATAAATTTTTTAAAGTTTTCTCCAGTTGCCGCCGGCGCCGTTTTGGACAAACAGCCTCGCAAACAGCAAAACAGAACATTTTTATCATGAAGTTAATGTATGTTATATGCACTTTATAGGTAGATGCAATACAAGTGACGTCACTACGCTAGGCAGCAACTGCGCAAGATCATACCCTCTTTGTGCCGGTATACATAGGTACCTATATCAATAGCTTAAACTGGATCAATGCTTTAACATTTTAAATGGTGTTAAATAACAAACTGCAACACGGCAATATTATCGAGGATAGGAAAATATGACAATTAATACGGCAGTACTATACTGAGAATACCGAAATACTTTGAAGTACCGATCGGGAATACAGCAATACTCGGAAATACCTAGCGGGATGACGGCAAAATGCGGAAATTCTATGGGGATTACGGCAATATTATAGTAAATGCGGCAATATTATAGTAAATGCGGCAATATTATAGGAAATGCGGCAATATTATAGGAATTGCGGCAATACTATCGGGATTACGGCAATAGTACTGTAACTACTGCAATACTATCGGGATTACGGCCATATTTTTGGAATTACAAGGTATTGCCGCAATAGGTGTACAAATTTTTTAACATGAGGAACCCCTCGCTTTTCATTTAATTAGTTAGTTCATGATGATGAGCGTTTTGCGACAAATTACTTAGTATTTATTGTCTTTTGTTTGTAGACTTTGATGATTTGGGAAGTGCTCCATCTACACCCCACTATGCTATAGATGGGAAAACTCCCATTAGTAATTTGAACTTTGGGGAACTGCAAAGACATATTCACGATCTTAACTTGCAGGTAACTAATTGCTAATTAGTCAAGAGGGTTGGTTAGAGCCTTGATATATTAGAGTGGCGACTCGTGCCTAGAATGCCGAGGGTTACATAATTATATTTTGAAATTTTTTATTAAAAGTCTATATTTTACCTTGTGATCTGTATCAGTGGAAATCTCTCATATACTCTGATGCTCTCTATGTTTAAGATGCGAATGAATTTCATGTAAATCCTGCTTATCTTATCCTACTTGCGGATAGCCGTGGCAGTGCAATGCGTTATTATTAAAGACCGGATTATATGTAACCAAGAACCAACCTTAAGAATATGCGCATATATGCACATATTTTTTAAAATTTATGCAGGATATATGCAAAAAAGACGTAAATATGCAATGAATATTCGGTAATAAAACAACTAAATTTTGATATTCTAAATTGAATTTTCATTTAATTAGGGTATTGAGTATTGAATAAACATAAATGCAAGTTATTTATTATTAAATCAGTGAACACCTCATACCATTTTTTTATATGAAACTTATACTGATATTAATTTGAAAAATTATAAAACGCACCAGTAAAAGTGTGCTGTAAGGTTTTGAACTAAAAAATTGTGGCGTCTATCACTAAGGACATGTTTGTAAAAAGAAAACGATCTTTCTACATCTACTGAAGTTATAGGGCAAAATTTTAATTTCGGAACTAAGGCAGGTTCAATAGCTAAATTATTTACAGTTTTCCCTGACTTTATGTTTACGACCTGCCTTAAAATCTTGAAACCTGTGTTTTTTTCTATTAAATTTTCTAATTTTGCCACTACAGTTTTTCCTACCTCACCTCGTATTTGTTTGCAATTTTGTACACATGTTTCTATTATATCCATCGACTCTGGTAGACACGATTCCTCTAGTTGCAAAATACTGTCTGCTATAAATGCATAGTTTCACTTAATATGCATTTACTGTTGTTCCACTTTAGCACTTTAAAAGATTTCTTTAGACTTTAGGATGCACTGTGAATCATTACCAGACATTTGTGAAATTAAGTCTTTCAATTTTTGGAAATTATCTACATAAAATATTGCCGCACGAATCCAGGTGCCCCATCTGGTCACGACAGGCTCAGGGGTAATGGTACTTCGGGAAGATTCTCCTTGTAAAATTTGTAAGATTGTACACTTAATGGGGCCTTTAAGAATATTTTTTTTACATTTGCTATTAGGTCATTGACCAACGGAAAGGAAACTCTAATAGTTTCCGCAACCCTATTTAATCCGTGAGCTAGGCAAGTTACATAAAAACATTTTAAATTCTGTCCTACCTTTATCATATACGGGGCAGCATCGGACAACAGGACAAGAATTTTATCTGTAGGAACTGAATTCGACAAAAAGAAATGTGTTGAGGTTTTTTTAAATAAAACGTGTAACTGTGAGCTTGTTTGTTTTTTCCACTTCTTTTATGGCTATAAGGTAAACTTTTCTAGGTTCTTCTTCTGTGAGTTTTCCGATCATTAAATTAACTATATAGCGACTACACGAATCAGTTGTTTCGTCGACGACAATATACATATAGTTACCTCCAATTGCTTTCTTTATTTCATCTAGCACGGTACCAAATACCTTTTCAACGACATTTTTTCTCAATGTTGATTCATCTGGCGCATTACATTTTCTATGTTTTTGCAGAAAGGCCTTAACTTGCGGGTTGGTTAACTTGTTTAAAGGAATATTAGCAGCCAAGAACGTTTTACATAGATCTTCGTTAAATTCTGACTGGTCATGGTTTCCGTTTTTAAAATTCCCAAATGACTGCTTCAGCGTTGACTGTATGGGTCCAGACTTCATCTTGCTAACCTTAGCAATGTGAGACGGCGTCTTATAGCGAATTCCATTGGTAAAAAAAGTGCGGAACGAGTGCAAAATTTAAAAACCATTGGACATTTCAGTGCAAGTATTTGTAAACCATTGGGAAACCGGTGCAACAAACGTTGCACCGAGTGCAATCAGTTCCGCACGTGCTCTTGGAGACCGTGCTGCACCGAAACTATATGAAAATGTCAAAAAATACAGTGTTTTGATTTTTTCGATCTTTAAAATTTTATTTTGTCTTAAATGTTGTCCAGTTGTAAGTAAAATCATTGAGGATTTAGGAGTATTATCATCAACTTTGTTGGAAAAATGCACTCAAGGTCTAATCTAAAAACCATTGCTACTCAAATAGTGCAACACTTTTTGTGCACTGGTGTAGTTTTACTGACATACCGGTGCCGCACTTCTTTTACCAATGGAATTCGCTATTAATGTGTTTGTCTATTTGAAATTTCTTTGAGCAGGAAACAATTTTTGAACAAGACTTGCAAAAAACATGGTCGCCGTCCGAAGCAAGTTCTGGGTAAGGCTTAATTCACGAAATACATAGTATTTTCGACATAATCACCGCTTTCACTTTCACTTTGTTTGCGTTTACAATACTAACTGCGGCTACGACAAACGACAACCTCAATAATACTGACAAAATGCAAGAAATGTGAGCAAATAAATAATTATAGAAGGTGTAGATAAAGAAATTCTAGTTAAAACATCTGGTCAGAAATATCTACCCACTAATGAAATTTCTCAATAGAAGAATAATAGTTTATTTTATTAGTTTATTACTTTATTAATTAGCCTATTTATTGCCCTCTTATCTTCAGACCTCGACAGCACAGGCGACACGGCGGCGTGCGACCATAAAACGTAAGAAAAGAACACAGAAATCCCAAAACATTCTTAGATATGCAATAGTTCTTAAAATATGCATTTTTTTCTTTAAAATCACACATTATGCAAAAAATGCATATTGTTTGTGTTTATTGTTTATTGATTATACTTATTATTAGGTTACAAAATAGAAGATACAAGAATTATATAAGAATCTAACACTTCACAATTATAAATACTTCACAAAATATAAATTTAAATAATAATTAAATTGTTACACATAATTTTCTAATTTATTTCTAATTTATTTAATACTAGATACTTAAATTAGATGTATATCTATATTTAGGAGAAGGAAAAAAAGCATCTAAGTGAATAAATCACTTGTATTGTGCTCTCAATAAAACAATTAGTGCAACACAGTAAAAGAAAACAATAGATATAGAAAGGTGAGAGTGAAAATAATGGAAAAAGAATAACAAAAAAAAGAAGCAATATTTTAACACCTTTTCAAGAATCAATCATCCAAAATTCGTTCAAATATAACATAACTGTCAAAGATGAATTTCTTAGAGCTACGTGCAAAAGTTTTTGGGTTTTTTATGTGTTTTATATGAATAGGCAGTAGGTTACAAGTCTTAGGTAGGGTATATTTTAAAAATCGTTGACATAATATATCTCTCTTAAATCTAGGGGTAGGCAGAAGCTCACAATTATTACTGCGGATATTGTATGTAGAAGATGTGTAATTCTGAAATTATTTATTTTTAAATGCATAAATGCAAATGCTATGGAAATATAAAGTTCGAATAATGCTTATATCTTCTGTGTAAAGAAGGTTAGTATGGTACAATCTTTGTTTCTTAAATATGATCTTTAGTATATAATTTTGAGTTGTATTTAATTTTTGTAACGCATTCTTGTGCATTCCACCTCATATGAGGATACCATAGGAATGGAGTGATTCTACCAGAGACTTGTAAACCATGATTAATAATTTCCTGCAAAGAATATTACGCAATTGGTAGAATTTGTAAATTAATTTCCTTATTCTCTTTGTTAAATAGTTCACATGGTTGGTTCATTTTAAATTCCTGTCAACGATTATTCCCAAGTAAATGATCCCGTTTGTTTCCCTAATATGTTTTTTTCATCCCTGCAACTTTAATAGATGTGAAGTCAGGTTTATTTATTTTATTTAAAGAAAATGAATGCCATATAGTGAGTTTTGCCAATATTCAATGAAAGCTGATATATTCCAAGCCATGTTTGAATCTTTTTCATGCCGAGTTCGACAGATGTCTTTGTTTCACTCCACGCAATCCATGCAAAATGCATAAAATCCGGTCTTTAGTTATTATTTAACTTTAACAATTTACATTTCTTCTGAATTGTCGAAATTTCCTGGGAGTTTACGCGAGTACTTACCGCTAATTCATTTCATGCTAATTATATATAAAAATATAATATTAAAGTCGAGGGGTGATCTCACCTATAAAAAATTTGTACACTGATTAGTAATCATGTGAACAAATCACCAAGTGATTACCAAACTAGGGAATTAATATGATTTTTAGGGATTTCTAATGATTTACCACTGATTTCCAATGATTACTATTGATTTTCCATGCTTACCACTGGTTTTATTTATTTATCTATTTATTACCAAATATATGGGTAACCCTATTACATTAAAAAACACAATATTAAGATTTGCTTATTCAATTAGAAGAAGTCTACGAACTACACAATGGCTATATATTAATATAAAATTATATTAACAATGCAGATCACAGTTTTCAAGGAACCTTAAATCTAAAATCAAATTCGGGTCTGGTGTTTAACAAAAATATGTGTGTAGGGTTTTTTTAAACTAAGTAAGTTGGTTCAAGTATACCTACAGATTAAAATAAATAAATAAATAAAAGAAAATAAAAACAATAAAAATAATGCATTTTGGTTGTTTTACTTTTATTGTTTACTGACCTATAGGTACAATATTTTTAACATTAATTAGGATTTCTGTGACTAATTATAATTTGTTGACATCTATTTTGTAGCTTAAGCAAAGAGATATGCTTATAGACAATTATCAAAAGGATATTGAAAAAATGAAACAAGTTACTAGAAAAATTGTCGATTCAGGAGATAAGGAATCAAGAGATTTTTCTAGTACAGTGACCTCCTCTATGAGTGCTAGTACGGATTACTTTAATTCTTATGCACATTTTGGTATACATCATGAAATGCTCAATGTAAGAACGAAATAAATTTTATACGCATACTAATTAACGTCATTTTAAATACATATTTATTAGGTACAATTTTCAGGATAAAGTAAGGACAGAGAGCTATAGAGATGCTATATTAAAAAACTCAGATAGTTTTAAAGGTAAAATCGTTCTAGATGTGGGATGTGGGACAGGAATACTTTCAATGTTTTCTGCAAAAACGGGTGCTGAGACTGTGATAGGAGTTGACCAATCGGATGTTGTTTACAAGGCGATGGATATAATAAGGTACGGTAAAACATTTTATGCTTTAGCAAATTTTGCTTGCAAGATGAAAAAAATAATATCCGAGTTTTAAGTGTGAGAGTGCTTACCTTTTTTTAATTTGTTTGTAGGGAAAACAAATTGCAAGATATAGTTCAGTTAATAAAGGGACAACAAGAAAGTACCAGTCTCCCAGTAGAAAAGGTTGATATAATAGTGTCTGAATGGATGGGGTATTTTTTGCTGTTTGAAGGGATGCTTGACAGTGTAATATTTGCGAGAGATAAATTTTTAAATGTTGGTGGAGTGATTCTACCCAACCAATGTACAATAAGTCTTGTTGGAATATCTGATCAAGGTATGCAAACGATAGAATGTCGTGATACTTTTTGTTTATTCGTCTCCTTTTTTAGAGCGATATAGTAATCTTATAGATTTCTGGGATGACATATATGGTTTCTCCATGAAATGCATGAAGCCTGAAATTTTACAAGAAGCCTGCATTGAGACAGTTTCACAAGACAAAGTTATCACTGACTCAGTAATTGTAACAAGCATAGACTTGATGACGTGTACCACAAGTGCTTGTAACTTTAAGAAGAACTTTAGTTTTACTTCGATAAAAGATGGCGTACTAACGGCTATAGCAGGGTATTTTGATACGATTTTTGATCTTCCAAATAGGGTGGAGTTTTCTACTGGACCACATGCAGAGAGGACTCACTGGCAACAAACGGTGTTTTACTTGAAAGACACCATTCAGTTGAAAAAAGGTAATATTGGTATAAATTGGTCTTCAAAAAGAATGACGAATTACAGTTTTAACATAAGTGCTTCATACTTGAGCTGGCAAATCACAAATAAATTTAGGATTTTTTTGGTTCATATTTTTTAAGCTAATTTTGTTACCCCTTTTTGTTATTCGCTTAAAAAAATCATGGTTCTGCTAGCTGAAGATGAAGCTAGCAGAACCATTATACTTAACGCAAAACAAAAGCCGATCCGATGCACGTCATTACCCTTCGAGTGACGTCAGGTATCGACAGTGTTGCCAGCTTGTAACCAAAATATCCCAGTGAGGGAACTACACAGTTTTTTTTTTCATAAAAACAAGATAAATATACAAAAATTTCCCATAGTTTATACAGGGCTGCCCAGAAGTCCGGAATAAAATTAATATAGCCTTAACCTGTAACTTTTGGGGAAAATGCTCGGACACGTCAATTTAGTTTTATATATGCTCACATTTTGGCGTTATTCGTTTGTTTCTTTATAGACATTTGTCAAAGATATGACGACATCGATCTTTTTTTTTAAATGGAAACATACAGCTTGTGATACATCATTTGAAAGCTAATATCTCGTACAGTATGCTCATAAATTTTGACGCGATTCTGTCAAGCTATTTCAAAATAGCGACTGTTAAAAATTAAAAAAAAAATCCCTATTTAAATAAGCGGAAATGATAAATCATTGGTGTTTTTTTTTACCTTTCAAGGTAAGAAATCTTCATTGTTTCACGTTCTGACATTTTGTGACATTGTGCACTTGTAAAATTAATTTAGGTATTACCGAAGTATTATTTTACAATTTTTTAAACAAAAATGGTTTTGTCGGAAAGGCAGCGTATCGAAGTCTTGATATTGTTAGGATGTGGAGATAAAATAAGAAGTCAAAGTTAAGCGTGCACTTTATTTAATGCTAAATATCCGGAAAATCAAATCTCACAGGGCACTGTTAGTAAAATATTCCACAAATTTGATGAACATGGCACAGTAAAGGACTTGCCTAGGAATGGACGGTCACGTGTTTTAGGCGACGATGAAAAATTGGATATTGCATTATCTCTGCAGGATAATCCGCATGTTTCAATAGTTTCATTGGCCCAAAATCATGATACATCTAGAGGTACTATTGGAAGATTTTTGAAAGCAGAAAAATACCACCCTTATAAAGTATGTCTTGTCCAAGAGCTTTTAGAAAATGACTATGATAGGCGTTTGTAATTTTGCGAAGAAATGATGAGACGGTGTGACGAGAATAATAGGTTTCCACAGAACATATTATTTTCGGATGAAGCTACTTTCTATTTAAACGGGGTGGTTAACAGACATTATTATCGTTTGTAGAGTCAAGAAAGTCCACGATGGATATTTGAAGCGCATACTCAGCGGCCCCAGAAAGTAAATGTATGGGCAGGTATCATTAATAACCGAATTTTAGGGCCATTCTTTTTGGAAGGAAACTTCACGGCTGAATGGTACCTGGATTTCTTAACCTTCGAGTTGAGGCCTGCTCTAGCTGTAATTTTTCCCAACGAAGTAGATCCTGATATACCTAACGAAACAATTTGGTTTCAGCAAGATGGTGCTCCCCCGCATTTTGGCGTCAATGTGAGAAGATATTTAGATCAGATATTTCCAGGTCGCTGGATTGGACGACGTGGTACAATTGAATGGCCACCGAGGTCCCCAGACTTAACGCCTCTAGACTATTTTCTTTGGGGATATTTAAAAGAAAAAGTTTACCAAAATAGGCCAAATAATATTGAAGATTTGAAAAACAAAATTAGATTGGAAACACATAACATACCGGCTGAAGCCATTCGAAATTCCGTCGACGGATTTTACCATCGTCTGGGAGCATGTCAAGTAAGGGTAGAGGACATTTCCAGCATTTGCCACGTTAAACCACCTTTTTATTGTGTTTTGTTTTGCTTCGTTACATTTTTATTTTTTTTGACAAAATAAATAACAAATAAACCATAACTATTGTTAAGTCACAATGTCACAAAATGTCAGAACGTGAAACAATGAAGATTTCTTACCTTGAAAGGTAAAAAAAACATCAATGATTTATCATTTCCGCTTATTTAACTAGGGATTTTTTTTTTAATTTTAACAGTTGCCATTTTGAAATAGCTTGACAGAATCGCGTCAAAATGTATGAGCATACTGTACGAGATATTAGCTTTCAAATGATGTATCACAAGCTGTATGTTTCCGTTTAAAAAAAGATCGATGTCGTTATATCTTTGACGAATGTCTATAAAAAAACAAACGAATAACGTCAAAATGTGAGCATATATAAAACTAAATTGACGTGTCCGAGCATTTTCCCCAAAAGTTACATTTTAAGGCTATATTAATTTTATTCCGGACTTCTGGGCAGCCCTGTATATTTTGTTTACTGCATAATACCTTTTACCATCAACTTTGGTAGATCTAACACTTCTTTTATTTTTATCTTGCCAAGATCGACCAATGGTACCATTCTGAAAAATCCATGTTTCATCCAATATAATTGTAATAGAAAATAAGAGGTTTTTGGTCTGCCGTGATTACCATATTTAATTTTCTTAAAAATAAAAACTTTAGAACTTGGCAGTTCTATTTTTCATTCACGTTTACCTTTTACCTAGGTTACCTTTCAAAAGTGATAATCCAAGACATGCGTGATCGATTTCACGGCATACTTTGAGGACTTTTTTAAAAATCTTAATATAGGTATAGGTCGACACATGTATCTGTAGCTACCAGGAGAATGCGGGCAAAAAACGTTCAGTAGTTTAGGATGATGCCACACACCGTTACTTAATTATAATTAAATATCTGTTAGCAAGGATGCCCTGGAATTAAATGTATTCATTGAAATAAAAAATATATTTAAGAAACTACGTCGTAGCCACTGACTCGGGTGCAGACCTGTAGGCACCTACTTTTAAAACGTATAATGAAACAAGAATTCATGTTCTTTTTGAATACCAGTTTAATCTAGACTAGATGAAATAGAGAAATCTAACTTTACCACACCCTCTCTTGGACAAAGTTGTTTGTAACTCATTTCTATAATCTTTATTTTAGGAGAAACAATAGACTGCTCAGTAACCTGCTCCAGACTTAAAAAGAACGTAAGAGGACTCTCTGTTACCCTTACTGTAGGAAAATCGAAGTATGAATATATTGTAGACTAACTTTTTCTACTTCCAATAAGCTTAAAATTTCTTCAGCTTACAAAAAATATACCTAGATCTTTCCGATTTTTTAAACGTTTTCTCGGACATTCCGAAGTGATAAATATGATGTGTTTCATAGAAAATTGTTATTTTACTTTTCAAAAGTCTTGTTGTGATTACCTAATTACTTTAGGTAATTTGTTATGCATAAAGCTAAAAATATGTTTTGTTAAAAAAATATAACAATTTAGTTTTTGTGAATGTCCCAAGTAGCATATTTAGATACAAATTGGACACATATTCTTTGTTGCGAAACGTTTCAAAACATTTTCGAGTCAAATTATAAAATTGTGTCAAGATACATATTATGTGTTCTGAAACCTTTGCGACAAATTTTCGAATCCAGTTACTAGAAACACTTTAGATCAGTTTGTTTAGAAATATTTTACAAACCACAGTGTCGATACAATTTTAACGGGCGGGAATGAATATTTTTCGAAATATTTTTAGGTAAAATTTGTGTATAATAATAAAATATTCTCTCAAAAGAAACCTTAAACAAAGCTAAATAACAAAATTTAAATTTATTTCGGTAATGATTTTTGGTTTTCTTTTGTAATAGCTGTATGAAATAAGCCTATAGTATCATAACTTCTTAGTCTTCATATCGTTTTTCTTTCATTTCACAGCCTGCATGTATTTCTGATGATTATCTGTTTCCTTATTGTGTCCAATTTGACATAATCAAATACAAATATCAGGCACACTTGGTAACAACATTGCCAAAAAGTTTCGCGCTGGCTTAGCGCATGCTTCAATACTACAGCGCTCTCTAAGATGTTGAACTGTCCCAACAGTTTAAAACATTTTTGATACATGTTTCGATTATACGCCGAAACAGCGAAAGTCAAAGTTAGTACCAGGAAACCCGTTCAAAAGCTCCAGTTAAAATGTATAGGTACGTGTCGAGAACGGGGACATGCAAACTCGTCACCAATAAGGTCGATAATCCCTTTTTAAAATATTCAATGCTAATGGCACTTGCATTTTCGTCACCGAACCCCTAAACAGGTGCGATAGGTAAACTCCATTCCACAATAATTCGTTGATTTCTCGACCGCAATAAAATTTAAATGACAACCCTCAGTCGTAATCCCAACTATAAATAAGTTGCCTGGCAAATATCTATTGTGTAGGCACCCGACCTTTTGAAAGGGTACAGGTCCTGATTACCTACTAATTTCAATAGTTTAGGTTAGCTATTTTCAACAAAACAACAAATATAAAATAATAGGTAAGTATCTTTATTTTAATCATGTAATTAAATAGCTATTAATATTTATACAAAAATACTAATCTACAATATTATAATAATACAATATTTAACTTAACCTACTCTATGTTTAGCTCTGTTTCACTATCATTATCGTCTTCATCTATGCCTAAACTAATTATTAAGGGCCTTACGTTACTATTAATTATGTTATAGGAATCTTCGACGTGGATCACGTGTCTCACAGAATTTTTCCAACTTTCTACTGGGATATTATTTACACATTTTTTAATTAATTCTATAACAGAACTACTTAGTGTAGGGGATGTGTTTTCTCTTCTAATCATCGTCTTTAACTGGCTCCATATATGTTCTATTGGGTTAAAAATACGGTAATACGGAGGGAGGCGTAAAACTGTGTGACCATTAGCACTTGTGAGATTGTCAGAGATATATTCTTTTTCAATATTGAATGTTTTTAAAACATTTAAAAGGTCCTTTTTTGTATAGGTTTTCTCAAAATGTATATTATTTTCCATCATATAGTTTTGAATTTCCACTTTTGTATTATTTGAATTCGGCACTTTACTTAGTTGGCGACTGTGGTAACTAGCGTTGTCCATCACAATAACACTATTTTTGGGC
The DNA here is from genome assembly GCA_963920685.1 of Polydrusus tereticollis. Classification (NCBI taxonomy): domain Eukaryota; kingdom Metazoa; phylum Arthropoda; class Insecta; order Coleoptera; family Curculionidae; genus Polydrusus; species Polydrusus tereticollis. The sequence continues at coordinate 106,187,747 of OY987331.1, read as the reverse complement.
ACATTCGGAAGCAGACGATTCTGAAACCAATCTTCAAACAATGTAGCATCCGTGTCTTGATGGTAATCCAAAGATGAATTGGCAATTTTCTTCGCAGATAATAATAGGGCGTTCGGAATAAATCAATTTTCTGAATCTGCATGTAATATCGTAATTCTTTGTCCTTTGTTTGAGGGAGCTTTAGTTTGACATTTGATTGTTGAATCGCTCTAACCTTTTTTAGGAGTGTCGTGGGTATCAAACCAAGTTTCGTCCAAGTATATAATTGAACGATTTTCTTCCCTATATTGTCTGATAAGATTCAAATAATCTCTGCGCCATACTTGTAAACGCTGCGATTCCATTAGTACTTGTCGTTTGTCAATGGTACGATATTTAAAACCCATTGCTTTTACTATTCTCCAAAGGCTTGTCCTGCCACATGAAATGTCGGTTTCGTCTGCTGTAAGTACCGTTTTTAGCGTATCTATTGTTGGGACTATTTGTTTACTGTACATGTCATAAATTTTCCTCCGAATCAAGTCTTTATCAGCTTCTTCGATGCTTCTCAATTTTCCGCTATCACACCGTTTTCTCCTTGGCTGGATGGGTTTGGTCACTATATCTTTTACTGTCGTTAATGCAACTTTGGTCAAAATACTCGTTTCACTAAAACTTGCACTCCGGTCATACCCTTTTTCTAAAAGGATACAGTAAACGTTCTTTATGATGTTTTTGGCATCAAGTAATAAATGTTTTTTCTTCGTTACACCATAATTCCCGGAAGCAATATTATCTGAAGTTTAAGAAAATACCTTTAACGCACAGCTTGACAAACACCAAACGACTGATGAACTAAGATGAAAAGACACCTGCAATTGCCGTTAACCTACCTAATATACCAATATAATAACATAATTAATAGTAACGTAAGGCCCTTAATAATTAGTTTAGGCATAGATGATATTATAATATTGTAGATTAGTATTTTTGTATAAATATTAATAGCTATTTAATTACACGATTAAAATAAAGATACTTACCTATTATTTTATTATTTGTTGTTTTGTCGAAAATAGCTAACCTAAACTATTAAAATTAGTAGGTAATCAGGACCTCTACCCTTTCAAAATGCACTTATTTATGGCTGGTTTTAATTTTATTGCGGTCGGGAAATCAACGAATTATTGTGGAATGGAGCATACATGCAAACTCGTCACTGACCACTAGGCAGGTATTGTAATGATTATAATGATAATCCCAAATGAATAATAGTATACTGTAAAAATCCCAAATTATTTAATTAGAAATTAAACTTATAAATATAGAGTTACTGAAAATGACAGTTTAGTATTACCGTAAACGGCTATATTAAAGTTATGGAAGCGAAAGTGATCATGCAGGAGCATTCGCGGATAGCCAATGGTAGTGGTTGGTGATTTTAAGTTTAATTTCAACAAAGACATTAAGTTTACTGGGGAGAAATTCTGGAAATGTACAAATCGACAGTGCAAAGCGACGGTTCACACAGTTGGGACATTGGACAATAATATTACAATATCCAGAAACACCGGCGAACACCTACATGAACCAAATCTGGCCAAACTAAATCGGCAAATTTTAAGTACTTGCAAGGGGAAAGCCGCGGAAGATTTGGCTGAAAAGCCTTAAGATCATAAGACAGGAATTACAAAAGAATATTCCCGCAAGTTTGACAACCGATGTGGAGTACCTACGACATAGTATGTATAATGCCCGCCGTAGATTTCTACCTCCATTGCCAAAAAACATTAAGGAAGTGCATTCAGTTTTGGCAAATTTGGATGCACTTACCAACAAGAAGGAGGATTTTCTATTTATCAACAGCGAAATGGACAATATCATGATATTTTCATGTGAGTCAAATCTCCATATACTTAGGGTATGGTCCGAATATCACCATTAGTAACCACGGCCAACCGCCACGAATGACAGATCAAACATAAAAATCCGGTTATTTTCGGGACGAAAAATTAAAAGTTGGTTTTTAAGAGAGAAACGTTTGAAACATAACCTCTAATTTTTCCAAATTTATGTGGCGTTTTGTTTACTGAACCAAGTTTTTAAATATGGACGACCAGCGGAACCATCCTGCATTTCTTTTTTATCATTTAGTTTTATCAAGTTCCGATGAAGACTCAGATGAAGAAAATGATAGGCCCGAGGCTAGAGCAAGGAGAGGAGCTCAAAGTGTGTAAGACCCTATTATTCTTCTGCAAAAAAATAATAAATAACAGGCCAACGGTCGAACGTTTTGAAAACAAATGGCCACCAACACAATTCATACATATCAATATCAAAAATACAAAAAAAAAACTCAAACTCAATGACAAGTTTGACAAGTGACAGGTGGAACCACTTGTAACCGGGCTTTTAAAGTCGGTTAGCATTGTGACACTTCGTTGACGTACTATTAGAATACCACGGTCCGAAACTGACCTATCTTTCGGTTACCGCAACTATTTGGTTAATTACGGAATACTAAACTACGACATTAGTTACTTTCGGACCATACCCTTAGTATGGTTTCACGGATTTACGTTGGTGGCACTTTTAATTATTGCACTAAATATTTTTGCCAATTTTTTACGATTCACGGGTTTAAAAATGGACATTACGTTCCGCTATTGTTTTGTTTGTTACCAAATAAGCATAGCAGTACATACAAAAATTTATTTAGACTAGTAATAAATAGTTGCTAAAAGCAACAATTAAATTTAAATATTACCGAAGTGGTTGCCGATTTTGAAAAGGCAAAACACATCGCTATAGCGGATGTTTGGCCAAATGCCGAAATAATTGGCTGCCGTTTTCACTACTTGTGTCAATCTTTTGGTATCGAGAAATTCAGCATTTAGGATTAATTAATGATTATAAAGATGACACAAGTGAAATTGGACGCTGGATAAAATTAACTTTTGCGCTCATGTATTTAGAACCAGGAGAAGTAGGTGAATTGTTTTGCACTGGACTTGACAGAGAATATGCTGAAAAATGTAAGAGTAGTGAAATATTCGGATTACTTGGTAGACACATATATCTCTGAGGATGGGCAAAACAATCAGCTACTTTAACTCGTACAACTAACGCTTGTGAGGTATTTCATAGACAGTTTAACGATTCCATGTACAATGAACATCCAAATTTACTTGTTTATATTGCAAGATAAAAATAATTTCAAATTGATACATATATTAAAATTCAAAGTTTCCATATTCCTCGCAAAATTCATATGACAGTTAATAAAAGGCAGGAATACATTAATTCCCAGATTACAAAATATAAAAATTACGAGATAAGTAGGCTACATTTTGTTAAATGTGTTTCATATCATTGTTCTGTTTATAAATAAGGAGTTATAAATATCTAAACTGTTAATTAATTTTTTTCACCTTTCTACTTTTAGTGACGAACTTGCGAGTGTAATAAACACCTTGAAGGGTCGGTGACGAAAATGCAGGGTGGATTAAAACATTTATTGCCTTGGTCACGAAAATGCGAACTTCCGTTGAAAATATTTTCAAATTTCGGGCCATCAGTTTTCAATTTCTGTCGGAAACAGAAACATAGTTTTAGATACATTTAGCCAAATGTGTCTAAAACTGCTACTTAAGGTTTTACAGAAATGACTGCGCAACTATTGATAACAATATCTTAATGTAGAAGTGGATTATAAAGATATAATTATTGTTTAATAGCAAAAATGCTTCCATTTTTTTATCGTAATCACAACAGCATTGTCAGGAAATATTCCTCTAGGCATTAAATTAAATTCGATATTTTTACAAAATTTATCCTAATTTATTTTAAAAATATACAAACGGACTTACGCTACAAAATAATTTATTTAAATAGAACGAGAATTGATCTAAAATCCGTTATTTCTTATTCTAAAAACCTGATTGAGGGGGTTGTAGGCAGTTCTTTGGGTCGTGTAAAATGATACTCTTCTGTCGAAATCTGCTTGGACATCTGCCCGTAGAATTACAACACCTGAAATAGATTTTTTTTTTAATTACAATATTTCTTGGTTGTAAACTAATAACTCTAAATTTTATTTAAAAGTACTTCATCATGTTTATACAGGGCGATTCACGGTGGATTGACGTTTATGACGTCAACGGGATGATTTACAAATTTGTTTTTTTGCATAAAATTGCATCCTCTATCCGGCTGAAATACATTTGATACTAGAAAGTAGTAGCAACTTTGACATTTTTGACGGAACACCTTTATATAAACCTTTTTTACAATATCTTGTAGTTTCCTTCTTTTTTTTTTTGTACTGTTGGCTTCTTAAGTTAGCCTTTCTTGGCTTATACTTCTATTTGCTGCAGACTTTTCTTTTCGATTACTTTTTTGAAGTTTTTTTGTTTGTTCTTTTTTCATTGCTGTTTTCTTTATTCATTATTCTTTCTCTTGATAGTCGTTGTTCTTTTCAAGTTTTTTTATGTTGATTTTTTGATATTTTTCTTTTAATTCAGCACTCAGGGTGGAAGTCAGTCTTTTGGCATTTTGTATGTGTGCTGTGGCTGTGATCTTATGTGTGAATCTGTTATTAGATTATTTGTTGATACGTCTGTCTGTCTGTCTGTGGTAGTTCGTAATTGTCTTTGTCATGTATTATTCAATCATTTCAATTTTCATTTCGTCATGTAGTATTCCAACTAGTACATGTCTTTGTACGTTTAGTGCGATTCTAATTGTCCTGTCCTATAAGATTTGTAGTTTTTTGAGTCTTGTGTTCTTTGCTGTACACCATGATGGTATTCCGTACGTTAGTACTGGTCTGATAATTGTCCTATATATTGTCATTTTCGTTTTGTTTGTGATTTTGCTGTTCTTACAAATTAACGGGTACACTGCACCCAATTGTCTCTGTGCCTTTGCGACTCTTTCGTCAACGTTTTCATTCCAGGTAAGTTTCTTATCGAAGACAAGGCCAAGATACTTTGCTTTGTTTAACCATATAATTGGTTTATTATTAACTCTAACCCTTGTTTCAGGTAGTCTTAGCCTTGTCCTCGAGAAGAATATTGCCTGCGTTTTCTCCTCTTGAGCCTTAGTTTCCAAGCTTTAACTCATTTTTGCCGCACAAGTACATGCTGTTGCAAACTTTCAACCATTCTCCAGGATACTGCTGAGGTGGCAGTTATTGCAGTATCGTCCGCAAACAGATATAGTTGTGGCTGATTGCTGTGCGGAATGTCCGCTGGGTAAATATTATAAAGAATCGCTGCTAGGGGTGCCCCTTGCGGCGGAACCCCTGCTTTAATTTTTCTGATTGTTGAAATTATATTTTCAGACGATACTGCAAAGGTCCTGTCCTTAGGGTATGATATAATTAGTCCAATATATTAATCAGGTAATCAGTTAATCATTTGTCAAAAGCTTTAGAAACGTCAAAATAGACTGCTTCTGTTGACATGTGATTAAATCCTCTTAGGATGTTGGATACCAGTCGTGTTGTCTGGCGCACCGTGTAATAACCGTCTCGAAAACCGATCTGATCTGGTGGTAATACATCGTTGTTTGATACAAAATCGGTTACCCGATTTAGTATCAATTTTTTTAACTACCTTGCCTAAACACGATATATTGGTCTGTAGCTGGTAGCCAACGTCAGATCTTTCCCAGTTTTCGGAATTAATGCCACCTTGACCCTTTTCCAAGTGTCTGGAAAGCAACCTCTTTCGAGTATAGCTTGGGCTATGTTTACCATTGCTGTTTTCTCTGGCAAATTTTTGAGCGTCTTGTTCCTTATGTCGTCGAAGCCGGGCTCCTTTTTTGCACCAATATCGTGCAGTACGGAGCGAACTTCCTTAACGGATATACGTGAAAAATCCATAACGTTTATAGGTGTGTTTTTATAGATTTCTATTGTCCTGAAGACTCGCGCATTTCTTTCAGAGTCCGTTGACGGAAACAAGCTGAACTGTTCACTGAGACTGTTAGCAAACAGTTCAGCTTTTATCCTAGGATCCGTTGCAGGTTGATTTGATTGAGGATCTCTGACGTAGGACATAGATTTACGTCCTCCCTTTGTTGCCGTTTTCCAGATATTAATGAATTTCAGTTGTTATGCTGAAATTTGGTTGAAAGTTGTGTTAGTTGCAATATACAGGGTCTAATAATAGCACAGTTAGTTTTTTCTACTTGAAAAAGTGTCTATAAGTAGATTTCTTTTCAGATAAAACACCCTGTATATTTCTCTAGAATTTAGTCGTGATTTGTATATTTTTCCATCAAACTTATGGTTATGAAATCTAATGGATTAAGATCAGAGGATCTCACAGGCCAATTCCGATAATAACTCTGAGATTACACTCATGGCACGTGCACTGACTAGAATCTGTATGGAAATAACTTTTTCAAGGCACTTTTAATTAATTTTATAAGCAAAATCAGAAACAGGACTACTTAGGTATAGGTATGGCATACATAAATGAAGAACAAATTTCAGGTTACCTTTCCAGATCAGTAAAAATATACAGGGTTTCATTTGGAAATTAAAATTTTAGACATTTTTCCAAGTAACCGAAATAACTGTATCCTTAGAATACCCAGGGTATTGCAACTAATATTTGGCCATAGCGTATAAAGCCTTCAGGTATGGCCTAACTCTTAACCAAATTTCAGTGCCTTAGTATCTCAGGGTTCAAAAATATCAACATTTATTGCAGGCCGTTTTTTAAAAAAACAAAAAAAAAACGGAAATTGATTCATGTCTTAAATACTACATCTAGATAGGTGTAAGGAAATAATAAGGAAAGTTGTTAAGAAACTACTAGAGATAAAAAAAAGGTTAATTTACTTTTGAGTAGCAACGGTTACACCGCATTGCCACCACCTATTTTTAGCTGTCCATTTATGCAAAAAAACCTAAATTTGTAGGTAGTCCTGTTGACTAGCTCGCCCTAAACGCCGTCTACCGTGAATTACCTTGAGTAACGAAATTTACGTGAGATATTATAGGTTGTAAACGTATGTGCTCTTAGTAGAGAAGTCTCCTTGATGTACTAAAACGATTTAAAAGAACCAATAAACTGATTTTATACATGTATATTCGCAAGTTTTGATTTAGCTATATTTCATACCTTGTAAAACCTTTAAAACTAAACTGTCGTGGAACAGTTTCCAAAATTGCTATGACATACCTAAATTATTCTGTAAAATACTGACATTTTGTTATTCTACGTAAAAGGACCAAAGTAGATACCGTCTGACATATTTTATGATGGCGTGGTGCACCAGACTGGCCATATAGTCCGCCTTACGGTTCTGTGGCTATACAGGAAAAGCGAATAAAAAATATACGTTTTTGCTGTAATATACAGGGTGTCCAGTTTTCGATGGTTTTACGGGGTGTCTGCGTTATTAGTAAAGATAGAAGGATACGGTTTTTGCTACTTTTTTGTGAAACAAAAGATGCCGCAATCAGAATTTTCCTAGTCCTTCTTGTTTTTGATATACGGGATGTTTTGGAAAATTTTACATTTTTGGACACCCCTTACATTTAGGTTACCCTGTAGCTTGTCAAAGAGAAAACAAATGTTCTTTTTGTAGTTTTTTACGTGGAATCTAGTGCCGTACTCAGGTTTGTTGAGACCTTGAAAATTAAATTTATTCTATTCAATACTAAACAATTGCAGACTTAAGAAATGCCACTCAAAGAGCATTTAGGGAGGATTTTATTATTTTAAATTCATTAACGCGAATAAAGAACTATGTGTGAAACATGTCTAAGGCATAATGGAGAACAATTTGAGCAATATTTGTGAGAAAATTCTATAAATTTTCAGCTTTTGTTTCTGATGGTTTACGCAGTAAAACACAACTGGATCTATGCATTGTTATTATTTTTACTGAAATATAACTGCTAATTAGATTATAGAGTCCAAAATATATTTCTTCTGCAGTAATTATCATCCAGTAAAATTTTTTTTAAATACCTGTCATGGCATACTCAAAAAAAATGTGCGTTTTTTAATGAAATAAATTTCGTGCTTAATATTAAAGATAAAAATAAGGTACTATATATTTCTGAGAAGCTAGTTATAAATTAAATTATATTATTAAAAAATATATAGTGTGACCCATTTAAAAAAAGCAAGTTTGTTTCTTTTCTCAGAGACTATTGAACGTAGAAGATATCTGAGTAGGTCACTGGTCCCTACGGAAAAGAAACTATAAAAACAACATTTGTCTTCTCTTTGATAAGCTACAGGGTAACCTAGATATGGGGGGGGGGGGGGGGGTGTCATCCCGTATATCAAAAACAAGAAGGAATAGAAAAATGTTTAATTCAAAAACGCCTTTTTTCTTCAGTTTTAAATTCGGAAAATGTTCGTCCAAAAAAAAAAAAATCAAAAAAAAAATCCAACATTTTAGATCAAAATTTATATGAGAAATCGGATAAGCTCATTAAAAATACGGCATCCCATTTAAAAAAATATCAAAGTGACCCCTAGTACTTATGTTTGATGTTCAACTGTTTTTTGCTGAAGATATTCGAATTCGCGGGAGAAAATGACTTAAGATGGCTATTTCAGTTTTTTTATAAAAGTACAGGAAAAGTCAAAAAATCGCCTTGTCTAGTCTTGGTTGGATAACCCTGTACAAAATGAATTCCAACCTAAACGTAGATAGGTCCATTTGTTTCAACCAACATATTTTTAAAAACTACACTGAACAGCAATATATTAACGCAACACTAAAAATTGCCAACAATTTTAATGTTATATATCTTCTAAACCTATGGTCTGATTTAAATGATTTTTTTTTGCGCATGATAGGTTTATCCTTTAGGAATATTACTGTACTCGCAATTTTTGTTAGGAAGTTAATTTTCATGGTATACCGGGTGTAACAAACATGTTGTGTTTTTTTCCCAAAATTTGAAACGCCCTAGGATTTTTACAATATTGCATAGTAATTCTAACGTCAGGCACGTGTTTTCTCAGCGTTTTGTTTTTTGGTTCTTTTAATTGTATTCAATATTAATGAAGACAGACGATTTTATATTTCAGTATACATTTCTATTAGAAAATCATAAGAAGTAACTTTAAAAAAATGGCACTTACAAAAAATAACAAATAAACAGGTTAATAATTATGTTATAAAAATAAAGATTAATTAGTAGCGTGTGTTTCCGCCTCTACTTCTAATAACGGCTGCACATCGGCGTGGCATACTCATAATTAGGTTTTTAATTTGATTTTGTTCAATTTCATTCCAAATTTTAACAACTATCCTTTCTATGTCTTGCAAGGTTGCTGGAGGAGGCTGACGACGCCTCAATTTTCTGCCAATAACGTCCCACATATGCTCGATTGGGTTAAGATCTGGACTACGCGATGGCCAATGGAGAATCTATATATTTACCTCTTGCAAATATCCAGTTACAATACGCGCTAGGTGTGGTCTCGCATTGTCATGCTTTAACAAAAAGTTATTGCCGATATAAGGAGCAAAAGGTACAACGTGCTCAGATAAAATATCAGAAATATACCTTTCGCTGTTTAACGAACCTCCACGTAGAGGAACAAGACCTGTCCGCGCTGTTAAGCAAATTCCTCCCCAAACCATCACAGACCCTCCATGAAATAAAGTTCTTTTACGTATATTGCATTGGGCATGCCGCTCGTTTGGTCGTCGAATCACTCTTAGACGTCGATCGGAGCTATACCGGCAAAACCTAGATTCGTCCGTAAACAAAATATGCCCTCAATCCTCAATAGTCCAGTTTACATGCTGCGTAGCGAATTGTAATCTAGGTCTACGGTGATCTGCGTTTAATGCGGGGCCTGTCGCTGGTACTCTAAGATGCAAGTTGTGCTCGGTAAGACGTCTCCTCACACTATCAATGCTCGGTTGGATGTTATGAACGGCACTAAGTTCGATTAAAATATTTTTTCCACTACTAACCTATAACATCGCCATTATTGACCGATTATTAACGTTAGAAATCGTTTTTCTCTGCCTTATAAGTTATTATTGACCATGGTCAATAATAAGGCATGGAAATCCATTATTGACTGATCTTCAAGAATCTATTTGAACGCAGGTAACTTGATTTTTTGATTCTACAACATGAATTCATAAACATCATTTATTGTGGTTAGGCAACCAGATAATTATCAATACATATTAGATTATTAGAGACGCCTGATATTGTAAAATATCGATAGGTACAATCAACATTTTTTCTGCTTCCATCCTTAATTCTGGAGGTGTACACATAATAATACCACTAACATTTTATTCGCTCATTTAAAAAAACGGAAAACTCGTGAAATCTGATGACATAAATAAACAAAAATTGACATTGACAAAGCCACCTGACAAAACAAGAAAATATTTTGCCAATTCCAAAGCGCAGGTAACTTGATTAAAAAATGTACTTATACCTACCTATAATTTTTTATAATTATTAATACTATAAAGATAAATGTCCTATAAAAGTTTGTAGTAGTAAAAAAAATATTATATTAACCACGGTTTAGACAGCTTATAGCCCTTGCCGCTCGGGCAATAATGATGGCTGTCTAAACCTTGGTTAATAATATACTATCTCGACGTGGTAAAGCGTTCTCTTCAAGCACGTAATCTAATGAAACGATCTTGAGCCACTGTAGTGACTCGAGGCCTGCCTTGCCCAGTACGTCTATGGTAGTCATTGGTTTCTCTGAAGCGTTGAACAACACGGGATATTGTAGTATGGGTAACTCTCAACCTCAAACCAATGGCATGGTAGCTCATTCCTTCGCCATGTAAAGCCACTGCTTGAACACACTCGTCACGGGTCAAATTTATTGTAACGCACTTCATTTTCACCCAACAGCGAAAAATCAAAATTTATTAACTTACTCGATTTCAAACAATACTTAAATCAAATTGAAATAATTGTCAAAATACAAACCCTGCTGACAATTACTTTGACATTTGCTCACATAGCCTACTTATGTTTGTTAATCAAGATATCCATAAAAGTGTGATTTATGATTAAAAACAAGCTGATTTAAAAAAAAAGTGTCTATCTTCATTAATATTGAACAAAACTTATTGAACCAAAAAACAAAACGTTGAGAAAACACGTGGCTCACGTTAGAATTACTATGCAATATTGTACGAATCCTAGAATAATCTACAGGGTGTTTCAAATTTTGGAAAAAAAACACAACATGTTTGTTACACCCGGTATACCATGAAAATTAACTTTCTTACAAAAATTGCGAGTACAGTAATATTCCTAAAGGATAAACCTATTATGTGCAAAAAAAAATCATTTAAATCGGATAATAGGTTTCAAAGATATATAGGTAACATCAAAATTGTTGGAAATTTTTAGTGGTGCTTTAATATTGCTGTTCAGTGTATCTTTTATTAACGTACATACCTGAAGGATTTACTTTTACTTTTATTTTGGTTTGCGGCGACAATACTCCATAATCCACATCCTCATATAAGTCCTGAAACATAAAAATATAATTAATACATCATTCTAAAAAGACAAATTATAGAGAAAACCAATTAATAGTAGCTGATGGGATAAACTATTGAGTAGTAACAAGGGGTGTCAATCCCAGCATCCAGAAGAAAAAACCTGCATCGAAAATCCGGGAATCGAATAATAGTAATTGGTGGATTGATCCCGAAATGTCCTTTTAGCATTATGGTGGTATTACATTACATTAAAGGGATGGAGTAGCTTACTTGACATGCTTACACCAGTAGAAAATTGAATAAAACAAATATTGGCCTAAACATGACACCAATTTTGAACTCTGTTAGTCTTTGAAGGCGCTGTAAAAGACCTCCAGCAGATACAAATTAAAATTGAAGCTCTGGTCCATGTAATGAAGCGGAAGAATCATGGAATCTTTTAAACCCTCAAAAACAGCTCCGATTTTGTGATTTTTTTAAGTTCAACATAAATATAGATTTTGAGTTGTGATTTTCATAGGGTACACGTAGCTCTAAATTTTTTGTTGGTTCTTGCAATAATTCAACAGGCAAATATAAAAACTCTGTATATTCTTAACTGGGTTAAAAATTTGCTACCTGGTTATTTTAAAAATACCCTCAAGGCCATTATTATCTAGACAAATTTTAAAAAATGCCAAACATTTGAAACATCCTCGTCCAACGAATAAGAAAAAATCTCATGAACTTATGTATATTAAAGTAACGAATAACAAATACATTACCTGTACCCAGAGCTGTCAACTTTAACTACTTGGATCTACTTGAATTATTTTGATATATTTGAAATGTTTAAATTTACCTCAATTACTTGGATTTACTTCAACTACTTTGTTATACTTAAGTACCGCAATTTTGCTTAAAGTACTCTCGTTTGAACAATTTACTTAAAACTTCAAGTACTTTTAAAAATTTTAAATACTTGATACTTTCTTGGAGTACCTACTTGTGACAGCTCTGCCTGACCCTACATTACCTGTATTATGTTTTACTTACTTCAACTCTGTATCCGGTTGGCGACGTTAATCCCAACTCTTTTAACGTTACTGCTACATCTGACGGCGTACCATCGGTACGTCTATTAAGGAATGCTATCGCATACGAAAAATAGTTTTGGTACAGTGGTGTGATGGGTCTGGACCAAATTTCTATACCCTTGTGCTACAAAGGAAACAATTCATTCATTCAAACAAAATTTATTTGTAGATTCCAACGATGTAAACAATAGGTTTGTTTTAACACGACCAACAACCGTACCTATCACCGGCCCAAAATGTAATGTCCAGTCTCGCAATAAGATTTTGAACTTGGCAATCGATTGCTGCACTGGTTAATTCAATGAGCGACCGTTCGGGGACGGTCCTGCTACATCGTGTTTTGCATCGTTCTTTGCATGCATTTGTTTACATTGTTGAAATCTATAAATGAGTTTTACTACGGGTAAATGAATGGTTCTATAAAGTTGATAGTTTTCAAAATTTGCGCATAAAGTTATCATTTTTTAAAACTTTTCCATATATTTATCTTAATGATAGCAGAGTTTGCGCGAAATTTTGTGATGCAGATGAGAGGGTTCAGGGAAACGTCCGTCCGTTTGTAGTAATCGATAATGAGTCTGTCGGCATTTGTAAGTCATTGTCTAGATTATGCATAATCATGAAGCGTGGAGCACCTGTCATGATTCTAAGGACTTTGTTCTGAAAAGTTTGAGATTTGCGACAAGCTGACTTATTTAAGGTGCACCAAGAGGCGACACCATAAATCAGTACTGGCACAATAATAGTCTTGCAAAGTAATGTCTTTGTCCGTAAGTATAGTCTACTTCTACTGTTGATGAGAGAGTAGATGGCGCTGAGTTGACCATTTGCATTTTTCAAACGTTGGTCTGCGTTGTCGGTCCAAGCCAACCGCTTATCGAAGCTTAGACCCAGATATTTAACTTTGTCATGACAACTTGGACTGGTGTTTTGGTCTGGTTTGTGGAAATTTGCTTCTGGTTCTTGAAAAGTAGATAGCTTTGGTTTTGGCATCATTAAGGCGAATTTTCCATTTATCTAACCACGCCTCGATAAGTTTTATGTGACGTTGCAGCTTTAAGACTACCAACCTTGGCGGTGGTGGTAATCGCGGTATCTTCAGCAAACAGATACAGTTCTGTTTAACCGAATTTAGGAATATCGCTAGTATAGATATATGTATAGAGCCGGCGCAAGTCTTGCGATACTCGGGCTTTGGCATATAGTCGATATATCGCATTCTCTGACGAGACCGCGAAAACCCTGTCCTTTAAAAATGACTGAATCACCTTTATTAGGTAGTTCGGCATACTTAACCTTATTACCTTTGTAATAAGTCCGTCGTGCCAGACCTTATTAAAAGCCTTGCTGACGTCAAAGAAGACCGCTCCCGTGCTGAATCGTCTGTTAAAGCCATTTCGTATATTTGTAGTCGTTTGGCGAACCGTACAATGAGCAGTTCGAAAAACGAACTGCTCTGGTGGTAAAATGTTGTTGTCGAATACAAAATCGTTAATACGATGAAGTATGAGTTTTTCAACAACCTTGTGAAGGCACGACAGAAGGCTGAGAGGCCTACAGCTGACAACCAATGTTTGATCTTGTCCTGGTTTAGAAATAACCACTTTGGCCTTTTTTCAAACCTCGGAGAAATGGCCTTTTTCGATAATAGCCCATGCAATGTTTACTACGTATGTTATCACATTGTCGGGCAAGTTCTTTAAGGCCTATATCTTTATGCCGTCGAAGCCCGGAGTCCTTTTGACTTTGATAAATTTAATAAGGTCCTTGACTTCTTCCATATGAATATTGCGAATATTCTGAATGTGGTTAGCTAATAGACCTATAAATTCGTATCGTTCTAGAGACCTGCGCATCCCTCTCTGGATCCGCCGTGGGCTTGTCATTGAACTGTTCGTGGAGGCTGTCCGCGAACACTTCAACTTTTTTCTTGGGTTCGGAGAAACGCGTTGTTAAGAGAATTTCTGACAAAGGACATAGGCCTTTTGTCGCCCCTCGTCAGAGATCTGGTCATTTTATATAAACTATAATCCTTAAAACTGAGGCCAGCAACTGTGTTCTCCCACAGAGAGGACTCTTGAATTTTCAGTAAATCATAAACATGCTGCATGGCTCTGGTTGCTTCTGCTTTTATGCGTGGATCACCAGTGCGATACACCCGGTTCATAACGTTATTTTTGCCTCCAATTTGTTCTTTGATTTCGTTAGTTAAGACTCCGTACTTGGAGAATCTGGATACCTTTGCGGTAGAAGCCCTGGCCATTGATGTGTTAATGGCGTCAGTGACATTTATTACGGCGAAGTCAATAATTGGCGACAGCGGATCTGCATTTTCCAATAGACGCCTGAATATGGCTCAATTGGTGGAGGTAACTGAAATAGACCTATGCCCTTTTCTTGAGGATTCCCACACTGTGCTACGACCGGAAGTCAGGTCGCAGAGAGACACAGGTTGAAAAAGCAGGTCCTTGTTTTTTTACCACGAAAGTATCCAGAATCTTCGGGAGCCCATACGAACACGAATGGGTGTGCTCCCTCGGCGGCATAATGTGAAAATTATAGTTTGAAGACTTGTCATTCAAAGTGCGACCTCTATTATTTTGGATCCGACATTCCCAAATGCGATGTTTTGCGTTCAGTCTCCATCTACAATTATCGTTTCGTTAGTATCAAAAACCTTGCCCAGACATGTACCGTCGAAATCGACAGACGGATCACTGAGCGAAATATCGAGTTGACATAACTCAAATATGGGTTATCCCAGACCGACGCGTGTTGCTAATAGGGGACAGCTCAGACCTCTGAGTTACGGCAACTAAACCGAAGAGATTGCATCAAATCACTGTTCATGAGTTATAGTAGCCCTGAACATGAGTTGTTTTAGCTACCTAGCTTAGCTAATCGTAACTGGGTTTGACGAACACATGCGACGTGGGCTGAAGCAATTCATTATTTAGGCTGCCAGAAACCAATATAGGAGTTGTGATGCGTCACTACTAGGGCTAGATTAACTCATGATTCGAGCTATCAAAACTGGACCTTTTAGTTCTAGCTTACTTAACGACTATAGATTTAATATGTCCTAAATGTTGGCAGGAAATCTCAATAGAGCCAAGAAACACAAGGAATATTTAATAATATGTACTTTAATTAACAAACACTTGTTACGAAAACACATGCTAGGTTAACTGACATTACTGACATAAGTGACATCTAACAACATATGATAAACGTCAAGTGCAAAGGAACTACTCTATGAACGAATAAGGTTTGGTACTTTAAATATATTCCAACACTAAAATTGGATTATTCTCATTATCACGCACCTGTATGAGAACAAACTCTGAATAAAAATAAAAAAAACATCCCTCCGATCAACGATTGCGCGGATAGCAAGTCCAGTTATGTGGTCCATGATGACGAGACGTGCACCAGATACTAATAACATGGGACGAAGTTACCGCGCTAAATCGGCACGAGCGTGAATTCGGAACTTTCCGTGACTTTTCGACTGATGATTTACTCTCGACATGAGTTTTTAGAGCACTATTTGCGACTTATTGCAACTCAAAATAATTTAACACATGGTAATGAGTTAAAATAATGCACGTCTGGGTCAAAACGGCACTTTAAAATCAGTTTGTAAGTTTTCCCAATCCAAAAACTGAGTTCAGGTAACTCATAAAATGGTTACAAAATGAAGGATTGTGGTAATCCCAAATGTGTTTAAAATGTTGATATTTGTGTGTTGAGGCGAACCACAAGAAGCTGAGGTATTGTAGCGTTTTTAAATGAGTTGTGATAATTCGTAGGCTCAGTTTGAACAACATATAATCGTGCGTTAAAGTAGCTCTAATTCTTCAACCCACGACATTGGTAAATCCATTTTTGTCAGTGATTGCACTAAAACCCTCGATGAGCGGACAGTTGCACGGCCTGAGCAATGATATTCTTTTTAACAAGAACCATGATACCCCAAAAATTTTGTTTTCGGTATAGTTCCGTAAGTAATCATGTTTACTCTTAATACCGTAATAGATGCGCTTTATCGCCTGGTTTTCTTCATTTTTCTATACAACAAACAACGAAAGTTCCAAAAAAATTACTGTTTTACTTTTTAATAGATTAAGAGCAAATCAGAACGGAGGCTTTGAATGTTTATAGTAGACTTGAGAAACATGTGCATTTACCTTGCCGTGACACTTTGTAGGAAAGAAAATGAAGATGTTAGAAAGCATATAGGGTAAGTCCGGGATAGTTGGACCAGTGCGGGTTAGATGGACCGACACCGAAATCGTCACTTAAAAGCCGACAGCGTGTAATCTACTACCGTCCACACCTTTAGTGGAAGAGTCCAAGTTGAGGAAGCTCGTAATAACGTGTCAGTCGCTCGTCGATACTAAGATGTAAACGTCGTCTAATAATTATTGTGTTTTAATTTTTGTTGTAAGTGTCTACTATCAACTGTATTGAAAAAAAGGTAATTGTTTTTTTTTGTTTTTTCTATTCGTACATGTAGTTAAGATGTTAGAAATACGTTTAATCTAATTTTGTTGCCTTTTCTATACGCGTGATGTAAACAACAAAGTGGTCCAACTAACCCATAGTTTTGGGTTAGTAGGACCACATTTTTTTGGGTTAGTGCGACCAATTTCGTATTAAACGTAAGGCATTATTTTCCAGGTAAACATCATGCAAACCTTTTACAAAAGAAAGGGGACTGTAACCAGAGCAACGTGGACTGCCGAAGCCTTACAGAACGCCATGGGGGCAGTCAGGAACGTTAGGGGTTAATAGAGCGGCAAAAGCATATGGCATACTAAAACAACTTTGAAAAATAGGATCAAAAACCAGAAGACAATAAAATCTCGCTCATTAGGAAAGTCCTCATTTTTAAATGAAGAAGCCGAAGCCAAGTTAGTACGGCACATAAAAAAGTTAGAAAAGTTTGGGTTTACTCCAGACAGGGATTCGGTAAGAACTATGGCCTTTGAACTGGGCGAAAAACTTAAAGTGAAACATCCCTTTAATAAAACCATAAGAAAAGCAGGATTTGATTGGTTAAAACTCTTTTTATCACACCATCCAGATTTATCTGTTCGGAAGGCAGAGGGAGTATCGACGGCGCGTGCTGAAGGATTGAATAAAACAGTAGTTCAGAACTATTTTACTTTACTTGATAGTATACTGACTGAATATCAGCTATTTGATAAGCCTGGGAATATTTTTAATATTGATGAAAGTGGGCTTCAGTTAAATAATAAACCTGGCAAAGTAATAGCGCAAAAGGGCTCGAAGAGTGTAACCAGTATACCGTCGAGGGAAAAGGGAGAAACAATTTCTGTTGTAGCGTGCTGTAGCGCAGAGGGGATTTTCTTACCACCCTTCTGTATTTTTAAGGGAAAGAAGATGAAAGTACAGACGAAGAATGGAATGAAAATAACTGTGCAGGGTGTGGGGAAAACTATTCTGAAACACAAAAAAGTGACGACTGGTGCAAATGTATTCGATGTGATAGATGGTCACATGAAGGATGCATGAAATATGAGAATATGTGTGATCGTTGCGGCAAAGTTGCTAATAAAAAAATTACATAATCTGCATTTTGTGTAAATAGTTTTAAATTTTCAGAGATTTTTTAATAGAGAGGTGTTTATATTTAAAAGTTTAGGTTTAAACGGTGGTCCAACTAACCCATACAGTGTAGTCCAAATAACCCGCATGCTATGGGTTAGTTGGACTACTCACTGTTGCATTTTTTAATTACATTTAAATATGTTTAATATTTTGACTACGTTTATAATAAATCCATATATACTAACAGAATATGTATTAAGTGTTACTTGTTTCCAAGCCTTTAGTATGAAACTTACGAAACCATTGGTTTTAAAAAAAAGTGGTCCAACTATCCCGGACTTACTCTAATTGTAGAAAGCCTCGATGCAGCGCATTATAAAAACTAATAGAAAAATAAACAGTTACGATATTAATATACTTATGTATATCATAAAACTATGCAGTTAAGGTGTTCTAGTAAACAAAAATGATAAAGTTCAGCACGCGCAAGGGTAAAGCTTCCATGAAAGGAATTTTCAAGGTGCAACGTGACAATAAAAATGCGGTTGCTCTTGCGACAAATAGTGCTTTTCCATAATTTCAAATTAAACAAATAACGCCAATTTTAAAAGCCTTGATGAACCGCCCAACAGTTGGGAATTTGTATGGTTTAATTTAAAAATTAATAGCTTTCTGACTTTGCGGAGTAAATCGATGATTCGAAATACGTCGGCAGGCCCTAGTGGAAAAATGTTTGAAATTTGCAACACTTTCAAAATCACCCTGTGTAATACAGAAATAAAGCTCCTCACTGATTTCTGCTATAAATTATTTATCCACAAAAAGAAGCAAAAACATTCCAGTTCCGTATTCACTTTTAGGTACACTGAGCGAAATATAGGGTTGATATATAGGTAACTGAAATATGAGATCGACGCGTGTTGCTAATAGGGGACAGCTCAGCCCTCTGAATTACGGCAACTAAATCGAAGAAATTGCATCAAATCACGGTTCATGAGTTATAATAGCCCTGAAGATGGGTTGTTTTAGCTAGCTCGCTTATGGTTTACTACCACTCATTAGCTAATCGTAAGTGGGTTTGACGAACACATGCGACGTGGGCTGCAGCAATTCATTGTTTAACCTGCCAGAGACCAATATGGGAATTGTGATGCGTTACTACTCGGGCTAGATTAATTCATGATTGAAGCTATCAAAACTTGACCTTTCAGTTGTTCTAGCTTACGATGATTAGGTAACTTAACGACTATGGATTTAATCTGTCTTAAAGTTGGAGTATCCTCATTTTCACGCACCTGTATGAGAATAACAAACTCTGAACAAAGATAAAAGATCTCGCCGATCAACGATTGCGCGGATAACAAGTCCAGTTATATGGTCCATGGCGACGCGACGTGCATGAGGTACTAATAAAAATGGGATTAAGTTACCGCGCCAAATCGGCACGAGCGCGAAGTCAGAACTTTCCGTGACCTTCCGATCCGTGATTTACCCTCGACATGAGTTTTTAGAGCACTCTTTATGATTTATTTTGACTCAAAATAATTTACACATGGTCATGAGTTAAAATAATGCACGTCTGGGTCAAAACGGCACTTTAAAATCAGTTAGTAAGTTTTCCCAATCCAAAAACTGAGTTCAGGTAACTCATAAAATGGTTACAAATTGAAGGATTGTGGTAATCCCAAATGTGTTTAAAATGTTGATAAAAAGTCTCTTTCTGTGTTGAGGCGAACCAAAAGCAGCTGAGTTATTGCAGCGTTTTTACATGATTTATGATAATTCGTAGGCTCAGTTTGAACAACATAGAAACGTGCGTTAAAGTAGCTCCAATTCTGCAACCCACGACAACGGTAAATTCATTTTTGTTAGTGTAGTTTACGTCGGTTCATAACTAACTTACTTTGTATATCCTTCTTCCTTGGATTCCCAAATGATCTTGATCAACAGAAATAATTTTCTTATTTTGTAATATGGCTTTGTACTCTGGTCTTATCGTTCTGAGATCGACGGACATCAGCAAGGGTGCGGCTAATATAGCCCATATTGCCATTTGGGTCTTGCTTTGCTCGTAGCTAAGGCCAAAATTTCCAATAATTAACTGAAAAATAAAAAAATTAAAATGAGAATTATTGCTAATCAGCAGGGTTTTTGCGAGTTTACTAAGGAAATTGGAGATAATCGTTAACCATATCATACTGCCGTGCGCTGACTTAGTTGCGGAAAAGCCGTTCAGCGCTTCTTTGAACTTCGAGCAGTTATCGGAATTTTTTTAAATGAAAAGCATCGTAATTCATCCGAATTACAAAATAGCGAATGGCTGTAGAAGTTACATTCTACGTCGATTTGACAAATCATATGAACAAACTGAATTTGAGGTTGCAAGGAGAAAATCAGCTTTTTCGCGAAAATCGTCCAAGCACAAACGTATTATATTGCCACTCACCATTTACTCATTGCGTGAATTATTCAACAAATTGGATAAATTAGCAAAGAATCAAATTACTTGTAACGACTGTTAAAGATTACGGATTAACTGATTGATTAATGATGAAATTAATGGCCGAACAGGTCCGTATTTTGCTTAGAATTTAATCATGGATTGTAATAAAAATAAGTAATTAGGACATTAAATAATATTTTATTTATGTTTAAATGTGAAATTATAAGTTATTTTATTATTAAAAATTATATTTATGATTACAACAATATACAAATTATTCAGTACTTATAATAATTATTCACTTAATATTTTAATATCACTATCGCTATCATCATCTGTTCTAATTATTATTTGTGCTATATTGTTTATATGGATATAGGATTTTTCCACTTTTTTAACATGTGTAACAGAATTTGCTCAACTTTGTGAAGGGATGTTAAAAACTTTAGTTTCTATAAGCTCATATCAAGTACACTGGAGTTAATAGTAGGGCAAATATTGTTACGACGAATGGCAGATTTCAGTTGGTGCCAAACATGTTCGATGGGATTAAATATACAATGGTATGGTGGAAGCCTTAAAAGTGTAGGCCCTAGATTTTTTGCATAGTTATCACAGAAGTATTCCTTTTGTAGTTTTAAACTTGGTAAAATCTCAATTAATTGCCTTTTGGTGTAATCTTACTGAAACTAAATGCCATTATCAGTTACGTGTTCGACAATACTTAGATCAGACGTTTCCAGGTCGATGGATTGGTAGAAGAGGTGCCATTGAATGGCCCCCAAGATCGCCAGATTTATCACCTTTGGATTTCTTTCTGTGGGGTCACTTAAAAAGCAAAATCTATGCTACTCGGCCAACATCGTTAGAAGATTTGCGACAAAGAATTGTGAATGAGTGCCTTCAAATTACTCCTCAAGTATTGCAAAATGTGCGGCAACGTTTTGAGCAAAATCTTTAGTACTGCATGGAGAGTCAAGGTGGTCATTTCCAACATTTACTTGGCTGACGGGTCAGTTCATTTTTCATTTTTACACTACTTTGCTGCCAAATGTATTGATCTCCACTAATGATGATGTATTAGAGTTTTATTTAAGCTTTAAATCAATAAATCTCCAAAACTACTGAACTGAAGTACATGAATTTTACATAATTATAAAGGGAATTGCAGGACCTTTAAAATAAGGTATCACTCGATCCCCTTTCCATTTAAGATTTTAGGGATGGTGCCACCCCCGCCCTGGGGGCTGCACGTGTTAACGTGATTTTTTGCCAATTTTGTGTCCCCCTCGAAAACAAAATTGACGGGTCTGAGCGTTTTTCCAAAAAGGAACTGAGCTGCCAGTAAATAACTCTGTTTCGTTTTCGATGCGCCACCCTATTTATATAGTCTTTAGAACATAATTTGTTTTATGGGATTAACCCTCTCATTTTGAATCAGGTAAAAATTGGTTTAAAATCACCAAACTATTACTTTAGTTATAAAATTACGTCTTCCGGATTTGCAGTTTACTTTAAGACATTTTCAAGTACGGACCACAATTTACCTTCATTTATTCATTCATTCATTGTTTGTTTATGGCCACCCTTGAATAATCCGATTCAAAGGCAAAGTGTAACTTTCTTATATCTCTGGACAGGCTTTACTTATACTATTTCAGCTTCGTCAATGATAATGTATTCTCTGATAATAAAGCGCATATTTTGAGTTATTTTTATTTCGAATTCTCCAAGCTATTGTATAGTTGTTTTAAGAAAATAATTGCGCTTGTTACGAAACAATCTAAATTATGCAATTAGGGAAATTTTTAGTATATCTATGGAAGAATAGAAATTTTCAAATTTTCCCTGGGGATTTAACTAGGAATACCTAATTCCGTTTTGTCGCTAAAGGAATTCCATATGTTTATTTTTCGAGACTCTTAGATGCAGCAACGATATTTGCAAATACCTAATCAACATGTTTTTGATTTTGCATAATCGCGTCTCAGGTTAATAAGAGAAATAATTTAAATACCAATTTTGTTTTTAAAATGTCTGGCCTGCTTAAGAATGTTGACCTCTCTTTTCAAAGTAGTCATCAATAGTGGTAGTTGATTGCCATGGTCAGATAATTAAATATAATAATTTTTCTTAACCGTCTTTAAATGTTCCTTCGCTACAACCGTTATATCTATGGTCGTGAAGCAATTTTTCGATAAATATTAAACCAAGCTTAAAATTTGGGGGTGTTTGTCATCAAAGATATCCTCATCAATAATAAAATTTCTGTGCAAGCGTTTCTTTATGGATGTTACATCAAGTAGCCACTAAAAATATCGCTGTTTTGTTTATGATTGGCCACCCTGTATCCTTACAGTCAACTAATATCGGAATTATTCTAGAACTGCTTAAAATAATTGCAACCACCTCCTTTTGTAATTAATTTTATTATTCTCTTATTCTTCCTACTTATTCTTCTTGTTTATCATATATCATATTACGCAATTTAATTATGCCTCTGATTTCACCCACAGTTAATAATCACAATAATTTTAAAACTATTAATTACACGTGGCTGTTCGTGCTATTGTTTTCTGCAATATCTGTCGATCTGATTTTATACACCCATTAATTTGGAATATGTATTTTACTAATTATCTTTTTTATTAATGTGACTTTTACATAATGTCCTGAAATTATCGTTGTTATTATTTAAATTGCTTCTATTTTAAACGTAATTAATTAAGGGTCGTTTAACATCACGCAATATACAGGGTGATGCAAGCTGAGCTGAACTAACTAATTTTTTAATTTGGCTATTTTTATTGTTTCTTTACTTAATAAAAGTTTGACTGGTGACCTTACTGGCCACCTTATTGGTTCGTTGGTTTCGAAGGTCATCGATTGGGATACTGTCCCGATACTGAGCGGGAGCCCTATCCTGCTGCAGTCACATATTCGTTCTATACTCAAACGGTAGCTCTTCTAACAGTTCTACAAGCGTAACTTGAAGAAAATGTAAATAATATAATAATAATTAAAGTAGCTTTGTAAAAATGAGGCCCGATGACATATCCATTTAATAAACCGCATGCAGCAAACATTAATTCCAAGAACGCGTTGATTTCCTCTTTCACTTATCCAACGAGGATGACTCTGGGATCAATTGAGACAATTATGTCGGTTCAATATTCCATTATATTAAAAGCGACTCTCCACGGATTACCTGGCTCCAGTCTATGGACTAATTTGGTTTTATATGGATGAAACTTGTTGTTGTGTGGAATCCTCCATGCAGAGCTTATGGAAACTTCAGTATTTTCTTTGCTTTTGGCTATACTCTATTTCTTAGAGTGAGAGAGTAATAAATCATTATTGAACTATAAAACTCAGTGGTCTTCGCTGTATTTCATAGGCGTAGTCCAATTATTATTTCAGATAACATTCGGAGTTGCAAAAATAGTTGAAATGTGTTCGAATATGACTGGAGTCGGACAGT
This sequence comes from Polydrusus tereticollis, assembly GCA_963920685.1. NCBI lineage: Eukaryota > Metazoa > Arthropoda > Insecta > Coleoptera > Curculionidae > Polydrusus > Polydrusus tereticollis. Next base: position 106,163,707 of record OY987331.1, on the reverse strand, counting down.
CAACAATATACCGACTTGTGCACCAAGATAAACGCGGCCCCATCAGGTCACCAAAGAGAAGTGCAGGAAGAAAAGAAACTGTAATAAATGAGGATGAAAAGAAGAATCATACAGTCGTTTTACTTTAAAAAAAAAATACCTACCTTAAACAAAATAATGTTTGAAATGAAAAAGGATGATTTCATTACATCCATGGGTAAAAAGAAACCATGGAAAATTTTGAAGAAAATGAATTTTTGTTATGAAAAAATTCAAAACAGAAAATCACTTTTAATGGAGAAAGACGAAATCATCTGCTGGCGACGACGATATTTGAGGGCAGTTAGATAGTATCGCAGAGAAAACAGGAATATCTATTATATGGACGAAACTTGGTTAAATCAAGGTTATACCGTTGACAAAATATGGCAAGATAAACATGTAAAATGCGCGAGGCAAGCTTTCATGGAAGGATGATCCACTGGAATAAAAGCACCCTCGGAAAAAGGTAAAAGATTAATAAGTACTCACATTCGTAGCAAAAATGGATTTGTCGATTGCGTTTTTTTTATAAATATAAATATTAAAACTACCTGTACTACCCTCATTTGATTCACAATATTGGTCTTTCTATTGTATACTAATTAGGGCGACTCTAATTTAGGACCGATTCGGGATGTACACGTCTTAAATATCTGAAATACAGAATTTTTAAAAACTATCAGTTCAATTTACCTGAAATTTACAATGCAACCTTTAAGTTGTCCACCCTGCTTAATGGGTCCTGTCATTGCAAATTTACATTTCATTGCTCTCTCGCATTAAGAAACAAAGTATAGTGAAGAGAAAGACGAAGAAGAGGTTAAAAGGAGAGAGGAAGAATCGGAGTTATATAGAGAACGTGCAGAGGCGCAACCTAGATAAAAAAAAACGTTGAGCCAACTGTTACACTGACACCGCTTTGAATATGACGGCAGCGCTATCTTATGTTAAGCTAGGGTTTTCTTGAAAGCGGCACCGGCATATAGCGGCCGTCAGAATTCGGCGACTTACGTCATAAGCCGTTGTTTTTTTAAACATAATAATCTGGATGACATCGATCTTGCGCTTGTAATCATTTTAGAAGAAAATGAAGAAAGGTTTAAAATAAGAGAGGAAAAATCGGAGTTATATGAAAAACGCAGAAGAAGGCGCATATGAATTTACCTCTACCTAGATCAAAGCAGATTTTGACGGCCGTTATATGACGATGCCGCTCTCGAGGAAACCGTAGCTTTACCTTAGCACAGGTAAATTATTTACTTTTGCGAGACGTAGGTATACATATTCAAATTAATAGTAATTATTTTAAACAAAGACAAAAAAAATTATCAAATTTAAAGAACTTTCAAAAAATGTAGGTACTTTTGCTTTCGAAGTCCCTGCAATCCATCTATATTTTTGAAGCATAGTGACGCCTACGGTACCGAAGAGGTCGCATTAATGATATCTTTAGAATTAGTGATTATACCTAACGTAGGATTTATACGAAATCAAAATATATCCATTCGAGATATAATCATAATTTTTTATTTTCTATGGATATGGCTCAAAAACTTCTTAACATATTTAATATGTTTTTCATATTTTAAAATCGTCTTTTAGATGCAGCAGTAACAAAAAAGTTCTCTAGAAAATCAGTACTTTTAACTCATCGCATTTTTGTTAACAATTTTGTCTTATTAAAGGCTAAGTCGATATCTAGAATAAAAGCAAGGTATAACCTCCTTTGGCACCTAATTGCTGTTTTGCACTAAAAGAATAGGTAAAGCCTGTCCAGAGATATAAGAAAGTTACGCTTTGCCTTTGAATGGGATTATTCAAGTGTGGCTATAAACAAACAATGAAAAATGAATAAATGCAGGTAAATTATGGTCTGTACTTAAAAATGTCTTAAAGTAAACTGCAAATTCGGAAGACGTAATTTCATTATTATAGTAATAGTTTGGTAATTTTTAACCGATTTTTACCTGATTCACAATGAGAGGGTTAATCTCATAAAACACATTATGTTCTAAAGACTGTATAGCCACTCTAGTTAGTTTTAAGCTTAGTAATTATTCTTACTTCGTGGATAATACAGCGTTTGTTTAATCGTGTTTGAATCATGGAAAGTATGTGTGAGCCCAATTTATCTCAAGAGATAACCCCGTCGAAAAGCAGAAAACACTGTGGAAACTAAGGAAGTTAACTATATAAACAATGTTGATTCAACTCTCGTTAAACGTGCGGTCAGCAAGCAAGCAGCGTTAGAAGAAACGGCCAGATTAACAAAAATTCCAACATCAACTGTATGGAAAATTGGGAATAGTCCCATTTTAGCGAGGAAAAAAAGAACCGATACTGGCATTTTCTCGAAGGTGGATGGAAGTGATCAAGATATAATACGGCGTAAAATTTACAAGTTATACTAGGAACAAAGCGTGTCTACATTAGATAATTCAATTAAGAGGATTGAAAAAGATGAAACCGGCGTTAAATGTGGCAGAACAACGTTATGGAAGTGTATCCGAAACATGGGTTTAAGATTTTAAAAAATTAACAAAAGACAAGTTTTAATGGAATCCAGTAGAATTCGGGAATGGCGATCCGAATATCTACAAAAAATTAGGATTTACATAGATCAGCAAAGGCCGATTATTTACTTGGATGAAACCTGGTTCGCTACATATGATACCCCGGAAAAGGGTTGGGTTGACTCAAGCGGCAAGTGTAAAACAAGCGCGCCATCAAAAAGAGGTATGTAAACGAATTACGATTTTGCATGCTGGATGTAAAGACGGATGGATTTCAAATGGACTTTCTCTGTCTGCAAAAAACATTAAAAATTCTTCTCTGGATTACCATGAGGACACTACTGCTGATTTATTTGAAGATTTGTTTAAAAACAAGCTAATTCTAAATATACCTCCGAATAGCGTAATTGTAATGGACAATGCAAGCTACCATAGTAGGTAGTTGACCAAGACTCCCTCCTCAAATGACACAAAAGCAAGAATCCAAAACTACATGTATGATAATGACATCTATTTTCAGGAAGATTACACCAAAACCAATTAATTGAGGTTTTACCAAGTTTAAAACTACAAAAGGAATACTTCTGTGATAATTATGCAAAAAATCTAGGGCATACAGTTTCAAGGCTTCCACCATACCATTGTTTATTTAATCCCATCGAACATGTTTGGCACCAACTGAAATCTGCCATTCGTCGTAACAATATTTGCCCTACTATTAACTCCAGTGTACTTGAGCTTATAGAAACTGAAGTTTTTAACATCTCTTCACAAAGTTGGGCAAATTCTGTTACACATGTTGAAAAAGTGAAAAAATCCTATATCCATATAAACAATATAGCACAAATAATAATTAGAACAGATGATGATAGCGATAGTGATATTGATGTATTAAGTGAATAATTATTATAAGTACCGAATAATTTGTATATTTTTGTAATCATAAATATAATTTTAATAATAAAATAACTTGTAATTTCACATTTGAACATAAATAAAATATTATTTAATGTCTTACTTATTTTTATTACAAACCATGATTACATTCTAAGCAAAACACGGACCTGTTCGGCCATATTTCAATTTTATAGCTGGCCCGGGTCTTTCTTATATCTCTGAACAGACTTTACCTACCTAAAGGTTAATAATTATAACTTCTTAACATTACACACAATTGTTTTTCAAAAACGCGATATTGAAAATTACCTCATCATTTTGCTCGGAATTATTTATTCTCGATTTAAAGGTGGCCAGCAAGTGATCGGAGACCCACCCTATATTGTAGAATAGATTAGCAGTTAACTTTTAAACTGATTTGCGTAATTTGATTGTAATTTAAATAGATTAATTCAATGCTTTGCCGTTTAAATGACCTTTGTGCGAATTTTTAAACGACATCAATTGAATTTTTAATTCTCGATTCTCCTCAATTATTTAGGCACATTTATGATTTCTCTTTATTGGGAACTAATGGAAGATCATTAAATTGTTTTGTCTAAATAATATTAAGTTATAGATCAAATGATCAAAATGTGTTTAGGTACTTGGATAGGTCATTCTACGTAACAAAATAAAGGTGGTAAAGCCCAACAATTTCTTTTAGTCCCAAATTTTTCATGAAAAATATATAAAAAAGGGTCTAAATGTCAATTTCTAACAATTTTAACTTTAATATTACCTTTTTGTAAAAATGAAATTGAACGTATTAATTATTTGAAGTAGGTAGGTATTACAGCTTATGGCGAGTGACTTTTAGCAATAATATAACAGGTATACTTTAAAAATTAAAATGCGTTTTTAATCGTTTTGTTTTCTGCAGGGTACTATATCAAAATGGAGACCAAAAGTTAGCAAAAGAGAATATTAGAAAGCAGTAAAAGTGCCATAACAGTATATTATTTATTAGTTGATGAATACTATACTTTTACCTATACTACTTTACTTAGTTCTATAGTCAAGCATTTCAGGCACACATTGCATACCTACAGATCAATGTTGTTTTGTAGTAGAATTTAATTTGTTGCGGTCCTATTTAGGTTAGTTTTTGAAAGTTGGATATAGTCGGATTACTTCTTAAAAACGCCAAATCATGCATTTACACACATGCAAATAAGCGGCAAATTTAAATAGAATCTCCCGACAATGTTACAGATTATTCTTTGTTTTTCGTTTAAACTAAAATAGAAAGTTGTTTATTGGCTTGATGTGTGTTCTTGGTAGTACTACACGCAGGTCTTTGTTATAACACCCATTCAAACAAAACGCAGCTATTAGATGCTTTGTTTTTATTGTTTGTTCTTTATTTGTCTATTTCACACTATGCAATAACCCAGAAAAGTAGGTAATATATGTAAATTCTCTTCGTTATTCCAAAATATGTAGATGTTTAGACCTTAGCATCTATGAATTCCAAAATAACGCACAAACAAGTTAATTAGTAAGAATAATTTAATTAATTATAAAATCTTTATAAAAACATAACATCCGCTGGGTGTTTCTTAATCTGATCTTAATCTTTATCTTACATTCTTACTTACAAGTAACATATTAAAGTTGTTGCTAAACTAGGAATGTGGTATAAAAATCTTGGAAATATTTTTAACCGATTTTTCAATTGTTTCATTGCTCACTCCAGAGATGACACGCTTATAACTAGCTCAAGGATGACCTTGTATATCAAATTCAAAGAAATTGCTTGTTGCCTGTACAAATCTCATATTTCAGATATTTTTTAAACTTTTTAAAGGATTTTGACATTTACAAATTCATAAATACATATTGATATATTTTAGGATGGTTTGGCATCCCTTTTATTTTTTCCTAAAGTTATTCCTTAGGTCTCTAGCTACTTTTTATGAAATAATTTTATATAAAACTGGGTAATATAGGTACCGCTGGAAGTATAAGGTTTGTTGTTGCAACAGGAACGTATACCGTATATACTTATAAAGCAAAATCAAATATCACAGCAACAAAATATGTGCATAATTTTTTAGAAAAAACTGGAAAACAAAGCAAGACTGCAGCTAATACAGTCAAACTCACATAGTGCTTGCCACGAGATGTAACCACGTGCTGCAACTCTCATCTGTAGATTTGCATTTCTGTGTTAAATCACTTTGAGGTCCCTTACCTTTACGTCAGACCCGGAGCCTTGCTGAAGAGCCGTAAACGGCGAAACACGTCCAAGGATTGGGTCTGATAGAAAGGATAAGGGACAACTCCGTACACGAACTTATTCTAAGTTTGTGTTTTTCAATATTTCGCTTTCGGTGGGCTGAACAGATACATTGGCTTCCAACGACATCCAACGTAGTTTGCCCGCGATGGGCCGCCTTGCCAGCGTTTGAACCTATATGGATTCTCGCGTGCTGCAACTCTCATCTGTTAACTCACAGAGGCTGTTGAACAGTAAACTAATAACATAAATTCTGCCATGGCTGAGTTATCGGTTATGACAGTGTCCAGATTTTCAAAGCGAGGCGTCATAGGGGACGAACTTGCTGAAAGGATTACAGAAAAGAACCGACTTTTAAGACAAGCGTACAGAACTGGCGATCTGCGTATTAAAATTGGTGCTCGGAATTTTTGAAACTTAAAGTATTCGAATACTCACTTTATTTATTATTTAAATATTCAAATTATTCAATATTCGAATATCATCTATGAATATTCAAATATTTGGTTTCGAATATTCAAATATTAAAATATTTGAATATTCGTAGTGATATTCGAACATTGAATAATTTTATTATTTGACTTTTAATACCTTTAATTTAAACTATATATAATATATATGGTAAAGTAAGTAAAAATATTTGATAATTGAATACTCGAATATTAAAACATTTAAACATGAAATTAATTGAATATTGAAATATTTGAATAATCGAATAATCGAACACATGAATCATTTTAAAGAAAAATATTCCGTATTTGAATATTCGAATAGTTGAATTATTCGAGTTTGATTCCTAGCACTAATTGAGATAGGGGCTAACAGAGCTACAGCGGAAATACGAAGCCTCTTGTGCGAACCGGAGTCAGAAGTGTGGAGGCGAGATACCGAGGGACTTAAAATACAGGATAGTTCAACCTTTAAGTTAACCTGATCTCTAACAAGAGGTGGGAGAAAATAAGTGTCTCATCTTAGAGATCCCTCCACAAACCAAACGCTAATGGAGAAAGTTTAACTATTCGCAACAGTTTATGCGAACAGTTCAGTGAGTTCCCATCGACTAATCCCTATAGAGATGCGCGGATCGCTAGAGCAATACAGATATAATTCAAGAAACATACTTAGAGCAACCATTGAAAATTTTTGCCTCATTGTGCATAACATTCATGCCAAAGAGCGTAAAAAACAAAACACTAAAAACTTGCCAGAGCAAGCAGCAGCAATACTCGAAAGAGGCTACTTCTCAGACACTGGGAAGAGGGCTAAGGTGGCATTGATTTCTAAGACTGGAAAATATTTAACGTTTGCTGTCAGTTATAGGCTGATAAGTATGTTATCAAGCTTAGGCAAAGGACAGGAGCAGTCTGTTTCAACGTCGCTAAAGCATTTAATAAGGTCTGGCACAACGGGCTTATGCTGAAGTTGATAAGGGCAGGTATGCCTAGTTACCTAATCAATAAGTTATCTTAGGGACAGGACATTCGCACATTCGCACTATCAACAGAAAACGCAAAATCGTTAACAAGGCAAATCAAAGCAGGGGTGCCGCAAGAATCCCCCCTCGCTGCGAATTTATGCAATATTTATACTGCTGACATTCCTAGATATGCTCAAACGCAATTATATCTCTTTGCTGATGACACTGCGATATCCGCTACCTTAAGACAGGAGTAGTTTCACGTCTGCAACGACATATTGCAATCTTGCAACAATGGCTTGAAAATTGGAAATGAAGTTAAAACGAGGATAAAACCCAAGCAATTTTTTTTTTTCGAAGGCAAGGTTAAGGCTCACTGAAACAAGGGTTCAAATAAACGACATTTCAGTCAAATAGGGCAAAAATATTAAATACCTGTCTTCGATAGGAAATTGTTGTGGAACGATAATGTCGTATAATAAATCATGTTGCCAAAGCGCAAAACCAACTGGGGACAGTTTTTCCTTTACTCTTCGCAAATAGCGAAATAAGCCATGAAACAAAAATATTCGACAATAATTCGACCATTTCTAACATTATAAAAATCCAAAAATATCAAAGAAACAAGAACAATCAAAAGAAGACAAAAGGTATAAAGAAAGCAAACAATTCCAAGAAGTAATCACAAAGATATATCGAGAATGCAAATACCTACCTAAAAGAATACAAATTTTATTTTTTACAGTTTTTTAAGCAATCCTGCATGTATTTTTAAACTAATTATCAAGGTATACACATTACCTTTCGACTGTTTCCAGGGATAGGTCTGTAAGACCGCCTTCGGGGAAATTTGTAATAATCGTGCAGTTGCGGATCTTATCCTTATCCTTATTTTTCCTTCTGTGAAAACTCGTTTATCATTAGTCGCATCTCATCGACATTTTCAGATACAATAAACCACAAATTATTTAAGGGCGCGGCCCTTTATGTTTATTCTTAATGAATATTTTCGTTCCAACTCTTTAAAAACGTTTTCCAGGTACAAGCTGTTAAAAATCTACCAGAAAAGGCAAAGATGGATGTAGTAAACATCACCCAAGCTATGTTTTAAAAAGGTTGCTTTCCAGAAGACTGGAAAAGGGCTAAAGTGGCATTAATACTGAAGACTGGTAAAGATTTAATGTTCAGTTACAAGCCGATAAACCTATTACCATACCTTGGCAAAGCATTTCGTATTAGACAGCGATGTTTTACCACCTGGATAGTTCAGTTTTAGAGCTGCTTATTCCACGGTGCGCCAGACAACACGACTGGCAACCCATATACTAAGTGGCTCTAAAAGCCGCATGTCGACGAACAGTCATTTTCGACGTTTCTAAAACATTCGACATGGTGTGGCACAACGGCCTCATACTTATATTGAAAGTTGTCATATTATTCCTTAAAGACAGCAAGTTCGTGGTGTCATCTAGAAATGCTACATCTTCTACAAGAGTTTAGTTAGAGCATACTGTATAATAATCTGATATTCCGCACCATCCATAAACGGAACTATATCTCTTCGCTGATGATACTGCGATCACCGTCACCTAACCTGCACCGCCACGTTGTTATCCTCTAAGAGGAGCTGAATAAATAGAAGTTGAAGTTGAAAGAAGGTAAGGCTCAAGCCATCTTTTTCTCGTATCGGAGGACAAGGCTACCAAGCTCGCGAGTAAAAGTTAACAATAGGCAGGTAGTTTGGAGTGACAAAATTAAATATCTTGGCCTGATCTTCGACAAAAAGATGGCTTGGAATGAGTGCGTTAATGACGGCTATGGACGAGACATGGTTCAGTGAAGTACATACTGCGAATTACATTTGGCAATATCTCAACATTAAAGATGCACGTAACGCCTTTATCAATGGGCTGTCTACTGGATTGAAAGCTACTTCAGGAAAAGGTCGTCGGTAAATTATAATTCATATCGGAAGTGATTCTGGTTTTCTTGAAGTTGGGTTAAACGTTTTTGAATCGCGTAAAACTGGTGATTATCGTGAGGATAGGAACTCACAAGTGTTTGAAAATTGGTTTAAATCCGTCTTACCGCGTATTGAACGCGGATCGGTAATAGTGATAGACAATGCACCATACCACAGCCGTCAGGTGAAGTCTTTGCCAACTTCTGCGAGGCCAAAAGAAAATATTGTTAACTGGATCGACAAAGAAAATATAGAATTTGACGCAAAAATGCTGAACGTGCAGTTACTCGATCTTGTAAGACTTCACAAAAAAAATATATGAAATATGTAGTAGATTATATGGTTCGTGAATGCGGTGTTACAATATTACGACCGCCCAACCATTGTAAGCTAAATCCCATTGAGCTAATATGGGCATAGATAAAAAGCGTAGTGGCGCGTGAAAATAGAACTTTTAAAAATGGCAGTAGCAAATGTAAAAGCCAAAGATTGGCGTAAGTGTATATTACATGCCGAGGGCATAGAAAATGAAACGTGGGACCTATATATACGCGTTGAAGTTAGGGCAAAAACTATTATCAACTCCTGCAGATGACAGCAGTAGCGACAGTGATAGAAATATACCGTTTCGCACGTCATATGGCAAAGAAGTTGAAATGTACTTAATAATTATAACGTATATTATTATAACACTTTTTAATGTTAGCCTGCAATATAACTTGTCAACATATTAATTATCAATTATTATTTATTAACAATAGGTAGGAAATTTTATAGCACTCAATTATTAATAGCGCATTTAGGTTTAGCTTTTACCCATAATCCGCTCTAAACACAAAAAGAAATTTCGTCGAGAGAAAAGAATACATCGAGATAAATGTACCTAATACCTCATGTAATCTGGAATGGAATATGGCTCCAGCTCAATTAAAAACTCTTTTATTTTAAACTTGAATTGCGTAACACTATTTATGATTTTTAAATCATCCAGCAAAATATTAAATAACTTAAGGTACATATACTTTGACGTTATCTCTGTGATTGTCAGTATATGTATTTGATAGTCAATATTTCGTGTTCGACTATTATATTTGTGAGAAGTCTGAGGATTATACAACCGATTCAAAATTTGCAAAATAAATTATTTTTTAAACTTTTAGGCTCATGCACCTCCCAACAATCCTGATCCCATAGACGATGCTATTTAGATCTTGTGTTGCCATTTCTATATGATATTTCCAACCTAAAAGTTCATTTAGGTATATTCTGAGAAACTTTATTTGGTTGGCAATTATTATTTGTGTATAATCTTCTTAGTTACTGGCGGAACTATTCTCTTCGCATTCAACGGTTAATTTTCAGGGAAAAACTCCACCAAATATTCCTCCTGTAGAATCGAGAATGCCCGAGGTTGTTTTCCGGCAGCGCCATGTTAAACGAATCTTGAGGAGTCTTGACACCAAGAAAGCTTCTGGTCCTGACGAACTTCCAGTCATCGTAATTCAGATATGCGCTGATGAATTGACACCAATATTTTGTAGGCTTTTTAACTTATCCTACAAAAAACGGAATATTTCCTTCTTCCTGGAGAACTGCGCGAGTCCAGCCCATACCCAAAAAAGGCCGGAAGACCTTGCCAAACAACTATCGTCCAGTCGCATTGCTTTCGAAAGTTATGGAGAAGGCTATCAATAAAAAATTATTAAAGTAGTAAAGGCTTCAACATTATTAGTGGCTGCCAGTATGGATTCCCTAAGTCTAGATCAACACGAGAGCTTCTCGCTTATGTTACTCACGTTTGAAATAACGCAATAGAAATGGGTCCCGGGCGCATATTTGTAAGCAGAAGACGCGTCCGCCAAACGCGCCGAACGACGCGAGCCGAAGTAGAGTGGTATATATAGCAGACGAGTCCGCTACAGTTCGCCTAATACGTCTGCTATTTACTGGAGTAAGTATAGCATAGGAATTTCTATCGTTATATTTAAATAAGGCGTTACTTGTCTGCCTGATAGGTACATAGCTTTTCACTGTTTTAGCTATTAGCATTGAATGTAAGATAAAAAATGCGTGAATTACCAAATAATTACGAATATAAAAGTACCAAAGAAAATAATGTGATTCTCTGCAAACTTTCCAGTAAAGAAGAGGTAGAGGTAAGTTTAATTTAAAATGTTTGACCAAGATCTTTTGTAATAGTATGATCACTGAGATAGAGAACGCTAATGGCGTCAGGCGCGGATCGTGCATAACACACCAGCCTATCATTGCGCAATATTTCGTATTGTAGGTACAATAGTATTAACCGTTTCGAGTAGTAGATAGTTAGGTACTTATTTGATTAAGTTAATAAATATTTTAATAAAAATAATAATTTAATTTTTTGAATTTTTTTTTACCGATACTTCGTGATTTGGAAGTCAAAATATCCAGTGTGTCACAAACGTTCGGCAACGGCCGATTATCTCAAAAACTGCTAATCGCAAAATTATGAAATTTTGCATTCAAAGATTATATAATAAAATATTATGCCTGATTTAATGGTGCTATAGGCAATGTTGTAAAATTGATAGATTTTTCCACAGATACCCAAACTTTTTTATTTTAAATGAAACATCTGGTATAATTGGGCATTTTCAGATTCTTCAAAAAATTTGAAGCATATTTTTTATGTATCACCTCCCTATACCTATATTCAACTGTTTCCGAAATATTTACAGTTAAAATATGTTAATTTTACATCTTTGTAAAATCTAGACGGTTTTAGATAAGAGTTAGGTGACAATACAATATTCTAATTTATTAATTAGAAAAATATATTTAAATAATTATTGAAATCCACCCCTTTCTTTTACAAATGTTTCATGATTTATCACGTCCACCTAATTAATTCGTACTTTCATCCATAGACATGGATATCTCATCTTGAGGCGGTAACTAAGGAAACCTGGACCATCGAGAAAACATTTAAAGTTCCGACCACTGCACCAAGAAATATTTTTAAACGTATTTACAGATGCCATTTGAATACGGCTACAAAAGTTAAACCAGCGGGCTCCAAACAAAAAAAGTCCAGAAATATTGATTGCCCGGCGAAACTTTTTATAACTATAAAGAAATTTTTTAACAAGTCTAAATCAATGAAAACATCGACCAGTACAGAAGAATGGCCTTGTTTGATAGAATTTAAAAATGATCATAATCACAGATTAAATGTTATTGAAGCGCTTCGTGAGAGGCCTTTGGGAGTAGAGGCTAAACAAAAATTACTAGATCTTTTCAATAGAGGGCATTCTGCTGCCACCGCTTACCATACTTATTGTATGGATAAAATGGAAGAGCTCGGTGACGAATATGAGAGTGTATTGTATGATAGGTACTACATTCCAACAAAAACGGATGGATCTAATTTGTGGAAAAAGAAATTTAAAGAAGATTTTGGTGACCGTACGGGACCCAATATGCTTGCTAAGTTAGAAGAGACATTATCTTTTCATAAAGATAAGACTAACCTATGTTATAAAATAATAACCGTAGAAGATAATTATGCTGCAGTTATTTGTACACCTCTCATGCAACGTGCATTATTGATACCACAAGCAAATGAAATGATGTTTGTTGACGCATCGGGTAATTGCGATGTTTATGATCATAAAATATATTTTTTTGTCATACAAAGTGCGGCGGGTGGATTACCCGTTGGATGCATTTTAGCTAACTGCCAAAAAACTAATCTGTTTGATGCTGCAGTGAAGGTTTGATAGAAATAATGCCTAAAAAAATTCGACCCGTAGTTATCTTGACAGATGACGATTTGGGCGAAAGAAAAGTGTTAAAGAATCATTGGCCAGAAGCAAAATTACTTCTGTGCATATTTCATGTAAAAAAGGCTGTTTGGCGATGGATTTTGACGGCAAAGAATGGAATACCAAGGGATTCGACACAAAACTATTATAAATTGTTCAAGAAAATAGTTCACTCCAAAACAGAAAATGAACTCAACGAAGCAGAACGATCTTTTTTTGAAAATTGCGTTCATGAAAGTTTAAAAAAATATATAAGCAACCTGCTGACTCGTAAAGAGACTTGGTGCATGCTTTACAGAACAGATTTACAGTTAAGAGGAAGCGATACCAATAATTATACCGAGGTCATGTTTAGGTTACTAAAAGACATACCTTTAGAGAGAGCAAAGGCATTTAATCTAATTCAATTAAACGACTACATTATTACAAGTTTTGAAAATTACTACAGGCAGCGTTTATTAGATTTATTATTCAATAGGGTCTCAAAAGCTGTTGCTGTTAGGTACTTACCAAAATTGACTGATGGTAAAATGACTGTTGAGGTCATCTGCATGGATTCATTAGAATTTTCGGTAAGCAGTGAAACAGATGAAAATTGCAAATATTATGTGGATCTTCAAACTTGTATGTGTACATGTCCAGTGGGTTTTAATGGCAAGCATTGTAAACATCAGGGTGCCGTTTTAGAAAAATACAAATTTTTAAGCGCAATAAATACACTGACTTATGCAACTAAAATTCAACTATATAAAGTGGCAACAGGAAAAGAAGCGAATAAAAACATTTTCCTGCCTCTACAAGAAAAAGATGACGACAGTGTTGGATTAGAAAACTGTAAGAGAGATATCATCGTAGAAGAGTCAAATTTATTGGCATCCGGAGTAAATGTTGAGGATAGCAATGTTTCTTCGGCTGAGGTAGTGAAAGAAAAGTGGACGGAGCACTACAATTTTATTATGAAAAACATTGATGAAGACCCTGAAAATTTTTGTCCAGCTGTGGAAGCATATTTAAATAATATAAAAAAACATGCTTGTTCCAAAACTTCTCTACTGTCTGGTCTTCACACAGCTTTCAAATATAAGGGGGCTGCCAGAAAAAGTAGCTCCGGTGTTAAATGTCGTCGTAGGGGAAAAAATATACCAGTACAACCAACATCGGTAGGACGCAGGAAAGTCCCATGCGGCAGCAAAAGGGCAAAATCGGGAAGAATACCCTCTGATGTTAAAAAGAGACAAAAAGCACCTCATTCATTAGAAGAGTGCATTAAAAAAAATATTGCACTAGGCGCTAATAAATTTAAAAAGTGAATAAAAATTGCGCATGCACTTACGTCTGCAATAACACATAGGTACATAAAGTATAATATTACATTTAGAAATTATGTACGTGATGTTCTATATTCCATTTAGTAGGAAATTTATGGTTGTTTTTTACTCTTGTAAACATACATTCATGTCTGCAATAATAGATGTAGTTAGGTTTATATTGCTCAATAAAATAGATTTTAAGCACCCCTCTATCCTTTTTCCTTTTGGACCTGAATTTTTTACTAAATTGTATATACAAAATTATTTTTTTTACAAATGTTACACAGGACATCCAAAAAAGGATGGCATGAAACATTCCTGTATATTTTTATGCAAAAGTAAAGAGCTCACGGACCTTTTATTCAGTCAATAGCAGACGCTTCAGGCAAAAATCCATCTCACTCATCTGATACAGCTTCCGCACATTTTTGCTACTCTCACGCGTCTGCTGTTCACCAAGCTGTTTTGCCTGACTCGTCTGCTATATATACCACTCTACTTCGGCTCGCGTCGTTCGGCGCGTTTGGCGGACGCGTCTTCTGCTTACAAATATGCGTCCCGGGCGGTAGCACTGGACATTTCCAATACCTTTTGGTATGGCATCGCGGGCTCCTATCTAACGTGAGAGCGTACGGAATGCCGGCTCAATTTTGTTAATGGCTGTCAAGCTTTTTAGATGGATTTCTTTCAGGCACATTTAAGATCAATGCTGGATTCTCTCAAGGTTCTATATTGTCGCCCAACCTCCTTTTACTATAAATTAACGATCTTTTGGAAATAACTAAAACTCTTATATAAAGTTTCGCTGATGACAGCACACTTGTTTCATCTTTTACTTTGGATGTTCGATCATCTATTGCCAATGCACATCTCTATAGGCAGCAAGAGGTCTCACGTCTCAATAAAGACATGGAAGAAATTCTGTCTTGGGGTGGCAGTAACCAGGATACATTCATGGCGAGACACTTCTTGATTCCCTTGGCTTCATCAATTAATTTATTTGGCGTCAATTTGGAGAGTCTTATGTCGCTTGATCGGTAGCCATGATCTGCCAGAGAACCTGGAAAGCCTTGAACATCGAAGGCAGGTTGGCGACTTGAGTCTATTTTACAAATGTATTCCACCCAGAGCGATGCATGGTATAAAGGATGGATCCTGCAGTGCTGTGCCTTATCATAAAGAAAAGAAAAAAAAAAAAGAAAAGTTCAGATTACTTTTCTTAATTAATGGTTTTCACTCTATTTTTTAGTTAAATTTATCTTAAAAAAACGTTCAAGAAAGTAGATTATACAGTGTCTGGAAACGGCTTAATAACATCACAATTTATTGGCCCAGATTTGGTACAGTTGTGTATATTGACGTTGTTGCCAGCTTTTAGTTTGTCTGGAATTCGAACGAATATTATATTTCCAAATGTAACACCCTGTATATTTTTCCATTTATAGTTTTTACTTTAAATTTGTTACACTTTTGGTATAACATACTTTGTTCCTAATATCAGTACTTTTCGAAATAACGACGTGTTTTGAAAATATCAACAAATTGTGTTTAATTTATTAATAAATATTATTTTTTCATGTGTTTTATTTATTTATTTATTAATAAATAAAACACCAGTTCAGTTTTGATGTAAAGTCGTAAAAGCTGTAATTTTTGCATGCAAAAATGTCTTTAACTAAAAGTGAAAGAATTACAGTTCTTATCTTGAGAGAATATGGGGATAGGGTCAGGTCTTACGAAGAGGTTAAAAATTTATTTAATGACGCATTTCCAAACCGAAATCCAATTTCAAAAACAACTGTTCTAAAACCTGTCCGACGGTTCGAAGAAACTGGAAATTGTAGAGATAGGCGACGATCAGGACGACCAGCAGTAGTAGATGAAGAGAAAAGTTTAGAAATTATACAACATGTTGTTGAAACCCCTGTTTCATCATTAAAAAAAATTTCTCAAGTCAGTGACGTCTGCTTTAAATCGGTCCATAATGTTTAAATAAAACATAAATATCACCCTTTCAAAATACATGTAGTTCAAGAGTTATCAGGAAATGATTATGAGCAAAGAATTGAATTTTGCGATATTACGATGTTAAGGTTTGACCAAAATAACCAGTTTTTTAAATTTATAGTATTTTCGGACGAAGCAACATTTATGTAAAATGGTAAAGTCAATAGACACAACTGTAGGTTTTGGGCATATGAAAATCCCCACTGGATCAGAAAAAGTCATACCCAACGCCCTGGAAAATTGGGCTTCTGGGTAACCACAAGATCGGTCCATTTTTTATTGATGGAAATTTGACATCACAACTTTACCCTGAGCTCTTGAAAACGCAAATAGTGCCTACCATACGAAATGTGATGGGTCCAAATTATGCAAGTACATTCTTCCAACAGGCTAGAGCTCCTCCCCATTTTGGTCGAAACGTGCGCGAATTTTTGAACAACACTTTTCCGAATAGGTGGATCGGTAGAGGAGGTACAATCGAGTGGCCACCTAGGTCCCCTGATTTGTCGCCTAACGACTACTTTTTATGGGGACACTTGAAGAACAGAGTTTATACCACAATACCTCAAGATTTGGCCGATTTGCAGCGTCGAATTTTGGACGAATTTGAATCAATAACGCCAGAAATGATTTACAACACAATTGAAAAATTTTATTTTCAATCAGCACACTGTCGAGCTGTACGAGGAAAACAGTTTGAACATTTAATATAAAAAATAAATTAAACTATAAATGAAAAAAATATACAGGGTGTTACATTTAAAAATATAAAATTCGTTCGAACTCCAAACAAACTATAAAGCTGGCAACAACGCCAATATCGTTACTCGGTGCGTCAGATCCTCTTACACAACTGTGCCAAATTTGGTTTAAATCGGCCAATAAATTTTGATGTTATTAAGCCGTTTCCAGACTTTATACACACACTGTATAAATACTGCGTATCTTTTTATTATTTTCAATGACACACTTCTGAAACTGCCGTTACCCTTCCTTGCGTCTTGTACTCCCCGGTAAAAATGAGTCACTGACAAGTATTGTAGTGTCAGAGTATAGTGCATGTCTCAACATATTTTAAGTGTTTGTAGGTGGCCTCAATCCAGATCGAAACCCTGCCTGCTCCCGAGACTTGTATTCGTATAACTATATCACAAAAAGCTTATGTAATCTTACCACTGAGTTAATACATGATGCCACGATTCCAAAAATATCGTGTTACTGATATTATAGCAAAAGCAAACAAAAAATCAATGTCGACAAACATATTATCAAGCTGGGCAGTTTTGTGATATTCCAAGATTTTTAATCTAGGTCGATTCAAAAAATTTGATAGCTAAAAGTACCCACTACAAGAAATCACCATCACTTATTATAGTGAAAATGTCTAGATCCTACATAACACAGGTTAAGATAAATTGCGGTGATGAAATAATATTTCTTAAATGGTTAAAAAATTTGTTACAAAACTTGATATATGTCATCTTATATTTTTCATCATTATTTCATGAACTTTTCAATTCGCAATAAGTGAATTATGTGTGCCGTCGCCTTTTAAATTGTGTAATTGCGACTGTTGGGCTTTAAAAAAGGATGTTGCTTTAGATCGCATTTTAAGGTTGCAAAAGCAAACCAATCACTTGTAAGTATATATAATATCCACATGTAAGCGATTGACTAAGAAGCAAAATGAATATATTAAATAATACCTTTATCAAGTAACAAACAAGTTAATTTTTTATACTATTCTATTACTTACATCAGGGATAGACAGAAGTACTAATTACGATATAAAAGCGAAAAAAAATATTAGACTTTAAAAAAAAGCTCGAAACCACAAAAGCCATGTTCTTCTAGAGTGTGGTTTTTAACCCTCGTTATGCCAAAGCCCATTCTATAGTGTTCAAAAAAGGACCACACCAATATTTCGAAAATGTCGCCTCTAATAAAAAAATATTTGAAATAAAGTTTATATATCGTTTTGAAAATACAGGGTAGGTAAAGTCCGTCTATCTATCTTACAAACTCATTATAAATGCTAATCCCTTACCGTCATAATAACCTATTGTGTGAGGTGTGAAATTCGGCCACCGGATCTGGGGACTCCAGAACAGAAAAACCCGTATAATAATTTATTAAACCGGAATGTCAATGTCACAGAAGATGCGGGTCATTTTCTCACTGTCATTGCTTTGCCTTGCACCTAAATATATTTCTGTAATTTTTGTTCGATGCCCCCCCAAAATTTATTTCTGGATCCGCCAGTGTTGATGGTTGATATACTTTGTTCTCAGGATGAGGTAATTTAGAATTTTTACTGATACATACTTAGTAATTTCGAAACGAAAAACGGTAAATAGTTCAAATGTAACGAACTTGACATTATGTGACGCACTTCATAATTATATGTGTTCTTTAAATAATCCTCTTTTTTTCTGGGTTTTGCTTTAGCCTATCTCGATAGCGTTTAGCTCTTTGTGTGAGTGCCATAACTGAAAATTGCAATATGTTGTACCCGATTTTTAGGTTCATCACACGGTGATCACCTTTTTTTTTTATGATAAGGCACAGCACTGCAGGATAAATCCTTTATCTACTTTCATTTAGTAATATGAATTTTACAGTTCTGTAAATCGTTTTGTAAGGGCATCTATTACAGCACTAGTGCTGTAATAGATGCAATTACAGCACTAGTGCTGTAATAGATGCCATTACAGCACTAGTGCTGTAATAGATGCCCTTACAAAACGATTTTTAATAGCAGGTGCATTTTTATTTAAAAAAAAAAATGCCTTTTGCCAAATATTTTTATTCATAGATGAAAGTAGTTAAAATTTTGTACAATATTCTTGTTGTAAATTCATATAACTACACTCGATGTTTGATTAAACTCGGCTGACGCCTCGTTTAACAACTTTAACATCTCGTGTTGTAATATGAATCTTTACAACACTTATATCGTAAATAACTATTATGGCGCTCTGGGAGCGGTGCGTGTGCGCAGGAAACGATTCACGTTGGTCTTGAATCTTTGAAGATTATAGTCGTTGGGGAAGACGATCTCAGGGAGGTCGTTCCAGAGTGATGACGTTCTCCAGATGAAAGAATTTTGAAACAGTGTCGTTCGAGGGACACTAAGCTGAACCACGTACTGGTGGGCTGCAGTGGCTCGTCGTGTATTTCTACCATGCACCGCTCTGGGTGGTATCAAGCGGGCAACCTCAGTTGAACACTTGCCATGAAAATATTTGTAAAATAGACTCAAGTCGCCAACCTGCCTTCGGTGTTCAAGGCTTTCCAGGTTGTCTGTCAGACTATGGTCACCGATCAAGCGAATGGCTCTTCTTTGAATAAAATCTAGCAATCTCAGGGTATGTTTAGGAGCAGAGCACCAAATATGCGAACAGTACTCTAGCCAACGACGAGCGATTGTCGAATTTGGGCTTTATAGAGCATCAAAAGTTGTTGGGGTGTATAGAGGTTCTTAGTTCGGAAAAGTAATCCAAGCTTCTGCGAGGCTGCCTTAGCAATGGCCGCAACGTGGCTATGACAAGACATATGACTATCCAAATTAACGCCCAATAAATGAATGAGTGAGACGACGAAATAAAAAATTGTATTAAATCAATTTTAAATCATAATTTAAACCAACTTAATTTTTTTATAATTTTGTAACATGAGCAATAATTAAGATGTCTGTACATTTCTGTAAAGTTACTAATAAAAAAAGAAAATTCCTACATAAATGCTTAATTAACGTGACGCAAAAAACAAATTTTAAAAACAAATTTAAATTCGCTGCTCGATACGATGACTTTGACATCAATGGACAACTCTCTAATTGCCTTCTATCTCTGTCTAGCATGTTATTTTGAATTCGAGACGTATCGCGCAACTCCGGAGACGACCTATAATGTTTTTATTCACTTTAAAGGCTATAATAAATAAAGATGGGGAGTTGCAAATCACGTTTTCTTTTGATCCTTGATGCATGACGTATCGACAAAGATCCACCGTTCCGACTGTATTGTAAACTAACAGGTCCTTCCTAGAGGTAAAATTGAGTAAGCATGTAACCCCATCTCGTTTATTTTTAAAGGAAATACCGTAATGTGACCAATCTGACGCTTGAAACTAGGAACACTGCTTTGTACGCTGTAATTAGAAATGGAAAGTAAATGCAGATTTTGTAACTTAAAAGTGTAGGTATTTATCAACAAATCTGCGAGAAACGTTTGTAAACATTTTTTAATTAAATTCATTATTTCTACAACGCCAGGGTGATCAAGCCTGTCGCTCAGTGAATTATTAGAACTACCAATATTATCTGTTTGCTCTCTGTTTGTTTTACTCTGTTGCCTAGTTATACCGAATAGATTCCGCGAAACCGTACTAGAGATAGATATTATTTAGCTCATCCGAGGAAACTGGTATCCGCGATAAAGCATCTGCTGTGACGTTATTCTTACCTTTTATATATCTTATTTCAAAATTATATTCTTCTATAAGTAGCCTAAACTGTGTTAACCAACTTGACGGATTAGCCATACCAGATAAGTAAATAAGAGGGCGGCGGTGGTCGGTGAAGACATGTTAGTATATGGGACCGTGACACAACTTAAATTATATTTTGTTATAATAATGTTCGACTTAAAATAAGTTGGTTTGGCTTTATATAGTTTTAATTACCTATAATAAAATAATTAAAGGTAACTGAAAATTTCCAGAGGACAACAAATGACGATCTGAAATAAGAGAGAGTCACATATCCTATATCGTCGGTGCCATGTCAAAACCATAAAGTTACAAGATCTTCATTTTGAGATATTTCAATTTTAGTTTTAATACGCTGTTAAAAATTAGACTTTGTTCGGATTTACTTTACTTTTTAGTATATGTAGGACTTACGTCTATAGTTCAAAGCCAGTTTACTCGATTTTTGTTGGGTAGCTTCATCTTTTGAAAATGTAACATTCATTGATTTTGACATTGTGTAATTTCTTCATAAAGTTCTTACAGTACAATAACAATTTAAAATAAAAAGCCAAAATGAAAAAGAGAAGAACTTAAAGAAAAGACACAGAACACAAGAATCCTGCAACAAAAAAATATTTTATTATTTTCCCCTATGTCAGTATATTCGGGTTGCGTCAGTTTGTGCAATTTGCATACCTTATATCATTATTAAGTTGATATTTTGAAGCTGCAATTGGTAAATCACTGTCGTATACTTCGATCTCTTTTCGTCGACCTTGAGTATTTTTATGCAAGTTATCTCTTCAAAATCGTCTTCAAGTCTATTTTGTAGTACATTTTCGTGGGCTCAGATTTTATATAACGTATCCAGCGTGCATTTCACCACGGAAGTTTACTCATAATAAAGCTTTGGGTTGCAAATGCTTTAAAATCATAAAATCAACAAAAGTTGGTTACTTGAAATGGTCGTGGTTTTATACGAGCATCTCTTATTACTTGAGCCCTGCCTTCAGGTAAGTATTATAACAGATATTTGTCTGTAAAAGACTGTATCTACTATAATACCTGGGTAGTACTCAGTGAAGATTATCAGGATTAGATAAACGACTGAGATGAACAATTCTTTTCTTTATTTAATGTAAATCTTTTATAACGTCATTAATATTCTTTAAACTTTCTTTTCCTTTTCCCTGGTATAGATTGATCTCTTCTTAAAACTTCTGTCAACTTCAAATTGGATTAACCTCTTCGGGTGACTTTGTTACCTCTTGTCAACTTCAAATAGGGTAATCTTCTTCTGGTGACTTTGTTACGTTTAAATATGAATAAAACCTAAAAATGTAATTTTTGACAAGTCTAGTGAATGATTTTGAATATAATAAATCAACAAGAATCAAAATGCTCTATTATCCTACTATCAAGGAGAATTATACTCAGGTCAGGTCACTGCGTATATTCTCTATAGCTGGATTTATAGAAAAAGGGGGCTCCGCTGTTTTGGGGTACTACTCTCGTGTCAGGCCTCCGCGAGTAGACTCAACAACAGAAATGGGGACGAATTTTAAATATTTATCACCCTTAACCTTACTATTACGGAGAGTTATACTCGTGTCAGATCACCGTGTATAAATTCTCTATAGCTAGGTTTATAAAAAATGGGGTTCCGCTGTTTTGGGCCACTACTCTCGTGTCAGGTCGCCGCGAGTAGACTCAACAGCAGGAACGGGGACAAATTTTAGATATTTATCACCCTTAACCTTAAGGATCTCACCTATCAGGTTTCTAAGTTCTTACTTCGTTCGAAGCTCGATCTTGAATGAATCAATCCGGGAATTTCGCGAGCTTTTATAGTCGTCGGTAACTAAGCGAATTGTTTGTTATACGAAGGGATCAAAAATACGAATCTGTCAATAATCATTTCATGTCAAATAAAAGGTTAAAATAATACATACGAGGGAAATAAGATTCCAAACAATGAAAACTGAATGAAACAAATTAGAAACTACCGTTGCAATACCCCCTCCGATACGAAAAAAAAAAAAAAAGAATTAATTTTTTTTTTCTAGGCCTAATAGTAGCCCAACCATAATTTTTAATTTTGATTCTAAATCTTTTATTTGGTGGAAAATTTGGGGGTATCAAAAACAGAGAGTCTGGTGAAAACGACATCATTCCCGCAGTTTGCTGTTGAGATGATATTATAATTCTGGGAAAAACTTTGGAAGAACATATGGAAAATGTTAGAGAAGTTCTTCGAAGATTGTGGAATGCTAAATTAAAAATTAACCCCGAAAAATGCAAATTTTTCAAAAAAAATCTAAAATATTTAGGACATTATGTATCAGAAGAAGGCATTACTACTGATCCTGAAAAAATTGCTGCTCGGGCGCCAATTATAACTTAACTTTCTGTTCAATTTCAAAATGCATGAAATCGCATTTCATTTCCGTATGTACAGTTTAAGAAAAAATATCGACCGAAGGTAGATGCATATAGTTGCAATATTTGTATTTTTTTTTGAAGAAGTAGTCCATACTTACAGTGGAGTAGGTAATATAGATACAAACAGGAAGACAGATTTGATCCCCTCTTCCCCTGGGTTTCATCCCAAAGGTGGCAAATGACTTACTGATCTTTCTGATATTTGGGTTTAAGAGTTCCATTATCCTTTGCGTTCTAGACTGAATAATTATTACGTTTTCATACACACTTAAAGACGAATGTCTCAAGTATTTGTCAATCGTTTGCAAAATTAGAAGATCCAATGTTCTACATTCAGTATTCTTACAATGCCAAAACCACGAAATTGACACATTCGCGATGTTCGCGTTGTAAGAGATGGATGCAGACTGAGTTTCGTTAAATTAAGTATTTATAGTAATTTCAACCTCTGGATTTTCGGATACTGATTCATGGTTTTGGCATTGTAAACGACCGGTTTAGATATGCTTGGAAATGTAGACAGGTGAAAATGACCAATTATGCACATCCATGGTTTTGGCATGGCACCGATGATATCTAAATCCATCAGTTTAAAAGATATAACGTCGTTTATATTATAAATGAGCGACTCAAAATGGAAGAATGCTTGGCCGTTAAAGAGAATCCAACAGCTAGTATTACTAGGCCTTCTGATACTTCCAATAATTCATCAGTAGTTGCTGCCAAGCAATTACTTGAACAACAATAATTCAAATTTGTTTTAAATTTTTGAGTTTTCTGAACAGTGGATAAAACAGGCTGTTATAAAGAAAGAATTGACCGTTTGCACGTGCAGTAAATCTAATTAAGCAAATATAAAATAATGGTTTTTACAAAAACTTGTACGTATTATAAATTTTTCCTCTTCCTAACTTGAAATGAATGGTAGGAGTCTCTCTCTTAAAGTATATGTATTAAAAATATAAAAAGTATATGGAGAAGATAATTAATGATTTACTATACCTACTTGTCTTAAATTATTTTGTTTTAAATTTTAATTAAATTGAAACAGTGATTAAGCTGCACAATTTCTAAGTTAAGGAACTAAACCACAGAATAAAAATATAAAGTCATATAAGAAAGTAATCGTAGTTCAAGAGTTAACACTTAAAACATAATAAGTAACAAAACCGTCAAAGCAAATGTTTTGGATGGCAGTATAACTGACAGCAATATTATTTACTTCACGAAAACCCCTTAACGTTCAGAAATTAAATTTAACTATTTTAACACCATTTTATCGATAATTATTATCTTTACAAATATTTATGGTATGCAACATGCACATACGTCAACATGGTCTATAAATATTGTGAAGCAATTACATGAATAAGGATACAGTGGCGTACAGCTCTCTGGTCCTTCAATGTATCTTTACGTCAGGATTTTATCCTGTGATATCCATTATTGATTATGAACTGGTTAGGTATTGTCGTTTGTGGAAATATTAATATCCGCTCTTGCCTTTATTAATTTTGCTTCGTGCGTTTTAACTTAAAAGCTTTTGTCTACAAAGTTTTGTCGTCTTTTTCTATTATACAGGGTGTTTTCTAACCTCTCTGAAAAAATGAGGAGGTTAATCCTCACCTTATTTTAAGACGAAAATGTGGTAAAAAAGTTTTTCGCTTCGTTTCCGAAATACAGGGTGTTAAAAAAAATTTGTATTTTTTTTTCATTTTATTAATTAATGCCAAACGATATTTTAATGATATTTGATAAACATAAGGGATTAGAGCACTTTACTTCGGGTCAATTTTATATTTTACAATTAGTTCATTGGCGGGGATCTGGGTAAAAGAGTACCTTAATTTTTTAGTTATTTTTCATATTTTTATCATTATGTTGCGTCAAATGATACGAGTAGGCTTTGCTTCGTTCCATGGCAACCACATTTGTTTTCTCCGTAACATTTGTCTCCTGTTTAACATCTTTCAAATAATATTCTTTTGAATTGTTTTTGAATTTATTTTACTACATTACATACTTTCCTTAATGGCTGAGTTTACCAATCAAGAAATGGCTCAAATTCGTTTTATGTACGGTTTGGCAAATGGAAATGCGCTAGAGGTGAGACATTTATATGCAGAACGTTTTTCTAATAGACGAGTACTATGTTCGGAAACATTTACAAGATTGCAGCTCAGCATAAAGGAAACAGGTAGCTTTGCAAAAAGCAAAATAGGCGGCCGACCACTTATAGTTAGAACCGTACAACTTGAGGAAGAGGTCTTAAACATGGTGGACGAATCTCCAGACACTAGTACGGGGAAAATCGGGAACTAGTTGAATGTGAGTTACAAAACAGTATGGAGTATCTTAAAGGACTATTTACTTTATGCTTATCAAGTACAAAGAGTGCAAGCTTTGTTGCCTAGAGACTTTCCAGCTTGAGTTAATTTTTGTAACTGGTTTCAAGAAAATTCTTTAAGGGTCCCACATTTTTCGGCAAAAATACTATTTACAAATTAAGCGAATTTTTCCAGACCTCATACATTTTTACAACAACCATATTTGGGCGGAAGATAATCCTCATGCTATCATCGAAGGACATCACCTGTATACATATTCTTTTAATATGTGGGCAGGGATTATTGGAGATAGCTTAGCTGGACCGTATTTTTTTCCAAATCGACTTACTGGTGATGTCTATTACAACTTGCTTAGAGATGAATTGCCAGAATTGATGGAAGCAGTGCCATTAAGAACGAGAACTTTAATGTGGCTCATGCATAACGGGGCTCTCCCTTACTTTGCAGTACGTGTTAGTAACTATTTAGATCAACAATATCCTGCTCGTTGGATAGGTAGAGGGGGACCTCACCCATGGCCATTTCTGGGATCACCCTAAACAACTCGTTTATACTACTCCTATTGAAACTGAAGAAAACCTTAGACTGCGTATTATTGATGGTTTTAATACGATTCGCGCAAGTCCCGAAGTTTTCCAACACGTAAGAGACAATTTAGCACGTCGTGTACATGAGTGTTTACTGGCTCATGGAGGACATTTTCAGCAATTTACTTGACTTTTGCCCATGTGAGCTCATTATTAAAAGTTTTTAAATCAATTATTAAAGATTAATTATTGCTTTACTATTTTTTTTACCACCCTGTATTTCGAAAAGAAGCGACATGCGAAAAACTTTTATACCACATTTTCGTCTTAAAATAAGGTGAGGATTCACCTCCTTCATTTTTTCAGAGAGGTTAGGAAACACGCTGTATATAGTGCTTCTTTACTATGGATTTGGATTTGGACCAACAGGAAGTCAGTCTTTTTGAAATTTGTCTGTCGTGTTTTGTCTAGATCTCGTATGCGAGTCGTTGAATAGTGGGTTGGTCGATACATCTGCGTGCGTCCGTAATACTTAGTCTTTATCAATAATTTTCAAGAAAAACTCGTCTGTGTATCTTCGTATTTCCGCGAGAGTTTTTAACGCCCTGGAGGTGAACCTTGCGGCACTCCTGCCATGATGCGTTTATTCAAAGAAGTTCTCTAACGAGACCGCAAAACTCTTAGTCTCCAAAAGAGAAGCTACCATCTTGATTAAGTAGTTCGGAGTTCCGAGCCTGAATTTTAACAAGAGACCATTGTGCCAGACCTTGACGAATGCTTCGCTCACGTCAAAGAAAACCGCTCCCGTGTGTGCCCTTTTATTGAAACCTTTGATATATTCGAAGTCAGTAGCGTCGTCTGCCTAACTGTGCAATGTTCTGGCGATGAAACCCAGTATCGAAGTTACTGTAGGTACATTTTACACTAAAAGATCTATATTAATTTAACTTTTTTTCACGTTAAGGTGAAAGTATTCAGCTTCTAGTAAAGTTAAAATATTTTCCAGAATTACAGTAACGTATGCAAAAATCGTGTTAAATTATCAGTAACATAGAAGGAACGTAAAAATGCATCAAATTATCCAGTTTTACACATTGCTACATTGTTCGTATTTTTGGCAAAAATCGATGCTTCTAATTTGAAACTTCGCTATTTTGTGAAAAAGCCAATTTTTGAGAAACTATCCTTAGTGGACTAGATAATTTAATAAAAGTTATGTTTTTTAATGTTGTGTTTTAATCATTTTGGATAGATACACTGGTTACCGCGGAATCCTGCAGGACGCGCAGTGGCCATTTCGGCTAACCTTAACTGGGGGAAGGAGAGAATTGTATGGTAAAGGAAGCTAAGATCTTTTTAATAAACGTCAATGAACATTTTTAAATATGGTCCAATTTGTACCTGTATATAAAATTAAAAAGCATATTTCAATTTTTTAATAACGACGCCGACGCCTTAAATTTCCAGTTTTATTATACGTCATTGATGATTGATGACAACTGCTTGGCGGTTGTTTTTTAAACAGACCAGGGTTTATCGATTTTTAACGATTCATTTTATGAAAATATATCTGGTTAGTTTAAGCAAATGTTTCTTGTAACAACTGTTAAAAGTCACACATTTTATTAGTTACAAGGAGATCTTGTTTACCTTAAACCACTCATTGGAGTCGTATGCTTCCTTGTTGGGTTTGCATATCAGAAAACACGTGAAATATTTTAACTGGCTATGTTTATAACACGTGTAGTAATAGCTTAAATATTTAACAAATAATAAGCAGAAAATGCAAAATAGGAATACATAAAAAAAAATTATTGTAGGTACTTATGGTAATTTCAAAATAAAGGAAATGTTTACTGTACATCAAAAGGCTGTGAAGAAATTATCAATTATAATATCCCTAGGTACTTAAATTATTACTGGAAATTTTTTCGACTCGATAATTTTCAAAATATTCGTTACCGAGGAAAAATTTCCTGTTAATAATTTAAGCTCGAGGCGTATGCGGTAAGAAAATTTCTTAAAATTTGGTATTAAAATTTGTTAGTGTTTATCATATAATGCGAAATAAAATTTGTAATGTAATAACTTTGTTTTTGTACCTAAAAGAAATAACATATGAACATCAGCACCAATATAATGATTTTCTGTATCTGCAAAATATTTTAATCAATTCCATGGGTATGTAGGTATACTAATTTTAGCTTTCGTGTCATTATTTTGACATTTGAAATGTCAGAAAATTTCCACTTATTAATTTCATGTAAAAGGGGCATTCCGATACGGGAGACCGCGACAAGCGACCGAGACCGAGCGACAAGCGACCAAAGGTCGCATGTCGCTGCGGCGACCAGTAGCATACAAATACAGACGACGCGACGCGCGACGTGGCGACTTTGGTTAGGTCCGTTTTGTTTAATTTAGTAATTGTGTACGTTTCAGAAAACCATGTCTAACAATCTTAAAGTAAGAAAACATTCACTAAAACGTTTATTGGAAGACGAGGACGAAGATATAATTGTGTTGGCTTTACCGCAAGAAAAAAGACTAAAAATTAAATAAAATACTATCCTTATAAGCCTGGAAAGCCAAGGAATGAAAGTTTTTGAAGGCAATTCGTTCTTTAAGGATATTAATAAGGCTATACTTTTTCCTCTCTAATAGCCATTTTCTAACTCAACATTTTCTATTCATTCTTCCCGAATTATTTTCCAACAGCGTAATTCCGATTTTTTGATATTTACTTATAGCGAATTCCATTGGTAAAAGAAGTGCGGCACGAGTGCAAAATTTGAAAACCATTGGACATCAGTGTAAGTATTTGTAAACTATTGGGAAACCGGTGTAACATTTGTTGCCCCGAGTGCAATCAGTTCCGCACGTGCTCTTGGAGACCGTGCTGCACCGAAACTGGATAAAAATGTCACGAAGTAGGAGTATTTTGATTTTTTCGATCTTTAAAATACTATTTTGTCTCAAATTTTGTCCAGTGGTAAAGTAAAATCGAGGAGTGAGGAGTATTATCATTAACTTTGTTGTAAAAATGCACTCAAGGTCTAATCTGAAAACCATTGATACTCAAATAGTGCAACACTTTTTGTGCACTGGGTGTTTCAGTGGCATACCGGTGCCACACTTCTTTTACCAATTCGCTATTAGAGAAGCCATTCCGCCCTTAACGCCTCAAAACCACAGAAACATAAAGGTTAGTTTTTTTCGAAACATGTTGCGAGGTCCCGGTGGTGTAGGGAGCAGCACCCTATTTTCTTTTTTCTATTTGCCCTGCAAATCAGACCCTGCAGATTAGGTCGTGTGTGGGGGCTTTTAATCAGGACTAATTGAAGTGAAAAGCTGCTTACTTGTTGCTTTATTTGTTGCTATTAATCTTCTTCGTGTAGCTTGAATCATCAATTACGCACATACATGTTCATTGTCTATCAAATGATGTTGATAAAAGTAAACAAATACAAAATTTTAATTTTCGAGATTTCTTTGCTGCCATAATCTTGAGAACTTCATTCGGATCAGCACTTAAGTCCCCATTGACAGTACAGCGAGTACACTTTGTCTCTTGTTGCCCGTTGAGTTCCGTTTGTAAGTTTTGATTCTTTTCAGTGTCAAAAATAACCTCTCTATACTTACCGCTGTGGCTGGAAGAGTTGCTAGAACGATATTTGATCGTTGGAATCCTGCTTGTGTCACAAAAAGCCAAAACCTCCAAAACCTGGGCGTCCTTCTCGAGTTCTGATAGTTCTTCACACCACAATTTATATTCAGCTCTCGCATCGGATTCTGAGACCAAGGAATCTATTTTTTCAATTGCGGCAGATCCAGGGAGAAGTAGGTACCTATAAGCTTGAAAGGATTCTCGCATCTTCATTGAGAAATTTGTCTGAGAAATTCTGAATCAGCATATCGACGTAAGGAATTAAAATAGCAGAACGAAAGTATAATTCAACAGAGTCTGTTTGATAATGAGAACGAGCTGTTTGTTTCAACGTGTGTCTCGGAAACTCAAGTTTCACATCGAATTCGTCTTTTGCGAGTTTTTCAGCTACTTCACAATTTTATGAACATGCTTCTCTGCTGATGTCAAATCACGTGATTTTTCTTGCAGTCGCACTGACAAGGGACGCGTGAAGCAAAAAAGTCTGTCACAAACTAAGAGACTGACGATGAACTTACTTTTCTGAACTGCTGCAATCCCAGAAATTTCTTCTAATCCCATGTGGATGATCTTGAATAGTTCAACTAAAAATAGAATACTGTCATGTCGTTCAATGAATCTTGTTTCACAAAGACGAATGAGCCTCTTTATCTCGCTCTCCGGAGCGTTCTTCAACGAGATCTTGGAGAATTTTCGTCGTATACGCGTGCTTTAGGGAAGCGGAAAGATATGGAAAATTTAAATTTTCGAAATCTTTTAAATCTTTTTTTCAAAAGTCTAAAAACTCAAAATTTCCAATATTGTTTCTCAGAATTGGGGGGGGGGGGGGGGAGGAGGGGCTACGACCTTTATCGCTGTCTACGTCCCGGTACGATTGTCTAACTTTGCCGGGTGCAAATGCGTAACAAGAGGGTTTTAATTTTAAAGTACATATGTGTCAATTAAGTATCAATAATAGGGCCACCTTGTAGTCTGGCTGGTAGTAACTAGTAACTAGCTAATCTGAGCTAACCTATTTTATAAGCTCATCGAGGTATCTTAAATAAAGTAGGTAAAGTAAGCGCCACAAATATAACATTATTGTTTACATTTCTGTCTTCTATAAAAAGGTTTCGGCCAGTGCATTACTTAGAACTTAAAAGCCAGATGCCGCCGAGTACGATTTCGTGCAGACATGAGCCCTCCCGCATCTATCTATTTTTAACGTAGTATAGATAAGAACAGAGCGAAACCGTATCGGCGCTTCGCTACTAGCGATCAAAAATACTGGCAATAGGTCAAGTTTTACATGGTGATATCAATTTTTAACTGATTCAGCCAATGAGAAGAGGAAAATGGGCTTTGAACGCCAATAGAATATTCATAAGAGGAAATTAGATAGAACTTTCTTAGCGTCAACCTTGACTCTTAAAGTTTAGCCGGGGGTATTGTCGCTTCCTTTGATACATTTTTTTCTGGCGTTGTTATACAGACATTTAAATGTAAACGATAATGTGTGGCGTTTACTTTAGGTAGGTACTAACTGCTGTTAGACTAAAAGGTGGCCTATTAATAATAATTAATTGATAAATGCGTCCTTCAAAATTAAATCACTTTCCTACGCAATTGCACGTTAATTAGGTCTGGCAAAGTTAGATATTCGAAATAAAAAATTCAAAAAAACCTTTATTTTGATACCTCATTCGACTAGATTGGGCCTCCTTATCTTGCATTACCAATATTCCATTTGGGAGATTTTTTATGCAATTGCTTCTCCACTGTATGGCCAGTTAATATAGGGTGACCAGATGTACTCTTTTTAAGAGTATTATACTCTTTTGAGTCAACAAATACTCTATACTCTTACTTTTTGTAATATTTTGCTCACTATACTCTTTTTTTTCAAATATGAAATTGTGTCACAAAAATAATTAAAATCAACCCAAATAATCCGGTTAGTCGCTCGAAAACGCCTATAATGACCGGTTGGAGTACTTCGATATCTCTTTGCCGTTTGCGTTCGCTCTCAGCCATAGACCTCACACACTGATAAAGAAAGATACATACCTTAAACAGCGTATATATGTGTCCAAGAGAGATAGGTTGTTTTTTGTTTTGATACTTTTCATTTTATTTTAATTTCAATCAATCTGAATCTGACCTCGTTCTCCCTCGTTGTGCGTCGTTTGGGAAGCGCGTAGTAAAGTTATTTTGTGGAGATTTTGAATTGTTTTTCGGAAATGAGTGCGCGAGGAAAGTGCAAATATACTGATGCCTTTGAGACAACTTATCCTTGTATCAAAAAATCCCGATCGAACGATCTATATACAGCATACTGTGTAGTGTGTAGAAAAGATTTTTCAATACAAAACAAAGGCAAGTTCGACATAGAGCAACATATAAAATCAAAAACTCACGTAAACTTGGTATCGACTTCAGAAATTCAAAAGCTTGACAACTATTTTACTAGAAAAAACTCCTCTGAAGAATTTACGTTAATTCGGGATGAACTATTGTGGTCATATCACAATGTGAAACATAATCATTCATTTAGGAGCATGGATTGCACAAGCAATCTAATAAAATTAACCTCCAATAAAAAGTTTTCCTGCGCTAGAACAAAAACCGAAGCTCTAGTTAAAAATGTTATAGGTGAATGGTCTAACGTAAACTTAAAGAAAAGGTTGGAAGCATGTTCATTTGCTATCATTGCTTGTGACGCGTCAAATAGGAAAGCAACGAAACTTTTGCCCGCTTTGGTGCGGTTTTGTGAACTGACAAACAATGAAATTCTAGTGAAGACGTGCGTCTTAAAAATACATTCATTGTCAAACGAAACGGCAGACACTGTATCATCTGTCTTGCTAGACACGGTAAGACATTATTTACTTGAAGAAAAGGTGGTGGGTTTTGTGGCAGATAACGCTCCAGTAAATTTTGGATCCATAAAAAACAAATCTGTAGGACATAATGTGCATGTTATTTTACAACAAAAATTACAAAAAAATATTATACCAATTGGTTGTAGTGCGCATATCTTACACAATACAATATCTGTAGCAAGCGGCAAAATAATCCCTATAGATGTTGAAAACATTATTTTTAAAATCTATAATCATTTTAGCATTTTTACTGTACGAACAGAAAACTTCAAAAACTTTTGTGATTTTGTTGGATGTGACTTTGAAAGGCTCTTATATCATTCAAAAACCAGATTTTTATCATTATTACCATGTGTTGAAAAGGTTTTACGACAGTATGAGGCACTAAAGGCTTACTTTTTAAGTGAAGAAAATGCTCCAATTGTTCTCATAAATTTTTTTCAAAATGAAACTACTGAATTATGGCTCTTTTTTTTGCATGCACAATTACAAATTTTTAATGAGACAATTACAAAAATTGAAAGAGAGGATATCACAGCTATAGAAGTATCATCGTTCTACTTGGATATTCTACAAAAATATAAGGATAGATTGAATAAATCATTTTTTCCATTTACAGCAAAAAACTTACTTTTAAAATTGTTAAAAGAAGGTCATGTTAATGAGGATTATGCTTATTCTGTAGCCAAAAGGTTTTACCATGAAATTGTCAGTTACTTAGAAACTTGGTCGGGACGATTTGTTGAAAATATTAATGGAATGAAGCATTTTCTTCTTAATTCAAAAATTACGTACGAAGAATTTCAAGAATCTTTTCTTTGTTTCTTTAAACATGTAGAACAGTTTTCAATATCATTCAACGACAATGAGATTTTCGATACATATTGTATGATTTCCAAATGTATTGACAATCATTTTGAGAAGTGGGTTGAACAAAAAGAAACTGTTCTAAATAAGTGGAACACAATTTATAAGGATTTTATTGCGGCTGAATCTGAGTTAAAAGTTATTAAAGTACTTATTGAGTTTCTTTTTACATTACCGGGTACAAACGTAGACTGTGAACGACTCTTTAGTATAATTAACAATTATTGGACAGATGAAAAAAGTCGAATGAGTGTTTCAACACTGGAAGAAGTTATGAAGGTAAAATTTAATATTGATTTAAGTTGTGAGGAATTTCGCTTAAAAATTAAGGACGATTTAAACCTATTAATAAAAGCTAAATCTTCTGTAAAATATGATTAATAAAAAGTACATGCTTAAGCAATAGCATTTTTTTTGTTTAAACCTAATTTTGCTACATTACAAAACTAAAAATACTCTTTTTCGTCAAAAAATTTCTGGTCACCCTAGTTAATAGCAGTGTTAGTATTCCAAGACGTAATTTATCTAATTACTATTTAATTTGATGTTAAGAAATCAAAAGAGAATGAAAGTTCAAACCAAGCGAGGTGCAAAATGTGCCAAGTAATGGGCAATCAGCTAAAATAAACACAATGAATGAAATATGCTGGTATCAAGTTAAATAAAATTGATATTGAAATGATTGTGTCTGCAATGAATGTAATCAATTTCGATATAGGGGAATTGAAGTATGAAGAATATACTTTCTCCATTTGTGCATGCATTTTTTGCATTAACTATATTATTTCTGATTAAAAAAAAATGAGACGGTATAATTTTAGCAAACCACTGTTTTTTACTGTCTATGCTGTCATTTGATTAAGAACAAGTACTAAGTTTTGTTTTACAGGTTAGATATAACGTTAAATTTTATGTGATAGTACAATATTGGATTGTATGTTATTTATTTTGTTAAGATATTCACTAATTGAAAATAATCATTTTCCTGCGTATACTGGTCGAAACAAAGATAATAGGTTATAGGCATATTTTAAGGAAAACACGGGCAAAATTTGAAATATTAAAGAAAAACGATCAATTTTATAGAAACAACATATAATTTTGTGTGGAAAAACACAAAAAATAAAACGTGTTGCTTTATTAATATGGCCTCATCGTCCTCGTCGTCAACTCCGGCACATAAATTGTGTGCCCATCATAAGCACGTGACACAAGCGATCCATCCTTCGGAAGATATGGGATAAAGGTCTTGCCAATAAAGGCATTTTACGTCACGGCCATTGCTAATCTCGCTATCACTTAAATCAGGTTTCCGGGCGACTTTTGTTTTTTTTTATGTTTTTTTTCTTGGTCTTCTTTGAACTGTCTTGATCGTCTATTTTTCTCTTTACAGCCATCTGCCTCGGTGTTTTCTTATTTTTGATTTCAAACGACTGCTCAAGCTCATCCTTGTAAGGGGTGGAGGTCAAAACAACGGTTTTGCCTTTTTTTATTCGTGATGTTCGTTTAATAGTTGATCAGCCTGTGGAATCAAAATAATAGCTGTTGGACTGGAAAGTAGAAAGGTAGAATCTTTTATATAAGATATACTTGGTTGAGCATGGACGACGGGAGTGGTCTTAGTTCTTCTGGGCTTTTGAAGTTGTTGGTATTGAAGTATTATTGTCTGATCTGTGCAGCTGAATCGTAGTGCAAGAATAATGGTTAAGATTTTGTTTTAGGGCATCACTAATTTTGGATGTTCCAGCTTGACAGTCATCAACTGAAATACTCTTGGATTTTTCTGGATATGTTGTCTCTTTATCCTCAATTTTAGTAGCAGCAGATGGCAAAAAATCAGTATCAGAAAAAACACATGCAACAGTTGGCATTATAGCTGCTCTTATGAAAGCAGCGCTAAATAATGCAGACAGTTGGTACAAAGTAACTAGGCGGCCAGTGTAAGGCGAGAAACACAAAAGATCTACGCCATCATCTCTTGCATAATATATTAGGTTCAAGTTTTTGGTATGTGAAGAGTGCCCGCCTAAAAGAACTAAACCATTTCAAAAATATTTCTATATCTATCCATCCCGCTTTATTGAGCTCTACCCAAGCTACAGGTACTAGACCATCCAAAAATCCCTGTTGTATTTAAATTTAAGGATGCGTCAACATGGGAGGCATGTAGGAACCTGCCGCAGAGAAAGACCTTTGACAGACTAAACCATCAGCTTCTATTGGCTATCCTGAGGTTTCTTGATATTGATGATAGTGCATGTCAACTAATTCAAAGTTACCTTACAAGAAGGACACAGTCTGTAAAACTCAACTAGGAACTCTCGGGTCGTATAGAGGTCTCAAAAAAACAGCCACGCCTTTTTTTCAATGATGGTGCTTAAACTTTTAACAATTATTGTGAAAATATATTCTCGATAATTCTCAGTGCGGCACTGTTCGATTTTTACGCAGATGACGTTGTAATATTTTAGTCGTGTTGGCCATGAAAATAAATCGACTGTAAACACTGTTTTAAAATCCTCAGTAAATAACGAAACAATGTTACCTTTTTCTAAGATATATGGCTGGATATTACTTTAAAAACTTCTAATGTGTTTTATGACATATTCTTAGGCTGGGCCCGCCGCGACCTTGACAGGGACCAAAAGGTTGTCACGAACTCCCCCGTAAACACCCCTATAAGGGATCCGGCAATAATATTAAAATGAGGACTTAATGATAATCTGATTATTTACAGGTATTGATAATACTATTAGATATGGAAGTTATTACACATTTGCCGTTTATTATCAACAACTTCAACAGAGCAAAGCTTTAATATGTGCCAAAGCTGCCCAAAAGTAGTGCCGAGATTCATGAGTTTTTAAGGTCTGTAGATATTAAAACTACTTTATAATATTTCCATTTGAAGTTCAAACAGTATTGTGAGATACCTCACCCAAACATTCATAAATTTCTGTTGGCGTTAAAAGGAATTCAAACTGATACAATGACATACATGAAAGTTAAGAGATTAAAATTTTCTGAAGTTATTAGGTACTCCTCGAAAAGCCGTTGTTAAGAAAAATAATTTTGTGCAAAGTAAGATCCAACAGTATCAAATGGGGCAAATTTTCAGATTTGATAATTTTTAAAAAAACGGTTTTCAATCACACTTTTTCCTTCTAAAAATGATATTTAGTAATACTTAGTTATAATTATTACGTAAGGATTTCTATTTAAAATAAGTACATACAATTATTGATGTTTTACTCAGAGTATATAAAATATACGTTTCCAAAAGCTTTATTGGAGTTTCATCTAAAATTAGAAAGATACCATAAGTAGGAGCATGATTTAATATTTTGCGAGGGAATTCGCTAGGTTGCTCTGGAACATAAAATACCTTCAGCGGAATTCGTGATTTAAAATGGTTCTGCGGGGGAATTCATGTGGACCGCTTAAGCTTTTATTTGTTAGTTTAATCGTTAGAAGATTCAAATATCTAGCAAAATAAATCTATCTATCTAAATAAATCGACGAAATTAAGGAAATAGTTTGTATTCTTATATTCGTACCGATTTACCAGAATCCAGCCGCAATTTTTACCTAAAAAGTAGACCTTCCTAATATCTTTTTTTTTATTATAGTAAATATATGTTCGTGATAAACTTAACGACTTTTAACTTGTTTGTTTACTTTCTCTGACGTTCTTCCAACAATAATAAATACGTTTAAACATCACTTTTATTGTGAGCAACCGACATTTTTTATTAACAATCTACCTACTTCCTTTTGCTATTTTAAAGACCTTTGTTGGGCAAAAGTAAAATTATCTTTAAGAAGCGCAAAAGTAGAACCAACATATAATTACATTTAAAATGACTTGTATGTTACATAATGAGTGTATATGGAAATAAAAATAACCAGAATATTGATGAGAATAATCTAAGGTGGTACGCCTAGTTGGATAAATGACAATAAGACAATGTCGCTTAGTAAATAAATGACTATTGACATACCGGAAAGAATAACGTATTTTAAGATAATTGTACAATTTTGTTCATACCAAAAAATGAATGAAATATAGCTCGTCTTTCAGGAAGTTTATCTCAAATCACAGTAGAATAAGGTTGCGTTAGGATATTACACTAAATGGATGCAATAAACCAAGGATTTGGTAAACATTTGATTTTTAGACAAGTGGTAGGTAATGATTTTATCAATCAAATTTTAGAAAATTTTGATTTATTGGAACAATTTTTTTTTAACCAAATTTGAAATTCTTTGCCTCAATTCCTGCCTGTTACAATAACAAAAAGGTCCGTCAAATTTGAAATCATCTTTAAAAAACTTTGCTCTCTGTAACGGCATTTTCGAAAAAAACACAGTTTTGAAAGAATTGCTTGTAACGTAGAAAAATAGGCAATATTCAAAATTATTGTCTGTTAAGATTTAAAGTGTTATATTAGACATTTAAATATAAACAAATTTTTGTATGTATCTTACTTTATTTTTTTTTTTACTTTTTCTGGCTGCGATAATAAGATTTTAATAGACAGAAGCGATATCGTCTGTTGGAGAAGAAATTACTTAAAAAGCATCCGAAAAGCCAGAGAAGAAAACAAAAAAATATTTTACGTAGACGAAACATGGCTAAATGAAAGCCACATTGTGCCTAAATTTTGGCAGGATAAAAATATTAAAATGCAAGCTTTTTTGGAAGGATTGTTCATAGGACTAAGATCGCCATCTCGAAAAGAACATCGACTTATCATAACCCATATTGAAAGTTCTGAAGGCTTCGTTAAAGGTGGTTTACTGATGTTCCAATCTAAAACTACAGGAGACTATCACGAAGATAATATGTATGCCGATGTCTTTAAAGAATGGTTCGAGCAAATGTTGGATCTTAGACCAAAAGATGCAATAATTGTATTGGATAATGCAAGTTATCACTCGGGGCTGACGGAAAAATTACCGACGAGTGCGGGGCGTAAGAGTGAAATAACACAATGGCTAAGTTTAAGACAAATAGAATTTCCATTAGATTCCTTAAAAAAAAGAACTATTGGTACTAGCCAATTTACATAAAAATGCATTAAAAAAATTTGTAGTCGATGAAACGGCAAAGTTACGAGGAATATCTGTGCTCAGACCCCCTCGTTGCCACTGTGAATTAAACCCGATCGAACTTATATGGGCTCAAATAAAGACAGATGTTGCCAGAAAAAACACGACTTATAAAATGGTGGATTTAAAAAGACTCCTTAATAAAGCTATGGGTAAAGTCAGTGCGGAAAGGTGGAAAAAATGTATCGATCATGTGATAGAAGAAGAAACCAAAATGTGGCAGGTATTTAATAATCGAAGAAATGGTTAAACCGCTTATTATAAACGGTGTTAATATAAGTTTATCTTCCGAATCGGACTATGATTAAGCCATAACGACATATTCGATTTTTGAAAATGCTTTGCTTGTAAGATTCTATATTCTATCTTGTTGTTGTAATTATATTATGTAAAATAGTACGATTCATTGTTATTTATTAGTTAATACGATTTCTTAAAGTTTTCATATGTTATAAATACCTACGAATCTTATACAACACAATTGTGTTAGGAGAATAGGCATGTTTAGGATGTTTAATTTAAAAACTTCCCCTCTTCTTCTAGCTAAGGGATTTTCCCAATAACAATGGTAAATCCTCAAATATAACAATAGCTTGGTATACATTCAGGGTGGACCCACCTAAAGAATGCTCATTATTTGGATCCCTTAATGTAAACACAATATATTTTAAGGGATGGTGTTTAAATTGTTACTTCGCGCCATTTAAAGATAGAGTATAGGTATATACAGTGTGTGTATAAAGTTTGGAAACGGCTTAGTAACATCACAATTTATTGGCCGATTTAAACCAAATTTGGTACAGTTGTGTAAGAGGATCTGACGCACCGAATGACGATATTGGCGTTGTTGCCAGCTTTTTAGTTGTCTGGAATTCGAAATAATTTTATATTTTTAAATGTAAAACCCTGTATATTTTTTCATTTATAGTTTTTACTTTAAATTTGTTACACTTTTGGTTTAACATACTTTGTCTCTAATATCAGTAGTCTTCGAAATAACGACGTGTTTTGAAAATATTAACAAATTGTGTCATATTATTTAATAATAAATAAAACTCCAGTTCAGTTTTGATGTAAAGTCATAGAATCTGTCATTTTTACATGCAAAAATGTCTTTAACTGAAAGTGAAAGAATTACAATAATTCTTATGATGAGAGGATATGGCGATAGGGTAAGGTATTACGAAGAGATTAAAAATCTGTTTAATGACGCATTTCCAAACCGAAATCCAATTTCAAAAGTAACTGTTCTAAAACCTGTCCGACAGTTCGAAGAAACTGGAAATTGTAAAGATAGGCGACATCAGGACTAATAGCAGTAATAGATGAAGAGAAAAGTTTAGAAATTTTACAACATGTTGTTGAAACCCCTGTTTCTTTATTAAGAAAAATTTCTCAAGTAAGTGTCATCTGCTTCAAATCCACGCATATTGTTTTAATAAAACATAAATACATATCACCTTATCAAAATACATATAGTTCAAGAGTTATCAAAAGATGATTATAAGCGAAGAATTTAATTTTGTGATATTATGTTGTTAAGGTTTGACCAAAATAACCAGCTTTTCAAATTTATAGTATCTTCGGACGATGTTAAATGGTAAAGTCAATAGAAACAACTGTAGGTTTTTTGCAAATGAAAATCCCCACTGGATAAGGGAAGGTCATACACAACGTACCTGGAAAATTGAATGTGTGAGCTGGGCTTCTGGGTAACCACAAGATCGGTCCATTTTTTATTGATGGAAATTTGACATCACAACTTTACCTTGAGCTCTTGGAAACGCAAACAGTGCCTACTATACGAAATGTGATGGGTCCAAGTTATGCAAGTACACTCTTCCAACAGGATGGGGGTCCTTCCGATTCTGGTCAAAACGTGCGCGAATTTTTGAACAACACTTTTCCGAATAGGTGGATCGGTAGAGGGGGTACAATCGAGTGGCCACCTAGGTCCCCTGATTTGTCGCCTAACGACTACTTTTTATGGGGACACTTGAGGAACAGATTTTATACCACAAAACCTCAAGATTTGGCCGATTTGCAGCGTCGAATTTTGGACGAATTTGAATAATTAACGCCAAAAATGATTTACAACACAATTGAAAAGTTTTATTTTCAATTAGCAAACTGTCACGCTGTACAGGGAAAACAGTTTGAACATTTAATATAAAAAATATATTTTTTTCCAAATGGTACTCGTTATTTCGAAAACTACTGATATTAGGAACAAAGTATGTTATACCAAAAGTGTAACAAATTTAAAGTAGAAACTATAGATGAAAAAATATAAAATTCGTTCGAATTCCAGACAAACTAAAAAGCTGGCAACAACGCCAATATCGTCATTCAGTGCGTCAGATCCTCTTACACAACTATACCAAATTTGGTTTAAATCGGCCAATAAATTGTGATGTTATTAAGCCGCTTCCAGACTTTATACATACACTGTATTGTATTATTTTGGTATAGTAGCAAAACAGCTGATAATGAGTAAAATTAAAAATTTATAAAAAATTTATTCAATAGCAGCAAAGTGATTTTGTTTTTTGTTTTTTTTTATTTAGTATTTTTTACGGTCGTCGGCGTATCAGAGGCCATCTTGAACCGGTCATCGACCGTACGGTTTTTAATCGTGCGGTCTACCGACTGGGGAGTGTGAAACGGCACCTTCATCCTACGAGATATCCGATCTCATCCGGCCTGTCCGGCGTGAATAGGATGGTTTTGATGTCGATTCAGTTTACACTCTTCCCTAAGACAAGAGCACGCGGTTTTTCCCAAGCGGTCACCCATCCAAGTACTAACCGCGCTCGACACTGTTTAACTTCGGTGATCTGACGGGAACCGGTGCTTTAAGTGTCGCTAGGCCCTTGCCAAGTGATTTTGTTGCTGTAGCAAAATTGTATTCTAAATTCGCTTGATTGGTCGCTTTTCGACCTCCTGTTCTGTCGAGACCGGCCATCTTTTGGTTTCTGCGTAGATGATCCCAAGTTTTGTTGTGTGAATATTGAGGAATTCGATTTTCAATTTTCTTCGGTTATGATATAAAAGTGGTATGCAGGTTAACCAAAATGTTAGCTTTAACTTTAAAGTTCTGTGCTCTGCACACAAAGGAGTTAATTGGAATACGGCCCAGGAGTAACATACCATAAATTGTCTCAAACTTGCTTATTTTATATGGAGCACCCTGTATAATATTTTTTTTTTGTTGTCCTTTCTTCATTTCCAATAACTTTTTTTTTTAATTTTTGTACCCTACTCTATCCGTTTTTGAGAAAAAAAATTGTGTTTCTCAAATTTTGACCTTTAAGAAGGTGTCGCCTAAAATTGAATATTATCTTTTCAAAGATAAAAAAGTAAAACTCGAAAAAACAGGTGTGGATTGTGCTTGATAATTAATTGTCGGAAAATGAAATTCTACATACAGGGAAGTGAAAAGGTACCAATTTTTGCGGATGTCTTTCCTTAAAAACTCTACATAAATAACCTGTAGCCTATAGCTTTAACTTAAATGATTTCTTTGCAGTAACGTTCCCAATTTCAAGATATGTAACCACATTTCAAAAATATCATGATCGGATAAAGTACTTCTTGAACAGGTACAGAATAAATAATTATTGCTTACCATATCTGGATCGTTCCAGTGTCCCGGTCCAGCATTTGGTACTATCACATCTTGATTGTTTCCATAGTAATCAATAATACTTTCAACACTTGCCCAGGAATCTTGAATGTCGTCAAAATTCCTCCACATGTTACAGTGTTGGATTATTGAGGTAAAATTCGGAGACATACCTAGAAATATCAATAATATACTAATAATATTAAGTATAACATCATGATAATAAGAAGAAAGTATATATCATATACATAGCAATATCAATGTTTTATAAATAGATATATCAACTATTGTGGAACAGAATAATACCTCTATACAACAAATAAATGCAAATTATAAACTATGAAGTTTTGTGGTTATCCTTTGTAGGTCTGAATAACATACGCAAATGATTAGCAAGTACAGTAAAACACCAATTTATTAGAGTCGCATTTATCCGAGGTCCGGATTAACTGAGCCGATAGTTTGGATTATCCTAGGTACTTCGCATTAACCGAGCATTTAGAATTTTTTCGTTTAAAATCGCCGGGGAAACCCTTGAACATTCTCACCGATGTGACGGGAATGATGGGAATCCCCAATTAGGTTTGTAGATTCTTTTGGTATGTGGATTTTCAGTTCAGTGCGATATTGCGTTTATTATTGGAGCATCGCGTTCTTTGGTAGTTGTGAGTTATTCTGTCTATAACTAACTAATTTGTTTGAATTTTCGTTTGCCATATTATGATAATAATAGGCTGAAGGTAATTGTTATTCATATTCAAGAAAAATTAAAAGCCTTCAGAAACATAGAAGCAGGTATTTTCCTCATTCAGGCGAATTTTCCATACATCTAGCCATTTCTGGAGTATAACAACATGCCGTTGCAAGCGCAAGATTGCAAGTTCGGGTTTCTTTGAGGTGGCAGTGATCGCAGTGTCATCTGCAAACAAGTATAGTTCCGTGTATTGATACCGCGGAATATCTGAAGTGTAAATATTGTAAAGAATCGGTGCAATCGGAGACCCTTGCGGGACCCCCGCCCTCACCGATCTTGTGCAGGACAATGGATCCTCCGATGACACTGCGAACTTTCTGTTCTCAAAGAATGAAATAAGAAAATGGATTTGCCAGTTCGGCATGTCTAATCTTATCAGGCATGAGGCGATTGAACCCTCTCAGCACGTTGGTTGGCAACCTTGTAGTTTGTCGCACTGTGGCGGGGAGAAAATCAATGAAAACTAGTGGAACGAAATACTATTCATGTAGTTTAACCGGCAGAGATCGAAAGGTGTCCCCCTGTCAGTTCCTATTTTACAACAGAAAGCAATATTGAATAGTAAGCAATTCCCAGAGACAGGTCAGTTTACCGCTAGTTCTGGATACCACAACTAACCGTACGTAGAAAGAAACATTCCGCTAATGTGTCATCAATCAAGACAAGGGTACACGTGTGATAAAATTTATAAGTGTGACGAAAATGGTCTGAATTATAAATTACTTCCTTCAAAAACTTAGGCATCCATCCCAATAGGAAAAATAAGCTGCTGGGCACAAAAGTAAGGAAA
This sequence comes from Polydrusus tereticollis, assembly GCA_963920685.1. Taxonomy (NCBI): domain Eukaryota; kingdom Metazoa; phylum Arthropoda; class Insecta; order Coleoptera; family Curculionidae; genus Polydrusus; species Polydrusus tereticollis. The sequence continues at coordinate 106,120,026 of OY987331.1, read as the reverse complement.
GATTAACCATAGTGGCATGTTCGCATTCTCTTCGCCACCAAAATTTAACATTCGGAGTTGCAAAAATAGTTGAAATGTCTTCGAATATGACTGGAGTCGGACAGTCAACAATATACCGATTTGTGCACGAGACTAAACGCGACCCCATCAGGTATCATAAACTTGACTCTGTTCCATCGTTATTCGATTAAATTATTCTCGATGAAGCATATATCCTTTATTGCGAACATATTGCAAAATCGTTTTATCATTATATAAACGCTTTAATTCGTACAAAATCAGACCTGTTTGTTACTAATATTGTTGCACCTACAAATCACCATATAGGTTAAAATATAATTTGATATAAATATTAGCATAACGAGCGAAATTTTTTACGTTATAAGTAAAACAAGGTCGCATATAATGATATTTATCTAAATAGAGACCTAAAGAAAATTTAAATGTCATTGGTATTATTAGCAGGGGCGTTTCTGAATTTAAGGAAGTAACCAAACTACTTATTACTTATTAAAATAAGTCGAGTACTTGTCGATCAGTTTACCGGATTGTAAAGGAAAAAACTAGCGAAGGTTTAGAATGGGAGATATAATTTATAATTTAGTGATACAGCTAATACAGGGTGATTTCTAATTTTTTTCAACTGTGTATACAACTACTTAAGAGAAACAACTTTTTCAAATAACTTTTTTTAAATAACTCAAAAATAAAGGAGATACTTTTTCATACACATGAGCCATTTTTATTTTTAAATACTCTGAAACTAACTGAAATCTATCACGCGATGAACAAATTGAGACTTCACTGTTTGACAGCAACAAAAAAAATTATCAGCAGTCGTATCGTAGGCTTTTTACATTAGCGTATCTTCTGAATTGTTTTTTTTTATACCGGAATATCTCCTTTATTTTTGAGTTATTTAAAAGAAGTTATTTGAAAAAGTTAAAAAAGTAGTCCATACTTACAGTGGAGTCAATGTAATGTAATGTTATTTTAAAAAGTTGTTCCTTTAAGTAGTTGTAGACACAGTTGAAAAAAAAGTATCACCCTAGAAATCACCCTGTATTGCTGTGGTTTGCGCTTCAAAAATAGGAAATATGATTCGAAAATGGTTTACTTTTTATCTAGCTCTACTTATTCACTGGTCATTATTTTCACAATGATAATACCTTTCTAATAATAGAAAAAATGTTCATAAAGCCCTAATACGTACCCCTACGCTTATCAGGCCCTTTTATATTGGTAGGTAGTAAATTTTATGAGAGGCCATTTAAAACGGGTGGATTTTAAAACAAAAAGATAACCTAAAATGGATTGTTCATAGCATAATTCCCTTATTCAGTATTCTTTTGAGTTTCGAATTAAGTGGTCCTGTGTAGTTAAAAAAGCTTTTTCAACGACGAAATTGTCAAAGTTGAAAAGAAAAACGATTTTAATATCTAATTTTTGTATTTTTTTTATGTTGCTGAATTTCAAAACCTTAAGTTACCAATATTTTATTTAGTTTCGGTTTTCGTTTGTTAATCTAGTCTAGTGTAGTGTCTTAGTGTATTTGGAAAGGAAAGGAAAGAAAGAAAAAAAAAAGGAAAAAAAAAATCGGATACTTAATTTAAGGTTAATTAGGAATGTTGTAGGTATAGATATGCGTATTTTCCTGTTAGTGTTAGTTCTTAACGATGGTCCTGATCAGGGGCGGGTTGGTTATAATGAAAATAATTATAATAATAAGATTGTAAGGAAGAAATAGTATCAATAAATTATAGAAGCGCAAGCGACTCCTTTCCCGAAATATTTCTTAAAAATAAATTAAATGAAAAAAGAGAGAAGCTGGCCATTTGATTTAAATCAGTGCCATAAAACACACACAAAAAAAAAATGGTCTGTACAAGATGTCCGGGAAAATGTGAGGAATCTCTCGTATTCAGATGAAGCAAGGTTTACCAAAAATGGTATTACCAATTAACACAACACACGTGCATGGGCTGATGAAAATCCTCATGCCGCTATTGTTTCGCATCATAAACATCAGTTCCAATCAATTAATATCTGGGCGGGATTCATTTGCAATTTTTTTGGCTAGATCAATCGTATTGTCGGAACGCTTAAATGGACAACTTTATTTGGAGTTCCTCTGGAATGCTTTTTAGGATTTAATAGAGTACTTACTACATGAAATCCGCCGAAATATGTACTTCATATACGATGGGGCACCACCTCATTTCAGCATTGGTGTGCGGGAGCACCTAAATAACGTATATCCAAACCGTTGGATAGGCAGAGAAGGACCTATTGCCTGGCCTTCTCGATCTCCCGACCTAACGCCGTTGGATTTTTACCTGTGGGGACATATGAAAAAGTTGGTGTATTCCACTCCGGCCGGCACTAGGGAGGAACTTCTATACAGAATTACGTTTTATTGTGATGTGATAAGGACCAGGGCTGGGTTATTGTGGCAGGTACAGCAGTCCTCAATTCGTCGCGCCTACGAGTGTATCCGACTTCACGGAGCCCATGTTACTACGTTTTTCTAAAGGTTTGGTATTTTTCCGGATTGAATAACTTAATATGAAACTTTTCGGTTTTTTGAATGACTTTCGTATCAAACCTTATTGTCGATAAACAAAATAAAGATCATGATCCTTTTTATTGAAAATAAACCATAAATTCATTAATAATTAATGAATGAACAATTATTGTTCTTTTTCTCGAGAACGGTTCATTTTATCGACAATAAACAAGAGTACCTACCTTTTTTTTAGTCTAAGTGCAAGATACCCAGATTTTTTTTTTAAGTTTTACATACATTTTATTTATTTTTTTTTATGTTCTATCTAAATCTGAGAGATTTCCCACATTTTGCCGAACATCCTGTATACTTATTGTTAAAAGAGAAAAAACAATATTTGAAGATGCTAAAGAGGAAAGAAGAATCTTGTAAATTCTAAAAAAAAATCGCCGGAGTGGGGTGCAAGGAGTGAAGAAAAATTGATTGAAATAAACAATGAACTTTCCTAATTCATTAAAACGCAATTTTTCCTGGCACAGGAATTTTAAATTTCAAAAAAAAATGTCGCTCCACCCTAATACTCATGACATAAACTTTGTCTATGTCATGGTGCATGTTAGCTAAAGTCAGTTGACATCGATATGATACTATTTATTCAATGTATTTATATTGCAATTTTCTACCTTAAACGCTTAATTAAGCCCCCTAAAGCACTGCCCCTGGTTAGAAAATTGCATAATTTAAGATCGAAAAATTCACACAAAATATAGTTGTTCATGAAAATATGTGTTTAAATGTAATAACGTTATCTCGGTTAAATTAAGATAATATTGCGCAAATCGATAGCAGGCTGACTATGCAAGTAGTAAAATATATTCTAAATGTAGATATTTTCTGCCTAAAACCAATGGAAAGTACAGCTATGAAAATTTAAATTACGTGAAACAGCTTAGTTTAAGCTTAAGTAATATTTAAGCCAATAGTAGATATTTAACTTTAGGTAAAATGGATATGTAGTGTTAGTGTTTTTATGCTAATATTATGAACACACATACTATTTATGATCTTGTACCTTGTACAAGTAGACAACACTTGTATACAGGGTGTTACTTAATGATAGACCGTAATTCCAAGGGAGCAGTCCTGAACTAAATTCAAGTAGAAGAGTTAATATAAACATGTGTCCTAAAAAGTCTGGTTTTGAAGATACAGGGTGTCAAAGTTTAAAACAAAATCGGTTTGCAGCCCGGCAGCCCCCCCCCCCCCCTGGTTGCCTAAATGAATATCCTCAAGGGTTTTAATGGCCGCTTTCACACGAGAGCGGTTATTTTTGACGTATGTAAGGCATTTGATAAGGTCTGACACAATGAACTTACACTAAAATTATTAAGAACGGATATGTCAAATTATCTGAGAGTCATTTCTCTCCTAGAGGTTATTCGCTGTATCGACAGAAAATGCCATATTAACAGTGAGGTATATCAGGGCCGGGGTGCCGCAGGGCTCCGCTCTTGCGCCGGTCCTGTATAACATTTACACTGCAGACATACCCAGATATGGGTAAATTCAGTTACATTTATTTCGTGACAATACGGCGATGACCGCCTTTCCTAGATCCCCATGGATAGTGATTTCTGGAATCCAAAGACACATAAATCTTCTTCCAATTTGTGTTGAGTAAATAGAAGATTCGTTTGAATTATGTTAAAACTAAATCTTCGTCTCGAACTCGAGAGTAGCAGACCAAGCTCCAAGCGGCTTGGTAATAACACCAGGGATCACTGGGTGAATGATATTAAATACCTGGGGCTCTCCTTCGATAAGGGATGGTTTAGGCTGAGAATATCAATGTAGAAAAGCGCATTAAAAAGGTACATCAACAGTTGAGCGTCATCTCACCACTGTTATGCTGACAAAGACAAACCCTTACCAGGCAATACTCAGAGCAGGATGATTGCGGATACGCCGAGATTCATTCAGATTAGAGTACTTCGCAATGACTTATAAATTTCGACCATGACATATTCACAAACTATTAACAGACTATTACAGAAGGGATGACGTATTACAGACGGTACTGATAACTTCCAAACACATTCATGCACCACCCAACAGTTGTTCATATCCTCGTGATTGGCGGTCCTTGTAATAATCAAAGATAAACTACAAAATTCAACGAACTGCACATTTCACCATTTAAACCTGAAATTTAAGATATGATATTCAAAATTGAAGAATTTTTTTCCTATTTTGGGTACAAGTGTGAGCACAGAATTAGGCGCTTGGCCTTCGTTGTTTTTTTTCTAACCCGTACCCCACAGCATTATTGCATAATTATCTATACCCTTTGCTAGAGCACCCATCCATATTATCAAAAACCGGCGCCTGATTTGATGATTACCACTTGTCAAATAAGTATAGTGGTATATCATTATATCTACGAATAGCTGCAACCCACGCATTCCTATGCTATTTCTATTATACAGATTGGCAAAAAAGTCGCGCATAATGCCCGTAACTTTTGAATTACCTCATATATGAAAAAGTGACCTTTATGAAAGTTGTCCTCACATTTCTACCTGCATAAATTTGTTCTGTCATTTCTGTTTGGTTGCCATAGCGACCAACTTACTTTTTTTTAAATGGAACACTCTGCATATTATTGCATATTTGGATTCCACTGGGAAAACTCTGAATTTTTGTATTACAAATTTTTATTTATTTAAAATTGTAACAAACTTTATAATAACAAAATAACTTAACATCGGAATAATAAAGAAGTGAAACCTTTTCAGTGGATCAGGTGTTCAAAATGACCACCATTTTCTGCTAAGCAGAGCGCTAGTATGACCAACCTTGTCATGAGCGAGAATATCTCAGTTGACGGTCGGAATATTGAGCAGGTTGCCACCTATAGATATTTGGGTCACGAGATTAGGTTAGGCCGAGACAATCAAACCTGCGAGCTGAACAGGAGAATAGGCTTGGCATGGGCGGCATTTGGAAAGCTTAGGGATGTTTTCAAATCAAACATTCCTATATGTCTCAAACGGAAAACATACAACCAATGTATACTGCCAGTATTAACCTATGGGGCAGAAACGCTAACTCTTACCAGAAAAACGGCGCACAAGCTGCGAGTAGCCCAGAGATCTATGGAGCGGTCGATGCTTGGACTGTCACTGAGAGACAGAATACCCAATACGACTATACGACAGAGGACGGGTATAATTGAGAGAGTAGCAACCTTGAAGTGGAACTGGGCAGGCCATTTGGCACGAACAATGGATGGAAGATGGTCAAAGCGTATTCTGGAGTGGAGGCCAAGGCACGAAGCCTACAGGAACAGAGGTAGACCACCAACAAGATGGACGGACGACATTAAGAGATTCCGGGGAGACTGGATGCAGAGCGCACAAGGCAGAGAGCGGTGGCAGACACTAAGGGAGGCCTATGTCCAGCAGTGGGCGCGAACGGCTGTTTGATGATGAGAGCGCTAGTCGATCCCTAAACCACTCTGCAACGTTTAAAAGGAATTCCTCTGAAATTGCCCGAATTTTAGCAGTAATTCTGACTTTTAAAGATTCTAAATTTGGACAGTTAACGTAGACTTTGTTCCTTAAGTGTCACCACAAAAAGAAGTCGAGCGGGGTTAAGTCCGGGGATCGCGCTGGTCAGTCAATAGTAGGGATCGATCGATACCGATATCGGTATATCGGCCTTCTTGCCGATATTGGTATCGGCCCATATCGGCCAAGAGTATATCGGTATCGGCCGATATATTTTTTAAAGAAATGAAAACATAAATTTATAAAGTAAAATAAATAAATAAAGAATTTTTGAGCTCAATTTTAGTAGTCTGCACTCCAGAAAAATCAGCTCCTTTAGCTTTGTCGGGATAAATCAAAAGTGTCTTAAGTAATGATATTATTTCTGATATAGATGCACTGTTCTTACTAGAAATGTTGGTAATCTCTTCAAAGGGTTCTAATAAGTTTCATAAGTTTTTTGCTAGTTCCCACTGGTGATATGCTAGTTCCTTATCTTTTAAAGCTGAATCATCCATTATAAATATATTTAAAGCGTTTTTTTTTTTTCTACCAAACGTTCCAACATATAAAATCTTGAATGATAGATGAGTTTTGGACTTCCATTGTCATTATTTATTATTATCACAACGTTTCAACTGGTGAGTATCTCCAGTCGTCTTCAGGTGAATAATGAACAAGATACGAAACTACGAGGGTATTAATACTACCTCCTGGTTAGCAGCGCATGACCGAGATTGGTGTAGTCATGCGTTACTGTATGTATCTAAACTAAGCTTACATCTACTTAACAAGGGTTTCCAAATATTTCTTATGTCTAAAGAGGGCTTACTAAAGCAGTCTGGATTTTGGGTTATGACGGCCGCTTCTTTGAATTTCCTCTTTCGCCAGTGTTCTTCTGTGAGTATTATTTTTGCCTCTGACCATTGCAGGTGGTGGCCATGTGTCCAAGCATGACTTTTAAAGATTCTAAATTTGGACAGTTAACGTAGACTTTGTTCCTTAAGTGTCCCCACAAAAAGAAGTCGAGCGGGGTTAAGTCCGGGGATCGCGCTGGTCAGTCAATAGCATATCTTCTGCCTATCCAACGTCGTGGAAATTGTTCGCTTATATATGGTCTAACATTTGCCACATAATGCGTGGGTGCTCCATCTTCCTGGAACCATACCTGTTCGTTTATGCCATTATTTACACCCGGTAAAAGCATTCTGTAAGAGGGAATTATGTGATTCCTGAGGAGGTCCAGCTATTTTTCGTCATTCAAATTACCATCTGAGTATGCCCTTCCTGAAACCAGCAGATCAATAACGATAATTGTGTCTATTAATATTGCCATTTAAATGGAAAGTAGCTTCATCCGAGAAAATTATATTTGTTGCGAAGTTATTATCGTTATTGCATCTTTCCATCATCAGCTCACAAAAATCAGCTCTTCTATCAAAATCGTCCTCGTTTAACTCGTGCACCAACTTTATCTTGTAGGGATGCAACTTCTCCTGCTTAGACAAATTTTTTACTGAGTGATGAGACACATTAAAATCCATTGCCATTGGCCTGGATGATTGTGTTGGATTTTCATGTATTCAAAGCATGATATCCAAAGCTTTGTCTCCACTGGTTGCTGTTTTAGGTCGACCTGATCTAGCGGATTTCCGTAACCGTTCATTATTAAAATTTTAACTCGTTGTTCCTCATTCAGATGAACCATAGTGTAAACAAATTAGAAATCAAACAGGAACTCAAAATTGACACCTCTTAGGTAGCTGTCATGAAAACACCTTTACTGAACTGGTGGGTATTAGGTCGGAATAATTATAATTAAGAAGTTTTTCATTTTTGAGCTGTCATTATCTCGGAAACGCTTGCAGATAGGTGAAAATATAAAATATTCAGAGTTTTCCCAGTAGAGTCCAAATATGCAATCATATGCAGGGTGTCCATTTAAAAAAAGCAAGTTAGTCTCTATGGCAACCAAACCAAAAATGACAGAAAAAATTCACGTAGCTAGAAATGTGGGCAATAATTTACTGAACAACTTTCATAAAGGTCACTTTCTCATTTAGGAGGTAATTTAAAAGTTACAGGCATTATGCGCGACTTTTTTGCCATTCTATTCTGTATACAGGCACATACATACCTGCATAAATCTGATACACAGGCCAACTACAACTATACGTCATTGCTTTGCCAGTTCGATTCAAATAATATCCAAACTCTGGATATCCTCTGTCCATTTCACTGGGATGTGCATAACATCCATCTAGCTTCACGTAATCCACGTCCCAAGCAGCAAACGTTTCTGCATCCTGTTGGAGGTTGTTGATCACCCCTGGATAGCCGGCGCACGTGTAGTTTCCAAAGTCCTCGTAGATCCCGAACTTAAGGCCTTTGGCATGTACCTGATTTTAATTACGATTACAGAACAGCATGGTATTTTAATTATAATTTCAAAATTACAAAGCATAGAAATTGCCTAAATATACAGGGTTTTTAACATAAAACTAAGACGGGCCTATATCTTAAACGAATGGATATATTCTGTATTCGTAAAAAGTCGTAGTAGGATCACTTCGCATTTTTTAAAGATAACACTAATGCGGCTCCCTCGGAGCCTTGGGGGTCGCGACGCAACAAAAATGTAAATCGATAGCAGGGACTTTAAAAATAGGTATATTTAAAAGCCCATTAAATTTTAAGACTTTTTTGTTATTTACAGTAATTCGATTACTGAACTCGTTTTTAGGTAGCATAAGGTTTTATAAAACTGTAAAACTCAATTTTTATTAATTTTAGTAGGTACTATTGTGCCGATAAAAAACTGGGACAAGAGATTTACAAAAACTAGGTAAGAAATACATATCTCCTAGACTATAAAAGGTGTCTAGAGCTGAAAAGGTAAAAACATCCAAAATTTAAAAAGTCACCTCGGTTACATAATGGAACGTTTTGTATTTTGCGATACGGGGTGGTTAAATTTTCGAGACATTCTATAATATGCATAAAGTAAATTTATTAGATTTTTTTTCAAGTCAAATATTTAATAAATTATTATATTTATCATTACCACAAAATAATAAATAAAGCTAATACAGGTAATAAAATACATTTATTAAAAAGAAAAAAAAAATGCAAACACAAAGTTTGTCAAAACAACACAAAATTAATATTTGGTCATAGAACCATTTCTGTTTATTACTTCTTGAAGCCTTTGTGGCATACTTAAAACTAGGGGTCTGCATAATTCGCCAGTTATTTCATCCCAAGCTTGATTTATCCTGTGGCGTAATTCATCCCTGTTCCTAGGTCGAAAATCATGTTTATACATAGATTTGACCATGGCACCCCAAATGTTTTCTATCGGATTCAAATCGGGACTCTTCGAAGCCCAGGGAAGAACTGCTATGTTATTTTCTTGGAGAAAATTTTGTACAATGCGTGCTGTGTGTATTGGAGAATTATCATGCTGAAATGTGTAATTTTGACCGTATATAGCGTTTACCGATGGTATCATCACTTCGTTTAGTATATTAACGTATACTGCTGCAGTTAGTCTTCCTTCGACGATTTGGCAAAGTCCTGGTCCTCTAGCGCTAATCCAGCCCCAAACATTTATGGAGAAACGCCCACTTTGGTTGGTTTTGTGGGTGTATCTCTCATCATAGCGCATGCCGGAAGGCCTATACACCCGAATTCTCCCATTATTGCATGACTGAAAAGTTTTCTCGTCAGAAAATATAACTGTTTCCCATAAGTTTATTTGATTAATATATTCATGTGCAAATTCTAACCTGCCCTGTTTATTTATTTCCGTTAAAAAAATTTTATTGGCAGCACAACGGCTTCGTATATCGGAATTTCGAACCCTGTCTCTAGCGGTATTTACAGAACCTGGAAAATTCGTCTCTTCTTTTGCCTTGATTGCAGTTTCGAAGGGATGATCCCTTAGGTAGTTAACCAGTCTTCTATCATGATCATCAGTAGAAATTTTAGGGGGACCAGAACCTGCATTCCTAATAATAGCCCCATGTCTTGCTATTTTTTGTTTTGCCAATAGCACGGTATTCTTGCTAACTCCCAGTTCGTCTGCAATATCCCTAATATTAACACTATCTCGCAACCGACTATAAATAATTGCCTTTTGCTGGGGGGTTAATTGTGGCATATTTACAAATAATATATGATTGTATGTTTGACGAGTCAATCATAAAGTGACAATCTTTATTGAAATGCAAATTTTCATGACATTTTACTGGTACCAGGATTGATGTAAAATTATTCCTAATAGTCTAGGAGAAAATAGAAAAATTTCCTGTCCCAGTTTTTTATCGGCACGATGGTACCTATGTCTCGCAAAAGTAAATAATTTATCTGGACAGATTATGACCGGTCGTGCTTCAAAAAGATTTACGGCTGCTTCACCAATACAAACGCACTATGCAACCTTACAGGTGAATATCACGCGGCGCTCGTTGTTTACATCGTTGGAATCTATAAATGAATTTTATTATAGATACCCGTAATACTGCGGGCTGGAACCCGTTTAAATAGGCTGGAATGGATCCAGCGTATTTGGAGTTCTATGAATCCTCGTTGGTTTAGTTGTGTTGATAAGCTCGATTGCCGCGAGATGTCATATACAGACTGTCCACGGATAGGGTTTACAATAGCAAATGGATGAAAAATTTCATTTTTCGGGAAAAGTCATTCTTGATAAAAAGTTTTGCTTGTAAAAAAAATGCAATGCAGGAAGAGAAAATTTTGATTTTTTATACAGGGTTCGAAAAAACTTCTAAAACATTATTTTTCTCCAAGAGTAAACTACCTTTATTTTTCATTTTTGACCAAAATGCCAATTAAAAAACTTATTTAGAATAACGTTTGTAATTTAAATTCGAAATTTAAAATTAATATTTGATTTTTTTAGTTTTTTCAATTTTTAGAGGTGAATAAAAATTTTTTTTGGATAGCATTAGCGGTCGAAATACAAACATTATCAATGACTTTATATCTTACAGAGGGGCATCAAAAAATTTCAAAAACTGATTTGTGGTGTTACCAGAAATATGTATTTTGAATTTCACAAATGAAATGACCCCGGAAATATCACAACAAAGTCTTAAAATAACAACAAATAATAATTTTATAATTTGCTATTCAAATACCCCCCTCCATATTTAACACATTTTTCCAGCTGTAAACGAATGTGGTCAAAACTTCTTCGAATTTCTTCAATGGAAATTGTTTGAACAGCTTCAACAATTCGCTGTTTTAGAAGCTGTACGTCGTTCTGAATTGGACGGGAGTACACTAATTGTTTGAGGCGCCCCCAAAGATAGGCATCTGAAATAGTTAAATCGGGACTCCTTGGGGGGGGATGGGACTATTCGCCGTCGCCGTTTCGCCGTCGCCGTTTCGCCGTCGCCGTTTCGCCGTCGCGACAATTCGCCGGCAGCCGATTCGCCGTGGGCCGTTTCGCCGTCAAATAGAATATAAGTCTATAATTATTACAATTTTTTTATATCTAGCATATACCGAATTGGACCCAAAAAGGTGGATTAGATGCCGTGTTAGCGCTGTTTAACCAATATAAGTCTATAATTATTACAATTTTTTTATATCTAGCATATACCGAATTGGACCCAAAAAGGTGGATTAGATTAGAAACGGCGACGGCTGAACGTCCTAGACCCGAATTCCAATAACCCTAATTATTATTATTGACTTGCCTATGTAGGTATATTTTTATCAAACAATTTTGTTAAAATTTAGCAATATATATTATAACCTTTTTTACGTATTTTATTAATTTCTATTTGACGGCGAAACGGCCCACGGCGAATCGGCTGCCGGCGAATTGTCGCGACGGCGAAACGGCGACGGCGAAACGGCGACGGCGAAACGGCGACGGCTAAATGTCCTAGACCCCTCCTTGGGGGGCCACAGAACCGGACCATTCCGACCAATCCATCTGTGGCCAAATGTATTATCAAGCCATTCCCTCACTTCAATTGCAAAATGCGCAGGGCATCCATTTTGTTGAAAGTACATTTCGTTCCTAAATTGGAGAGGCAATTCTTCCAGGTTGTCAGAAAAGAATGTTTCCAACATTTCCAGGTAACTCCTACGGTTATACGTGTTTTCAAAAAAGTATGGGCTAATAATGCCATAATGTGAAATCGCACACCAGACATTTACTTTTTTGTAATATTGTCTTCTAGCAGGAATTCTAAAACGGGGACTATTTTTGCTTCAGTATCTAATATGCGCAGAAGACACTTTCCCGTTTGTTGAAAATGTCGATTCATCGGAAACATGATAAATTTATGAAAATTACTGTTTCCACTTACAATTTTGTCTCCGACCAAAAGACGAAAATCCAATCGTTTGGCTTTGTTTCCTTCTTCCAACGTTTGATTAAAAGTTGGCTTAAATGGGAATATATTGTTTGCCTTTAAAATATTCCGAATGTGAGATTTTTTTACTACATCAAGTTCTTGAGCTCGGTTTCTTAATGAAAGGGTAGGATTGTCAGCAACAGACTGCAATACTATTAGGGAAGCTGCGTCATTCTGATCATAGTTTTTTTTAAATTTTAAATTGGAAACTGAAACAGTTTGCTGAAATTTTCTGAATAATTTATGAAGCCCCATTTTTGAGACGTAAACGTTAGGATATCTTTGATTAAATTTCTCTATCACAAAATTGTAAGAACATTCGCCCGCACCGTAACATTGAACTAAATAAACCCTTTGTTCTAAGGTCAACATTTTCAAAACACATCAAATTCTATTTGACAACTTCAAATTTGCCCCATACGTAAAGAAAAGTAATAAAAAGATAAAAAAAGTCCTTGTTTTTACAAAAGATGGTAGGAATGCATTTAAAATTTTAAAATAAGATACACACCACCCATTATGAAAATTGAGTTTAATAAAATTTTATATTAATATTTTTATTGAGCAGCAAAATTTTCATTTATACCTCTAAAAATTGAAAAAACTAAAAATATCGAAGTCTTATTTTAAATCTCGTATTTAAATTACAAACGTTATTCTAAATAAGTTTTCTAATTGGCATTTTGGTCAAAAATGAAAAATAAAGGTGGTTTGTTCTTGGAGAAAAATCATGTTTTTGAAGTTTTTTCGAACCCTGTATAAAAAATCAAAATTTTCTCTTCGTGAATTGCATTTTTTTTACAAGCAAAACTTTTTATCACGAATGACTTTTTCCCGAGAAAAGTGTTGAAATGATCTTTGAAGTTACTTTTCATCCGACCTTATAGCTTTGCTGATGAGCCGTTACACGGCGAAACGCGTCCAAGGATTGAGTCTGATGGAAAGGAAAAGGGACTGTTTCTTTAGAAGAAGTATTAAAAAAGAAACCTTTGTACCTCACTACTTATAATAATAGTTATTAGAACATCTTTTAAAATAATATTATTAGTTTTATATTATAGTTGAACGACATTATTTAATTTCTAATATTTACTCCTGATTCTTAAAGTTAGGGGCTCAGTTCAATTGTTATATAGGTTTTAATTAATTGGAATTAATTTGAGTAACCTATGTCTCGCAAAAGTAAATAATTTACCTTCCCTGAGGTAAGTAAAACTCCTCAATAGATTATGGCATTCGATTCGTTGTGCTTGTGAGGTTGATACGAATTGATAATATGGTTCAATAGGTACACCTACCAAAAAAAAGTAGATATCTTACTGATTTACGGCGAATGCAGGTCAAATGCTAAGGACACACAAACAGTGTATGGACTTTGTTATCCTCATAGAAGAATTCTTGACGACACAACTTTTGCAGCTCTGTGCAGAAACGTAAAGGGGTATGACTGAAGCAATAAATTTTGAACACAACTACTGATCCGTTTCCAAAATTAATAAGAAAATTGAAATAAAACCTGGTAAGGTAGATTTATACGATATAGCCCAGTTGACAATATCGCCATGCTGTACCTTTTGCCGTACAAGTAATGCCAGTTGCAAGGTTAAGTAGAAAAGCACCCATTATGGACGACACTTCGCCTTTTCAGCTGCAACATGTATACATTCTTGTAATTTAATTTTGCACTACACTATCCTAGAATAGCTGAATAAAGACGATTTATTATTTTTATTATTATTATTATTATTATAACCCCAAATATTATTTTCCCTGTGATTTGTGGTGTGCGTGGTAGTGCGTTCTAAGAAATATTGACATTTTCTTGGTTTTTAGCAGGAAAACTTAGTAAATACTTTTTTCAATTTAGTATTCGATACACGACGGTTTTAGGTGTTTGATTTTGATTGGGTTTTTATTTTAAACGATTTTTTAACGTTGGTAAATAAACAAAGATCTAACTAATATAGCTATTGGCAATACCGCCAATTTCATTATGTGGCAATATCGCTAGTGGCGATATCGCTATATCTTTAAACAGTAATATTGAAACTTGCTAGTTAATTCAATTTTAATATTTAATCTTTAAATTTAGCATATATTTATTTTTTATTTCCATTCAGATTAACTATGCCAAAAGAAAGGAATCGAGATATACGGGGAAAGTGGAGAGAAGAAATTATGCAGAAAGTAATTGCTGCAGTTCAAAATGGCATGTCGAAAAATTTAGCAGAAGAAGTAAGCAATTTTTGGTACCTCGTGGAACGCTGAGAGATTATTTGCACAGAAATCATACATCAAAGTATTTTATGGGTCGCAAGTCTACTCTTAAGGAAGAACAATAATTGTGTTTAAGAATTATTCGATTGGCAAGAGAAGGATATCCGCTAACTTGTAAGATATTGCGTAGATGTGTTTTCAATTTTTTCGATGCCAAATCCACATGTCACCAATTTAATTTATAGATTAATCTTAGTGCATCTATCATGGATGAGGAAGGTTGCCGTTTAACCCTCCATCACCAACAAGTGGTTCTTGCAAAAAAGAGGGCCAGACGAGTGTATATTGTGGGAATGCTATGGGTTATGCAATCCCTCCGTTAATCTTATTTAAGGGTAAGCGAATAAAACGAAAATGGACCGATTCTTTGCCACCAGGAAGCATATCGTTACTTACATCTAAAGGCAGTATGACCATTGATACCAAGCAATGACTTCAACATTTTGCAAGGTAAAAAGCTCCTGGACTCTGCCTTCTGATGTTCGACGGTACTTTGGACCACTCAATCGTCACGGTTGCTGATGAGCTAGGCATCACCTTATACTGCTTACCAAGCAACACAACTCATGAACTCCAGCTAATTGACAAGGCACTCTTTCGCTCGTTTGAGCACTATTGGGACGATGAAGCTCTCAAATATTGGTCAAATCATAGAAACCGTTCCCTAACAAAGCAACGTTTTGGAGCCATTTTTTCCATTGTTTGGGAAGTTTATAACCCCCTCTAATATTAAATCTAGGTTTTCGGCAATTAGTATCTTCCCGTTTAACCTAGATATTTTATCGGTTGAGGCATTTACACCAAGCAGCATAACTGAAAAATTAGTAGGAGCTACCTGCTCATAATAGAGATAATTCACCATCCCCAGAACCATCAAATACTGCTAAAACCGAAAATTAAGGATAAATTGTCCAATCGTTCAAGAAAGACCATAAACAGTCAGTTAAAAGAATTTAGTAGCAGTGATAATTCTGAAGAAGGAAACTTCGAGATGTTGGAGAGTCCATCTGAAGACGAAACTGGTGAAACTCCCGAGAGTATAGATTAGAAGGATGTTTCATTTACCGATATGCTAAATACACCAGATATGACACAAAAGTCTGACACAAAATTAACAGTAGAACACAAGTGATTACAAAAGACCCTTTTAATGATTATAGAGTCGGGGGTAATACTACTTGAACTAACCACAACTTCAAAAAAAAATGTACCAAAGAATAGGAATATGGAACAGAAAAAAACGGAACATTGGTACTGCAAAGCATGCAAAGAAAATAGAGTTTCCAATATGCGCATATGTGTTATGTGCAAATCTTAGTTGCATGCTTGAATGTCTGGGATTAACAAAAGGGGACAAAATAGATGGATACATTTGCCCTTACTGCTCCTAATTTATTGTATATTATGTACTAATGACTTTAATAAACATTACTTCAATCAAGTCCAATTTTTTTCTGAAATATCAAAAATGTATTTCAATTGATATGTAATATAGGTGGCAATATTGCCAATTTGCAAAATTACAAAAACCTTGTTAGCCTACCTAAAATTTTGCCAAACATTAAAAAAATATTTGTATACAGGGTCTTCTATCCTTAAGTACATGAAGAAAATCTAGAATATAATTCCTGACATCATTTTAAGATGAAAAGTTCATATGGACATATGCCCTAAAATGCTTACCCTATAAGTGTTAAAGTAATTAAAAAAAATATTTTTTTTTTATTTCGACAGTCCTTGAAGATACGGTATTGAAAATTGGTGTGAACTGATTTTGTATTAAACCGTACTTTTTCGTTTAAAAAATTTTGCTTATTTCCACCAGTGGCGTGCGTGAAGGTACCATCAATATTTTCTTTTGTGACAATATTTGATACGCCACTGATTTTTTTAAATTTTGATACATGTTTATGCATTTTTGATACAAACTGAAGGAAAGTTGTCTCTGCTATGTTTTTGGAAAAAAAACAGTAGTTTTAAGGATAACTCTGACGTAGTACGGATATAATCTAAACAAAATTAATTTACTAATTAAATAAGTATAAAACATGTTATGAATTATTTATAAGTACTACAAATAGTTTATTTAAAATTTTTTCTAATATAAGTAACTTATTTCTGAATCTAAATTTAAACACAAATTAAACTGGATTTAGAGAAACTGTTGAAAGTAGCCACCTTCTGCTAAAGCATCTAGCCGTCTTCCTATTGAATTTCTAACATGTTCAAAAAATTTCTGGGGTGTTTTTAATATTTTTGCAAGCCATAATTATCCGGTTTCTAAGATCTTCCTCGTTTTCAACTCGAGTTTCGTAAACTAAAGATTTTCAATGGCCCCAGAAATAAAAACCCAATAAGTATACCTACTTAAATCTGGGGTCCTTGGCGGTGACGGTTGATTAGGTAGAGCAACGCCTCTACCGATCTATCGATTTTCGTATACAGCATTTAGATATTCTCTGGCTGTGGCACTAAAATGGGTGGGAGCTCCGTCATGCATATAAAACAACTGGTTTCGCTAAGCTAATAGCAAGTCTTCCAATAAAATTGGCAGCTTATTTTCTAGAAAATTGCGATAAGTTTGGCCATCATACCGCTGGGGAAGAAAGAAAGGAACTATAAGTTTATTACCAACTATTCTTGCCCATACATTTAACGAAAATTGATACTGAAAAAGTTTTTTGCTAATAGCGTGTTAATATTCTTGACTCCAAACGTGATTGTTATGAAAGTTTGTTATGTCATTCTTAGAAAAATTAGCTTAATCGGTAAAAAAAAAATTATCTAAAATTGTGGATTTCTGGCCAACCTTTCCAAAAACCATTGACAAAAATTAACGCTTTGAAGAAAATCACGTGGTAAAAGGGCCTGAACTCGTTGTATATGGTAAGGATACATTTGATGATCGTCAAGAATCCTCAAAATGGTTTGTTGATTAGCGTTTACCTTATGCGCAATTTTTCGAGTACTTGCTTCTGGATCTTCCTCAATTCTATTTCGCTTCTTCTAATTGTGGTGTTCCTACTGTCCTTTGCCTGCCGGGAATATCAGAAACTCTTGCGAAACTTCCTGTTTCTGATGGAGCTCTGAGCACACGGTGCTATACGATTTGGATACCTTGCCTAAAAAATACGTCTTGTTTCGTATACATTTCCATCAGCAAGAGCATAGACAAAATTAATATCTGCTAATGGGCACTGTTTTGTGAATCAGCTATAACTTTAAAACTTTTGGATCGATAAACAAATCACAAAAACGACGCACTAAAGCATTAAATAATTTTTCTGTTGTTTAATTTTGTGACAATTCCACAATTATTTACATAGTCTGTGACATAAGCCTATTTAAAAAAAAAAGTCGAATCACCAATGTCTTTTACAAATTTACAAATTAAAAAAAAAAAAACATTCTTTTTCTTAGTTATCTTAACACCCTGTATCTTAGAGGGTAAGCATTTTAGGGCATATGCCCATATGAACTTTTCATCTTAAAATGATGTCAGCAATCATATCCTAGATTTTCTTCGTGTACTTACGGATCACCCTGTATAGCCTAGATAATATGTTCCACATAATGTATTTTTTCCACTACTAACCTATAACATCGCCATTATTGGCCGATTATTAACGTTAGAAATCGTTTTTCTCTACCTTATAAGTTATTATTGACCATGGTCAATAATAAGGCATTGAAATCCATTATTGACCGATCTTCAAGAATCTATTTGAACGCAGGTAACTTGATTTTTTGATTCTACAACATGAATTCATAAACATGAATAACCTGAAAGGTGATTTCTTGCGGTTAGGCAACCAGATAATTATTAATACATATTAGCTTATTAAAGATGCTTGATATTGTAAAATATCGATACAATCAATAACAAATATAAGGAATAAGAGACAATAATTCGCCATTTGCTGATACCTTATACAATAAGGATTAACCAAATTATGCTAAAACAGCTATTCTCTGGGCTACATGCCCCAACGAGCGCTGAATTAAATAGCACAATTTGGCGTATTTTGACTTACACTGTTAGTACTAAAATACAGACTCAGATTGCAGAAACTACCGGGAAAGAAAAGAATGAATCTTTATTTCCAATGATAGGTTGCTACGCTGCTCGTTGGGGCATGTAGCCCAGAGAATAGCTGTTTTAGCATAATTTGGTTAATCCTTATTGTATAAGGTATCAGCAAGTGGCTTGAGAACAAAGTTCTCACATGTATACATATTTATATGTCATATTATGATTACCACTTGCCAAGTAGTATTCTATTACTATTTATTGTGTTATAGTACCATACGGTATCTTTCACATCAGATTGCTAGAAACTGTTGGAGGATGGCGCCACCTGTATTGTACTGCCTAGGCAGAACAATATTGTGGCTATAGGGTGTTTCAATTTTCCAATGGTAGGTGTGCTCGCTTGTCATGCTTGCCCTGTACTGACGAGAACCAAAGAGTTCGAAACCGGTCTACAGGTAGCAGCAGCGTAGCAACCTATCATTGGAAATAAAGATTCATTCTTTTCTTTCCCGGTAGTTTCTGCAATCTGAGTCTGTATTTTAGTACTAACAGTGTTAGTCAAAATACGCCAAATTGTGCTATTTAATTCAGCGCTCGTTGGGGCATGTAGCCCAGAGAATAGCTGTTTTAGCATAATTTGGTTAATCCTTATTGTATAAGGTATCAGCAAGTGGCTTGAGAACAAAGTTCTCACATGTATACATATTTATATGTCATATTATGATTACCACTTGCCAAGTAGTATTCTCTTATAATATATAATATTAACCACGGTTTAGACATCTTATAGCTCTCGCGTCTTATCTTCTCCTCGTGATTTAAACTTGCCGCTCGGGCAATAAAAACCTTGGTTAATAATATACTATTTCACAGAAAAATATTATGCTTCTCCAAAAAATAAAATAAAGGCTAAGTATGGCGATATTGTATACACTTACCTTATTACTTAAAATCAAGTGACGTAATCGAATACCTACTTTCGAAGTCCCTACAATCAATTAATATTTTTGAAGCATTGAAGGAGTCGCATTGATATTATCTTTAAAAAATGCAAAGTGCTCTTACTTAGCGATTATTCGAAATCAAAATATATTAATTCGTTTTCGAGATATAAGTCCTCGAAGTTTTAAGTGAGAAACGCTGATATAAATTAAAGATGTCACATAAAAACTATCAAAGTTAAGGAAAGTTGTAATTACTGAGAAAAATTTTTGGTTTTAGACATGCACATATGTACATATCTGTTAATTATAAGTATTTAGTGTAGGTATTTTGAAACAAAATTAAAAAGTCCCGAGTCATAAGCAGTATGATCCAAAGCATCTAAATAAACTATAACAAAATCTAATCACTTACGTAATCCGCTAAAGATTTCATTCCTCTGGGGAATCTGGTTCTGTCAGGTACTAGTTCGCCGTATTGGTTTCTTTCTTTCTCTAACCAACAGTCATCGACGTTTATGTATTCGTAACCCACATTGGCATAACCTTCGCTTACAACGATATCCGCCATTGTTCTGAATAGATTTTCACTGAAAATGAGAAAATATACGTTACCTAATAAATATTATTATTAATTGAAGTAAAAATGTATTAAATAACAGAGAAATTTTAATACGTTCACAAGCACTTTTTTTTTTATTGGAGAGGAATATACAGTTGTTTTTGTTTCTCTCTTTATATATTTCCTTATAACTTATATAGCAATATAAATAGTTTTCTATAAACATTACTTAATATTAGGTCAATATACAGGATGTTTCCTAAGTACGGTACGTAACTTAAGAGGGTGATTCCTTATAATTTATATATATGAACATGTATTAGAAGCTGCCCCATTCTTAATATACAGGGTGTGCCATATACATTTCAATTATGGCCTAGCAAATGGAAATACTGGAGAAGCTCGGCAAATTTATAAGGAACGTTATCCGAACAGAGTACTGCCATGTGCTAAAACATTTAGACAGCTCCATGCAAGATTGAGTGAGACTAGGAGTTTTAAACGTAGTACGGAACTTCCTGAAAGATCTGCAACAGTAACGACGCCTGAGTTAGAAGAGGCTATACTTCGAGAGATAGAAGATGATTCTTCAACTAATGCCAGAAAGGTAGCAGTGCAAGCCAAAAATTTAATTTAATTTAATTTTAAAAAAACGCTTTTAACAAATGTTCAAATGACCCCCATTTTATACAGATACATTTCTACCACCTTTAGTAACTTAAAATTATGAAAGTGTGATAGACTGAACTAATACCCATCTGAGTTTTAGCATTTGGTGTAACTAAAGTTGGCAATTTTTTTTTATTTAACGAAATATGGTGGATATACCTATATGATTTTTTTAAAATTTATTTCATGTTGAACTAATATCTTCATTGGCAAATCTCTAATCATATCGACTAATAAGCAAAATAATAACGAAATAGATTTAATTATTATAGGTTTTATTAATATTAAAAACACAATTATTATAAATGTTTGTGCGCTGGTGGTTTGAATCTGGGTACTTTCTGTTTTATTTTGCATTGTGCTCTGATCGTGATTAAACTTGCTAGTACTTGATGAAATTCTCCTCATGGATTCAATCATCTAATGATGATGTTTAACGTCCAATTGTAAGTAAGGTTTGATTGACACTATTACTGTGTAATTTTAATGAGCTGTTGTTCACCAACTCCTTCCTTGGGCCAATTTCGAAACAGCTGCTGCTCTTGCAGAATGATTAGTTATTTTTACTTTTTTAGTGTCAATTCCTACATCAGAGGCTGCTGATTTAAACCATGAAGATACAATGTTCTTACCAACTGGGCTATTCTTGTACCATCCTTTCGAATTGGGTTGACTCCAGTATGGGTTTGGTGGTAAGAATAATCTGTCGGTTTGAATAAGATTTCCCCTTTTTCCATCAACTTCTTAAACAAACGAACCGGACACATTTGTGGATTGTCGAAATTTGTAATCAACCACTTACTATCCGACAGTTTTTTAGAACCACCTTGTGTGGTTTTAGAGAATATTGGATTATATTCTATCCGACCTTTTGGGTTTCCGAAATTATCAGTTTTTAGTATTGAAAATACTTATGGGCGCGCTTATATGGGAATAGTCGACGGGCGACATGCAGAAGAAAACGACATGCAGCGGCGCGCGGCGGCAGTCGGCAGTGGGATATCATCTGTCTTTGATTCTAGTCGCAATGTTACGGGCTCGAGACTGCTTAGCGTATCTAATATGAATGAACTTTAAAATTATTTAATCGGTGACAAATTTGTCTAATAAATAAACATACATAGTTTGGGTGTTTAATAGTTTTCAAATTGGTATAATATAAAATAAATAAAATTTTGTAAAGGGGTAGGAAGTACTATTATACTGGTGACTGGATCGTATAGTAATTATTTTACTATTTTAGATGACGGGATTTTGTCAAAAAACGGAAATTTTATAGGTAAGGGATGGCCAGTTTCCAAGGTTTATAGATGAAATATCCATTATAAATATCCGTAAATCAGGTCAAAAACTGTAGTATTCCAAATGAGATTAAAAATACTAAAGTCGAAATTGTACCCATTTGTAACATCATAAAAGACAAGTGACACATAATTTTTTTTTCAATTAATGCGATTTAAAGCAATTTTAAAGTTTTACTCAAATGGAGCGCGAAGAGGTATTGTTGGCCTTTCTGGCCCGCATAGAAGTATATTAGTAAAATGTTTACATTTTTCATAGGTACTTTAAGAATATTAAAATGCGTTTATTTTATATTTGTTTTTCTGATTTTTTCATCTTAATTGAAGGGTATTTTGCAAAAACAGCCAATGTAATTTTTTAATAATTTGCTTAAAATGGCTTGAATAATGGGTTGTTATTGCCAAACAAGGTAATTTTTCAAAGGTATCATTTAGCTCACTATGGCAGCTGTTGCTACAATAATAATTAACCAGGATAATATGGCAATGCGATTGAGATGCTGCAAACAGCACCAGTTTTAAAAAAATTAAATTGGTTGTTTTGGCAAAATACCAATTGAAGGTTAATGTTGACACAAATCAAAATCTTGATAATAGTAACGAGTAATTAGATTTAAACATCAGAAGGTATAAGTCGTGTCTGGCATTATTTTATTTAACTTTTGCAATTTTGCATTCTCCTTGATATTCAAAAAAAAAAAATTATGTATCAGTAGCATACATTGTATGGTTCTCATTACGTTGAATTTCCTGTCGCCAGCTTGGCGATTCACCACTCGGTATAAGATGCTGCCAAATAACAAATTAAGATAAACTTAGTAAACAGTATATTATTATTACCTATATTGGAAGGGATTTTTATCACATCACATAGAAAAACATTAAAATGTAAAAGTTGTATCGGGTATTTTCAATACATAGGATGGTTGCGTAAGATGCAATATCTGTGAATTTTTCTTTGAAGTATTGGATACACGAAGAATATCCTTCCCCTCCTCTCCATGTCAGCTCATGTGAAACTATGTGAAAAAATTTACGCTGCAATCCATCTGGATTATTTTCATCCCACATTTCAATAATTTATTTGTATTCCTCACTGGTTAAGGCTGAAGCACTCACTTTTCTTTTTAATGGGTCCATCTGTAATGTTTTGCACTTAGCATCGCGTGCAGCTCTGGCGGTCGCAAATTCCACATCAGAAAACGGATTAAATTTTATTTTTGATTTTTTGTGATAAATTTCTTGTAACTGCTTAGCAGTGGAGTTCCACATCACTTTGACCGCACTTTCCTTGTAATCTTCAAAATTTTTCTTTTTCATATTTAATGCGTAGTCCTCCAGTATAGTAGCCACCTGTATTACACTCATACACTCATGAATATTAAACAACTTTTCGTTATAAAATTCAACAAACTGTTTCCATACACTTGATTTTGATTTTCGGGTGTTATCTGGTGTTATATTTTGAATTTATTGTCTAATTACTTGTTGATATTCTTTACCAAATCGCGACATTTCGCTATACACTTATTAAACTCGACGTACAGACGTTTTAAACTAGTAATTATGAAGCTTTGTGACAGACCGGTTAAACAAAAATGACAAACCAACATATGTCAAAAACAACAATACCCTGGCCAACTTGACAAGCAGTGAAATTAATTTAAAATGTCAGGTTGGATTAATAATTTTTTTCCAAATTATGGTGTGAAGTGGTGTGAAATTTTCTTACCGAATCCCACGCAAGCTTAAATTATTCCTGGAAATTTTCTTTCGGGCAGGAATATTTTAAGAAAATTATCCCTCGTCGCCTCGCAATTTCAACCTAGATTTGGTTCGATATATCGTCCACTTCTAATTGTGATCTGAACCAAGCCCTACGTTTTTCAGTTCAAGCCCCCTTGGATGAAAACAATTTTTGCGCGCAAGGTGTTAGGAAACCAACCAATTTGCAAGTTGATTAGTGAAGATGACATAGATTACAATTCTATCCGAATATTAACTGAGGTCTGGCCTATCATCTCTCAACTTTTCTCGTGGTAATGTTGGCCTTGTCCCCTTCATTAGGTTTGTAAAAACAGATAATCACCTTAAATGTTTTTGTAGTTTGACCTTTTAATTGTACCAATTCTATACAGGGTGTCTCAAAACTCAGTATCAAGATTTTAGGGGCGTATTTGCCAGGTCAAAAGAAGCCTTTTTTTTCCTATAAGCATGTGTCCGCAAACGCTTCGTCACCGATCTACAGAGTGTTAAATTTTCAAAAAAATTTTATTTTTTCCTTCATAGCTCTTTTAGTTTTTGAGATATTAAGATAAAATTTAAAACATAGATTACGCTTTAGGGCTTACATCATCTAGTATACCGAGTGATTGTAAGAATCTACAGGGAGATATTTTTTCAGGGGTCATGCTCCCTTTTCTCCGCATAAACTTTTTTATAGTGCGCTGCTGGCGGATTCTGAAATATGCAGTACATTCTTTGTTTTGTTTATAAACTTTTTTTATCTCTTATAATTTTTATGCATCTAAGATCGTTATCGAGAAAAAAATTTAAACAAATTTTTGTAATTAGCTACATTTAATTAACATTTATAACAACAGGGGGGAATAAATACCACAATGAAAACAAAAGACGCTATACTTATTTGTTATAAGATTATTTAAACATTACCTCAAAAATAAGAAACTTAATCAACTTTGACTTTTTATAAAAGATGCTGGAAATGCCCTCCTCTTTCTGCGATACAACCCTCTACTCTTCTTCTCATAGACTGCCGTACGCGTTCTAATATTCCGGGATTATTTCTTACCGTTTGAAAGGCATCCATAATTCGTCCAGTTAGAACTTCGATGGAAGGCACTGGTCCTGCATCATAAACTAGACTCTTTACATGCCCCCATAAAAAGAAGTCCAGCGAGTTGCAATCTGGGGACCGTGGGGGCCAAGCAATTGGACCTGCTCTGCCAATCCACCGATTGGGAAACACTGTGTCTAAATAATCGCGGACGGTGACTCGAAAATGAGGGGGGGCCCCATCGTGCATAAACCACATTTGTTGACGAACGTGTAAAGGCACATCCTCCATTAATGCAGGCAATTCATTCTGTAGGAAGTTTGAATATGTGTCACCATTTAAAATTCGCGGTAAAATAAAAGGACCAATTAAAGTATCTCCTACTATTCCTGCCCATATGTTTACGCTAAACTGTTCCTGGTGTCGAGATTCTCTGATCATGTGTGGATTTTCTAGTGCCCAAATATGAACATTGTGGTAATTCACTACTCCGTCGCGTGTAAATTGAGCCTCGTCGGTAAAAAGGATACGAGATAAAAATTCAGGATCCACAGTACACTTGCGCAGTATCCATCTGGAGAACTGCAAGCGCTGTGGAAAGTCTCGAGGAAGCAAACCTTGGACGCGCTGAATATGATATGGGTATAGCATGTTTTCGTGTAAAACCCTCCAGACAGTTGAACGGGAAACATCCAAATGCCGTGCTATTTGTCGAGTACTCATACCAGGGTTTTCGTCGATAACATTTAAAATCTCTTCATCAACTGCTGGGTTGCGTGCTTGTCTTGGTCTACCAGTATCGTGCATTGGAGTCTGAAATCTGCCGTATTCCCGAAGGTGTTGATGGGAATTTATAAAAGTTCTGTAGTTGGGAAGCCGGCGATTAGGAAATCTTAGCGCGTACAACCTCTGAGCATTAAGCCCGTTACCATTAGCCAGACCATAAACGAAATGGATGTCAGCCAGATGTTCAAATGAATATGGTCCATGTTCCATTTTAATGTTAAACAAATCAAAAAATATACGATAAGTTATAAACCAACTTTTAAATAATGTCAAATGCATAAACCAACTTTTAAATAATGTCAAATGCTTCAAAATAAGCGTAAACGTCAAAATGAAAATAGCAGTCAAAGCCCACTAATTGTTTTTTTTATTGTTTCATTGAAAAATTTCAATTAAATATGGCGAATTACAAAAATTTGTTTAAATTTTTTTCTCGATAACGATCTTAGATGCATAAAAATTATAAGAGATAAAAAAGTTTATAAACAAAACAAAGAATGCACTGCATATTTCAGAATCCGCCAGCAGCGCACTATAAAAAAGTTTATGCGGAGAAAAGGGAGCATGACCCCTGAAAAAATATCTCCCTGTAGATTCTTACAATCACTCGGTATACTAGATGATGTAAGCCCTAAAGCGTAATCTATGTTTTAAATTTTATCTTAATATCTCAAAAACTAAAAGAGCTATGAAGGAAAAAATAAAATTTTTTTGAAAATTTAACACTCTGTAGATCGGTGACGAAGCGTTTGCGGACACATGCTTATAGGAAAAAAAAGGCTTATTTTGACCTGGCAAATACGCCCCTAAAATCTTGATACTGAGTTTTGAGACACCCTGTATAAAAAAAGGCATTTAAGAAAAATTAATTCTATTGTTTGGTACTTAAGCAACAGATTATTTTGAATAAATTATTATTTGAAAGCAATTGGATATCGTTAAAGATCTTCAGTGCTTTTTAGTTACTGAACCATCAATTTAATAATTGAATAATTATATACAGAGTGATTCACGGTCTATAGTATGTTAGATATATGTGGAAAACGGGCAATAGAGCCGTTTTGAAAATTTGACTTGTGATATAACCGCTCATGCTCTATCCACCTAAAATATTTTCGGTATTCCAGTATTGCTGCTTCTGCCGAAAAGAAGTTGCAAATTGGTTATTTTAAAATCACCTTTTACTTCTAATAATGTCTTCCTAATAATGTCCTATACCTATCTCTTACTGTTTCCGAGATAAAGAATAATTTCTGTTCAATATTGCACAAACCATGACCTTATTTAAAAATTTGTAAATCCTCGCTCCAAATTCACGGAGAGTTAAAATTATTTTTATTGCTCTTACTGTATATGTACAGAGTGAGTAGCTAGAAACGGAGAGAACGAGATCAGGTGGTGCTGGTGGTGCTGGTGGTGCAACTAACCCAGGTGGTGCAGGTGGTGCGTTTTACGATCTAACCCAAGTGGTTCGGTGGTGCGTTTTATGATCTAACCCGGGTGGTTCGGTGGTGCGTTTTATAACCTAACCCGGGTGGTTCGGTGGTGCTGTTTACAAAATAACCCGAAATTAAACCCGACTTTTTACGACCTAACCCGGATGCTTTCATGAGGCGGCTTCTTATCTAACCCTAACTTGAACCTGAATATTTATGAACTGACCCGAGATAAAACCCGACTTTTTACAACCTAACCCGGATGCTTTCATGAGGCGGCTTCTCATCTAACCCTAATTTGAACCTGAATATTTATGATCTGACCCGAGATAAAACCCGACTTTTTATGATTTAACCTTAGTTGAAACGCCGCTGCTAAAGCGGGATAATTAAATCCCAACTTTTTACGATCCGACCTGAGCCATCCTTAAACCAGACTTTTTATTATTTCCCCTTAGTGAAACGCCGCTGCTAAAGCGGGATAATTAAATCCCAATTTTTATAAGCCATCCTTAAACCCAACTTTTTACGATCCGACCTGAGCCATCCTTAAACCAGACTTTTTATTATTTTCCCTTAGTTGAAACGCCGCTGTTAAAGCGCTATAGTAAAAAACATTATTTATATTTTCTATCTTAGTGAAACGCCGCTGGTGGGTAGTAAAGCGAAATAAAACCCTAATTTATATGGTCTAACAAGATAAGTATATTAAGGCGGCACATTTGTCACCCCGCAATAATTATTTATACCTAAATAACCCTCTCAAACCCTCTGCCGACTCGATTTAAAAAGAAAGGGACATAAACCTTTATTTATTTTTCCGAAGGACCCTCATTAAAATTCAGTAGCATATCTAATAATTGATTCCAATTTTTGCACCACTTATATAAAATACAATAAAATAATTACCATCTAGAACCATTAACTAGAGATTTCTTTGTACTGGAAATGGATAAATTATAGGACTATCTTGTAATGAGAACAGAGTAATAAAAAGTAAATAAAACTTAAATACGTATAAAATACCAAGCAGGTATAGGTACTATACAACTTGTGTTCGCCATCAGGTAAAAGCCCTCATAATGCTTTTATAAAAATTTCGGATAATATCATAATATAAGTAAATAGGCTACAATTTCAGGAAAAAAGTAAAAAAAATTAATTCACAGTGTAAAATTGTAGTTAAATGGATTGTAAATACGAAATAATATAAAAAGCTACCTTTTGTTTGCGATGATGTATGCACAATAACTCTATATTATTCGGTCCTTAAACTGAAAATACCCACTAGATAGGTATCATAAGCTGTATTTGTCATCAGGTAGAACCCCCAATAAAATTATGAATATCAGGCGTAGGCAACAATAAGCAAATCACGTTGGTTTTTTAATTATTATTAATCTGGCTAACTTAAGAAACTCACAATATAACGACCATCCAAAAAAAAATCATAATACATTACTGGGTGTGAAAGCAATTGCGCTGCAAAATATAGTGTATACCAACTCTGAGGTAGTTAATTAAAATCCCAATTAGCGCTAAAAAAAAAATCAATTAGATATTTACTTAAGATATTTTAATAAAAAAATTCAACATTATTAGCGCCACCTATCCGTTTATGGAACCTACATATAGGCTTAACAAGAATGACAAACTTTGGGAATATTATTTTACATGATTCTCTCGATTATCGCATCGCTATCACATTTCAATATTCTTGGCAACATTTAAGTTTTAAAATTAGCACAATATCAAATCCTTTACAATGAATTAAACAAACACATACATAATTTTAAAATCTCATAATAAGAATATAAACTAAAATTATAATGCGTAGCAGGTCCAAAATCTAACAAGTTTCGACTAGTCAAATGACGTCAGTTTACATCTCCGAAGAATACCCAACTCTCGAACCATAAAAAATGGTCAAACTTTGTCGGCAAATACCCTTCTATGATGCAGGGGAAGGACAGGTAACTCGAGATGTTTATAAAGAAACGTTAAAGAACATTATTTGCTTATTTCTAGACTCTTAAAAATTACATGCAATCGAACAATAAATGTTTTCATCATGTATATTTATGAGTAACACATTACCTTCGACATACATAAATTCAAATTGATAATTACTCGCCTTAGTACTTTTTTAGAAGCTTGAATCTTTGCATATAACCGTCTGAGGATACCCAAACTTCCCCTAACATATTTCTCCGCAACCGGGGAAAAAGAGGTAGAAAAAGTAAAATAACAACTCCAAGTGTCTTTGCGAACAATCGGCAATAAAATAGAGTATTTCAGTTTTTAATTTTTCGTAAATAAAAGCTGGTTAGATTAATAGTCTCTGTGAATATAATAACATAAACAAAGTGATATGCCGTAAATTTAGGAGTACAGTATAAATTATGCCTCTATTAAAATATACCGCAATAACTAACTACCAAAGGATTTTTGATATTTTGAATATATTTGATGCTCATAGCATTATCACATTTCCAAAGGCTCTAAATTTTAGAAAAATGTTCTAATAGAATATGTCTATCAATATAAAGTAAAGGTATTGTTAGGTTTTTTTAAAAAATACGACCTACAACAGTCTCTGCTACAGCATGGCTGACTCTGTAGAAACTTCTGTGAAACCATAATAATTATATCAATAATCGAGTTGTCGTTATGATAATATTTTCCTCCAATATCCGACTCCACTATCCATAAAAGTTATGTTA
The DNA here is from genome assembly GCA_963920685.1 of Polydrusus tereticollis. Classification (NCBI taxonomy): domain Eukaryota; kingdom Metazoa; phylum Arthropoda; class Insecta; order Coleoptera; family Curculionidae; genus Polydrusus; species Polydrusus tereticollis. The sequence goes on along the minus strand of OY987331.1, from coordinate 106,090,052 downwards.
GGAAATTCATAATTGAGCGCATTGTAATTTTTTAAAAAGAAATTCACTTCACACACAAAGATGTAGCCATTCAATCCATGAAAATAATGCAAGTCAGTATGCGTATGTTATGGCTAACTGTTTAAATGTCTATTCCTTCCACGTTTATCGGAAGAAATACTTTTTTTATACTAGTATTTTAGTTGAAAATAAGATCATAAATCATCTATACAAAACAAGCGTCCCTTATGGATTTGAACGAAAATCATAGATTCGACTATTTTCATGAAAAATAAATCTAAGTACGGAATAATGCAGGAAGATTATCTATTTTCTTGGTTTAGAAAGTGATGTAGTTAAGATTTATAACTTAGGAATAAATAAATTATTATTAATCTTTTCGACCTATTTCTCTTGCATATTTAATTTCTTTGATAGTAAGAACTAATCTTTTTATTTTACAAAGTAAAAAAAAGCTAAAGATCGGCGTTGACAGTCAGGTATAAGAACTGATTTAACACGATGGTTTTTGTACAAACGTTCACATACAATTGTATGCTTTTTAACCGATTGTGTCGGAAAAAATGACGATTTATAGATTAGATATTTAGACGAAGAGCTAACCTTCTCAATAAAGTATTGATTATTGCCCTGCTAGCTAGACAACACTTTTTATGTTAGTCAAAAAAAAATTTTTTTTTTCGGACGCTATTACAGATTTCATCGTTAACTAACAAACATTAAGACCAAAAAATTAGCGTGCAAGATGAAATGTATAGGTTCACTTCATTTCTACATTATTTTACAACTCTCAATCGCATTAAAAACAAGATCGAATAAAAAACAACTTATGACATATGGACGAAAAATGTTTTTCGGGCTATTTAGGTTAGCGACCGCATTACGTCTGAAATACTACATTTTTCGAGCTTATAACATAATTTACTATTTTAACGTTAAAATAGGGGAAATGACGTATCGAAATGCATACTTTTTTTTTTGTCGGTCACGAGATTATAGTTTCTTTTAAAATGAACTCTAATATTTACAACACAAATTATACTTTAAGCCACATTAGTTTAAAACTCGTCTGTCGCTTTCCCTCTATTGTGAGTTTGATTAAAGTATAGCGTAGTATATATTTAGATGAATTTCGCAAATGTTGAATACTTTCAAAACTGAAAAAGCCGCCCTTTGCAATAAATATCTCCGTAGAGTTAGGTACCCTGCAGATTAAGGGTATTTCAGCGGATAATCATATACAAATTCAAAGATTTTGTCTATTTTAATGGATTAACAAACAATATCTATAGGATGACTTTACTGATAAAAAAAAAATAACAAAAATCTATAAAGTCTAGGCTCACATGAAATTCCATAAAGAGCAGCTGCATAGCCTTATCACATCAAACTATATTTTTATTTCGTTCTATTGTCAAAAGTCTGTGTTTAGGAGATTATCGTTCATTTTAAAATGAACTCTAATATGTACATCACCATAAACTACCTCTTAAGCCGTCGTAAAAATACACTTTTCGATTTACCTCTATATTGATTTTCTAATATTAAATATCTACAATAGTCGAAATTCGCTCGCTAATACCTATGTATGCAAGGTTTCTTCAAAAAATGACAATTTTGTTGTTTAATGGCTTGAAAAAATGGAAAAAGGAGGTTTTTGCATCCATTTATTTCCAGATGAGTGTTAAAAATACTTATAAAACTCGGTATACCGAAGATCAAGCATTAATGAGAGGGTTGAGTCCTGTTTGCCAAATCCTGATTTATAATTTGACGTTGGCAACGGTACAATTTTTTAACATTTATCATAAGAGGCGTATATTTTTGGGGCTTAGATCTACCAGTTTATCCACGCCCCATTTATTGTTAGTGCTTTAGTAATTTTACTTTCCAATTATTTTTTACCAAAACGCGTAGTTGAAACAGTGTCTATATCAGACGATATAATAAATTTTAAGGATTAATTTGCTTACAAATACACTTCAATTTATTTAGGCTAAAGCAGCCAGACATATACTGGAACTACGAAAACCCTATTACAATTTGGTTGCCTAGAGAAAATTTTGTAAAAAACATAGCTTTCTACACAAATGCTTGCACATTATATACCTATCATTTTAAGATACCTGGCGACATCAATGTAAGCATTGACATAATGACGCAAGATATAGGTAGGTACTAGAATATTCAAGATTTCTATTAACGATACACTTCAGCATACATGCGAGATGTCATTAATGTCTACGGAAGGCAACAGACATACCAGCTATTTTTACATGGGATTCCATAGACTTGAACGCTTCTTGTTTAGAAATATTTGATGTCATCTTGAGGAGTTCCGTATTGAAGCATCAAACCTACCTGCCAAATAATTGACGAAATATGGGATATCATAAAATATGTCCCCCATCGAACTAAATGATCCTATAAACCAGCTTCACAGACCGTAATTTGTGATGCTAACACGATTAATACGCAATAGAACAAGATTAAGAAACAAAATTTAAAGTAGCTCTTTATCACACGAAAATAATTAAATAATTTACGGTTACAGAACAATAATTATTTTAAAAAGCTGTATAACTAAATATATTATGTTATTAGGAATATTCTATCTAAAGTAACAGCTGATCTTAGTCGAAAATGAGATCGTATTATTGATTGTTGAATTCGTTAGGTATGAAATAAAATTAGAGATTTCGTCTATTTTTTCACGATTAAAAAAGAATACCTCTATTTAGCTAAAAATGAAACGATTACAGTGATAGATTAATTCACTTTACCAAGCATGTAAACTACTAATTTTGCAATAAATATCTTCTATATTTCTAGGTAGGTTTACTCGAAAATGTTGGGCTATTTTCATCAAAAATCCCGATACGAAATTGAAAAATTTGCCTATTTTTGTCGGTTTACAAAGTGATAGTGGAATATTGGTTTGATCAAAGAACAATAATTATTTTAAAAATGTTGTATAATTAACTAAATGTCGGTGTTATCAGGCAGGCAAGAAGTTATTTATCTGAATCTTATTTGTACCATTAGCGTTTATATACAAATGTTAGTGGTTTTCAAAAATTGATATCTCGGAAATTATTAGGTTTAGACTTATAATACGCTTATTAAAAAATAATGACTACTTTATGCAAAATTAAAAAATATTATAAGATGTAGGGTATCCCAGTAACTTAACCAAAGATTCTCGGTCTTCGTAAAGCTTTATACGTTTCTTCAGCGTACCAAACATTCACTTTTTTTAAATATTGACATCGGGTTAGGATTCTGAACATAGGATTAACATCACTCCAATAGTGAACATGTTGCGTTGTCACAGTTCCATTCGTCGAAAAGTAAACAAAACCGTTTGAGCTACGTGGGGAATAAATAAAGTTGGCTTGTTGAAAAATTTTAATATTTATTAAGGTAAAAGACTATAAATATATCGATACAACACTTTGGCATTTCTAATACTACAAACATGAATATCTAAAATGTGATATTTACAACTATCAACTCTCTCTCCCTTCTCTAATTTTGGTACACCAATGCTGTCTTCTAAGTTTATAATATATGGCGTCCTGCAGTTTAATTCCAAAAATGTTTTAACTAAAAATTCCTCTTTAACACGTCCTTTAACGTAAATAATGTCTGCGTCTATCAGATTGTTGGATATGATATTATGTAGTTCCTTGTAATCGGTATCACCATAATTATAAAGGATACCATGATGATTTCCAAATAGATATTTGACTTGTTTCTTGCAAGCCTTACTTAAGGTGTCGAATGGTTTAACTGGTTTAAAAAAGTAACTTTTCATACTATTCCCATCATAAATAGCCAATTCTTTCGCGTAAAATTCAGGTATGTTAAATCCTTGAATATCGACTACAACGAACTTCATTGTCTGAAGACTCAAATCAAACAAGTATATTTTCATATTTTTATCGCTCTTAAGTTCGATTTCAAAAGCACACCCCCACTTTTCGATAATTTCACAGTCTTAGCACATAGATCCTATATTTTTATTTACGATCAATTCATCTTTATTCGCCAATCGTCTCAAACTAGTCTGCTTTTGAAAGTAATATAGCCTTAGTATTCAGAAAATATTAATAATATCGGAGTCTAAAACATCCTTGACACTAAAAAATCATTGTGTTTCCTAACAAAACCCATCATCTTGTCTATTTAGCTTGCTTTCCTATTGTTTAGCAGGTTAAATAAAATTATTATTTTGCTCTTTTTGTCTGTACTGAATCGTTAGGAGAATACGTTTCTAGTTCTATAAGAGAGACAGTTAAAATTTATGTAAGCAATCAAAAATCCTACACTATGAGCTACTTAGTTAAAATTTCATATTTCCTTCCTGGATCAGGCAAAATTTGTGATGTGTCGGACAAAATTTATAAAAATACGAAAAAAATGCTGGATGCATTTTTAGCGTGACTTTCTATTTAATACCATCTTATTTCAAGCTATAATTCGGTTGTCAAAATGAGAATAAAATAATTTTCCCATGGTTTATGTCATCTTAAAAAAGTCAAAAGGTTATATTCTGTAGAGGGTCAGATACATTCAAATTTAAATATTTTCTCCAAGAAGAATTTTAAGATAGTATTATAGTAAATAAAAATTCTATACCTCCAATATTTCTTGGAAACATATCGTGTTCTAGCGACATAACCCAAAAGTTCCTCTATTCAGAAACGCATCGTACTTTTCTTGTCAATAATTGTCTCATTGTCCCATCCATTACATTATTATAATCTTAAAGCACCTGGTACCAGCATTATCTGTTTTTATGGTTTTCATAAAACATAGCGATTACCGATGAAAATTAAACGAAAACTTAATAAATAACTTTTTTTTTCAACTGAAATAGACTGATTTTCAATGGAAAAATGTTACTTATAACTAAAAATGAATATAAGACATATACGCAATGTAAAAAAAAATAAATAGTATTTATTTGAAAAAAATAATAATTGCCACTCATAATACAAAATTATTAAAGCATCATAAATAAATTAGAATACCTATATGGTTTTTTAAAGCAAGCGTTTATTTCTCTCTTAAAAAGGAAATACAATTTAAAGCATAAAGTAAAAAAATATAATAATTTTGCGACATATTACGCTACTTTGAAGAAAAATTGCGATAATGCAGTTTGTAAGTGAAAACCTTGAAAGTTATGACTTATAGATGGCGGGAAATGTAAGGAAACTAAAAATAGTAATATGGAATGCCAACGGGCTTTTGCCCAAGCTTGGCGAATTTGAGTGTTAAATTTAACACTCAATGGTGGTAGATATAGGACGACACTCAATAGGGTATCTTAACCAATCAGTATATCTGGTAAAAAATATATTTTTGAATGGTTTTTTTACTTTTTGATTAGTGTTAATTCTTCTTATTTATGGGTAGGTACATTTACACCCTAGAAGGATAGGTTCACAATCTGTAAGTTTAATTTACACTCGATAGTGTAAATGTACCTACCCATAAATAAGAAGAATTAACACTAATCAAAAAGTAAAAAAACCATTCAAAAATATATTTTTTACCAGATATACTGATTGGTTAAGATACCCTATTGAGTGTCGTCCTATATCTACCACCATTGAGTGTTAAATTTAACACTCAAATTCGCCAAGCTTGGGCAAAAGCCCGTTGGCATTCCATATTACTATTTTTAGTTTCCTTACATTTCCCGCCATCTATAAGTCATAACTTTCAAGGTTTTCACTTACAAACTGCATTATCGCAAACTTTCTTCAAAGTAGCGTAATATGTCGCAAAATTATTATATTTTTTTACTTTATGCTTTAAATTGTATTTCCTTTTTAAGAGAGAAATAAACGCTTGCTTTAAAAAACCATATAGGTATTCTAATTTATTTATGATGCTTTAATAATTTTGTATTATGAGTGGCAATTATTATTTTTTTCAAATAAATACTATTTATTTTTTTTTACATTGCGTATATGTCTTATATTCATTTTTAGTTATAAGTAACATTTTTCCATTGAAAATCAGTCTATTTCAGTTGAAAAAAAAAGTTATTTATTAAGTTTTCGTTTAATTTTCATCGGTAATCGCTATGTTTTATGAAAACCATAAAAACAGATAATGCTGGTACCAGGTGCTTTAAGATTATAATAATGTAATGGATGGGACAATGAGACAATTATTGACAAGAAAAGTACGATGCGTTTCTGAATAGAGGAACTTTTGGGTTATGTCGCTAGAACACGATATGTTTCCAAGAAATATTGGAGGTATAGAATTTTTATTTACTATAATACTATCTTAAAATTCTTCTTGGAGAAAATATTTAAATTTGAATGTATCTGACCCTCTACAGAATATAACCTTTTGACTTTTTTAAGATGACATAAACCATGGGAAAATTATTTTATTCTCATTTTGACAACCGAATTATAGCTTGAAATAAGATGGTATTAAATAGAAAGTCACGCTAAAAATGCATCCAGCATTTTTTTCGTATTTTTATAAATTTTGTCCGACACATCACAAATTTTGCCTGATCCAGGAAGGAAATATGAAATTTTAACTAAGTAGCTCATAGTGTAGGATTTTTGATTGCTTACATAAATTTTAACTGTCTCTCTTATAGAACTAGAAACGTATTCTCCTAACGATTCAGTACAGACAAAAAGAGCAAAATAATAATTTTATTTAACCTGCTAAACAATAGGAAAGCAAGCTAAATAGACAAGATGATGGGTTTTGTTAGGAAACACAATGATTTTTTAGTGTCAAGGATGTTTTAGACTCCGATATTATTAATATTTTCTGAATACTAAGGCTATATTACTTTCAAAAGCAGACTAGTTTGAGACGATTGGCGAATAAAGATGAATTGATCGTAAATAAAAATATAGGATCTATGTGCTAAGACTGTGAAATTATCGAAAAGTGGGGGTGTGCTTTTGAAATCGAACTTAAGAGCGATAAAAATATGAAAATATACTTGTTTGATTTGAGTCTTCAGACAATGAAGTTCGTTGTAGTCGATATTCAAGGATTTAACATACCTGAATTTTACGCGAAAGAATTGGCTATTTATGATGGGAATAGTATGAAAAGTTACTTTTTTAAACCAGTTAAACCATTCGACACCTTAAGTAAGGCTTGCAAGAAACAAGTCAAATATCTATTTGGAAATCATCATGGTATCCTTTATAATTATGGTGATACCGATTACAAGGAACTACATAATATCATATCCAACAATCTGATAGACGCAGACATTATTTACGTTAAAGGACGTGTTAAAGAGGAATTTTTAGTTAAAACATTTTTGGAATTAAACTGCAGGACGCCATATATTATAAACTTAGAAGACAGCATTGGTGTACCAAAATTAGAGAAGGGAGAGAGAGTTGATAGTTGTAAATATCACATTTTAGATATTCATGTTTGTAGTATTAGAAATGCCAAAGTGTTGTATCGATATATTTATAGTCTTTTACCTTAATAAATATTAAAATTTTTCAACAAGCCAACTTTATTTATTCCCCACGTAGCTCAAACGGTTTTGTTTACTTTTCGACGAATGGAACTGTGACAACGCAACATGTTCACTATTGGAGTGATGTTAATCCTATGTTCAGAATCCTAACCCGATGTCAATATTTAAAAAAAGTGAATGTTTGGTACGCTGAAGAAACGTATAAAGCTTTACGAAGACCGAGAATCTTTGGTTAAGTTACTGGGATACCCTACATCTTATAATATTTTTTAATTTTGCATAAAGTAGTCATTATTTTTTAATAAGCGTATTATAAGTCTAAACCTAATAATTTCCGAGATATCAATTTTTGAAAACCACTAACATTTGTATATAAACGCTAATGGTACAAATAAGATTCAGATAAATAACTTCTTGCCTGCCTGATAACACCGACATTTAGTTAATTATACAACATTTTTAAAATAATTATTGTTCTTTGATCAAACCAATATTCCACTATCACTTTGTAAACCGACAAAAATAGGCAAATTTTTCAATTTCGTATCGGGATTTTTGATGAAAATAGCCCAACATTTTCGAGTAAACCTACCTAGAAATATAGAAGATATTTATTGCAAAATTAGTAGTTTACATGCTTGGTAAAGTGAATTAATCTACCACTGTAATCGTTTCATTTTTAGCTAAATAGAGGTATTCTTTTTTAATCGTGAAAAAATAGACGAAATCTCTAATTTTATTTCATACCTAACGAATTCAACAATCAATAATACGATCTCATTTTCGACTAAGATCAGCTGTTACTTTAGATAGAATATTCCTAATAACATAATATATTTAGTTATACAGCTTTTTAAAATAATTATTGTTCTGTAACCGTAAATTATTTAATTATTTTCGTGTGATAAAGAGCTACTTTAAATTTTGTTTCTTAATCTTGTTCTATTGCGTATTAATCGTGTTAGCATCACAAATTACGGTCTGTGAAGCTGGTTTATAGGATCATTTAGTTCGATGGGGGACATATTTTATGATATCCCATATTTCGTCAATTATTTGGCAGGTAGGTTTGATGCTTCAATACGGAACTCCTCAAGATGACATCAAATATTTCTAAACAAGAAGCGTTCAAGTCTATGGAATCCCATGTAAAAATAGCTGGTATGTCTGTTGCCTTCCGTAGACATTAATGACATCTCGCATGTATGCTGAAGTGTATCGTTAATAGAAATCTTGAATATTCTAGTACCTACCTATATCTTGCGTCATTATGTCAATGCTTACATTGATGTCGCCAGGTATCTTAAAATGATAGGTATATAATGTGCAAGCATTTGTGTAGAAAGCTATGTTTTTTACAAAATTTTCTCTAGGCAACCAAATTGTAATAGGGTTTTCGTAGTTCCAGTATATGTCTGGCTGCTTTAGCCTAAATAAATTGAAGTGTATTTGTAAGCAAATTAATCCTTAAAATTTATTATATCGTCTGATATAGACACTGTTTCAACTACGCGTTTTGGTAAAAAATAATTGGAAAGTAAAATTACTAAAGCACTAACAATAAATGGGGCGTGGATAAACTGGTAGATCTAAGCCCCAAAAATATACGCCTCTTATGATAAATGTTAAAAAATTGTACCGTTGCCAACGTCAAATTATAAATCAGGATTTGGCAAACAGGACTCAACCCTCTCATTAATGCTTGATCTTCGGTATACCGAGTTTTATAAGTATTTTTAACACTCATCTGGAAATAAATGGATGCAAAAACCTCCTTTTTCCATTTTTTCAAGCCATTAAACAACAAAATTGTCATTTTTTGAAGAAACCTTGCATACATAGGTATTAGCGAGCGAATTTCGACTATTGTAGATATTTAATATTAGAAAATCAATATAGAGGTAAATCGAAAAGTGTATTTTTACGACGGCTTAAGAGGTAGTTTATGGTGATGTACATATTAGAGTTCATTTTAAAATGAACGATAATCTCCTAAACACAGACTTTTGACAATAGAACGAAATAAAAATATAGTTTGATGTGATAAGGCTATGCAGCTGCTCTTTATGGAATTTCATGTGAGCCTAGACTTTATAGATTTTTGTTATTTTTTTTTTATCAGTAAAGTCATCCTATAGATATTGTTTGTTAATCCATTAAAATAGACAAAATCTTTGAATTTGTATATGATTATCCGCTGAAATACCCTTAATCTGCAGGGTACCTAACTCTACGGAGATATTTATTGCAAAGGGCGGCTTTTTCAGTTTTGAAAGTATTCAACATTTGCGAAATTCATCTAAATATATACTACGCTATACTTTAATCAAACTCACAATAGAGGGAAAGCGACAGACGAGTTTTAAACTAATGTGGCTTAAAGTATAATTTGTGTTGTAAATATTAGAGTTCATTTTAAAAGAAACTATAATCTCGTGACCGACAAAAAAAAAAGTATGCATTTCGATACGTCATTTCCCCTATTTTAACGTTAAAATAGTAAATTATGTTATAAGCTCGAAAAATGTAGTATTTCAGACGTAATGCGGTCGCTAACCTAAATAGCCCGAAAAACATTTTTCGTCCATATGTCATAAGTTGTTTTTTATTCGATCTTGTTTTTAATGCGATTGAGAGTTGTAAAATAATGTAGAAATGAAGTGAACCTATACATTTCATCTTGCACGCTAATTTTTTGGTCTTAATGTTTGTTAGTTAACGATGAAATCTGTAATAGCGTCCGAAAAAAAAAATTTTTTTTTGACTAACATAAAAAGTGTTGTCTAGCTAGCAGGGCAATAATCAATACTTTATTGAGAAGGTTAGCTCTTCGTCTAAATATCTAATCTATAAATCGTCATTTTTTCCGACACAATCGGTTAAAAAGCATACAATTGTATGTGAACGTTTGTACAAAAACCATCGTGTTAAATCAGTTCTTATACCTGACTGTCAACGCCGATCTTTAGCTTTTTTTTACTTTGTAAAATAAAAAGATTAGTTCTTACTATCAAAGAAATTAAATATGCAAGAGAAATAGGTCGAAAAGATTAATAATAATTTATTTATTCCTAAGTTATAAATCTTAACTACATCACTTTCTAAACCAAGAAAATAGATAATCTTCCTGCATTATTCCGTACTTAGATTTATTTTTCATGAAAATAGTCGAATCTATGATTTTCGTTCAAATCCATAAGGGACGCTTGTTTTGTATAGATGATTTATGATCTTATTTTCAACTAAAATACTAGTATAAAAAAAGTATTTCTTCCGATAAACGTGGAAGGAATAGACATTTAAACAGTTAGCCATAACATACGCATACTGACTTGCATTATTTTCATGGATTGAATGGCTACATCTTTGTGTGTGAAGTGAATTCCTTTTTAAAAAATTACAATGCGCTCAATTATGAATTTCCTAACATAACTTTTATGGATAGTGGAGTCGGATATTGGAGGAAAATATTATCATAACGACAACTCGATTATTGATATAATTATTATGGTTTCACAGAAGTTTCTACAGAGTCAGCCATGCTGTAGCAGAGACTGTTGTAGGTCGTATTTTTTAAAAAAACCTAACAATACCTTTACTTTATATTGATAGACATATTCTATTAGAACATTTTTCTAAAATTTAGAGCCTTTGGAAATGTGATAATGCTATGAGCATCAAATATATTCAAAATATCAAAAATCCTTTGGTAGTTAGTTATTGCGGTATATTTTAATAGAGGCATAATTTATACTGTACTCCTAAATTTACGGCATATCACTTTGTTTATGTTATTATATTCACAGAGACTATTAATCTAACCAGCTTTTATTTACGAAAAATTAAAAACTGAAATACTCTATTTTATTGCCGATTGTTCGCAAAGACACTTGGAGTTGTTATTTTACTTTTTCTACCTCTTTTTCCCCGGTTGCGGAGAAATATGTTAGGGGAAGTTTGGGTATCCTCAGACGGTTATATGCAAAGATTCAAGCTTCTAAAAAAGTACTAAGGCGAGTAATTATCAATTTGAATTTATGTATGTCGAAGGTAATGTGTTACTCATAAATATACATGATGAAAACATTTATTGTTCGATTGCATGTAATTTTTAAGAGTCTAGAAATAAGCAAATAATGTTCTTTAACGTTTCTTTATAAACATCTCGAGTTACCTGTCCTTCCCCTGCATCATAGAAGGGTATTTGCCGACAAAGTTTGACCATTTTTTATGGTTCGAGAGTTGGGTATTCTTCGGAGATGTAAACTGACGTCATTTGACTAGTCGAAACTTGTTAGATTTTGGACCTGCTACGCATTATAATTTTAGTTTATATTCTTATTATGAGATTTTAAAATTATGTATGTGTTTGTTTAATTCATTGTAAAGGATTTGATATTGTGCTAATTTTAAAACTTAAATGTTGCCAAGAATATTGAAATGTGATAGCGATGCGATAATCGAGAGAATCATGTAAAATAATATTCCCAAAGTTTGTCATTCTTGTTAAGCCTATATGTAGGTTCCATAAACGGATAGGTGGCGCTAATAATGTTGAATTTTTTTATTAAAATATCTAAAGTAAATATCTAATTGATTTTTTTTTAGCGCTAATTGGGATTTTAATTAACTACCTCAGAGTTGGTATACACTATATTTTGCAGCGCAATTGCTTTCACACCCAGTAATGTATTATGATTTTTTTTTGGATGGTCGTTATATTGTGAGTTTCTTAAGTTAGCCAGATTAATAATAAATTAAAAAACCAACGTGATTTGCTTATTGTTGCCTACGCCTGATATTCATAATTTTATTGGGGGTTCTACCTGATGACAAATACAGCTTATGATACCTATCTAGTGGGTATTTTCAGTTTAAGGACCGAATAATATAGAGTTATTGTGCATACATCATCGCAAACAAAAGGTAGCTTTTTATATTATTTCGTATTTACAATCCATTTAACTACAATTTTACACTGTGAATTAATTTTTTTTACTTTTTTCCTGAAATTGTAGCCTATTTACTTATATTATGATATTATCCGAAATTTTTATAAAAGCATTATGAGGGCTTTTACCTGATGGCGAACACAAGTTGTATAGTACCTATACCTGCTTGGTATTTTATACGTATTTAAGTTTTATTTACTTTTTATTACTCTGTTCTCATTACAAGATAGTCCTATAATTTATCCATTTCCAGTACAAAGAAATCTCTAGTTAATGGTTCTAGATGGTAATTATTTTATTGTATTTTATATAAGTGGTGCAAAAATTGGAATCAATTATTAGATATGCTACTGAATTTTAATGAGGGTCCTTCGGAATAATAAATAAAGGTTTATGTCCCTTTCTTTTTAAATCGAGTCGGCAGAGGGTTTGAGAGGGTTATTTAGGTATAAATAATTATTGCGGGGTGACAAATGTGCCGCCTTAATATACTTATCTTGTTAGACCATATAAATTAGGGTTTTATTTCGCTTTACTACCCACCAGCGGCGTTTCACTAAGATAGAAAATATAAATAATGTTTTTTACTATAGCGCTTTAACAGCGGCGTTTCAACTAAGGGAAAATAATAAAAAGTCTGGTTTAAGGATGGCTCAGGTCGGATCGTAAAAAGTTGGGTTTAAGGATGGCTTATAAAAATTGGGATTTAATTATCCCGCTTTAGCAGCGGCGTTTCACTAAGGGGAAATAATAAAAAGTCTGGTTTAAGGATGGCTCAGGTCGGATCGTAAAAAGTTGGGATTTAATTATCCCGCTTTAGCAGCGGCGTTTCAACTAAGGTTAAATCATAAAAAGTCGGGTTTTATCTCGGGTCAGATCATAAATATTCAGGTTCAAATTAGGGTTAGATGAGAAGCCGCCTCATGAAAGCATCCGGGTTAGGTTGTAAAAAGTCGGGTTTTATCTCGGGTCAGTTCATAAATATTCAGGTTCAAGTTAGGGTTAGATAAGAAGCCGCCTCATGAAAGCATCCGGGTTAGGTCGTAAAAAGTCGGGTTTAATTTCGGGTTATTTTGTAAACAGCACCACCGAACCACCCGGGTTAGGTTATAAAACGCACCACCGAACCACCCGGGTTAGATCATAAAACGCACCACCGAACCACTTGGGTTAGATCGTAAAACGCACCACCTGCACCACCTGGGTTAGTTGCACCACCAGCACCACCAGCACCACCTGATCTCGTTCTCTCCGTTTCTAGCTACTAGAGTGGCCAAAAAGTAGCGCATAATGTCTATAACTTTTGAATTACCTCGTATACGAAAAAGTGGCCTGTATGAAAGTTGTACAGTAAATTACTCCCCACATTTCTACGCGCTTACATTTTTTCTGTCATATCTGCTTTGGTTGCCATAAAGACTAACTTACTTTTTTTTAAATAGAACACCCTGCATAAGATTGCATATTTGGATTTTACTGTGAAAACTCTGAATTTTTTGTATTTCAAATTTTCACCTATCTGCACCGGTTTCCGAGATAATGACAGCTCAAAAATGAAAAGCTTCCTAATTATAGTTATTCCTACCTAATACCCACCAGTTGAGTCAAGGTGTTTTTATGACAGCGACCTAAGAGGTGTCAATTTTGAGTTCCTATTTAATTTTGTGTTTCCTGATTACTAATTTTTTACACTATGATTAATCTGAATGAGAAACAACGAGTTGAAATTTTAATAATGAGCGGTTACGGAAATATGAAGAGATCGCAGGATCAGGTTTGTCAACTTTTCAATGACTTATACCCAAATAGACCTCCAATAAATCAGTCAACGGTGTGTCGAGTGGTAAAGAAATTTCGAGAAACAGGCAGTGTTAGGGAAGCCGCCAGATCAGGTTGATGTTTTAGGTCGACCTGATCCGGGCTGAGACAAAGCTTTGGATATCATGCTGTCAATACATGAAAATTCAGCACAATTACCCAGACTAATGGCAATGGATTTTAATGTATCTCATCAGTCAGTAAAAAATTTGTTTAAGCGGGAGAAATTGCATCCCTATAAGATAAAGTTGGTGCACGGGTTAAACGAGGACGATCTTGATAGAAGAGCTGATTTTGTGAGCTGATGATGAAAAGATGCAATAACGATAATAACTTTGCAACAAATGTCATTTTCTCGGATGAAGCTAATGTCCATTTAAATGGCGTTGTTAATAGATACGATAATTATCGTTATTGGTGTGCTGAGAATACTCACTGGTTCCAGAAAGGTCATACTCAAAGGCTCGAAAAAGTTAATGTTTGGGCGGGCATAGTTGGTAGACATTTTTCGAAGATTTGAAGGGCAAAAAATATCTGTCAACCGATACGTTAACCGTTCAAATGACTTAGACTATTTAAAAGTCAGAATTAGTGCTGAAATTCGGGCCATTCTAGAGGACTTCCTTTTAAACGTTGTAGACGGGTTCAGGGATCGACTGGCGTTCTGTTTAGCAGAAAATGGTGGTCATTTCGAACACGTGATTTACTGAAAAGGTTTCACTTGTTTATTATTCCGATGTTAAGTTGTTCAATTTTCTATATAGGCTATTTATTTTGTTATTATAAAGTTTGTTATAATGTTAAATAAATAAAAATTTGAAATACAAAAAATTCAGAGTTTTCCCAGTAAAGTCCAAATATGCAATCATATGCAGGGTGTTCTATTTAAAAAAAGTAAGTTGGTCTCTATGGCAACCAAACAGAGGAAATTTATGCAGATAGAAATGTGGGGAATAATTTACTGAACAACTTTCATAAAGGTCACTTTTTCGTATATGAGGTAATTCAAAAGTTACAGGCATTATGCGCGACTTCTTTGCTACTCTGTATATTATATAATGTATAAACAAAAGTTTAAAGAAGGTATAGTAATTAAATTCTTCTACACGACTAAAAATTTTATATTAGCGATATGTATGTAATTATGTGTTCAGAAAATGACACACACATTGTTTAGATTTTTTAAATTTGGTTAGAAAACCTGATGAACTACTACTACTAACACAAGGAGCCAGGGCCCACAAAGTATGTAAAAACTATTGTAGATGACCAACACTAAGAATAATGGCCGCAAGCCATCCTATAACTTTTTAATAGTCTTAAAATATCGTTAATAATTTTGATGTAGATGATCTTGATTTTTCAACACTTTACAATTGGGTATTTATGATTTTAAACTTCGTTTTAAAATTTGGTATACCTAGACTTTTAGCAAAATTATTTAAAAATGAATTAGGTTGTGACATGGATGCCTTAATACATTTTCTATTCGTGTTAGGCCAGAGGTGAAATTTCCAGAGCAAGGTCTTATGATCGATGACAAATTGATATTATTATATTATACCTATGCCATTATTATGCAACTAAAGTAATCACGGTTTTTCACAACAGATTTACAAATTTGCCTCCATTATAATTTTAAATTCCTTAATGTCTGACAGCCGTAAACTCTGTTGCTTTTTTTATTATTTATAATAAAACTATCGTTTATCACATGTTGTTGTTGTAAAATAAACATGAACTTTGAAAATTAGCTTTTAAAGCATGCTCCACTGATGTGTAAAATGATGGTCCATAAAACAGGTGTAGCAAATTGTTCTAAATTACTGTCAATAAAACATATCTAAGTAGTAACAATGTTAACGTAATATTAGCCATGGCTAGTTATTGGTTATTAATTTACTCATTGTTGTTATGTCATTTGATTTGATGTAGATGCGTTGGGGTATATACGATACTTCTTTCCTATTTTTATTATTGCTAAAATTTACTTTTTTTTTCAATAAATTAAAGCAATCAAAACATATCAATCAATCAATCAATATATGCTTTATTGTTCAAAAAACCTGAATTCCTACTAACAAAGCGAGTATAAGTTAAGTCCTTAAAATATAAGTGAAAATAAAAACAAAAATATATATATGTATACAGAGTGGCAAAAAAATCGCGCATAATGCCTGTAACTTTTTAATTACCTCGTATACGAAAAAGTGACCTCTATGAAAGTTGTTCAGTAAACTATTCCCCACATTTCTACCTACATGAATTTTTTCTGTAATTTCTCGTTTGGTTGCAATACAGACTATCTTACTTTTTTTAAACGGGAACACCCTGCGTATTATTGCATATTTGGATTGTACTGAGAAAACTCTGAATTTTTTGTATTTTAAATTTTCACTTATCTGCAAACGTTTCCGAGATAATGGCAGCTCAAAAATGAAAAACTTCCTTATAATAATTATTCCTACCTAATACCCACCAGTTGAGTCAAGGTGTTTTCATGACAGCGACCTAAGAGGTGTCAATTTTGAGTTCCTGTTTAATTTTCTGTTGTCTGATTTCTAATTTGTTTACGCTATGGTTCATCCGAATGAGAAGCAACGAGTTGAAATTTTAATAATGAGCGGTTACGGAAATGTGAAGAGATCGCAAGATCAGGTTTGTCAACTTTTCAATGAATTATATCCAAATAGGCCTCCAATAACGGTGTGCCGAATGGTAAAAATATTTCGAGAAACAGGCAGTGTTAGGGATGCCGCTAGATCAGGTCGACCTAAAACAGCAACCGGGGGAGACAAAGTTTTGGATATCATGCTCTCAATACATGAAAATCCAACACAATCATCCAGGCCAATGGCAATGGATTTTAATGTGTCTCATTAGTCAGTGAAAAATTTGTTTAAGCAGGAGAAGCTGCATCCCTACAAGATAAAGTTGGTGCACGACTTAAACGAGGACGATTTTAATAGAAGAGCTAAATTTTGTGAGCTGATAATGGAAATATGCAATAACGATAATAACGTCGCAACAAATATTATTTTCTCGGATGAAGCTACTTTCCATTTAAATGGCATTGTTAATAGACACAATTATCGTTATTGGTTTGCTGAGAAGATTCACTGGTTCCAGGAAGGTCATACTCAGAGGCCCGAAAAGGTTTGGGCGAGCATAGTTGGTAGACATATTGTGGGACCTTTTTTCATAGATGATAATTTGAATGGCGAAAAATATCTGGATCTCCTCGGGAATCACATAATTCCTTCTTGCAGAATTGTTTTACTGGGTGTACATAATGGCATAAACGAACAGGTATGGTTCCAGCAAGATGGAGCACCTGCGCATTATGCGGCAAATGTTAGACAATACAAAAGCGAACAATTTCCAGGACGTTGGATAGGAAGAAGAGGTGCCATTGACTGGCCAGCGCGATCCCCGGACTTAACCCCGCTCGACTACGTTTTGTGGGGACACTTAAAAAACAAAGTGTACGTTAACCGTCCAAATGATTAGAATCTTTAAAAGTCAGAATCAGTGCTGAAGTTCAGGCCATTCCAGAGGACCTTTTAAACGTTGTAAACGTGTTTAGGGATCGACTGGCGCTCTGCTTAGCAGTAAATGGTGGTCATTTTGAACACCTAATCCACTGAAAAGGTTTCACTTGTTTATTATTCCTATATCAAGTAGTACAATTTCCTAGGCTATTTATTTTGTTATTATAAAGTTTGTGACAGTTTTAAATATATTAAAATACGAAAAATTCAGAGTATCTATGTATCACTGGAATTATAAGGGTCTCAATTACCTCGGGCAATTGCTGTCCCTCGGGCCAAAGGCCCGAGGGACGTAAACTTTGCCCTCGGTATTTAAGACCATTATAATTCCCTAGATACATAAATAACTATTAGCATATACGTGAAAATCTCTCAAAAACTTATTAGCATAATAACTATCAACACCAAAAACCCAACAAAAACTATTTACAATGAGAATTAACATTACAGTCTAAACAGAGACCAACATCACATTTACGACACATCGTTCTCGCACTAGTACTGCAACCTTTCATTGCACATCTCCTCCACTTCTTGTCCGGGATGGATATAAGTAGATGATCAGTTCTATCGTATCGAATTATGTCACCTATTCGACTTCTCTGAGTACTTGACAATGAGGCCGAGAGGGGCCTCATTGTCAAGTACCACCTTAGATGCTGTTCCATATGTTTGCAAATACGTATTGACAAAATCCCTTTTAAATTGTAACTGAGTTACAGATTTTCCAGATCTATTATACAAAACCCAGCCATTCTGTATTGAAACATCTAGCATCCATATAAATAAGGACCACCACCACTTCTTGGAACGTATGGCAATGGAAAGTTCTTTATTGTTGCCCAAGGTAAAAGCATCCTCGTGAATGGATTCAAACCTTGCGTTGTTTTGTAGTTTTATTTCTGCCTGAGCTCGTAATTGACGAGGAGGAAGATGGTTCAAGTCTCCTTCAAGATCTTCATCTCCAGATTCTTCGGCTGTCTGCACATTTACTTCTGGAGGTTCTGTATATATCGCCTCCACGTCCAGGTTATCATTGTAGGCGATTTGAAGAGCTTCTTCTAGCGTAAACCCTTTTCTAAAATAAAAAATAAAATGTTGCTACAATACGGCAGTGTAAGCGCCTAGCGTTACATATATGTAACGATTAACTTTTGGAACATTTAGAAAGAAATGTATAAAAAATATTTTTGAAACTAATGTTTTATTATAAACATACAGGTTTTCTAAGTACATATAATAATACCATATAAATGACAAATATAGAGGAGAATAAAATTTTTTAATACTTACTTCAGGTTTACTTCCATTTTTTTTCACTTTCGAATAAATGTATCAATCAAAGGCATTAAAACATAAACACTATAGCCGACTCGCAATTAAAATGATGCAAATCCGTTAATTCAAAAGCTTTAGAATGGATAGGTAGATCCATCTCTTAGATTCGAGTGGGCGTATTGAAATAAAGTCTGTGCGTTTTAAGAAGTCCGATATCGGATTAAATCACCAAGGGATGTTATCGCTTTTAAAACAGTAAGTCGGTTAAGTTACAAAATCTTCGCACCTTCGCTATACTTGATCACACCGAACATCCCACTGGTTTATGTATTCTATTACTGGGCGAAATCAGGGGTTTCAAAACAAAATTATCTTAGAATTACGCATTGAGCATAAATAATAATTAAATAGATAATTAAATTATTTTGCTATTATTATAGTTAAATCTATATAATAATCGCTATTTTCCAAGAACCAATTAAAATTTGCTCAAGTGCGGGATGGTTAAATATGTTAAAGATTTTGTCAGGTATATACTTTTCCGATAATGACATTATTTTGGGATTATTATAATTAAATCTTCATAATAATTACTATTTTCCAAGAAATAATTAAAATTTGCTGAAGTGCGGGATGGTATGTTCTACTTTATTTTAAATAAGTAGTTGTGCTTTTCACTTTTAGTTTGTTTCTCATTGTGTGTGAATTAAAATCAGTTATTAAGCAAAGTTATGGAAAATGTTCAGCAAGGTGGCACTTCGCCTAGAAGGCATTTATCTCCAGGTGAACGCCGTTTGGTATTACAAGTGGAACGTTATTTTACTTTAGAAAAAGATAACTCGGGCCCGTTAGAGTCTGTTTTGGCAGTGCAAAAACGAACGTCTGATGCTTGCGGCATTTCAGAGAAGACCTTAAGAAGACTTCGAAAAAAAAATGAAGAGGATTTGGACAGACCATATAAAAGGGTTCGACTCCATTCAAAAACCTTGGATTTATCCCAAGGGATAAAACTCTCTATTAGGAATATTGTTTATGATATGTATAAAGCCAAGGAATATGTTACCCTCAAAGCTATTCTTGAAAAGATAAAGCAGAAAAAACTTTGCGATATTGGAACTAACAGTTTGTCCATCATCTTAAAACATATGGGTTTCAAATATAAAAAAACGAACAACAGAAAACTGCTTTGCGAGCTGTCCAATGTTGTTTCGAAAAGGTGGCAATTTTTAAGGGATTATTTAAACAACAAAAAATCGGAATTGTCAAGACAAGTTGTTTTTCTTGACGAAACATGAGTATTTGCAAACGGAACTTCAACAAAAACATCTTGGCAGGATGACTCAAAGCATTGTTATTCAAGTACCCGTGCAAGTAATGGAAAAAGGTATATTATATTACATGCTGGTAATGAAGAAGGTTTTGTTTTAAATTCCAGTTTGATATTTTCATCAACAAGAAAAACTGATGATTATCACAGCAATATGGATGCTGAAATTTTTGAGCATTGGTTCGAGGAAAAACTTTTAAAAAGTTTAGAAAAACCTTCCTTAATTGTTTTAGACAATGCCTCTTACCATACGAGACTCAAAGAGAAATTCCCTACAAGCAGCTGGAAAAAGGAAGAAATAAAAGAGTGGTTGTCAAAGAAAAACATAAACCATGAAAATTTATATTTAAAAAGTGAACTTTTAAGCAAGTGTAAAGAGCAGCCATTTAAAAAAAAGTATGTTGTTGACGAATTAGCCCTCAAATATGGACATCAAATTTTGAGATTGCCGCCCTACCATTGTCATTACAACGCAATTGAATTAGTATGGGGTATTAGCAAGAACTATTATGACAAACATGCCTGTAAAAATATCGGTAAGCCTAGCGTTATAAAGTTATGGGAGGAGGCGCTTAGCCAAGCGGGCAAAGAAGAATGGCGGAAATGCATTGAACACACAGAAAAAATTATTTTTGAATCTTATGAGACAGAACAGGTTATAGACGAAGTAAGACCGTTAATTATTACGAATGATGATGATGATGACGATGATGTTGATTCTGATGAGTCTGAAAGCATGGGTGAAATTTCAAATGCAGAGGAAGACTACTTTTAGTAGTACCTATCTACAAGTAGGTACGTTCTGTCGCAAGACTACAAAATCGGTTCTTTTTAGAACCAAAACTTTATAAAAAAGAATTCGTAAAACTACTTTGTCTGAATACTACAAAAGCTAAAAAATTATTATTTTTCTTTACCTAAACTAATTTTTTATTTACTTTAAATTATTTTATTTAGAAAATGTAATTCATCAACATCCAAAATTACCTTCAATATAATTTATTGTTTGAGAGCCACCGACATAATGCTCAAGAGGTTTTATGGCTTAGCGGACTTCTTAAAACGCACAGACTTTAGCAATTTTTTTTTCGACCGCCAAACCCGTTATATATATTATGTAACGCTAGGCGCTTACGGGTTAAAGGGCCACGGTACACAAATCTGAAGAAGACTAAATTCAAATCATATTTATTTTAAGTTTCTCACAATAGGAAGCAGTTGGTTGTAGAAACAACCTGCTTATTATTAACTTAAAAAATACAAGTGGGTCAAGTTTATTTTTATTAAGAAAGTGTAAATAATTTATAGATTGTTGTTATTATGTACGATAATGCGTTAAGTACTAACAATACAATGTATATTTTACTAATTATACTGTTTCTAAAAAAGTGGAAAATTTTTAAGACAAAATTCCTTATTTATCGTAAAATTATTTTAACAAATAAGTAAGTGAGTCTAATTTCATGTAGGTAAAGTAATTCCATTATATGAATGATGTCCAAGTCCATATAGCCAAATAAAGGTGCGGATTTACCCAAGTAAGAACTATTAACACTTAAAAGGGCTTAAAAAAGTTAATTTGTCTTGAATAAAACTTCTATTACTATACAGGGTATCCGAGGAGTATATGGCATACAGGGTGTTACTTAATTATAGACCGCAATATGTGTCCTAAAAAGTCAAGGTTTTCAAGATGAAGGATGTCAAAGTATAAAAAAAAAATCGGTTTTTATTAATATCTCAAAGATCCTTTTGTCGATTGTGGTGAAATTCGACAGTGTTGTTTGTTGTGATAGGACGCTAACTTTGCACTAACTAGATGATGATTATGAGTTCCAGTGGCGTCCCACCACTAATATTGACAAAAAAAAATGTACGCTACTGACTTGTTTAAAAATTTGTTGTTCTCGGGTTAAGCAGCTAAAAGTACAACTTTTTTGTCTGTTGATGTTTTTTCTATCTTACTTCATTTTTGAGAAAGAAAATAAAAGCCACTTCATTGCATCGTCGAAATTTTTTTTAGAACGAGGTAAGATACGAAACAATACCAAGAGATAAAAAAGTTGTATATTTAGCTGCTCAACCCGAGAGCAATATAAAATTTTTGAACAAGTCAGTGGTAGATGCCCCTTTCTTGTTATGAAATGTCTTTTATTGCCACTAAAAACCATTCTGTTGTCGCGAATCGTTCCCGTGGTAGAGACATCTTCAGTTTTTAAAAGAAAAACAATATGTACGATGAAAAAAGTTATCAAAGAAAATGATTTTGAGAATTTTTTACAATAATTGACAAAAGTTAAAAACTACGAGGCACCAAGTCTAAGATCTTTTTCTTGTCTGCTGCTCCCACATAAGTAATAAACTTATACAGGTACCCACTTGAAGAACAAATGCACCGAAGCTAGAATCCGAAGCGGGCAGGATTGCCTTCTATGTACCGGGTGTCCTACTAAGAATGACTGTCGGCCGTATCTCAGAAAGTGTTAGTCGTATGGCTTGCGGAAAAATAATATATTAGGTGAAGTGGTCATGAGAAATTGTTGGAAATTATTTTCAAGTTTCTCAGACTGGCGCTAGAGGGCGCATCAGTAACGGTAAATATGAATCACGAAGTTTCCTCAAAAGTCGCCTAGTTAAGGTATCCCGAAAATAACATTTTTGTATATTTAGAAGATTTATTAATAAAATTGACTCATAGAACGTGTTCGTCACTTTTCAAATAAAGTGGTGGGGGAAGGTTCAACATTATTTGTAATAAATGCTGATAACTCCGGTCTGGCTTCATCAACTACGGCAATATGTGTTTTACACTAGGCGCTAGGGAGCTCTGTCTTAGAACTTCACGAACATTGCGCGTTTTTTCCATAATTGTAAATATAAAAGTATATTCAATTTTACTGATGATTAAAAGTCTAAGAAGTCAGCGAAAACCGCAAGTTAATATCTATTTTCAAATCTTTAAAAATCCTTACTTGTCAGATGGAGTAGAATAAATATAATATACTAATTAGGAAAATATTTCCTAGCCATCTGATTTAAAAACCTTATACTATAAGGCCCTTCCTTTCTTGGTAGTTTTAAGCAATCAATTTAGTATTGTAGCGCTAACTGTGTTAGCCAAATACGCAGAGCCGGAACTAGAGTTAAAGGGGCCCCGGGGCAAGACTAAGTTCGGGGCCCTATTTCTCTATTGAGTTTGTCAACTCAATTTTTTCCAATTTTTATAAAAAAAAACAAGGCATTATTACTTCTATTCATAAATGATTTGTTTTATTTGTCTTACACATTTTTCACGTTGTATTACGTATTAATTTGTAAGTTAAAACATCACACATTATAACATCATCAATCATGCAAAGTAGAAATATATTCTTAGCTATAATATTATACGGCACTTTCATCCCTTACATTTCTATTTTTGTTCGTCGCTCAGGGTGCCCCCGAACCCGAGGGCCCCGGGGCATTGCCCCGGTTGCCCCATTGTAGTTCCGGCCCTGCAAATACGGCCTTATAGTATAAGGTTTTTAAATCAGATGGCTAGGAAATATTTTTCTAATTAGTATATTATATTTATCTATTTTCAATCCGGAGATATCAACAACAATAATCATAATTACGGAACAATATGATTTTATTTTCATTGCCATTGTAAAGGTTTCCTTAAGAGTCAAATAGGTCTTGGAAAAACAAAATATGAATTGAAACTGTGCACGCGTGTCACCTTTCATTATTACGTCAAAATTTTTGTCGTGCCAACAGTGTTGCGTCGTATTTGATTTTCAAAATGCCTCTGTTACTTGAAGAAGCGGTTGACATCATTGCGGTGTATTTTGAATGTTTGGCAAATGCAACAATTGCTGAACGGGTTTACGCAGTACGATACCCTCAAAGGCGCCGATATGACAGTAGAATGTTTAATCATTTAGCTAGCCGTTTTCGTACTACTGGAAGTATTCGTCGCCCTGTATATCGCAGACGCCGCCGAAGTCGAACCGAGGAAAACATTGTAAATGTTTTGGCATATGTGGAATTTAATCCACAAATTAGTAGGTATTAGATTAATTGTTAGAGACTTGGGCGTTACTCGCTCTCGGCTCTACTGTGCATAGGATTTTATTAGAAGAAAGGTAAGTAATTATATCTATATGTTATAACTCTTAAATAGTTTAGAATAATACCAATATTTCTCTTAATAGTTTTCAAGTCAATGTAATAAGTATTTTGCTTTTCTTTAGGCTACATCCCTACCATATTGTGCTCCACCAGGCTTTGACCCCGCAAGATTATGATAGAAGATTGGATCATTGCTATTGGTTGCTCAATATGATATTGGAAGATAGAAATCTCCTCTCCAGAATTTTGTGGACTGATGAAGCTACTTTCCATAGTAATGGAGGAGTAAACCGCTATAATATGCATTATTGGTCGTGGGATAATACCTATTGGATGCGGGAGGTGCAGCATCAAGGAAGATGGAGTGTCAATGTATGGTGCGGCATTTTGGGTGGCAGAATAATTGGACCGTTTGTATTTAATGAATCGCTTACTCGGCAAAGATATTTACATTTTTTAAATTACGAACTCCCAATTCTTCTCGAAGATGTGCCCTTGGATATTCGCAGAACTATTTGTTTTCCAACAAGATGGATGTCCTGCACATTTTGCGGCAAAGGTTCGTCAATTTCTTGACGACACATTTCCTGCAAGGTGGATAGGAAGAGGGAGTATATTTCCGTGGCCTGCCAGGTAATATTATAGGATATATTGTGATACTGTTAATGAAAGTGATAATTTCTATTTTAGATCACCTGACTTAACATGCCTAGATTTTTATCTATGGGGGAGATTGAAAGATCTTGTTTTCGTTACCAGAACCACTACAAGAGAAAACATAATAGAAAGGATAATGGACAGCATCCGCCGTATCCCTATGGCAGAGGTGGAAACTGCAGTATTATCAACCAGGGAGAGATTGGAGTCGTGTATACAGAACGATGGGCGACACTTTGAACATTTAGGGCGCCACTGAGAATTATTGTCGTATATATTTTGTTTTTCCAAGGGCTATTCGACTCTTAAAAGACCTTTACAATGGCAACTTGAATATAAAATCATAATGTTCCGTAATTATGATTATTGTTGTTGATATCTCCGGATTGAAAATAGATATTAACTTGCGGTTTTCGCTGACTTCTTAGACTTTTAATCATCCTTGTAATCAGTTGAAATTAAATATACTATTATATTCACAATTATGGAAAGAACGCGCAATGTTTGTAAAGTTCTAAGACAGCGCCCCCTAGCGCCTAGTGTAAATCACATATTGCCGTGGTTCGTAAGATGATATATAGAGTGAGAAAAGCTCTTTCTAACAAAACTAAGTTTACTAAATTATGTTAAGCCAGACCGCAGTTATCAGCATTTATTACAAATAATGTTCAACCTTCCCCCACCACTTTATTTGAAAAGTGACGAACACGTTCTATAGGTGAATTTTATTAATAAGTCTTCGAAATATACAAAAATGTTATTTTCGGTTTACCTTAACTAGGCGACTTTTGAGGAAACTTCGTGATTCATATTTACCGTTACTGTAGCGCCCTCTAGCGCCAGTCTGAGAAACTTGAAAATAATTTCCAGCAATTTCTCATGACCACTTTACCTAATATATTTTTTTTCCGCAAGCCATACGACTAACACTTTCTGAGATACGGCCGACAGCCATTCTTAGTGGGACACCCGGTACATCTTGCACGAATGGCGTCCAAAATAATGAACCATTTGCTTATCAATGGACAAGTTAAACGAAAAAATAGCAAATTGTAAAAATGTTTCATTCATTGTATCAAAGAAGGGACGGAGTTTGCGGTATTTGTCTGCTTTATCAGTCACTCAAGTGTAGGTTTCGTTTTATCTATCTGTACTTATTTCTGCTCGTACAGTCTCTGATAATATCCACAGTTTTGTGAAAAGACTGCCTCGAATAAACTGTGATATCCAGATAAAATTGGGATATCTAATGGCGACAATTTCTCCAATTGGCCCCTCTGTGCTTGAATTTGTTCCTTAATATCGTTTAAAATTTAATATATTTATTTATTGATGATATCGTTAACTTTCACTTATTCAGCCAGCGATGCGAGAACGTAACAGCATAATCTATGCATTAAAACTAGGAAAACGAGAATATAAATATGATATTTTACTTTTCGAAAATATCGGTGCAACGTATAAGAAAAATAGGACTTTTTCAATATTTTTTCAAAAAAATATAAATTAAAATATTGCTTCAAATCTTATGTTGTTAGTTTTGTTGAGATTATAATCCTTAGTCTATAACATTGCGGTGTGTGTATTTGTTTATTTATCTTATATTCTATAAGCAATGTTTTAGTTTAACTACATTATTAAGTAAGTAAGGGTAGTAAAATTTAAAGATCAATACCATACAAGAGTTGAATAAGAATAAATAAAAAGCCTTTTATAACGGAAGTACTAGTAAAAAGATTGTATCAAAATAATTTCAAGTTCTTTAGATTGTCCCACTTAGATATTTTTTTATGTTTAAATCTAATAAAATTAAATTAGCCACTTGAAAAATACTTTCTATTACCGAAATTTCGCATTTTAACTAAATTAACGTGACTTGTAAAACATTAATGATCATAATATAATATTATACTTAAACATTTCAAGCAGTATTCTGCACAGAGGAGATGCATAAAGGTACATCATTAAATAAGTAGTCACTCGTATTTATGATCTATACTTAGTCATTTTTGTCATTAAAATAAGGAAAACACATCTTCTTTATTTCTCATCTCAACACAAAACATCCAAACCAATGGATAGCCAAATTACGATTATCTACAATATTATTAACAGTTACTACAATAAAAGTCACACACTGTATAATTTAGTAGACAGGTAAAATATAAACTGCATCCTGCTAGTTGAAACAAAGACCAAACCAAGTACACACACCTGCTACAGAAATTGGCATAAGATACAAAGGCAAGGACACATAATAACAAATGTAACGAGGGGGCGGGGGGATAGTATGGTCCAAACACATCCAGATCTTCAAATGAAGAAAGCAAATGCACCACAAATAAAGAACCCACTAGACGAATGCCTTCACTTCTCGCTGCCATTCCAAGATAAGAATATTCATATTTTTTTAGTATATATCCACCCAACATCAAGACTCAATTTTCCTTTAAGCTTCTTTGTAAAAATATGCCATGGGCATAGGAACTTTAACGTTAACAAGGAAAAAGAGAAACAAATAAAAACTTTCCTAAACGACAGCAATTTTACAACAATACAAACACCTCCAGCTTTTCTAATGCCTAATAACGCAGACACAACACCAGATAGAATATTCATTTCTAAAGACATCAGAAACAAGATTGAAGATACAGAGTTAATCACGGATATAGGTTCAGACCATCTGGCAATAAAGCTAGAATTCAATAAGAACACCACTCCCACTACAACAAATAAGATATGTAATTGCAACAAATGCAATATGGAAAAACAAAGATTTGGAATCATTTATAACGGACAACAGCGACTCACCAATCCATCTCCAACAAATCCAAATGTTCAACCATAAATTCCAGGATACTATACATAACAATTCGCTAGACTCGCCGACTCTATTTATTCACACTTTTACCATAAATATATAATCAAGCTGATTAAACAAAAGAGAAGGATGCTTAGGGAATACCAAGCCAATCCAGATGACCAAACAAAAATAATACTGAACAATTGGAACAAAAATATTCAAAAAATAATATCCCAGTTTAGACAGAACAGCTGGCTAAACACTTGCCAGGTAATCAATGAAGCCCAAGGGAGAAACTTTTAACAAGAAGTAAACCGGCTAACCAAATACCGCATCAAAGCAGTGCTTCCAAAAATCGAAAAGAATGACATAACCTACTCCCCTGATGAAGAAAAACCGCAGCATTTCTACAACACTACCGACTGCATTACACAGAGAAAAAAAAAACGATTTTCGACACCAACAACCAAGCAGCGGTTAATGACTGGTGTCTGGATTACTTCAGAGAAGAAAACAGACCAATGCAAGTAAAAACGATTGGGGAAGATAAATACGTCAAAATATTACGCACCCAAAGGAATACTGCACCCGACATAGATAATATCCCTTGGATTATACTCAAGCAGCTATAACTGGTTATCCACAAACACATAATAAAATGTTACAACGTTTGTCTGCAAAACAATTATTTCCTGGCATATGGAAGAACGGAGTCATCATCAACATACCCAAACCTAATACAAATCACCACCTTACAAAGAATTATCGTCCAATTACACTACTCCCAGTGTTGGGAAAACTATTCAAAAAACTATAAGGGAACAAACTGCAGAATAAAGTAGGAAACAAAATACACACACATCAATACGGATTTAAATCAGAAAGCTCAACTTTGCATCCGCTATTCCCCCTGGTACAAATACAAACCGAGAACCGAGATACAGTGTTTGGCATAGAGAAATATTATACAAAATGAAAAAGCTAGACGTTTTCGATAACATTATATGGATAACCAAACAATACGGAAAGTTATGTGTGAAGATCAACAATAAATTCTCAGAAAAATATCAACCAGAACAAGGAGTTCGCCAGAGATCAGCATTATCTTCTTTACTATACAACATGTACTGCTCCGACCTTAAACCTGAGGAAAACATCAACTCATACATATTACAATTTGCTAACATAATGAGTGATTATTAATTATTTTGCTCAAGGGCGGCTGTGACCCAGTATACATAGTGTAGCAGTAGCGCGTAGATTAAATCATAGGGCGAATTTGCAAGAAAGCAGCGTTGTCACGTTGAAAACCTAAAATAATGTTTTTTGACGGTATGTAATCTAAAATCCTGAGCTATCTTACTTTGAAAGCCTACTTTATATGGCCGCCTCCTACTTCTGGACACCTTCTGATGTTTCTTCTTACCCTCAATACGTTTGGAGAATTATTAATTTCGGCAATTTTTTCTGAAATCCTTCGTTTAAGATCATTTATATCCTCAATTGGTGTTCGATAAATGGAGTTTTTTATAAAAGGCCACAAGAAGAAATCGCAGGGTGTTAAATCGCAGGAACGAGGTGGCCATATTTGTTGCGTATTTCGGCTTATAACTCTGTTTTCAAAAAATTCACTTAAAAAATTTTAATTTTCTCTGGTTACATGAGGTGTAGCGCCATCTTGTTGGAAGTAACCTTCCCGCAATTCATCATCGTGAAGCTCATTAATAAATGTTGTCAGAATTTCGATCCGATATCTCTCAGCTGTAATTGTGCCATCAAAGTAAATTGGGCCTACTATTCTTCTAGAACTAATTGCTGCCCACACACCAACTTTTTGAGGATGAAGAGGTCTTTCTACGAAAACATGCGGATTTTGCGTATTCCACATTCGCATATTTTGTGAATTAACATAGCCTGATAAATAAAAATAAGCCTCATCGGTAAAAAATGTTTTTTCAAAAGCACCACTATTTTCTTCTTGAAAATTGTTTAAAAACCATTTACAAAAATTAAGTCTTTGGGGAACGTCATTGGGAAGGAGTTCATGAATAGCCGTAACACGATAAGGGTATAGATGCAGATCCTTTTTCAAAAGTGTTTGACATGTACTGTAGCATAAATCCGTTTGCTGAATTTGTTGAGATAAATGCCTAATAGAAGTTGAAGGATTATTTTCCATAATTTGTCGCGCTTCTTCAATAACCTCATTCGATCGTTTCGTTGGTCTTCCAGCCCCTTTTTTATGTTGAACAGAAGCAGTCTGACGAAATTTATCAATTAGGTATTGTGACCCAGTACGAAAATTATGAAAGGTCACCGCAACATCAGGAAACTCGGTTTGAAATTCATCAAAGCAGTCATGCATAGAGTAATTCCACACACCGCCTATTTTGTTTCCATTTCTAAAAAAACTTTCAACAATAAAAATTTTTTGTGCTTCACTAAACATTTTTACTGTAGAACTTTTAATCCGGCAACAAAGCTTCACCAAAACTTGATACGCTGAAAAATAAAAAAAAAATAAAAAATTAAATCATATCCTGCAAATAGCACTTTATAATAGTCAAAAGACGACTCCCCGGAGAAATATTAGTTAAAGCAATAGTAACCTACCTTCAAATAACTGCAAAAATTACAAAATTTCTCCAATTTTTAAACTTTACAAATACACAAATTCAAATAAGACGTAAATGTCATAAAACAATCATGTAATCTTATCTACGCAGTACGGCCATGATGCTTTTAAAATGCATGGCCTCCCTTGAGCAAAATAATTAAAAATCACTCGTTACATATCTCATGGAAAATTAATCACAGGAGCAGTAGCAACGGTGCAACAACAGGTCGACCATATCCTGGCTTAACTATTTACTACAATTTATGTTTTATTGACCTCTTGACGCGGAACCGCAATCCTCTCAGATTAAGAAACACTGGACTAGACTAAGGACCTCTCTGGGTAAATAGTTAAGATTAGAACTGTAGATAACTAAAGATGAATAATAAAGGAAATTTAAAAGTGTGTGTGGATAACTTTTCCTCCCATAATAATTTTTACAAGATAATACAATGCACAAGTACGACTTTGTTCCAGCGTATTGGAGACTCAATATACGTGTCAAATTAGACCAAGTTTTTGGCCAGTTAATTTCTAAAACCTAGTGCCTGGTCATATAAAGACACTAAATTTTAGAAATATTAAAAATAGAGTTAAGAAGAATAACATGTTACTTCAAAATGGCTTTTATTCGGTAGATAAGTGTATTTCTTACAGGCTTTAATTATTGCTCAAGAAGTTCAATATTTTAAGTAATTTAATTTAGCATACTCGGTAAGCCTAGTATTTTTTATTTTAATTTTAAGATAACTTGACTATACCTATAACGTGTGCAAGCAAACTTTGGTATTAACGTGAATAGGAGATTTATGAGAAAGTGAAATAACGAGAATTAGAGCAAGAAATTGTAAAAAAATAAACAAAACTCGTGCAAAATTAAGTGCTGCCGATAAATCTTTCGGTTATCAAATTTACACATAAAGGCTGTGCAATAAAGCCAAAATGGTTAGTATCTTTTTAACTTCATGATAAAGATCAATTCCAGGAGGAGTTTTAGTTATAGCAAAGAAAATTATAGCTACGCAATAGAAGTCCGATGTAATGTTAATAATTCAACCTCTCGATGAATACCGGGTTTCAAAGCGGGGATCCTTCCTCGTTGAGCGGCCGGCCTTCGGCAAACACCTTACTGATGCACCCTGTTATACAGGGTGACCTTAAAAAAAGTACAATACATGGTACCACACGATAGAAGACATCAGAAGAATGTGAAAATGTTCCTATACACCTATATAGATTTTTTTTTTGGTTTTCGAGGTTGGTACAAGATATATGTATATTGATGGATTTCTTAAGAAATTTAAATTTTTTAATTCTATTTCAACTAAGTAGAGGGAATTGAACCAAAATTAGTACATAATCAGCTGTGTGATCAAAACACAAGTTAACTTTTATCGTACCGTTTCCAT
Organism: Polydrusus tereticollis; assembly: GCA_963920685.1. Taxonomy (NCBI): domain Eukaryota; kingdom Metazoa; phylum Arthropoda; class Insecta; order Coleoptera; family Curculionidae; genus Polydrusus; species Polydrusus tereticollis. Next base: position 106,058,032 of record OY987331.1, on the reverse strand, counting down.
GGCAACAACCGAAAGAAGCCTACTTGTTAATATTTCACTGTGATTGAAAAACAGGTAAATTTGAAGTTAGCGCCTAGAGTTAACTTGTGTGTTTGATCATAGGGCTGATAATCCTCTTACAGGCTGCTAAATTATGTAAAAGAAAGAAAATTGCCACCATATGCATCTGTTTAAATCTCTAAGATTGATTCCTAGATTTGAAATAGCTATTTATACAACAAGCTACGAAATAAGGGCCTTTTAGGTATGCGACGTGAAGATAGGCGAAGCCGAGTTTGACAACACATCAGAGTGACTAAAAGACATTGTTTCGTAACAAAGGGTATACAATATTTTATCTACGACTATTTAATAATAGAAGCATAATGTGTTTGTTAGTACATATATAATGTGGTTCATATTACCATAGTTACTCATATTCCACAGCCGTGGAATATGAGATTTCATATTCCACGGTCCCAACAAAACAAAGTTACCTGAATTACGATAAAAACGCACCAGATCTAGTTTAAGCAGGCGTGAATGGTATTAATACCATAGCAACCGATTGACAAGTAAACGAATCATTTTTTTCCTCAGTCATTTAAGTTTCGCTGTGACATTTTGTTGTTGATTTCAAAGTAAAATATCATGATTTCGGATGACGAAAACGAAATCCAAAGTACCCCTCCAGAAATTCGGGCTGCAATTGTATTTTGTTTAATTATGGTTAACATCGTTGAATTGTATTTTTTAGTTAAGAAATACCATTAATAATAATCCTATTGTAATAAAATGTGTTGCTCTGAATCCATTTTCTAACTTCTTGAATACTGAATAGTCGTAGATAAAGTATAGTATTTGACTCGCGTATAATGGCTATAATACACTCGAATCCTTAAAACACTCGCCTTCGGCTCGTGTTTTAAAATCTCGTGTAATATAGCCTTCATTATACGCTCGTTAAATAATGTACTATTTTCTACGGGCGTTTTATAATAAAAAACTTAATTTATTTTACCAAACATTTTATTACATGTGTTTGATTTACACCTTTCATGTCAAAAAAATTGACACTTGTCAAAAAACTGCGGCAAATATTGAGTCAAAAATGAGTGATTTAGAAGACTCAGACATTTAAAATGCCGCAAATGAGGCAATGGTGAACCTTGTTCCCCAAAAATCAAGGAGTTTATTTATAATAAATCGGTATAATTATAGTCTGTGTTTAGTTTTAATTGTAAATAATAACTTTCAGGCACAGCGTGCTTAAAAAACCTTTATGTAGGTACTTCAGGGATTTAAAGTACCCTCTAAATCCCTATTTTCAGGGAAAAAAGTGGCACTTTAATCCCTAGGGATTTAAAATGTACTTTAAATCCCTAGGGATTTAAAGTAAATTTCTTTGCAATAAAAGCTAAATTTCGAAATTTATTTTCAATAATTTTATTAGAAAATATAACATAACAGTTATGTTTACCCCACTGCAATTAGCCAAGTGAAAAAAAGGTAAATTATCATTATTGCAGCTGTTATTTTTGTTAATTAAAGTGTTTTTGAAAATTGTAGCCGTTGTCGTCGTCGGTGGCACCGACGATGTCGTTGGTGTTTCATTTTGTACGATAGGAATCGAAATATCTGAAGACGTTTCGGTGGAAGTACCAGTAAAAAGTTGATCTGCCATACTTTTTTTCTGGTATAAGGAATTTTCCACATATCCCTCAGCGACGGTGCTACTCTTCTAGCCGCCATGTCTTTTAAGCTGATCTATCGTTACTCCAGAGTCGGCTAGTAGCGATGCTGACGTCCTTCTAAAACAATGACCAGTGTACAATTTTGCATCTGGAAGCTTTAAATATTCGGCAATCTTGGTTGGCAGTTGTCCAATCGTATTTTTGCCCATTGGCTGAGACGTGCATTTTCCATTTCTGTACCCAACGAAAAATCTTGTATGGCCTTGTATTGATGGAGATCTTAAGGCAATATACTTCTTCACCAATCGTACTACATCTGTGGAGTTTTCCTTTGACCGTTTTATAACAAAAGATCGGTCTTTTTCTGCCTTGGTATCTCGTAAATTGACCAAAAAGAACGTTTCATAGTCTAGGACATCGGTTTTGTCAAGCTGGCATAGCTCCTTGCCTCGACAAGCTCCTGACACGTCCATGACTAGAACTACCTGGAACAAAGTATAAATAAAATAAATAGGTACCTACTTTATTTTCCAAAAAGCGTCTAAATAACATAGATATAGGTATAGACTGGGACAAAATATCGGTTGAAAAAAAATGTGTATCTTACCTTTTGCCCCAAAAATTCATGGTCGGGTGCTTTTTCCAGGAACTCTTTAATGTTGTCAACATCAAGTGTCTTCGACTTTTTTGGTTTGTAGCCCTCATTTTGTCGTTTCAAGAAAGCGGTTAGTTTGCAGAATTTGCTAATGTCGACGCCCATGTCTGTTGCAATTGTGGCTTTTATCATCGAATATACACTCCGCAGTGACGATGCTTTAAGCTTTTTTGACTTTTCTAAGAAATATGCTAATAGTACCTTTTCTTCTGTAAATTCTTCTACGTTCCGTTCTTTGCACCATTTGATATACTCAGATAACTGTTTTTTATATTGTTCTCCAGATTTTCTTGGTAATAATTGGCCTACAGCCTCTTGAGCTGCCTTTTCGATTTGTTCCATCGCGATAAACGTCTTTCAGTGGATGTAGCGTGTTTGACTAATATTTATCGAATGACTTTTGTTTCACTTAGCTACTTGTCATAACTTGTCATTTGGTCGTTGATATGGTAACATCAGCCGCTTCGATGATTTTTTAGAAATAGAGTACCTACCGTTTAGTGGCATTTAATTTTTTTTTTTTAACGTTTTACCTATCCTAAAGTACATAAAATAGTATATACACCTCAGGACCAAAGCGTTTTTAAATCTCTTGACAAATTATAGCCCTCCCGTTGGTCGGGCTATAAACTTTTTGTCTCGGGATTTAAAATACCACTTTAGTCCCTAGGTGTATAATGTACTATTAAGCACGCTGTGCCTAAAAGGAGGTTTTTTAAAAATCAAAAGGACAATCAAAAAGGGGTTATTATAAAACGTCAGTAGAAAAAGTACTTTTTAAATACACTTTTCAACACGCGTGTGATATAAGGCATTTTCTTGCCAAGTTAACTGGACTGTTTTGCTCACTTTTACAGTCGTAGGTACAGTTTTTGTGATAATTAGATTCTTAAAAATGAGTTCATGTTCATGATCGTAAAAAAACTGTAGTATTTTAGTCGCAAGTAATAAAGCTATACCATGCTTGTCAAATATTATATTATTAATTTATAAATCCACCAATACTATAGTAGAAATAAGTTTACAAAAAATTCAAAGCAACAAAAGAGAATTAAAAAGAAAACACTTAAAATTCATTGTATTAGGTGTCTTGTATCACTGACTGTAGCCAATTTTAGCTCTTATTATTAAAATTAAGTTAATAAAAGACGCAATAACTTTCACTTCTATATTTCAATTTTAACTTTTTAAGAAAATATACAAATATTGGCAACGTAGTTCTCCATCAAGCTGAGCACGGGACGCGCGAATTCAAATTTGCTGCAACATTCTAGAACGTCTGTGCGGCGTGTATAAATGCTGCATCTCGTTCAGTTCCAGCCAGTCTCAGTCGAGTCGTTTTTTGTGTGCAGTGAATGTGTACGTTGCAATTTGAATGTTATCCTTACCAGCTGTAATTGAGATTATACAAGCTATATTTGGAGATAATTTTGCCAAACAATTGCAGTCCATACCTTTATCAAATGATACTGTTCGCGTCAAATTGGTGATATAGCTGAAGATGTACGTATTTATGCATCAGCTTTCCGGGAAGCTGCGTGACAATTTCTTTCAATTCCGCTTGATGAGGCAACAGATAGCAATAAAGATGCTCATTAATTGCCTATGTTCGATTTTGTGATAATATGCCAGCAGTAGAAAAACTACTATTCTGCAAACCAATATACACCTCAAAGCAACAACACTTGCATTACTTGCTATCTTAAAGAATGTTATAAACGAGGCAAACAGAGAGTGGAAAAATTGCGTCGCAATATGCACCAATAGTGCTTGTACAATGTCTGGAAGATTGTAAAGTATACAAACACTTGTGAAACACAAATCTCCACAGTGTACCTAGATACATTGCATGATCCAGAGTGAAGCTCTGGCTTCCAAAGAAATGAGTCCTGGTCTGAATGTTGTGCTAATAACGGTGGTAACCACAGTAAATTATATAAAAATGAGACCCCTAAAATCAAGAGTCCTTTCTGCATTTTGTAAAGACATGCTTATCACGTGGGGCATTTCTGCAACGTGTTCATGAATTAGGAGATGAAATCGCCATTTTTCTAGAAAAGGAAAACCAATCGGAAGCCGAGAAGTTTCGAGATGATTTATTTGTGATGAAAACATATTCGAGAAATTAAATTCCATCAATCTTCAACTCCAAGGAGCAAACACACATATGTTATATACAAGAGATAAATTCAATGCTTTTCGTAGAAAACTGGAATTATGGAGCAAAAATGTAAAGCAAGAAACCTACAAATGTTTGCAAATGTGGATGATTGTGTTAGAACTTACAAGGCTAAAGAACAAAATGTAAAAATGTTTTTGTAACAATTGAAAATCATTGAAAAATCAAACTTGATAGAAAGTTACGAGTGGATTAGGGACCCATTTCAAAATACTCCTGAAGGTCTCTCAACTGCCGAAGAAGAAATCTTTATAGACTTCACGGCAAGTGGCGAAATCAAACGACAATAAATCACTCTTTCAATTTTGGTCAGGGTGGGATGATGAGTTTTCTGCACTGAAAACAAGAGCATTTCGTATACTATCACCATCGTCAACATCCTACCTTTGCGAAACCGGATTTTCTGCGGTGTCTGCTTTAAAGACAAAATATAGATCTGAGCTAAATATAGAAAAAGAGCTTAGAGCATCAATTTCTAATATTAAGCCTCCTTTCGAAAAACTTGGCTCTGCAAAACAGGCCCAAGGGAGCCACTAATAAGTTAATTATTAAAAGAATAGGTTCATTGTCCAGTACTGATACGATTCTCTTTCAGTAAATTAAATAAATTTTCTAACAATATATATTTTTTTTCTCGATATGATACTCGCGCCTCTCATTTAGTTTTATCTTTTAAAGGCCCCACAAGTAGTACAATTACCACCCGGCCCTGGATCTCAGATATCCGTATTTCATTGTCGGTATAATAGATCAGATCATGTCTTGTATTTGGACATTTTCAAGCTAAATCTCAAAAAATGTGCTCAAAAACTTGAAATTTCAAATAAAAAAAGTTACAAGAGTTGTTTCAGGAAGAATGACAAGAAAATAATTTCAAATGGTTTTTGAGGGTAATTTAAAATTTAAAAGTTGTTTATGCTATTCTTCTACACTAAAACAATTAAAATATCATAATATACAAGTTTCACTTTCATGTATGGGGTGGACCCTTGTCCATTCTCTCTTCTCCTAGCTGGGTCAGTCTGAATGGTAATATACGACCAGCTGATATAAACTAATCACTTTAATCTGCTACATCAACACCGGCTATTTACTTTTTGTATACTAATTGACAATGCAAAATTCTTCGCGCAGATTATAAATAATCATAAGACATTTACTTTAAATATAATCTGACTACGCTTTTAGAATCATAATAATTTAACTTATTGAAGTGTCTTATTGACCTTAAAATTATTTTCGAATTTATCTCGAGGTAAAGAAACCGGTCAACAGATCAGATTAACCACAGATTGGGGATTTGTTTAAATAAATCCTAATTTATGAACCATATATATAGTTTCATTTTTTTACTGATGGGAAAGATTACCATATGGTTTTACGTTGGCTTTAAAATAATATAATATGACAATTTTTCGTCGTTAGCTGAGCATATGAATTTCTTTCTAAAAGATCAATTTTTAAAAGTAAAACGTGCATGAAAACTATTCTCTACCATATGTTTTTACTGAATTGAAATTCTGCTCCCATCATTGTATATTATGGTTTATTGCTCTAGATTACGGTTCTCGAATCGATGTATTAATTTAAGTCATAGTCTGTCATAGGCTAACCCCTTTATTCTATTTGGATTGCGTCCACTAGAACTTTGTTGAATGGTTTTGATTTAAGAATTTACTAGAATTGGAAAAGATTATATTCACATGGGTGAAACTAATATGGGGAACTTCGCAACAAGAAAACCGTTACAAAACCTAGTGGGCCACCAGTCCAACAGAGGGCTCTTCGAACGGTCACTACCATGTGCTCCTTGCCAAATCAGACTTGCATATTATACTGTCGACTATCTCTCTCTCTCATAATATTAACCTATAAAAAGAGACAGACCTTGTTAAAAACGCAATATATATTACGCCAACTAACTCTAGGGCTTTTTTATCCGTTTTTTGGATAAAAGAAGAAGAAGAAGAGAAGTTCTGTCAATATTGTAAAATGTGAACCCCCGAACGAATTGTTGGTAAGAACTTGATTTTTTTTTTTTTTATATCATATTACCGTTTTAATCCTTTACAGACCGTTTTACGAGTTTTAAAGAATTTGAGGATTGTTACGCGACCTTATATCACAGGTATGTAACCTAAATGTAAAATTTACGCCTTGAAGGTTAGGTTTGCTGAATTTTCAAATTCAAATTGGATCTTTTCTAATATTTTTAGCATACTCTTCAAAAAGGTCTACCAACCATAGTTTATAGAAGAGGTACATATCCACAGCCCAAGCGAATGCAAATAGAACTGTATGATAAGTCACGCCGAAGGAGTTGTTCAGCCTCGTGGAAGTTTTTCATTTTGTTCTTTGCCATACTGTTATATTTAAGTGTATGCTCCTTATCAGTATCTATGATGGCCTGTGTCGCCCATTTAATAACCAAAATCAAGTTTTACTGTAAATATCCCGGTTGCAAGAGTGCATTTAAATCTTCATCTGACCCTAATTGTGTCAATAACCATTTTTCTATACATTTCCCCTTACTGATGTTGAAAGACTAAGAGTGTGGAAGAATAAATGTAATATTAATCCTGAAATCGAGTGCAAAAATTTCAGGATTTGTGAAAATCATTTCAATGATTGTCAATTTAAGAACTCAGTTTAAAAAAGGCTTAATTGGAATGCTGTTCTCAAACTGTCCCTGAGCTTTTACCACCTGATGTTTTAGGATCACTTCCACATTCTCTGTAGAACTATGGTAGTCCAATTTTTTTTTACTGGCAGTCTAAAACATTCTGTTTGGTCCTCTAAATGTATCCATTCTACTTTTGACACATGTATACATTCCACTTTATATTTTATCGAATTTTTTTTCACTGCTTTCAGTTTCTCAGTACTTAATTAAAAAATTTGTTCAGTCTGTTAGTCATTTTGGTACTATAATCATTAACATTTTTTTCTGTTGCATGGACACCTTATCAAGCCCAAATACTATGACAATTTAACTCTGGCTGCAACATTTGACCTACACCTGGCTAAGACATCATGCATCTGGCTACGAGATTTTACACCTGACTAAGACATTTTTCACCTGGATGGACACTTTCAAGTAGGTACCTGGACCGTTATGTTTTTTTTTTGTAATAAAGAGTTATTTACTGGAAGAAGGAAAATATATTTAGTGCCAGTACTTTTGGCACTGGTTAACTCATGTCACAATAATTTTTCATTCGTTTTTATTATTTTCCTTCTACCAGAGGCTATAACTGTGTACATCTTTACCACTTGACTGAGCTAAGTTCAAGAGAAAAGCAAGGAAGGAAGCAAGATTCTTATGTAAATGGGTCAAAACTGAAGTAACTTACTGAATTTACTTGAACTAAGAAAGTGTGCAAAACATAAACAGCTAATTGCTATTTTGTATTAATAGTCTGTAGTGTAACTACTAGAAGACCTGGGTTTGATATTAAGCAAACATTTTTTTTGGGACAACGCCCAAATGTCAAGAATTCACCTATTTGCCTCGAGCAAACCCTGGTTCATTAAACACTTGGAACCATTTTAGTCACGTCGCTGTTATTAGTTACATTTTTGGTTTATTTTTTACAGAACATTTTTTATTTGTACCTATAAAGTATTTCTATTGTTTCGATACCAATTTTTGTCAGAATTTGTTCACATTATGTTTTATGGTAAAGATTAAATAAATTTTGAATTTTTCTTCATAAGCTTTGTTTGTTATTTACATCGGCATTCATTAATAACAACAATATTTGGTTTTTAATGACATTTATTGACTTTTTGGTATAATTTGATATAAAATACATACATTCATTAAATTCTGAAATTTAGTGAATACATGGTATTTTAGAGTGAATTAACTCAAAAAGCGATAAAACGTCTTTAAAAATCTCAAATATTGTTTAAACAGTAAATAAGTAATTTGAAAACGTTTAAACTACCCGCCATCCGCAGTAAATTTCCTACCGTAGCGCTCGGGGTGGACTGGTGGCCAACTTGAATCTTTGTTTCTCTGGTTTTCTAGGTAGTTCGCATTTCTAACCTCGTATCTGTTTTGTGATTATATTTATCTATTTCTATTTCTTAATGCGAGAGATTAATAAATCATTATTGAACTATAAAACCCAGTGATCTTCGCCGTATTCCATAGGCTTTGCCGAATTATTATTTATTATTTCATATAACACTCGGAGTTGCAAAAATAGTTGAAATGTGTTCGAATATGACTGGAATCGGACAGTCAATAATATACCGACTTGTGCACGAGGATTAACGCGGCCCCATCAGGTCACCAAAGAGAAGTACAGGAAAAAAAAAACTGTAATAAATGAGGATGAATAGCCTGCCATCAGAAGAATCATACACTCGTTTCACTTAAAAAAAAATACCTACCTTGGACAAAATAATGCCTGAAATGAAAAAGGATTATTTCATTCCAGCCATAGGTAAGAAGAAACTATGGAAAACTTTGAAGGAAATTAATTTTTGTTATGAAAAGAATCAAAACTGAAAATCACTTTTAATAGAGAAAGACGAAATCATTTGTTGGCGACAACGATATTTGAGGGCAGTTAGACAGTTTCGAAGGGAAAACAGGAATATCTATTATGTGGACGAAACTTGGTTAAAATACCGTTGGTAAAATATGGCAGGATAAATATATAAAATTAATAAGGTAGGGGTATGGTAAGTGTATTAAGTGTATAAGTGTATAATCTTCTGAAAATTATTAAAGAGCAGAGCGCTTTTGGCCTTAGGCCATCATCAGTGCTTCCTAAAAAGCGAGCAAAATCCAATTTTTAAAAATATTTTATTTGAAAACTTTGCTTTACTAAATGTATTATAAAAATGAATCAATCAAATCGGTTGTGTGAAATCAGTTAAATGTTATCTTTTTCTTAAAAAATTGTTCTTAGATGTTGTATAAAAAATGTATTTTGGCTTTACTCACTTTGTCAGGAAACAGGAACACTTCATTGATAATACATCTTTGTTCCCCAAGTGGGCCATCAACACCACAGTGCAAGAACTGATTACTTAAAACAATTAACACGTAAAATTGTAAACGACAAATATCTGGGACGAACCACTTTTTAAAATCTTAATCAATAATTAGCACTTTTCTTTTTTCCGTTTCATTTTTCGGTCCACGTGAAAACGTGGTTTCAAATCGAAATTTGACGGTTATTTAAATTAAAGAGATTAAATATATCTTGACATTGAAATGACATTGTTGAAGTTATTGATAATAAAGAGGGGGTTAATTAATTAACTTAGAAGGCGTCTATGTAAGAGAATATAACTCCTATATAGGTTACCTTTTGTATTTACACAAAGGCAATTGTCTAGTAATTCCTTATTGATTTCTATGTCCTCCATAAAATCGAGTTTATTGAAATTTTTGGAAGATATGGCATGGATGATCTTTGAATTAGAGAAAGGACTGAAAGCATGATTTGAAGTTCTGAAGTGTTGACCAAAAGCAGAAGAGGAGCTAGAAAGGTGTTCTTTATACGGGTCTTTAGGGGTCTACAAGTACGACCAATATACAATTTAATTTATAAATACCACTCTTTCAAAGATGTTTAATTTTATCTTTGCAATTTACAATATGTGTTGCTAGACTACTTCTAGTTTTAAAGGAAACAATAAGATTTGGGATCGACTTTGTAAATATTTGTTTAATATTATAATTGGTGTTCTGAGCCAGGTAAGGTATAACAATGTATTTTTATCATTCATAGTGGCGAGAGGGTATATCTCATTCCTAATTCTTCTGCATTTTATTCTTAAAATCAAGGAATCTATCATACTTGGGTCATAGTTAATGTTGATTTTTTAAAGGAAAGCACAATTAGAAGTAATACTTTCGATTTATTTTACTCTTACGGATTTAACAGTATGATAACAAAAAGTACCCAAGGAGCCGCTTGTCTGGATAACGTTTTTACAAATGTGAGTGAATGTGAAAATTATGTACCTGATGTGGGTTTTTTGGACCATTTGGCTGTTGGGGTGGGTTTTGGTAACCACAACCCCACATCCAAAGTAGTGTTCAACACTTTGTTTAGGCCGGTAACTGAGAATGGGCTGATTGTAATGAAGTCCTTGGTACAGGGTATTTGCTGGGACTTTATAACTAATGAAAGCATAGATACATATATGAAATTTAAAATGTTTCTTACTTTTCTACAAAGCTGTGCCGATTTGGCCTTCCCAGGAAAAAATTTCAAGCATTATAAAAATACACAATTAATCGCATGGTTCTATGATGATTTAAAAAATATGCGTGACAGGTTAAGTTTCTATAGGGATTTAGCTCGAACTCATAAAAGTCCAGAACTGTCACTCATAGGCAGAAATCATACAACTCTCTATCGCAATGAAATAAAAAAAGCAAAAAAGCAGTCAAATGATAATTATATCAAGAATAATAATTTCAACTCCTAAGCCTTTTGGAATGTTGTTAAAAATAATTCCTATCTTGAAAAAAAAATATTAAGCGAAACAGTGAACTTACACCTAACCAACTAAACTCGTTTTTTATTAACATACCTCATGAACTTATAAAAAAATTACCCATTAACGAAAATAGTCCTATGAAATATGCATGGCAATATTGCAATTTAATTAGCACTAAACTATATGACATACATTTTGAGTTCACCTTAGTATCAGAAGTTGAGGTTAGGGATGTAATAGAAGGACTTAAGAACAAAAAAAGTAAAGACTACTATGGCTTCAATAGTAAAATTTTAAAAAGCCTGGTTAATGTGATTATAAGTCCACTCACTATAAGTTGATAAATCTATGTATAAAAGAGGGAGTGTTCCCAGACTTACTAAAAATTGCTAGAGTTGTCACTGTACATAAAAAAGGCCAAACCGACACACCAAACAATTATAGACCAATATCCATCGTGCCCATATTCTCTAAAATTATAGAAAAACTATTAAAAACTAGAATAACTAACTACTTTGAAAACATCCAACTTTTTAATAAATCGCAGTTTGGATTCAGAAACTCACTTTCAACAACGGCAGCAATAAATGAACTGGTAAAAATTATAAATAAGGACTACAATGACGGAGAATACATTGGGGCCCTTTTTTGTGATCTAACGAAGGCCTTTGATTGTGTTTCCCCACATGTACTCATAAATAAACTGAGATTGTACAAATTTAATCAAAGAAGTATTGATTTGATAACATCTTATCTAAGCAACAGAAAACAGTTTGTTGATTCTAATGGCAGTCTTTCTGAATTACAAAACATTCAATATGGTGTACCGCAGGGATCGGTACTGGGACCATTGCTTTTCTTGATCTATATAAACGATTTGGAGAGCTGTGATCCCAGTGCAGATTTGGTACTTTTTGCGGACGATACAACCGTGTTGAAGAGTGCTTCATCTGGGGAGCTCATCAAGGCTGCCATGAAGGAGACACAATCAACAGTCACTGAATGGTTTAATAGTAACCAACTTAACCTGAATGAGACCAAAACGGAGCTGATGTATTTTTCATTGAGAGATATGAAAGGTTTTAATATGTCTCAATGTGTGCGCTTCCTCGGAGTACATATTAACTGTAGATTAACATGGAATACTCATATAGATAAATTATGTGAAAAAATGGCATCTAGTGTGTATGCTTTGCGAAGCTTGGTGGGTGTGGTTTCAGAAATTGTCCTTCTCTCTACTTATCACGCTTTCATTGAGTCAAGAATTTCATATGCAATACTGGGATGGGGTCATACTTCACATTTGAAACGACTGTTTAGTTTTTAAAGAAAAGCCATAAGAGTGATGGGTAGATTGAATTACAGAGATGACTGTAAGAATGCTTATATACAACTAAAACTACTAAATGTGCCCTGTATATGTATATACTAGAGTGCCTAATATACATGAGAAAACACGCTGATGATATATTGCACACGGGAATATACATGAGCATTACACACGAAATAGGGAGCATATCTACACGAACTATCACCGCGTAAATAAAATAAAATGTGGAGTCTCCCTTTACGGTCCTAAGCTTTATAATGCTCTCCCAGCTGCCATGAAGGTGCTACCTATTAAACAATTTAAGTTTGTAATAAAACAATATTTAATTAACAAATATTTTTATTCGTTGGAAGAATTCTACATAAACAATTTCAGTGATTTATAATAGGTATGTAGGTACACTTATTTTGTCTATAAGTTGAGTCTCATTCTAATGTTTGTTTCAGGCAATCTATTCTAATATGTTTCATTAGCAATAAAATCTACTATATGACGTATGTAAACACTATGTGTAATAGCATGAATAAAGATGGATTGATTGATTGATAGTTATTATTGAAAGCTATTTGTTTTAATATTCTTATTTCGTTCTGGTAGTTTTCTTTTGTCATGGAAATATTGAGTAGCCTATTTATGTAGCAATGAAACGATGCTAATTTATGTTCTTGAGGGTGATTTGAATTTTAAGGGATGACATGGTCTATTTGGGTGGGTTTTCAGTAGATTTGAAATTGTTATTTGTGGATTTTTGTATGGTAATGTCTAGAAAATTGATTGTTTTGTTGTTTTCTATTTCAAGTGTGAAGTTTATATTGTTATTAAGTTTATTGAGTAATTCTAGGGCTCCATCGTTGCTACAATTCAAAAAAAAAAACAAGCAATCATCTACATACCTGTACCATTGGAGGATCTTAGGATTGTTTTCCGATATTAGGTGATTATTTTCCACAGAATCCATAAAAACATCTGCTAGAAAAGGAGACAAGCAATTATTATGGATATTATGGATTCTTTAGAAAATAATCACATAATGTCGGACAACAATCCTGAGATCCTTCAATGGTACAGGTATGTAGATGATTGCTGGTGTTTTTTGAATTGTAACAACGAAGGATAATAAGTGATAATTTTTAGAAGATTGTACACCTTATACACAAAAACGATTGTTTCTCTCTCTTAAACATATAAAAAGCGCGAAAAAGCGAACATGTGATTGAAATAGAAGAAAAAAATGTGGAAAGCTGATAACATGCTAGAGAATACTGTAGAGCCCACTTTTAGTTTTCTGGACCCCAACGATGATAGCTCATCGGACTACTCGGAACATGATGACTAAAATTTAAAGATTAAGTTATTGTACATAGTACATAGTAGATTTTTTTTTATAAATATTACCATTTAAACTACCTGTAGTAACGCCGCTGTTACTACAGGCAGTTTTCATTTTATTCACCTAACTGGTCTTTCTATTGTATGCTAATTAGGGCGACCCTAATTTAGGATCGATTCGGGGCTTGTAGATCTAAAATCCGGAATTTTTAAAAACTATGCATGGTATGCCATCTCTGCAGCATATTACATTTAAGAGGTTCTAATTGAAATATATATTTACTAGATTTGGATCGCTACAAGCGATCTAATAGACAATCCTGGGACGAGAACAACATGAGAGAAGCTATTGAGGCAGTAAAATCAAATAGAATGGGGTGGCTCTTAGCTTCCAAAACTTTTAACGTCCCATTTGGAACATTACGTCGCAGAGCTAATAAAGAACATGATTGGAAAAGGGGCTATATAAGAGGCCATAAATTTTTAAGTTTAATGCAAAGTTAGAGGAAGATCTAGTTAAACATCTTAAAAAAATGGAAGAAATGTTTTTTGGACTCAAAACTGAAAATGTAAGAAAACTAGCAAATCACAAAAGCTAAACAAATCCCTCATAGATTTTCAAGGGAGAAGAAAATGGACGGATGAGCCTGGCTTGCTGGTTTTAGGGAACGAAACCCAACAATATCTTTACGGTCACCCGAATCAAGTTCGGCAGTTCAGGCTCGAGCTTTCAACCGGGAATAGATAAATAAGTATTTTGGGTTACTCTCCGATCTTTTAGAAGAACACAAATTTCAGCAAACTGACATATGGAACATGGACGAGACCGGAATTTCTACGGTGCCGTCAAAAAATTTTAAAATTCTGGCCACTAAAGGCAGAAAGCAAGTAGGCGTCTTAAGTAGCGCGGAGAGAGGCCAGCACCTAACAATAGTGTGCTGCATGAATGCAAATATACTTTATATATTATTATTACAAATATACTTTTTCTTTTCAGTTATTTTTTATTATCTAACTCGTCGGTTATAAACTAAAGTAACTGTTGTCTTCTTGTTGTATTAAATGTGCCTCGTTACATAACAATGGCGTATTGTTGTAGGTACATATATTCCTCCAGCCCTCATATTCCCGAGGAAAAATATGAAGCAGGGACTAATGGATGGAGCACCTACTAGATCTACAGCATTCACTCAGGAAAATGTCTACATAAACAGCGAAATATTTCTTAAATGGTTGAAACATGTTGTGAAATATATCAAACCTACACAGGAAAATAAAGTGTTATTGTTGTTAGATGGTCATGGCAGCCATAAATCGTTGGATGCCCTTTTGTACGCTAAAGAAAATGGAGTGATTCTCTTCTGTTTTCCGCCGCATTGTAGTCATCGCGTTCAACCGTTGGACGTAAACTTTTATAGTCCACTGACCACATACTAAAACAGTGAAATTACCAATTGGCTAAAAAATCATCCGGGGAGAGTAATAACCCATTTCCATGTGGCTACCCTATTTAATGCTGCATACATCAAAGTAGACAGTATTTAAAATGCACTCAGTGGATTTGCAGCAACCGGTATAGTACCGTTAAATAGCAATATATTTCCTGATTGGATGTTTGCTGCAGCCGATGCTACAAATATTGAGAAGGGCCCAGAAAATGATGCGGAAGTAAACAATGATAATCAAAGACACATGGATAGTCAAAACAGAGAAGATTTCTCGGTATTAAGCCAAACACATCCCGAGAATGTGATTGAAAATAACAATAACCAATGCGTCGATTTAAAATCAGAACGAAGTACTTCGCAAAGTATAAGTCCAAGAGCTGAAAAGGTAAATATTTCTATCCAAGAAATATCACCTGTGCCAATAACCACTCAAAATCCACGGTGACAAAGGAAAAAGGGATCTTATGGGAATTTAACCACTACACCTGAAATCCAAAGACTGAAGCAAGATGTTGCACAAAAGATTAAGAATTAAATAAAAAATTTGCAAGAGTGGTCAAAAGACGAATTGTGGTTGAGGATAGTGACGACCAAGAGAACATAGTAGTTGATGAAGACTCCGCTTGCATCTACTGCAACGAACATTTTTCTTGGTCTTTAGTAAAAGAACTTTGGTTTCAATGCGTGTTCTGCAAAAAATGGGCACATGCCCAGTGTGCCGGTTTAGATAAGAAGGCAAAAACATACGTTTGCGAGTTGTGCAGTTAGTTTATTTATATGGTTTTATACTATGCCATCTCATCAGTCACCCCTCTGATGTGATGGCATACCTATCATTTTTTTAATTTTTATATGAATCATTTATAATTATAAATAAAGGTTTAGTTTCTTTACAAATAGTTTAAATTCATTTCAATAGAAAAAAACAGATTTCGTACTGAAAAAAAGTATGCCATCTCTTACACACTTCCTCTATGTCCCAGATCTAAGCGTGTATGTGTTTGTGTGATTAGTATGTTGTTTGTCGCGCTTGTTTAAGTGGTCTTTGACTGTCGTCTAACTCCAAAAACATTTTTTTCACGCAGAACTAGTCTCTCTGAGATATCGCCGATTACCTCCTTGGGTGGTACATGATATTCAGATGTCTATGTTTTTCTACGGTAGCGCCTGTATTAGTACTGAAAGAGAGATGCGGTCTTGATAAAAAGAGCGAAATTGAAAATTGTCTATTATTATTTGTTGATTGATATTTAATAACCAATATTCCTTGTGAGCAATATTAAGTATAATGTTTTTTTCTTGTCGGTGTACATTGTACATACCTAAAGTCAACCTCAATTTCTCTACCAACCTTATAAAATATAGGTTGCATAAAATTATTAAAAATAAATTGTCAATATCTTACCTTATACAGTTGTCGGGGTCATTTTTGCAATCAGTATTACACCTGAATCGCTCCCACGCTAGCCAACCCATAGGAGGCGTTCTTGCTAACCCATTTTCAAGACTAATTACACCACTCACATGGACAGCTATAACTACTCCAATTATCGTCCATTTTTTAAACATTTCACTTTTTACTTTAACCTGAAACAACAAAAAAACTTGACAAATTTTGTAAAATTGTTGAGATACGTCAGTTTTAAATGCCAAGTTAGTTAGTTAGTCACGTCCGTGGCCCAAAAAGTGCTACTAGTAATAATATAATATTTTGGAAGTTACTTTCGCTGCCTGAAATTATTAAGAAAATTCACTGAAGTAACTAGAACAAATCAAATAAACTTAAAAAAAAATGTAAGTTGTGTTCAGTTTAAAAAAAAATGTTTATACCTCATGATAAGAACAAACGTTGTGTAAATATATTAAGTTAATAATTTGGCCTATATATTTAGGTATCATATTAACCACAGTGTATCTCAAAAATGAAGGGCTTGCATGGGTCCATGCTTATATGAACTTTTCACCTTATAAATAACTAAGGAATCG
Source organism: Polydrusus tereticollis (assembly GCA_963920685.1). Classification (NCBI taxonomy): domain Eukaryota; kingdom Metazoa; phylum Arthropoda; class Insecta; order Coleoptera; family Curculionidae; genus Polydrusus; species Polydrusus tereticollis. The sequence continues at coordinate 106,040,961 of OY987331.1, read as the reverse complement.
TCCTATAAAATATCGGACACTTATATTACCCATATGCCACTGTGAGAATTGCATTCGATGTGGATTGTCGTTTAGTAACAATTATCGAACCTAGTTTAAAGATAAGCGTGCATATGCAGGTCATATTTCAGGGCTGTATTGCAGATTCCGTAGGATACATTTACTTGCTGGCATAAACGCCGAATGGGAGTTCTGAGTATTCGTTAACAATTCGCCTCAATTCTTGCACCTTTTGTGCAGTGTGAACTTTGGATCTCCCACTGTCATTCTTTCTATTCGCACTTCCTGTTTTTGTAAGCAAAGCCACAGATCTAGTCAAAACTGGTCGAAATCCGTGACTGTAAGTAGAAAATCGGATTGAAATTCCTAAGTAGCGTTCCGTGTTAAATACATCCTTCAAGATAATCAACCCTTCTACTATTTTACATTTAATTTTCTTAAAAATTAAATTCTCAGAACTTGACATTTCAATGCGTTTAGGAAAACAAGATTTGTGTTCAGTATGATTTTTGTCGATTGAACATGAGCTCCTTCTACTCTGATGCATTCCCTAGCTCTAAGAAGTAAAGATTGTGGAAACCTCCACAATGCGTCAACATAAGTCCTTATTTCGCGACAATGAAAATTAATTATTTCCCATAAGTTTATCGATTGTCTATTGGATTGGCATAGATTAAAGTTTTTAAATAGCCCCACAAAAAAATCTAATGGATTTAGCTCAGGTGATCGAAGATGCCAAGCCACTGGTCCTCCTCTTCCATCAATTTTCGAAGTTCCTGTTTAGGTGTTCTCGAACTACTAGAATAAAGTGTGGCGGAGCCCCATCATGCATGAATCACATATCACGTCTTATTGGCAGCAGTAGATCTTCTAAAAGTTCTGTCAAATTATTTTGAAGAAATTCCAAATAAAGTTCTCCAGTTAACCTTCTTGGCAATAAAACTGGTCCGATTAAATGTTGCCCGAGGATTCCGGCCCAGACGTTGATGGGTTCAAATTGATAGTGATGATGCATTACAATAGCAGCATGGGAATTTCTGTCTGCCGTTTTTAGAAAATCCAGCTTCATCGGTAAAAGAACTAAACCAATGAAATTTGCATCGTTTCTGTCTTGATCTAAAACACAGTTAGAAAATTCCATTCGGGAAGAAGCGCATCGACCTTTTGAAAATGGTGCGGATGCAACTGTTGCTCTCTAAGAATTCTAGAGACTGTTGATTTCGGACAACCAAACTCGACAGCCAATTTTTGGACACTTGTAGAAGGATCTGCTTCTACGGGATTTAGGATGCTTTCTTCAACACCCTCACCGCGATGATTTTGATTTCCACAATTGTGGCTGGCTTTGTTAAACTTTTCTAAAGGATACTTTACATTAAGTCTCTAGCAAAAGCAATAAAATCGAAAATCTGTGGAATTCTGCCCCATAGAAACAATCAACAAGAGCAAACGAATTTTGTGTTATCGGTAAAGTAGGAATGTCAGCTGACTCGGATGTTTTTAACAGATTATTTTGATTTTTGGGTTGCTTTCTTTAGTAACTAGAAAGTAACACATGTCATAGACACCTAACCTCAACAAGCATTTTTCTTAGCTGAAAAATACTATATAGGTACCAATTATAGCAATTTACTGAATTTACATTTTTATCCAGTACAAAATGATACCAATTTTGTTATTCGGATTTTGGAAAAAAATAGGTGAGTATAATGATAACCCCTGGTACGAATCCAACAACATAACATAAGAACAATAATTTTCACGTACTTAACATGTATTCTGCTATAAGCAATGTACATTGTTTCTGCAGGTCATGCTGGTATTGCGAAATTAAAGTGCTCGCGTGTGGGAAACTGTTCCCTTATGTTACAGTTTCATTTGGTTCTAATGACACTTTCACTTATTATCACGTCTGCATTTTTGATTTCGTTTATCCTTAACGGAAACTATTACGAAATAGCAAGTGTTCCGGACGAAGTAACAGAATGACGCGAAGAAGTTAAATTTTATGTGAAAAATTTAAAAAGTAATTAGTAAATTTGTATAAACTTTTATTATTTACGAGGAAGGAAAAGCAATTTTTTTTGTTATTTTGTTTCCATTTGCACTTAAACTAGTTAAAAAAAATGTAAATACATGAATAACGTCACGATATTGTAGTCAAATAACTCTAAGGTGATAATTTTTAATGCGTGGGAAATTTTATTCCTGATGGAAACTGTAGCCGTTAAAGGATGTTACTTAATGATATATAAATAGTTTTTTAAACGATGTACCATTTGGGAATATTTACTTTTTATAGCAGTATAATTAATTACGTTAATCAGCTTATTCTTGATTCATTTTTGACCCTCAACACGTAATGGGATTGGCCCAAGCTTAGAAGACGTATACAGTGTGTTAGTTAATGTTATATACCACTTGTTTTATTGGGTAATTTTTCTCTTAAATAGAGTGTCCCAACTCAATTTATACACAAAATATAATCTTCCCTATTCATGATATAAAAAAAATTTCCAAAGAAATAGTTCTTGATTTAAAAACTTTACTGGGCGTACATTTAAGTATTCGGAGTGCAACAATTCTTAATATCAACTTTACTTTTTTAAATAGAGCACACTATGTTTTATGTCCAATATTTATTCTTCGATTAATTCTCTATCAAAAATCTATAGGTACTATGTTCTATGCCTAATGTTGACCGTTTTCGAAATAATGGTAAAATTAAATTAAAGGCTATAAATATTAGGTAAACAATAATTACCTATTATTAGTAACATATTAGTGGCAATATAATAGTTATTTATGTACCAAGGGAGTTGCTTTCGCCTTCCGGGCATTATAGTCTAGTAACGCCTGTGGTGTATACAATACTTTATTTTTCATTAATTTTAATATATAAATAGTTAAACTCCTGCATTTTTTTAAACTATTTTCGCCAATTTTTAGTATTTAGTGAGCTTTGATGGGTTTTCATAGCATAAGTTTGAAGGTTGGTAAGAGTTGTTTATTTTAAGCGTCTTTTACGTTGTATGAACGAAAATTTGGAAATTCAATAAAATATTTTAGAAAATGCTGAAAAAGCTAAGAAAAACTTATTACCGGCAAAGTCTAAAGCCCTGTACGACAAGGAGTATGAAAATTTTCTACAATGGAAAGTAAAAAACCAAATTACGGTGATTACTGAAACAGTAATGATGGCTTACTTTCAGGAATTGGTATGTAACGCTTTTGCTCATTGGTAATAACAATTTTTAATTATTTCTACCTAATTTTAGTCGGAAAAATATAATTCAAACAGCCCTTGGACAAAATATTCCCAGGTGGTCTGAACTTATAGTAAAGGAAAACATTAATATTTCAATATATTGTCAGTTAATAGCATTTTTAAAAGTTAAATCAAAGGGATATCTTCCTAGAAAGTCAAAAGTTTTGGAAGATAAACAAGTTTTAACTTTTATCAAAAATGCGCCGAATGATACCTTCCTGCTGCATAAAGTGGTACTCGTAATGGGAGTTTTTGGCGGCCTAAGACGGGATGAGATAGTAAAAATTACCATTGATGATATTGAGGATAAGGGACCTGTTATGCTTGTCAAGGTACCAGAAACTAAAACTGATACGCCAAGAAGTTTTACTATAATCGAAGGAGACCAAACAGATGCCTTGAAATTGGTTAGACAGTACCTTGCATTAAAGCCAAAACGAATTAAGGTACGAAAAATTTTCCTTACATACCGAAATGGTAAATGCATAGCTATGCCTGTGGGTGAAAATACACTAGGACGTGTTCCTTCAATCATAGCAAAATTTCTTAATTTAGAAAACGCCAAGGAATATACAGGACATTGCCTACGTCGGACCTCGTCCACACTGCTTATCGAGGGTGGTGCTTCCCTTGCAACCCTTAAACTACACGGAAAGTGGAAGAGTACTAGCGTAGCGGAGGGTTATACAGGGTGGTGCATTGATCCACGCAACATAGGAAATCCCATGCAAATTTTGAGATGGTAAAATATTGGCTCCCTTGTTTATTTAAGGCCGATAATTTATTTAACTTTATTAAAGGGAATACTTTGACGAACTAACTGACGAAATTTTAGCGCGATTTAAGTTAATCGATAATTGGCGAAAATTAACAAATACGGTTCTGAAGCTTTATAATAAAAACACCAGTAAATGTCAGTAACTGACAAGAAGGATGTATTATGACAATACATTTGTTTTCGGGTAAAATAGGTTAAAAGCTTCAAGGATTAAGATTTTTAATACAATTTGGTTTGTCTCTCTGTTATACAAAACAAAAATATAGGGGAGAAGATAAATCAATAAAACAGTTCTGGTAAACAAAAAGTACTTTATTTTTCGAGAATTTTACTTTCTAATGCATAATAAAACAACTAAATTGCATACTTAACTAATTATTTAATTAAATGTTCAAACAACCCCCCATGGTTGTTTTTAGGTGTCCCCATAAGAAAAAGTCATTCGGCGAAAGATCGGGAGACCAACCTGCCAATTACTTGTGTAATTTAGTCCAATAACGTTTCCTATAAAAACATTTTCTAAATACTCCCTAACTACTGCGGAGTTATGAGCTGGGCAGCCATCCATCTGGAACAAATTTCTTGATTTTTTCGAAAAACTTCATGCAACGCAGGCGTAATTTAATTTTGAAGCAGTTCAAGAAAATATTGAGCGGTTAAATTTTGATTTAAAAAGAGTGGTCCGATGATATGATGTCCCAAAATGCCAGCCCACACGTTGACTTTTTGGGATACTGCGTTCTTGTTTCAATGAACCGAAATTCATTTTCTTGGCTCCAGTATCAAAAATTTTGTACATTAAGCTTTTTATCAAGGTAGGTCAAGTACATTTGTCAGTGAAACAAATATTTAGCAAAAATTCCCTGTCATTTCCTCCATCATATTAAAACAAAAATCAGCCCTTCGAATCATGTCCCCATCTCTTAGTTCTTGAACTTTATGGTATTTATACGGATAATATTTATGTTTATGTAGTACTCGTAAAACGGTTGTATGATGTTTCCCCACTTCGTCTCCAATATGCCTAGTATTTATAATTCCCTTATTTTCTTCCACACTTAACAAAATATTAAAGTCTTTATCATTATCTGCAGGATAATTACCTTCGTCTTCTCTTTCGCATTTGGATAATGTTTATCGAAAAGGAACCAAGCGCCAGATCAATGTTTTGAGTTAGAAGCGGTTAAAGATAAACAGTTGTTTCTAAATCATAAGTAAACAAAGCTCAAATTTTTTTTACGTAGATTTTGATAAACAGTATTTATATTACTGTACAAATGATTGTATGAGTTTTAAAGGCCAGAAACAATCGTTTTTTGTGTTTTTTTGGCGGATGGTTCTTTTTGAATAAACAGGTAACCGGAAATTTCCTATTTAGAACGGTACCAAGTGTCAAAAATACTTCTGGTTCTTTTGAGAAAAATGGATAAGTTAAAAGTGGTTCTATTTAAACATCAGTATTTTATATTGAAAATATTACAAAAAATTACAGAATATAATATTTTAATAAAAGAATAAACTTAATTAATACAAATCTACTTTTATTCATTAATTATTACTTCCTCAACGTCAAAATCCAAGTTCTGTCCAAACCCATCGATGTCATCTTCAAATTCTTGAAAGTTCCCCATTTTATAGAACGATCTAGCATCTGATGGAATGAACCGCATTAGTGATTTAATATCTTCCATTTTTTTAGTGGAAATCGGTTTTCCTTCTGGGTATAGCAATGTAAGTGGACAAAAATTATTTTTGCCCTTTCTACCGCGTATAGGTTTGGAAATATCAACTTCTTGATATTGGCCCTCAGGAGCGTGAGTTTCTTTTAAATAAATTGAAAACGGTTTGTCCTTTTCCAATTTTATTACTTTTGTTTTCAACCAGGACACTTTATTCTTATCAACACTTATTTTCTGTTTGTTGTCATTTTTTCCAAGTCTCCTGTTGAAAAGAAATCTTCCGAGTTCATAAAAATTATTTCAAAACGATTAGTTTTTTTACAATTTTTGATTATGGACTTGAATTCGTCGATCGTGTAGATTCGAACCTGAAGTTTGAGTGCCCTTTCAATTTGAGCAAAGTCAGTATCACAAGGTAAGAAGCTGTGACCTGATTCTAAATATTTTAAATGGATAGTTTTTGAGGTAGGATGCTCACTTAAAATCTGTTTTAAAATTAGTACAATTTTGATGTTCCTATTCTGGCCACCACAGCTATCAGACCAGAGAATTAAATCTTGGATTCCATCTTTTAAATGCAAATTAATAAATTTTTTTAGGCAAGAGCCAACTTCTTGTGCGCCCCTACCAGCAACACCTTCCTTCCAAATGAAAGCATATGGTTTGTTTGTGGACCCTGCATGAATACCTTCATTATAAATGCTTAATTGGCGTTTATAATAGACGAGGTTGGTGGGAAGCTTGGGTAAACCACAGCAAGCACAGTAAGCACAGTGTTTCCAACAGAGGATTTGTGCTAGCATCTTTCATATCTGTTTTCCTTAAATCTTGTGCCAATTCTGCATTAACAAGGTGGTCATCATGTGTAGTTTTTAATTGCTGTTTAATGGTTTCGTCAAACGCATTGCTTATTTTCGCTAAAAACGCATCACATTTATTGCATGTGTCCTTTATTGGTGGTTTACGCCTTAAATTAAAATGTTTATAAAATGTTCTTTTATAGAAAGTGAAACTCACTTTTGGATTGCTTTCATCTTGCAGGTACAAATTGTACATCTTAGCTTCTGTTAAGTCATACGGTAAAAATTTATATTTTAAAAACCAATGATGCCAAAAAATTATCCTTGGTTCCTTTTACATACCTATTTTTATTTTTATTCTGCCTTAATAAACCACGTACCAAGAAAGAATTCAGTACGCGTGGTAGTCAAAATGAAATAATCACCACAATTTTTCTACGAAATATACATACTGTACTATTGCTATAATAATTATTTCCTAAATATAAAAAAAATAACCTCAAAAGTGTACTTACAGAAATTTTTTGCATTTTTTTCTCTCTCCCTTGCTCTAGAGCTTGCTGGAGAATCCTTTTAGCTCTCTCACTCATGGCACTACTTATTATAATAGAAACTAAATGTTGGTATTCAAAAAATACCACTTTTTACTTCAATTATTCACTACTTTTAATACAAGACAAAAACACCGGCAAATGCTTAAAATTTTAAAAGGAACCAAGCGACAACTCCCCGTTAATTTAAAGAGAATCAGCACTTGGTTCTCTTTAATGAAATTAGAAATCTAGTTTGAAGGAAATGTCGTTTGGTTCAGAGCCTCATAGATGGCACTCGGGTAGCGATAGCTTGTGGATCTTTTTACATAAACTAAATTAGAACCTGGTCTGTCGCTTGGTGCATCTAAATCATTTTTCGCAATTTGGCGCTTGGTTCCTTTTCGATAAACACTATCCATTTACATTTATTGAGAAGCGTTCCTTTATTTTCAAATTTTTTAATTATTCTGGTTATGGTGGATATTGCTGGAATTGGTCTCTCTGGATAATGTACTGCAAACATATCCGATACTTTTCTGCTGCTGTTTCCTGCATAATACCACTTAACTATAGCAATCTTTTCAGACGTAGAATAGTTCATAACGAAATAATAATTATTATAGTTAAAAAAATTGTCAAACTTGGTTTGAATTTGACACTGACATAACCAACCAAAATATTAAAATTCAGACCCGTATTATCCATTTTAGGAAAATGATTAAAATTTTGAAACTAAGTTTAGTTTATTGGATTCTTTAAAAAGTTTAGATAAACTTCTGCTCTAAAATAAATTGGGGAGCCGATATATGACCACCTTAAATTTTGCATGGGATTTCCTATGTTGCGCCAGCCAATGCACCACCCTGCATAAAGAAAAGCATCACGTCGAAAAACCGAATAGCAAAAATGATAGCTAGCTCTGTTACCGAAAAAGAGAATATGTTAATTAATGTTGAAATGGAGCAGGAATCCGCATGCACATCGAGAAACTCAGCAATCGAGTCGCAAAATTTCATAGTTGGTACAGCTTCTTTCTCAGGAAAATTCAAAAATTGTACATTTAACAGGAAAAACAGAATAATATTATGTAAAAAAATTGTTAAAAATAAATACAAATTTTGTTCAATATATTCTTTAATAATAATTACCGGGCATTATGAACTTTATCGCCCGCATATATTTCCTATTATATTATTATGATTATGTTTATAGCAACCATTTCTAAGGTATTATAAGTAAATAATTGATAGATGAAAAAGAAAATAAATATTGACATTTCTGACAGTGATATTAATTTTTAACTAGAAGCAGACTCTTTTTATAATAATTATGCCGTCACTTTTTACTCCCAAAGAATATGTTGACATGCTGCTAATCTACGGCGAGTGCAAGAAAAAATCACGGGATGCACAACAGTAAGACCAGGAGCGGTTTCCAGATCGTCCAACACTATCGCTATACGCTTTTACAAATGTTCTTTTTCTAGCTCGAGGGGCTCACAACATGCTCGGACAGTAAAAAACAAACTAACACAATAAATGTCCTTGCATTATAGTAATAAGGGAGAGCAGTGAATTGCTTGAGGTAAAGTATCCGTGAGGCACACCTGATATGCACGTCATGTGTGCTTGAAGTATGCGCATATCAAAACAGTATACGAATTGGTACTAGGATCATGATTGTTTCTTCGTAGATGAGCAAAGGTTAATTGTCATTGTCTAAATGTGATCGTCCGATGATAAAGATGTTTTAGCATTCTACATGATTCTACGTGCTGCACGAATTCAATATTAAACTGTTGATCATCACTCAATTCATCTGTCAATTCAAGAAAGTCTTCCTCGACGCTGCCTGTAACTTTTACTGACGAAGAAAGACAATACTCGGATCCCACTTCGATCGTAAATGCATTCGCTACCTTTTTTAGTAGCGTATACACTCTTTCCGCTTGCAACCCAAAAGATCGGATCCAGAGTGTTACTAACCTTAGTACACACATCACCCTCGATCATCTATCAGAGGATTCTATAAGAAAGGCAGTCAAAAAAATAAAAAACAAGATGACCTGCGCCCCAGCACTGCTCCAGCCCTTGTTCTTTCTTTTCAACCTCATTATTAAAACAAACACTTTTCCCGACATTTGGAAAGAAGCCAGAATCAGTCCTATTTTTAAAAAAGGCAATGCTGATAAAATCTCGAATTATAGGCCTGTGTCAATACTCTCCCCTTTTGCTAAGCTCTTTGAAATTTCAGCATATGAGCACATCTTCTGGCAAGTTAAGCATTTAATTTCTGAAAAGCAACATGGGTTCTTTAGCAATCGCAGTACTATAAGTAACTTAGCTTGTTTTACTCAATTTACTGCTCAAGCATTAGACAACCGCCAACAAGTGGATGTAGTTTACACTGATTTCTCGAAAGCCTTTGATCGAGTTGATCACTCAATTTTAATAAGTAAATTAGCCGATATGGGATTCAGTTCCAATCTCACATCACTTTTAAAATCTTACTTATGCAATAGGTTTCAATATGTGGAGATTAACGGCCATAAATCGAACAAATTTGTGGCAACTAGCGGTGCCCCCCAAGGCAGCAACCTTGCCTCGCTATTATTTTCCTTGTTTATCAATGACATTACTGCCAACATCACGAGTGAAGTCCTGCTTTTTGCGGGCTTGAGAAGGACATTGAATCTATCAGTAACTGGTGCATTGTCAATCATTTACCACTTAATGCGGGCAAGTGCTTTGCGATGACATACGCAAATAAACAGAACATTACTAAGTTTATTTATACTTTGGGGAATGATGAAATTAAACGGTGTGATATGTTCAAGGATCTTGGCATCACCTTTGATTCTAGGCTCTCATTTGCAGCACATGTAAATCACGTTTGCAGCAGTGCTAACAGATCTATTGGGTTCATCTTGCGGAATTCTAAGGGCTTTTCGAATATTCAAACTTTAAAAATACTATATTATAGCTACATACGATCGAAGTTAGAGTATGGAGCGATTATATGGCATCCCATTTATAACAAGTATGCAATACAAATCGAAAACGTACAGCGCAGATTTGTTAAATTCCTGTGGTTTAAAATAGACGGAGCCTTTCCTCCTAGAGGAACTGATCATGATGTACTCCTTAGCAGACATCAGATACCCTCCCTGCTTGACCGCAGGAAATATATGTTATGTCAGTTTATATTTAAATAAATTAAAACAACACTTCTGTCTTCCTCCACAAATAATATATATTTTTGAAAAAATTTTTAATGATTGTCCCTACATGTTTCGACCATATATATAGTCATCTTCAGGGGAACTATATCGAGTGTGAAATTGGATCCAATAGTTGTCTCAAATTAATGAGTACAACGTTTTATATTATAGCAAGTGAAATTTGTGTAGTTGAAGACTAACTTGAAGTAACTTAGAGTTGTGGATATGTAAGTAAGCACATTTTAGTTATTTTAAAAAAATTTTTTATGTTGATAAAAGTCAGAAAATTTAGTTGTATTTAATGAGCATGGTGTGAAAATAAATTTTAATAATTAATATATTTAAATTATAACATGGTTTATGTGGAGAAATCAAAAAGAAAAGAAAGAAAAAATTTTTTGGTTATTTTATAAAAATATGAAATTTCATGTTCTTAGAATACTATTATGAAAAAATAAATAAAGTAGAATAATTTCATAATAGTATTCTATGAACATGAAATTTCATATTTTTATAAAATAACCAAAAAATTTTTTCTTTCTTTTCTTTTTGATTCCTCCACATAAACCATGTTATAATTTAAATATATTAATTATTAAAATTTATTTTCACACCATGCTCATTAAATACAACTAAATTTTCTGACTTTTATCAACATAAAAAAATTTTTTAAAATAACTAAAATGTGCTTACTTACATATCCACAACTCTAAGTTACCTCAAGTTAGTCTTCAACTACACAAATTTCACTTGCTATAATATAAAACGTTGTACTCATTAATTTGAGACAACTATTGGATCCAATTTCACACTCGATATAGTTCCCCTGAAGATGACTATATATATGGTCGAAACATGTAGGGACAATCATTAAAAATTTTTTCAAAAATATATATTATTTGTGGAGGAAGACAGAAGTGTTGTTTTAATTTATTACCTACACTCCACTGCAAGTATGGACTACTTCTTCAAATTTATATTTAAATTATGTAGATCACTCATTGACTGCTCGGATCTCTTAAGCCAAGTGAACTTTAATATACCTTTTCGCTCAATTAGAGGCCATCCTGTGTTTCACAATCCTATCCCATCCACTAACTTCTTAGTAAAAAGCCCACTATTCCAGTCCATGAGCACTTTTAATGCCACTTGCAATGACATTGGTATGAATGGCTGCACCCATGCTCAGTTTATAGCGTTAGTTAAAAGCAAATTTATGTAGTCTTGTTCTTATTCCATATAATATATTGTTTATATCACTTTTACTTAGATCAGTATAATCATTATCTGTTGGTGATTGGCTAGAAACTTTATTATGTTACCTTAATCCTAGGTTTTTTTTTTCTTTTTGTAATTGGTAGTATCGCACTCGTATGCTGTGTCTTTAATATCTTATTGTGCATTGTATCATAAAATTGTCTTATTAATGGATGTAGATCTGTTAGACAATAAAGCTTATTATTATTATTATTATTATTATTATTATCACGCATTTTTATTAAAAATGTAAACACTGAAATGATTATCAAGGGACAAACCGCATTGTCAATGTCAATGTCAATCAATAGGGAACACTGCAAGATATAACCTGAAAAGCTATAATTCGGGGCACATCAAGTGAAAATAGAACAGGTCCTATTTTTCAGCACGCATGCTGTGCGGCACTGCATAGTGAGGCGACTCACTTCGTTCGCACGGCCGCTGCGCGGCTTCTGTATGCGTCGTTGCATATAAGAGCATGGTACGCTGCACTTCGTACCAACCTCATGTGCACCTCATATCTCTCCACTTGAAGTGCATATCTTTGATGGGCGATCTCCCTATGAGGCAACTCAGAAGAAATGGGTATTAGCAAGACATCAGTGCAGCAAGCTCTAATTAACAACGCATACTACCGCTTTAAAATTCATCTGGTACAAGCTCTATGGCCTAATGATAATGAAAGACGATTTAAATTCATCGCCTATTTCACTACATAGTTAAATAAGGATCCATGCTTTCTGGAAAAGATTATGTGGAGTAACGAATCGCGATTCCACAATAACGGAATCGTGAATCGTCATAACATTCATTACTGGTCGGTGGAAAATTCACATTGGGTTCGGGAATAGTATCCGACTGGAAGATTCACCACGAGTATCGAATTTTCATTCTAACCGAGTAGCAGACTATATTTTCTCCACGACCAAAAAGTACGAATAAAAACAAATAAAATCTGTACAAAGCAATTATTAAGTTATTTATTCGCAATATTCGTAATTTCAGGTGGAGTATTATCCAGTTCCATATCTGATTCATCCGATTTTTCACTCATTTTTTGACTTGCACTAAAATTTGTCTGAAAATAATTATTACAACGCGGCCATTTTTATCTGACACTGACAGTTTCGAAATTCATGGCAACCTATGTCGGTTAGATCAATTACAGAATTTTCATTCCGTATCTTGTTATGGAATGAAAATACACGCAAAACGCATAAGAAGCAAGTGTTTCAGATTAAATATTCCAACTCAAGAGCGACAATTTTTACATTCTATTATCAAAAATGATTTTGGAATTATTGCATTCAGTAATGGTCGTGGAGAAATTAATTTTCTCTATTTAATGGACGACTACAGGTATTTAAATTCTTTAAACGAGGTCTTCCCTACGCTTTTGAAAGAAGTTCCTATAGACGAACGTTTTAATATCTAGCTTTAATAAGATGGTGCTCCGCCACATATAACTCCCGGATTGTATCAGATTCTTTTACATAATAATTAGGGGAGGAATTGGATTGAAAATCGAGCACCTGCCAGGTGGCCAGCACGATTGCCAGATTTAAAGCACCTTTAGAGTTTTATTTGTGGGGACATTTGAAGCAGTTAGTTTATAATAAAAACCAAACAATTTGTAAGATTAAGATTACTTTGTTAATTTTGTAAACGACAAAAATTAATTTGTATTTGTTTACTTATTTTAAAATTTATCAGTTTTGCGTAATATCATGTCATAATATGACCTTCACCCAATTTTATCCTAGATTTGGTTAGATATATCGTCCTCTTATAATTGTGATATAAACCAAGCCCTACGTTTTACAGTCCAAGCCCTCTTAGATAAAAATAATGCTTGATCAGACGGTACGATAATTTTGGTATCTAAGATAATTTTTTGATCGATTTATTTCGAAAATGACGCCCGAAATCATGTCTAACAATAACTACTTTTTTTTTGCAGAAAACGTGCAGTTTTCTAATTTGACATAATAAGTTTAAAAATCAATTCGAAAAATTTTAACTTCGCCCTCCCCTATTTTTGGACGCTGCTTGTAAATTGTCGACATTTTAACGACAAAAGTTCGATTCTGCGTGTAAAGCTTACGAGGATACCTAAATTTTAAGTTTATATCTTTATTGGCTTCGATAATATTAAGAAAAAATATTTTCAGGGTCTACTTTTTGCGAGGCAGAAGCTCAGGGTTGAGGGGACATACAACAAAATGTTACAATAATATGACCTTCTGACCCTATTTGGACCCAATCTACCTGATCCCTAATTATTGACCATACCTTTTAGGCCACCCCGTATTTGACTATTATTTATTATTAAATTCTAAACAAAACGGCGTCTTTAAATAGTAATTAAAAAAAACTGTGTTAATATCTGCAACGCGAAAATCGTTTGGATAAATTGAAGTTGGGCATATTTTTCGTTCCTAAGAAAACCATTTGAGACTTTGACCTCAAACAGATTTTTGCAAAAATCGGAAAATATAAAAACTAGCACTCTGTATATCAAAAACTAAGGATTATAGGATATATATACAGGGTTTTCTTTTATATTTAGACCCCTATTTAGAGGAAAAACTATAAGAGATAGAAAAAAACTTTAAATATGAAAGTTTTATGATTTTTACTGAATCATCAGAATATTAGCAAAAAATTATTAAAATACTATTACAATGCCGAAAAATATAAGCAACTTATGTTTTTTTAAATGGAACACCCTGTATTTATTTCATTAAAATTATAGATCTTTTTTTCCTGATTACAAAAATATAGGGTTTGTCTATATTAACTCCAACCAGTTTTAAGATATAAACGATCAAAATTTTAAGAAGTTGTATTTAGTTTCTAGTCTAGAATGCTTTGGAAATTAAAAATGATAAAGGTCTGTCGCCATTGAAAACACATGTTATTATGACATTTTTGTCGTTGTTTGCTTGTATTAAACGAACATTTTGCTACGTACTTAAAACAATAACATGGGATATTCTACAGCAGAAAAATTCGATATTATCCATCTATATTATTCTAATAATAGAAATCCATCTACAACTCTTAATGAGTACCACAGGATATTTCCCAATAGAATTTTACCTTCCAAAAGCACTATTAAATATGTTGTGAAAAAATTTGAAGAGACCAAAAGCTTAGAAAGGAAAAAGAGGACAGTAATGAGAGATGAGCAATTAGATTTAAATGTCTTGCTGTTCTTTGAAGGTAAACATTCTAGTTTATACTAATTCTTAAATCCTACAATAATTACTTAAATGTTGTATTACAGAAAATCCTGAAAATTCTATACCAGATGCGGCAGGCCATTTTAATAAATCCCTATCAAAAATACACGAAATTTTGAAAAAATACGGATATCATCCATATAAATTTTTACCAGTCCAAAACTTAACAGAAGATCACAAGAGACAGCGGCTAGAATTTTGTTTGGATGTTTTAAGAAGGCGTGAAATTGATGGGAATCTTTTAAACAAAATTTTATTTACCGACGAGGCAAATTTCAGCACAGCTGGTATGTTTAACCGAAAAAATAAACATTTTTGGGCAACTTCAAATCCCCACAAAATTCAGCCTGTTAGAATTCAGGGTCGTAGGTCTATAAATGTGTGGTGTGGCATTATAGGAAATAGGGTCATTGGTCCAATAATTTATAATGGGAGTTTAACTGGTCCAAGATATATGGAATTTCTTGAAAATGAGATTGAAAACATTTTGGAAGAGCTTCCTCTCAACCAATACGCTACGGTCATTTGGCAACAGGACGGTGCCCCACCCCATAATGTTGTCCCTGTTACAAGATACTTAAATGAAAAATATAATACGTGGATTGGAAGAAACGGACCAATAAGGTGGCCGGCAAACAGCCCTGACTTGACGGTTCTGGACATTTTTCTTTGGGGCTATTTAAAAAATAAAATTTATTACAATAGGCCAGAAAACGTTCAAGTTCTGGAACAAAGAATTCACGAAGAAATTTTGGTGCTAAATAGGGACTTTCCAGTGTTCATTATGAACGCAATAAATCATAAGTTATTAGGAAACATTCAAAAATGTATATTAAATGAAGGGGGTTATGTTGAAAATCAATAATTTTCTATGGTTCTGCATTTTTTCTTTATTTTGTATTAAATATATTTTAAAATTTCATAAAAGAAAGTATTTTTAATTTTTATTTTATATCGCTAATATCTTAAAACTGGTTGGAGTTAATATAGACAAACCCTATATTTTTGTAATCAGGAAAAAAAGATCTATAATTTTAATGAAATAAATACAGGGTGTTCCATTTAAAAAAACATAAGTTGCTTATATTTTTCGGCATTGTAATAGTATTTTAATAATTTTTTGCTAATATTCTGATGATTCAGTAAAAACCATAAAACTTTCATATTTAAAGTTTTTTTCTATCTCTTATAGTTTTTCCTCTAAATAGGGGTCTAAATATAAAAGAAAACCCTGTATATTTTATAGTCTATCTTTAAACGGCGCGAAGAAATAAATGTTCATTAAATATGCGAGATGCATACCGGGTAATCAAGAACAAATTAAACACTATCTCTTAAAATCTATTATGTTTACATTAAAGGATCCAAATAATGAACATTCTTTAGGTAGGTCCACTCTGGATTTATCGCAAGATATTGTTATATTTAAGGATTTACCGTTATTATTGGGAAAATCCCTTAGCCGTGAGCGTGTATTGGGGAAGTTTTTATATTATATATCTTAAATATGCCTATTCTTCTAAAATTGTATTATATTATATTTGTAGGGGAAAACATTTAAAAAATCGTATTAACTAATAAATAACAATGGGTGGTACTATTTTACATAATACAATTACAAAGACAAGACATAATATATAATCTTACAAACAAAGCATTTCCAAAAATCGAATAATACTTTGTTGTTATGGCTTAATTATAGTTCGATTCGGAAGATGAACTTTTATTAACATCGTTTATAATAAGCCGTTCAACCATTTCTTCGATTGTTATATCTACCTGCCACATTTTGACTTCTTCTTTAATCGCATGATCAATATATTTTTTCACCTTTCCGCACTGATTTTACCTATAGCTTTATTAAAGAGTCTTTTTAAATCCACCATTTTTTAAGTCGTCTTCTTTAGTCTGGCGACATCTGTCTTTATTTGAGCCCATATAAATTCGATCGGGTTTAATTCGCAGTGGTAGGGGACAGAGTCTGAGCGCAGATATAGCTCGTAAATTTGCCATTTCATTGACTACATATTTTTTAATGCATTTTTATGTAAATTGGCTAGTACCAATAGTTTCTTTTTAGAAATCTAATGGAAATTCTATTTGTCTTAAACCTAGCCATTCTGTTATTTAACTTTTACGTCACGCATTTTTCGGTAAATTTGCCGTCAGCCTAGAGTGATAACTTGCATTATCCAATTCAATTATTGCATCTTTTGATATAAGATTCAACATTTGCTCGAACCATTCTTCAAATACATCGGCATTCTTATCTTCGTGATAGTCTCCTGAATTTTTAGATCGGAACATCAGTAGACCACCTTTATAGAAGCTTTCAGAACTTCCAATATGGGTTATGATAAGTCAATGTCCTTTTCCAGACAATTCTTCCGAAAAAGCCTGTCTTGAACTTCGATTCAATATCTTCATCTTGCCAAAATTTAGTCACCGTGTGGCCTTCATTAAGCCATGTTTCGTCTAGGTAAAATATCTTTTTGTTTTCTTCTCTGACTTTTCGGATGCTTCTTAAGTAATTTCTTCTCCAACAGAAGATATCGCTTCTGTCTATTAAAATGGATTGCCTATTTGTTTTTTTCCACCGAGAACCCATTTTTTTAAATAATTTCCGAAGCGTATTTGCACACATAAATTGGTAGTCCTGGTCTTCTCGGATTGAGAACAAAATCTTGTCCAGCGTGGAAATTTCTTTTTTTTTTAAGAAACTGTGAACTTTTTGCCTTAATCTCTGCATTAAAACGTCATCCAGCTCAAGTTTTGGTGGTCCTGGAGAAGTTTTTTAGGTTTGACGCCAACACTTTTTTCTTTTTTTAAAAGTTTATAAATTGTTTCCCAACGTTAAGCATATCTGCTGTAAATTGCACTGCATTGTCAACCCTTAAATCCGCATTTTTACTTTTAATAGAATCGTAGCAGTTAAGAATTACTTTTTTTTCATTTACTGTACATGGATCGACTCTAGGGCGTTTTGGGCAATTGAAGGGTGCCATATGCAAAAGGTGATATGTGCAAATTAAGGAATTTTATACTAGACACATTATATTGCATAAGTTTCTTTTAAACACAAATGCTAAATGTTTTGGGCTAAATCTGATATCATATTAGATATATGCATGTATTTAAATGTATCTTGTAATGGGAAGAAAGCCATTAATATTATTATTCGTCGTTAATTTTCAAAACGTTGTATGTGTTATAAAAGTTGCACATGTGGTAACTGGTTACCGGAAATCATATAAAGGCTTATTCTAAAATATAACCATTTATTATATTTTTTAAATCTTTTATTACCAAAAATATATTATTATTCATTAATCAGACCAACTAATGTCATTAATTATACAACCTATTCAGCATTCTGTAAGGCTTCTTGTCCCTGAACAAGATTTTTATAAAAAATTTGATTTGGAGGCGAAATAAAAGGAATCATACTTTTAATTTCCTTAATTTTATCCTTATTCCAATTGCGGGGTTGCTGCTCAACCAGTTCAACGTTCAAACTTTCAAAAAATTGTGGTGTTACGCTTGGTTTAAATACACTAACTTTGCGCCATGGCGCATAATCTGTGTACGAGGTTTTAACTTCAATATACCCTAAACTTTTCTTGGAGATTTTTAGCATAACAGCCTGTAAAATACACAGGTTGGTGGTTACTAGGGTATTTTTGGCAATTTCTATCCACGGGAAAAAATTTTTAGTACAGTTAATTACAAAAGGATTTTTTAGCCGTGCACTTGCCATTATACGCACCAAGTCCATTGGTACTTCGGGCTTTAGACCTTTTTTGGCTTTTTCTATGCAGCCGAAGTCCCGATCACATGACAAAAATGTGTGGCCACTTTGTGGGAACTTGTGCACTATTTCATCAAAATACCCTTTAGCTATGAGAGTAATATAAAGGGCCAAAATGCCTTGATTTTTATTTTGGCCCCCGCAGTTATCGGACCACAAAACCAATTTTCTCTTAGTAGTATTTAACTGAGTTGTAATGAAATCATACAGGCAACTGCCGATCTCATTACATCCACGTTTCCCAGCCGTTTTATCCCACATGTACATAAAACCTTTGCCTTCATCTTCAAAATGAATTCCATTTTATTGCATTTTACTTCTTTTCTTACATCGCCAGTTACCTTTCGTTTTTTGGCACGTATAACTTCAGGAACGTCCATTTTGATGGAAAATATTACTTATTGTGAGGCCGAAATACCACAAACCCCGACGCAAAAATCAAGAATGGTTAATAAGGTTATGTCAAACTAAGCAACTGACATTAGGCACTTACTACGTTTTGATGTTTAGTTCCTAATTTGACCACGTTAAAAAAGTGCCATCGATATAATTTTTATGGTGCAAGTAAAGTATGGCACATACTACCCATTTAGCTCAAAAACCGCATTTTCCAGAAAGTGGCACTTACAACTTTTTGCATATGGCACCCTTCAATTGTTGAAAAGTCTACATATTTACTTGAAAAAACATTGACACTTTACACTTTAACTAGTTTCACTGAGAAACAAACACCCAAGGTAGGTATGTATGGATATAAGTAGGTGTATTATTCCAATAGAGGCACCCATAAAGGCATAATAGCCATACAATTGGCAAATAGGTAACCAGGATTAGATACAAAAAAAAAGGAATAAGTACCTAGACCCTAATTAGTTTTGATAAAATTGCTTTCCAAAGTTCCAGGCAAATGGTATGGCTGCACATAATTTTGAGCTTAAAAAATTTAATACTAAAATATTTATTTGAAGACAAAACTTGAATTTAATGTCGATAATTCTGCATAAATTTAAAAATTCAGGCATATTTAAATTTTTACGTGCCGAAAAAGCTTGCACGCCCATGGAGAAGATGGTCTTGATTGATTTATTACTTCTCATCATTTAAAGATAGACTAAAACTATTCGTCTTATAATTATTGGTCTAGAAATCACCCATTAAAATAAGTATATAACATTTTGTAACACCCTGTATATTACCTTATAAATTGATTGAATTAAAATTTAAAATATTCCACTTAAAATTAATTCAGCAAAATAAGTCTTTGTTGAATACTAAATGCATTTATTAGTCTTAATCTCTTTATTTAAGATTGTTTTCTGGTACTATTTTAGACTAGACTGTCTTTTACTAACATCCGGTAATAAATCCCTCGAAGCAGATATTACTTTATTAGTTAGTGAGTTTTAATCAGAAGTGTTAATTGTTAAAAATAGCGATGCAAATTTTTAAACATCACACCATAAGTGTTTGCTTAAAACAAACGTCATTGTTCAGAGAAAAATGCAGGAGACTTATTAATCAGAAAAAGCAATAAGTAAAAACCTAACTCGATAAAAAAAAATTACTTTGCCTGTTCAAAATTTCTATTTTCCGTAAATTAAGAGGTCAAAATAAAAAGCAATATTGAGATAAAAACTAACTAAATAAAACTGAGTATTTTTTTAATAATAAAACAGCGCTACTTTTAGTACCACAGATATACATACCATCTTAAGATATAATAGTCTAATTAAAAGTAGTATAAATACTGGTTACCTTATTTGTAAATATTTTTGGCACAGTTTTCTTTGTTGGTTCACGGCCACTCAGTTTTACTAAAACGAAGGTAAAAGTGAAATGGTTCGGAGTAGTTCACGGTACTGTCTTACGTCCATTCGCGATGGAGGTTTATGCGCGAATACTGCTTTAGACGAAGAGATCTGTGGTACTGCTCTTTGGTACAACCGAGTCACAATATGTTTCAATTCAGACTGAACCCAGCCGGATACCGTAGCGCATACGGGATTTAGTCTAATTGATAGTACTATAATACTTCTATTATCAGTACGCTCATTCATACGCAACAATATATTGCTGCAATTTAAACGTTGCAATTAAGGCTAGGTATGGTTTTCCAGGCATATATGTTCAAGATAACATTAAAATCTACATCTTTGTAAGATTGATAGTTTCGTAACAGTATATGTTTGCAATTAAAGTCAGTTCCTTCTCAGGCTTACAGGTTTAAATTAACTAAATCCGTGCCTGTCTGTTGGTTTGTATTTTTGCTTTTCTATAATGAATGGGGTTTGTAGGTTTATGCGGGAATACTGAAAAATTATTTTTATTTATTATTTTCATATTATTTGATAGTATTTGAGTGTTCTGGTGAGAATACAAAATTTTGGACAAAAATATCTACAGGGTGTTTTATTAGTATTGCAAATAGAATTCGGGATGAAACACCCCTGGGATCTTTATTGCGATTCTCAACTCAGATGATGAAGAATTTACGCATACGTTATTGATATTGGTCTTGATTTTACCTGTTGCTATTGTTGTTGTTGCTGATTAGATTGTTGATTAATGATTGCTATTGCAAATTTTGTTATATTTTATGTTAGATTGATTTTCAATGTTTCGATTTTTGTATGGGTGCGCCTCATCCTCAGGGTGGAAGCCAATCTCTTGGCAGCCTGTAAGTATGAGGTCTGGGGGAACGTGCGTGGGTTTTTATTATCAGTGGGTTGGTGGAAGTGTCAGGGATCTTGTAATAATTTCTGATCTGTTTTGTGATGTGGTCTTTAAAGAAGTCTACTTCTAGTTCGTGATATAGTTGTCTGAGGGGGATAAATCGAGGAGCGTTAGCTATTATGCGTGGTGCTTTATTTTGTAATATTTAAAATGTTTGCATTCTTGTTTTTGGAAGTGTGCACCACGTTGGGGTTCCGTACTTCAGGACCGGTCTGACGTCTGACAAATATATAAATTGTGTTTTGACTGTTAGGTTCATTTTGTTGTTTTTGCAAGTAAATAGCGGTTAACTGAGCATTCGCTTTTTGCGGTCTGGAGAGTGTGTTGCATATCCAGGCCATTCTCCTATCAAAGTCGAGTCCCAAGTATTTTATATTATTGTACCAGGTAATATACAGAGTATCTCTAAAAGGTCTGTACAAAATCTGAGCACATAATTCTGATGCCAAAATGAGGCGATTCAAAGCAGCTTACCTTAGTCCGAAATTGCTTCGTTTCCGAGATACAGGGTGGTAAAGTTAAAAATAAAAATCCGATTCCGCACCGGAATATTCAAATTATTCTGAATAAAAAATGTTTGCGGTTATCTTTGAGGATGAAATGTGGTCAGTGAATTAGCAGTGGGAAATGTATTTTTTTTAAGATACTTTTTTGGAGTGTCACATCCAAAAATCCTCGGATTTTTTACCTGTTTGATGAACACCTCTAATATTCCGGTGTGGCATCGAACGGTACGTGACTTTTGGACGCATTTGGGCGCCGGCGTATGGGCGCAAGGCATTCGGGCGACGTCCATTTGGGCGTAAGGAAATTTAGGCGCTCATGAATTTGTCACTGTCGAACTAAATAAATTAAAACCAAAATGTATTATTTTTTATTATATCTGTTTCAACAAAGTTAAAGAATATAATAGGTATCTAATGCTAAGTAATATTATCATGAGATTTTGGAAAAGGTATTGACAAAGTTATTAAATGTTTTGAAAAGGTACATTTAATGTTACTAATATAATATACATTCATTTATTCTATTAAGAGATTATGCGCAATTCCACGAAGAAATTCTAAAGTTGTTCTATTATTATAATTTTGTTCAATATTTTTTATTCTTTCGTCGACCAACAAATATTTTCTTCTTTTAGCCGGCGGTGCATCTCCTCTTAAAAGCTGCTCATAACTGGTATCTCTTTCTTTTTGGACCGTCCTCAGACCGGAAATAAATCTCCATATGGAAGGGTGGTCTATATCTAACTCCGTTTGAAGTCTCTTGTGGGCTGCTTCTGCAAAGTTATTAGTCCTGGGTTGATCTGATAAACTCTGCGGTACACATTCCATATTTCTGGTGGAAATAATGGTCTCCTTCTGCCTCCAGTTCTGAGAGGTCTGCCGATATAATTATCTGCAAACCAGTTTACTAACGACAGGAGGTCTTCGGGCACTGTTTCTTCTAAAAACTTCGATAGCTGCTTGAAGATCAGCTTCCGGGACAAATGCGAGGGCAGCAACACATCTAACATTAAGTGCAAAATCCGGTTCTTCATTGTATTGACGTGTCAGATGCAATTCACCTAGTTTTTTCTTGATGTTTTTCATTAGATGGAAGAAACAGCCATGGATCTCTGCGTTAGGGAACACTGAAGTTATAGCGTCAAAAACCGCCGCTTCAAAGTCAATGGATATTGTTTCAGGGTTGAATTCTGGCCACAGCTCTCTAACGCATGTAAAAAGTTTCTTATATGTATCACGCCGTTTGTTGGGCAAAAGCGCATAAAAAATTGGTAGCACAAATCCATCACGTGCAGCTAAAATTACATAGATTTGGGAGAAGGGTGGTGGAGCTTGTCTGAATGTCCCATCCATGATAATCGATTTTATATGTCGGGTATAAGTAATGTTACTTTCTTTTCCAAATACCAAAAATCTGTTTGGATCATCACGACCTGTGTCCAAGAGCAAAAATCGTTGAAATTCATGTGGAGCATATTCATACCGTTGGCAGGACTCTGGGATTTCTAACAAATGTAGAGTTGTTGGACAGGGTGGAACTGCATCTGATTTTGAACGTATTCGCTGAACACATCTTCTAAATGCGTCCTTGTTTGGTAGGTGTCCTTGAACTGCAGGTCCAGTGCCTAATAATACGTGGTTAAGAATTTGTATATAGGCGCTTCAACGGTTTCTAAGGCTCTTTTTCTGATGTCTTCTCTAATTTTTGAAACTTGAAAACTTGCTGGATCAACATCATGATTATGATTGCGAATAATTGTTATAAACGTATTGTTTCTCCCAGTGTAAATTCTTCCTAAGCAGCCAAGATTTTCTTCAAACACCTCCAGAACTTCTTTGAATTATCCTTGCTTTCCTTTTCGAAGATATAGGAAAAACCTTTATAGAGAAGTCTTTCCTTTCCTCTGTTCGTTACGGAACTTTTGGTTGTAGCCATGATTTAATAGTAGTGTTTGCTCTAACAAATCGAGGCAAAAATTGAATATTGACATTGACATCATTGACAATGTTGAAATGACATAAAATACTTAAACATTCATTATGACTTTTGATTATTATTAAGGGTAAAAAATAAAATATTATTTAGGAGCTTATGCTATAAACACATGAATTAAAGCTTATGGTTAAGTCAATTCTTGGTATAATTTGTATTAATAATAATGGCAAATGAAATTAAATACCTAACTTTTAGGTAAATTTGGTTTATTATTTATAAAGGACAATTCACAGATGTATTTTTTCAATGCTATTTTCTTTGAAAGTCATAACCTAACGATAGGCGCCCAAAAGTCCCTGCGCCAAAAAAACCTAAGCCCAAATGTACCGCGCCTAACCGCCGGCGACCAAAAGCCTAAGCTTAAACTCCTGCGCTTAAAAGTCCTGCTTCGGGCATCGAACACTACAAACTGAAATATCTCAAAAACGGCTTACTTTAGCGGATTTTCACAAATGTACCTTTCTTGTTTCAAAATGTTCAAAAAATTAGTTCCTTAACAAAAAAAGGCAAAAACTACACTGATAAAAAAGTTATGGCCATTCCAAACCATAAGAAGTGCATTGTAAAGCGCGCTCTAATGGCCACAGTGAAAAGGTGTCCGTATTCGGGTTTCGCATCCCAAGAAACCCCCGGGTACCAAGTTTTAAAGTAATACGTTAGAAAATGTTCATTAATTTTAAAAAATTCGATTTTTATTTTTTAACTTTACCACCCTGTATCTCGGAAACGGAGCAATTTCGGACTATGGCAAGTTGCTATAAATTGCCTTACTTTGGCCTCAGGAATATGTGCTCAGATTTTGTACAGACCTTTTAGAGACACCCGTATGTGTTTCCAAAACATAAATTCGTGTCAGTGGCTGTTGGACCCTCGACATTGTGAAGAAATTGGCCTGGGTTTTTGCATAATTTGGGCGATTTTTCCAATCGTGCATCCAAGTTTCTATCTTGGCAACATGGCATTGCAATCTGCTTGCTGCCTACTTCGGTTTTCTGGAAGAGGCGGTGATCGTCGTGTCATATCAGGCATGTTTTTGGAATATACGCAGTGTAGACATTGTACAGAAATGGCGCTAAGGAGGAGGGAGCCTTGAGGTACGCCGGCCCTCATTTGTTGTATTGTGGATTTGCTGTTCTCCGATGACACGGCGAATGACCTATCTTCCAGAAATTATATCAAGGTTTTTACCAGGTACGGAGGAGTTTTGTTTTTAATCAGTTTAAGGAGAAAAGCGTCATGCCCGACACGATCAAAGGCTTTGCTTATATCGAAAAGGTCGCTTGTTAAAGCCAGTGGTAACTTCTGTCGCCAATCTCGTCGTTTGGCGCACCGTTCAATGAGCAATTCTGAATCCGAACTGTTCTGGTGGTCTTAAGTCAGACCATTGCCTTTTACTTTTTTTACTTCTTCAGTTCACTTAATTCATTGAAACGACAGAGCAACAATATATTTAAATGCAAATTAAATTCAGCTAGATACCGTACCGTAAAGTACAGAATTTAGTTCCACTGCTGGATTTGGAAATCCCTTAGGCAGAGCGCCCACCAAAGGTATGCACTTCAAGTGAAGAGATATGAGGTGCGCATGAGGTTGGTATGAAGTGCAGCGCACCATGTTTTTATATGCAATGGCGCACACAGCAGCCGTGCGACAGAAGTGAGTCGCCTCACTATGCAGTGCCGCACGGCATGCGTGCTGAAAAATAGGACCTGTTCTATTTTCACTTGACGCGCGTCGAATTATAGCTTTCCAGGTTATATCTTGCAGTGTTCCGTATTGATTGACATTGACATTTCCAGGACGGTTTACCCTTAATTTAATTTAAATTCGGGCAGCATGAAGAATGCTAAAACATCTTCATCATCGGACGATGACATTTCGACAATGGCAATTAACCTTTGCTCCTCTACGCACTGCATGCAATTCGTACACTGTTTTGATATGCGTGTACTTCAAGCACACATGAAGTGCGTTTCAGGTGTGCTTCACGGATACTTCACCTTAAGCAATTCACTGCTCTGGTGGGCGTTCTCCGTTAGGTTACTCCAGTTGGCTAATTTTGTGTATCCTGCTTCCAGTTTTCTGCAACTCTTTTTGTCTAGCTATTGTGACCACCCAGTTTTATTTTAGGTAAGCGTATTTTCACACAGCGTTTCCAACATCTGTTCTTCGTTTTATTATCTTAATATTTGGCTCAGCCTCTTAATGATAATCCGAGCATTGACATCTTCCTTTGGTCAACGCTTAGTTAGTTCTTGTACATAGGTACTATATTTCTATTATCAGTATTGTCATGGATACGCAAGTAGAGATGTAAAATTTGTGTGATATTTTTCGGAGCATTGGAGATATTATTTCTGCAGAAGAAAGTTGTAACTTTTGAAGGAAATAATTGAAACGCATATAACATTTATTAAAAAATAGAAATAAAATCGGAAAAGAACAACTAAACTAGTATATTAAAGTACATGTTTTATAAAGCATCATCTTATAGCACGCGTCCATGTTAAAAAACGAGCCGCTTGCGGCGAGTTTTTTAACGGGACAAGTGCTCTAACTGCTTTATAAAACACGTACTTTATACTATTTTTTCTATTTTGTATTTTTTTCAATAAGAAAATACATATTTAAAAAGAAAATCAACCCTTCAAATTTTGTAAATTTGTGTGTCTAAATTCTATGTTGGTAATACTCTAAATTTCTTTTTATCATAGTAGCCTTGACAATAAATAATATTTTCTTTGTGTCATTGTCACGAAATTTGTGATTTAATATTTCATAGAGTTGTTCATAATTATAATTAAAAAAATATGGAGCATGATAATCTAAGTTTAACTCCCCCTGAGTTAAGGGATATTGCTAATAAAACGATAAATCAACTTTTACCAGAGAAATCCCGAAAACTTTCTTTTCTCATGGATAACAATAACAGGAAACGTCAGACGTCAACAGAATAAAACATTTAAATATAACCAATGCCAACTTTTAAAAAATAAAATTCTGAGTTCGAAATGGATATATTTCGAACTCGCTAGCGCGTTCGAAATATCTATTTTTCGAGACAAAATTAGAAAAAATATATTCTGATACTCTGCGATAAGCAATAAAAATATATTAGTGGTTAATTACTGTGGGGTGTGGCAAAATATGGTAAAAAAATATACCCAGACAAGTTTTTTTAAAATAGAAGAGAAATCGGCGCAAAAATAAATTGTTTTATGATATCTATTTATTAAAACATGTTAAATTATTTATGAAAAACAACATCGAGTAAATGACCGTCACGAAAATCGTCACAAGCTTCCGCAATATTTCAGCTGGAACTTGCGCAATTTCTTCACGAATGTTTGCTTTCAAGTCTTCTAACGTCTGTGGGCTATTAATATAGAGTTCACTTTTCAAGTATCCCCACAAGAAAAAATCTGGTGCCGTCAAATCAGGGGAATGAGGCGGTCACTCAAGATCTCCATTTTCTCAGAGCAGACTGACAGGGAAAATGTATTAAAGAAGAGTTTCATGCGCTCTGTAGTATGTAGCGCCATCCAGAAGTTATCTATGGCAAGTTCTTCCAAGTGTGGTTGCAGAAATGCACGAATCGTTGTTTGATACCGTTCTCCATTAAAAGTAACTGCATTTCCCCTCCCATCTTCAAAAAAGAATGATCTAATGATTCGTTCGGAGTAAATTACGCACCACACAACGACTTTCCGATCAAACGTTCTCTTGAATAGGATGAGGGTTTTCTGTTCCCCGAAAACTATCATTTTGCTTGTTAACACGACCAGAAACATTTTTGTGATTACAGAATA
Organism: Polydrusus tereticollis; assembly: GCA_963920685.1. Lineage (NCBI taxonomy): Eukaryota > Metazoa > Arthropoda > Insecta > Coleoptera > Curculionidae > Polydrusus > Polydrusus tereticollis. The sequence continues at coordinate 106,013,326 of OY987331.1, read as the reverse complement.
ACTACCATGAGAAATTTACAAATATTTTCGAATTATTTTCACTGACATTTATGTTGCAGTTGACGTTAGGAGTTAGGTGCAGCTTTTGAGACTTATACCTTTAAGCTTAAATTAAAAACTGAGTCTCTAGAAGCTTAATAGGCAACAGTATAATATGTTTGCATTAGTAATTACATGTAAAACTTTGCGATCCTGTGTCCGAAAGCAACGCAGTTTTAGTTCTATGCTAATGTGCTTAACGGAGAGTGAGGAGGTAGCCTGTCTGGCCATAAGATCTGCAATACACCCTGTATACAGTGGATCTAAATCAATCCTCCTTCTCGTGACCAGATCATCAGCTGATTGCATCAAAGGTACTTTGTAAATTAATATATTATAATTGAATTTTTAAAAAACATATTGTTTATATAAGATGCATTAAGGAAAATTACTATGGAATCCGTATTGGGATATTTAGCCTTAAGCCGATGTAAACGCAAGAATTCATATAATAAAGAATATGTATGAGTACGTTATAATCTAAACCATTATCAATATTTCTTTACTATATTAACGCAATAATATGTTGAAATATCCTGGACCCGAAGAAGTTATTACTTACATCCTATCTTTCGCGAGAAAGCAATACTATTAGCCGCTTTAAAATAAATTAACACAATTTTATAAAATTTCTATACATATATACGGTTCCTCATTACCAACAAGATGTAGGTATAGCCACTAACGATACAAGGGATCAAAATAGGGATATTGGGTCAAATACCTAAAATTAAGCTAGTTCTTTATCATATTTTTTCTATATGGTTTCCATTTTAATTGGTAAATATGGTCTGTTTAGCCCAAGGAAAGCCGTTTATTTACCCTATTTTCCCTAAGATATTTTTCTTGAAATTCATAAACAAAAATTAGGCACCCGAAAGAAAATTAAATTGAAAAAATTAAAAATAATATATTTTTTGACATTTCCAACATTCCCACCATATGCAAATGAAACCACCCCACCCACATACCTTGCCCTAGAATATCTCTTCTGTAGATTCGTAAATATAAATTAGGCAACAGAAAGGAAGTTTAACCGAATTTATTAAAAATTAAATACTTCTTGACATTTTCAAACATTCTCACAATATGCAAATAAAAGTGTCCCACCTACCCTACCATACCCTTGAATCAATGGCGTAGCGTGGTTAGCAGGGTACTTGAGTAATTAATATTAATATTGGTATAATTATCTTAAGTTTATATTTGGTGATTTAAATATCACCAAAAAATTAGGGTTGCCCCTGGTTGTCCGGGTATAGTACTAAAAGTGTCGCACGACCCTGGCTGCGAGTCTTTAATTTACCTGTCTTTGAATTCCATAGGCGTGCGTTTCGTTCGCATAAGGAAATTTATTATTGTGCCATTGAGAGCTGTTTCAGTATTTGATTTTGTTATAAGCTTATGTAATCAAAGGCTAGGCTCGGACGTGGTTGTGATCGTCTATTGGATAGGACTCTACCAGTGGCGTAGCCAGCATTTTGGGGCGGGAGGGGCGAACTATCGTAGGGGCGCAGACTGCGGAGCTAAAGCGCCGCAGATAAAAATTTTTTGGGACCACGCCCAAATTTCGTAGGAATTCACTATCTTCATGCTCCCTAGGAAACAGGGGTCTGGCCCCAAATGAAGTTAAAATCCGCTATATAAAAAGAAATAAATTAAATATGATGGGACGCTCTCAAAACCGGTTTTATTAAGTTTATTCCGATCGCTCTTCTTTACTAAAAATAAAATAAGACCGATATTGTTTTTTAATAATTATTATTTAATTAGTAAAGGGGCGCCAGGCCAAGAGGGGCGGGGGGGGGGCGATCGCCCCCCTGCGCCTTCCTGTGGCTACGCCACTACGTTGTGTCAAATTGGCTGGAAAGCGTATCATACACTGATAAAATTAATTATTTGAGTTAAAAAAATTTACAGTTGACTCAAATAAATATTTGTTTCCTATTAGCCAAACAAATATGTATTTGAAAAATACCAAGGGATTATTTGCCTCAATTAGTATCATCTGATTTGATACAAATTACTTTTTATTTGGAACTAATCACTAAATACAAAATTCAAGCAAATATTTATTTCCTTAACAGTAACCTAACTTAAATAAGCCGTTTCAATGACTTAAGGTAAATAGGTTAAAAGTTAAGTTAACAAAATGTTTATTTGATTGATATTTATATATATTTTATCAAGTACATATTTATTTTACTTTTGTTTTACATGTATTTGCCGTAACAACAACGTTATTTAATTAAACAATTTAAGTGATTTGATTTAAATAAACCGGTGATTTCCATCAAAGTGATTGTTTTTTTATTCAAGTACATAATTGTTTAACTTGTCTTTTATATTTATTTAGATCAAATATAAATTTATTTGGTTTAAATACCTTTTTTTAATTTTCAATAGATCAGAATGTTCATTCAAATCAGTTCTTATTTTATCCAAGTACGTGTTTATACAGACGTCACATAAAAATAAGAAATATTGAAATGTTGCTATTGAATATGGTTTAATCAGTACCTATACCTACCATAATAATCACAAACCTTATCAAATTGTTTATAGTGTTCAAATAATAAGGCAAACCAACAGAAAAAAACACATTTTTGCCGAAAATAAAGGTTATGACAAATTACGCGCACGCCCACAACTATTTTTACATAAAAATAACATAAAATTTAAAAGATAACCATCTCTTATTTTATTTCTTATTTTTATGTTATGTTATGTGTTTCTATAAACGTCTTATGGCAGATCTGTAGATTCAACTCTTATTTTATTTTTATGTTATGTTATCTTGCTGTATAAACCGACCATTAGTTGTTGTTCCCCTTAAAATATACGTCAATAAAACATTATACAGAAGTTAATAACTTTGATAAAAAATTAAATAAAGTCAAATTTGCAAATATTAGGTAGAATAATTATTAATATTATATTAATTATATTATATTTTTTACGTTAGGAAGTTTGATAGGTATTGAATTATGGTGAAAATTGAGAAAAACTGTCTTATTTGTAACCTAGGTAGCCATGATTTATAAATACCTGGCTACATTTTTCTAAAAAGATTTTGTGTTCGAAATTTTAAATTAGGTATTACAAGTATCTTTTCTTTGCCTCTTATCTTACTTCTTTAACTCGTTTCATACGTAACTAAAATATTCAAATATAGTTTCCTACCTTGAAAAGTATCTAACATATGGGATATACCCCTCGATATACCCCAATCTTCTAAATAATTATTCATATTACGTTTATTCCCCATATCTTCGTTTTAATTTTTGATGGAACCACTAACTTCTGTGCCACTAACAAAGAAGATTTCACTCTCACTCATAAATTGCTACAAGACAAAATCGAACACCAATGACCAAAACGCCATGATCAGGCCACTTTTGTATAGCCAATCAAATTACTCAAAGCCCAAAGTAGGCGACAGCAGGAGTTCATTTAAATACTTAATTATTTGTTTGGATGACCAAATTGTTTGAAAAGCTCGGCAATGAATGATTTAAATTAAAGTTAAAGGTATTTAGTTCTTAACTTGAAATGTACTTCGATTAAATAATTAGTTATTTGTAAATATTCGGTCGTTTTATATTCAGGATTTAATGTAAATACATAATTATTTAGTTTAAATGACCTAGACATTTAAATAGTTCTCTAGCGGGTGATTTAACTAGCGATTAACGGGATTTAGTTCCTAAATAAAAATTAGTTCGATTAAATAATTAGTTATTTAGATTTTGTTATTTTAGAGGTTTTTTGGTAAGATATTTGTTTGAAGGGTTCTATGATTTGACACAAATCAACCAACAGTCAAATAACTTTGCAAATAAAACGAAATACTCTCATTTATTTCAGTTAAATCAAATTTAGTTAATTAAAATCACATTTATTTATTACCAATAATTATTCACCAAATAAATCAGATTATTTGATTAAGGGAGAACAGTTTTATCAGTGTAGCGAAGTATTACACTGAGTACTGAGAATGCTAAATGTTGCACAGGGATTTACGCTTCGGTTTTGAATTTTAAAGAGTTTCGAGAACCGAGAAGTGGCTAGACGTGAACTGCTCTTTTTCTGTTAAAAATTGAAAGAAAGACGTTATTGGCTGCTGACGGCAAAAAATCTGGTTAACCGAAACTTCCGGTCACGCTTCCAAGGGTTTCCCTACCCTGCATGCCGGATTAGACAAGGAGCTGTCGCTCAAGGCTGTCGCCTTTCTCTATAGGTTCCCCTCAAACGGTTGCTGGAATGAGCTGTCACCTTCCGTCTCACGTTGAAGGAAACACTGTGAACCCTGCTAGCCTAACCAGAAGACCAGGTTCGCATTTCTCGCGGATTTAGTAATGGCTTTAGAAGTGTTTATTTATTGGGAGCCATCGCCTAGCCTACTCAAAGCATAATAACATATTTGTTCGCCAGTAATGCACTTAGATATTATTTTTTTTAATTTAGACAAATTATAGCGGTGAAAAATAAGATGCTCTTTCTGTTCTAATGCATGAGAGCAGTGATGCTAAATCGGACAGCCGCTACTGTTCACGGAAACTTAATGAAAAATGTTACTTGAGAGCGCTAAGTTAATCCCTGCGAAAAACGCAGCGACAAGAGAAAGTTTTAAAAACGGATTACTGCAAAAACATTAAGAAATCGCTCCAAAGTAAACCAAGAAAAAAAGAAAGGATTCTTCAAGAATTTGAGGAAATTGAACAAACGGGATGGTCGTAACCTGGGTTCTCGATTTCGTCATCCATTATGCACTTAGCAATACCTATTTTTTGTTTGAAATTAAATTTATTAAGTTAGTTTGAAAATACCAGCCCAATATTTTAATAGACCCTGTGGCTAGAAGAGCCTTTTTAAGATTTTAATTCTTAAGAAAAATTTTTCTCGTCCCCTGCAGCTAAGATACTTACCGTTTTTATGTTTAATTAGTTATTAAACCTTGTTGACTCATTTTACGAGTTTAATTTAAATACACTTTTACCTATATTTAAAAATTTGTTAAAAAAATATGGACCTGGATCAAGTCCGTCTCAAGACGTCTGGTTTTAACACTTTTCGTTTTATCTAAAATAATATTAAAAACACTGTTTATGACATAATCATTCTCAATGGTAATTAATGAAAGGTCATTTAGCCGTCCTTCACAAGTTGTAGATCTCTGAAATGTTTTAATTTTTGCCGGTTTACTAAATGATCTTTTGCTCCGGTGCTATTGGCTATTGTAAAGTTTTGTTAAGTTAGAGTAAACATCTTCCAAGTTGTTGGTTATTATATAAGGTAAAATTTCCTCCGTCTTTAAATGATTATTTTCTTTTTTAATTTGAAATATGAGACTACAGTATGATTTACATTCATCAAGAATTTCGTCAGTCAAGTCCTTTTTATAGAAAATAGTTAAGTCCATTAGAGCTTTTATATTGTTTTCGGTTGCCTTAATATTTTCTGCAATCAGACCATCAAATTTCTGTGACACCTTAATAGAATCCGCACATCTAGTGTCAAGGGTTTGAATAAATATAGTCACATAAAATATTTTAACTTTAAAAATTTCTTCCGGATCGCGATGCGAAAAATCTTCCCAAATTTCATCGTAAATTTTTTTTTGCTTAACGTAGTCTTTCTCCAGCCAAATTTAAATTACTCTCACATTTTGTTGCAATTTTTAGTGCATCTGCCTTCAATCGTAGAAATGTCTGCTCATCCCTAAGAGTTTTTAACTCATTTTCAGTAGTTCTTACTAGACTAGCTGCTGTGTTTAATTTAAGTCCGATTTTTGCGTAGAGTTAGATAAGGCATAAATTTTTGTCAACACATCTTTCCAAAAGGAACTTAAATTCAAATGTTTTCATGGTCTCTGTTTGGCCTTCTTCATGGCCTCTGCCATCTGTTTTGCTGCAGCATTGGTCAGTTCTCCGGAAGTTATATTTTGTACGGTTGCCTCTACAGCTTGAATATTTTGATTTAGGGTATCAACAGCCCTTTTGTGGCTTGCTCATCTTGTAACACATAACTGTTTTAATGCAAGTTTTCTGTTATCCTCTGTTAGTTGCCTTCAAATATTTTCGAATAATTTTAAACGAGGGAAACTTTCTGTAATATACACGTAGACTTGTTCCAGTGTGCTCCTGGAACTTGTTGCTGAATTCTGGTTCGCAATCCAGAAATGTTACCTGACATAGTGCTAGCTCCATCATTTTTCTTTTTTTCTTATTGCGAAAAGTAGCCCCATACATCTTTTTACGCTTAGGGTCGTTGTCCAGGTTTTCACCAGTATCAATAAATTATTTAATAAATCGCACCCAAATGCAAGCACCAACAATACAAAATGCTGCCGCCTGTCAGCTGTTTCAAGAAGAGAACAAGTGCTTCTGTTTCTATTTTGAGGAATTTATCCGGCTCGGTCTAGTTTTGGATTAATACATTGGCATACCCATTAAAAGCCATTGTTGTACGTTTAAACCATTTAATGTGGCATCATATATAAATTATATTAATAAATTTATCTTACAAGCACAATTCCCATATTAGGAAATACCGATAGGAGCGGTACAAGGCGGGGGAGGGGGCGATCGCCCCCCTGGCCCCCTATACGCTACGCCACTGCCTATAATATCTCTTTTTTAAATTCATAAATAAAAACTAGGCTAGAAAAGGAAAGTTTAACCTGATTTATTCGAAATAAAATACTTCCTGACATTTTGAAACATTCTCACCATATTCAAATGAAAGTACCCCATCCGCCCTCTTCCTCTAGAACAGGGGTCTCCAAACTTTCCAGCCTTAGGGCCATATTGATTACTCCAGTAAGTTCTAAGGGCCAACACCGTTTGCATTTTCCTGCCATTATCTATAATTTCTAGACACTAGTCGGTGACTAACCGAGTACGCGCCTTGAGCGAGCATACGCTTGCCAAATTCGCTAGTTCAATCATCCATCGCTAACAGATAGCGCTCAAATCGCGTCGAACATCGTTGGTTCGAGAAAGTTCTGGTGTATTCCACTTAGTTCTAGATGGCAGTTTGTAAATCCGCAAGAAATCATGAGGAAATTAAATTTGGGTCAAAGATATTAAGGCGCGACCGCGAGTCGATCCACCTAGGGAACGCGAAGAAAGCGAGTCTATGTATTGTGAAATAAAGTAGTGCGTAACTCCTTATAACGTGCTTCTGTATGTGTTTAAAAGACACTGTACATCGCATTAATATTCGTTTACGAAACTCAATACTGAACAAGAGGCTGCAACTCGTGCCAGCTTTCGTGTGGCTCTTGAAATCGCAAAACGGGGAAAACAATTCACCGATGGAGAAATGATTAAAGAATGCGTAATCGCAGTAACCGAAGAAATGTGCCCCAAAAAGGTAATTAATTTAAATCTGTCAGTTAGTCAGCAAACACCGTTGCTCGGAGGGTAGAAGCCATCGCAGAAAATATATCAACTCAGCTGTATGACAAAAATGGACATCTTGAGTGGTTTTCTCTGGCCTTGGATAAGTGAACGGATGTGTCAGATATAGCTGACTATACATACATACTAGGTGTTGATTTTTGTTCGAGCAGTAGATAAAAGCTATGAAGTGTATGAACAAATTCTTGATATTGGTAGTATTCACGGCACGACTACTGGTAAAGATATTTTTAAGGGAGTTGAAAATACCATTAATAAAAAGAACCTTCGATGGAAAAACTTGGAATCTACTATAACTGATAGAGGCAAAACATGTGTGGTAAAAATAAAGGAGTGGTCGCTCTTGTCTCAAAGGCTGTAGAAAATAATGGTGATTCAAAAAACCGTTAGTCTTACATTGTATCATTCATCAACAGTCTCTGGACGGAAAATGTTTGGATATGTGTGAAGTTCTAAAACCAGTCACATCAATTGTTAATTTCATCAGATTCACTGGGCTGAATTACCGAGAATTCCGCGAGTTTACTAAAGAAATTGGAGAAAATGGTTCACCATATCATACTGCCGTACGCTGGCTTAGTTGCGGAAAAGCCTTTCAGCGCTTCTTTGAACTTCGAGCTGGAATTTTTTTGAATGAAAAGCGTCGTAATTCATCGGAATTACAAAAGAGCGAATGGCTGTGGAAGTTAGCATTCTACGTCGATCGTTTCTTTTGTTTACTGATCCATTCCAGAATCTCCTTCTTTGCCTGCCCCATCCAGATTCCGTCATCGTGTACTCTGGTCTTCGTTTGTATATTATCTTATAATATCTTTCCTTGGATGGTTCTTATTGCTTTCGAAAAAAAGCAATTTTTCATAAAATTTCCTGCATGAAAAAAAATATATTTATGGTTGACTGTAACTAAAGCGCTCTGAAAGAAACTTTATATTGTTATTCCGCATTATCTCACCAATATTGAATGCAACTCAAGGTGGAGGCTAATCGGGAAGCTCAGGTAGTCAGGGATTTGTTGACTGAACGGCAATCGAACATGTGGGACGACAGGGTCCAAAGTCTTTCTATGGCGGATAATTCCATCTATAGAATGACCAGGACCTTGATCAGAGGCGCACGAGCACCTATGTCCCACCTGAAATATCAGGAGACAGGTATGGTTTTAATCGATGCCAAAGCTAAAGCTGAATTGATCGTAGACAAACTTTGCGATCAGTTCAGCGAAAACCCGACCAATGACGCGTTACGAGATGAGAGGGTCTCAAGGACGATACATATTTTTAAAACAATCAATCACCCGTTTCAGGCCTTTCCCCAACTCACCTTAAACGAAGTTAAGTCCCTAATAAGCGTTTTGAATATTAAAAAAGCCTCGGGTTTTGACGGTTTACAAAATGCGGCGTTGCGAAATCTACCTGACAAAGCTTTGTGGAACATAGTAAGCATATCCCAGGCTATAATCAAAGAAGGCCACTTCCCGGCTGCATATGGAAACACGCAAAGGTTATTCTGATTTATAAAAAAGGTGAGGACCCTACAGCGCCGGCTAGCTATAGGCCGATTAGTCTGCTGTTAAGTCTAGGGAAAATCACTGAAAAGCTAATCTTGAGTAGAATCAATGACTTTGTGCTTACACGAAACGTTCTGGCTGCCGAACAGTTTGGGTTCCGGCCTGAACATTGCACAGTCAGGCAGACGACGCGACTGACATCGAACATAGTCAAAGGTTTCAATAAAAGGGTGCATGCGGGAGCGGTTTTCTTTGACGTAAGCAAAGCATTCGACAAGGTCTGGCACAATGGTCTCTTGTTAAAGTTGATAAGACTCGGAACTCCGAACTACTTAATCAAGGTGGTAGCTTCTTTTTTGGAGAATAGAAGTTTTGCGGTCTCGTCAGAGAACGCACTTTCTTCGAATAAACGAATCAGGGCGGGAGTGCCGCAAGGCTCACCTCTCTCTCCGATGTTGTATAATATTTATGCTCATGATATTCCGCGAGATAGATTTACGCAGCTCTATCTTTTCTCTGACGATACAGCAATTACTTCGACTTCTAAATCACCGCGCATTGTCGTCAGTCGGATGCAACGTCATGTAATCGAGCTGGAAAAATGGCTTTCGGCTTGGAAGATTCGCCTGAATCCCGCCAAGACGAAAGTCATCTTTTTTTCAAAAAGCACCGTGCGCAGGCCTGAAACAAGGCTTCGGGTTAATGGAGTTCAAGTGAACTGGCGCCAGGAGGTGAAATACCTGGGACTTATATTTGACCAAAGGCTCAACTGGAGGCTCAATTCAATTAATAGAGTAAAGCTTGCATTGCGTCTATTAGGCTCTATCTACCCCCTGCTTCACAGGCGGAGTAGACTTTCAAATAGGACTAAGGTCAACCTCTACAAGGTATTGGTCAGGCTGGTTCTCACTTATGGTGCACCTTCGTGGTGCAACATAAGCAGAACGGAGCTTAATAAGTTCCAGGTAATACAGAACAGGGCGTTAAAAACTATCGCGGACGTACCTAGATATACATCCAACAGAGTGCTTAACCGTGACTTTCAAATGCAGACGATAAACGAGTTTTTCTTGAAAATTATTAAATACTATTACCGACGGACAGACGTATCAACAAACCCACTAATCACAGACTTACATACGAGATCTAGACAATACACGACATACAAACTACCAAAAGACTGGCTCCCTGTTGGTCCCAATCCAAATCCATAGTAGAGAGGCACTATATGAAATATAATAGAAAAAGGCGCCAAAACTTTGCAGACAAAAACTTTTAAAAGAAAACGCACGAACCAAAATTATTTAAGGCAAGAGCCGATATCAAAATTTCTGTAAACAATAATACCCAAACAGTACACAATGAATAACAGATGGCAAAGGATAAAATCCTGACTTAAAAATACATTCAAGAACCCGAATGAATTGAGTGCAACACCTAATATCAATGGTTTTCAAATTTTTGCTAAATTTTATATCCAAGATCGAAGTATTCGGCTAAGCACTAAGCTTTAGCCTTCATTATGTTCAGTGAGCTATGAAGTCATTATTTGTTATAACGCACTTAACATACAAGTATTTGTTAAATGTAGAAATATAATTGTAACTTCTGCTGACCGTAAAAACATAAATAATCAACACACACCTCATCAACTCGTGAAGATTATAACGGGCTTCCTTTCTTCAATTTGTGGTGTTTATCTAGCCAAGGAAAAAGATGCCAAATCAAGCTTAATTCATGTGAGTTGGCGTGAATCGGTTTTAAATGGGTCGTACTAATTTTTTCTTTAAATATGCGTACCTATTCGTATACTTATAAGATACGATACAATAATATAATTAATACTCAAGCGTCGATACTGAAAACAAAATGAATATCTGCATAATGTTGCATTGAGATTGCAAAAGTAGCATTCAATTTCAATAAAACGGTTACGAAACTAATGAAATCTTACATATATCTATGATAATTTTCGCATAATTATTATTTGTTCTTTTATTTAATTTATCGTGTGACTAACGGGTTTAGGTTAATGGTTTAAAAATTATTATTATTTTATTATTCTAACGAACACAGGTCGGTTATTTAAATGGGTGATATAAAATAATGTTACTATAGTATATCTTTAAATGGCGCGAAGTAATTAATGCTCATTAAATATGCTAAACGCATACCAGGGAATCAAGGATAATTTAAGCACCATCCCTTAAAATCTATTGTGTTTACATTAAAGGATCCAAATAATGAGTAATGAGCATTCTTTAGGTAGGTCCACCATGAATTTATCGTAAGCTATTGTTATATTTTAGGATTTACCATCGTTATTGGGTTGGAAAAATCTCAAAATTGCCACTAATAAAATGATAATTTGGGACTTAAACAAAAAAGAAGTTCCTAGTGGGTAAAACTAAACTTATACTTTACTATAATAATGTCTGCAACTTTTTAGGCAGATACGATAAACTTTAAACATCAAAATAAAAAAGTCAAATTTAAAAGCACGAGTTACAAAAAAAATTAAGTTTTCCTTTTTGACCGCAATATTCATGCGCCCATTCGCTGCATAGTTTACATCGATACCAATCCTCTACACTTTTGGTATAAGGTTTACCACAACATTTACAAATGTCTTCGACTTTGCTCTGGACCACACTAGTAGCAGAAGCCGTTTTTGCTCTTTTGTTATAGCAAATAGATCGCATTTTTGACTTAGTGATATTTTTATTGGACGGCAGATCATACAACGAATCATCACTATCATCATGAAGTGACATCCCTCTAACGCTTTTACTAGAATCAGATGAAACTCTTAGCGATTTTATCGATGTCTTTGTTTTTATTTTCTGTAATATTGTTTTATTCTTTTTTCCTTTATTTAATTCTAGTTCTTTAATCCTGTCCTTTTCAGGAGTTTCCGTTATGATTGCGGAACGCATTTTTCTGCAAGATGTTTTGCCCTGTTTTCTGGGTCCAGCTTTTGGAAATGGACGGCTCTTTCATGACACACCTCTGCGGCGCTTTCAATGCAAGTGTATTTAGGAAACTAACCTAACCTATCCTAACTATTCTAATTTAAATAAAGTTCATGCATGCTAGAATATCGAAGCTAATACTTACAGGTATTCGATAAACTACTAGAAGTGGATGTCACAAAGCCAGCGAGGCAAAAAAACTGAATAATGCACAGCACAATTTATTTTTAATAGCTCTTGCAAATCAACCTATCGGTACTCCGCATTTGTTTAATGGCCGATTCATTTGACACTTCTGTGGATAAACGACTACTAGGGTTGCTACAAAACCGTGATTGCACTAAATCTAAATTTGAGGCGGTTTTAGTACAATGGCTGACGGCTCTTTCATAGCACGGCTCTTTCATGCCCACTCTCCCTACATATTGTTTGAATGCATTTTTATGTAAATCGGCTAGTACCAATAGTTCTTTTTTTAAGGAATGTAATGGAAATTCTATTTGTCTTAAACTATTTGTCTTAATTTTTCCGTCAGCCTAGGGTGATAACTTGCATTATCCAATACAACTCTTGCATATTTTGGTATAAGATCCAGCATTTGCTCGAATTATTCTTTAAACACTTTAAAGACATCGGCATTCATATCTTCGTGATTTGTATTTTTAGATTGGAATATCAGTAGACCACCTTTAACCAAGCCTTGAGAACTTCCAATATGGGTTATGATAAGTCGATGTCCTGTTCCAGATGGCGGACTTAACCCTGTGGACAATCCCTCCAAAAAAGCTTGCCTTGACTTTTAATATTTTCATCCTGCCAAAATGTAGTCACATTATGGCCTTCATTTAGCCATGTTTCGTCTAGGTAAAATGCTTTTTTAACCAGCAGTTGAGAAATGGCATCATAGTTTCTTGCGAAACTATTAGAAATAGTCTCGGCATTTTCCAAAGAGTACGTGAGTCCATGAGAAAAACAGCAGAGGTATGCATATTTGCAGGAGGTGGATATTTTCAACATCGGATTTATGTTGAAAATATAATATAAAATTGTGCGTTCAGGGAAATTTTGTGTTAGCATTCCAAAATGTATTTAGATTACTATAATTTCATAATTTTACCGTTTAAAAATGATTCTCCTAAATTAAATATTGTTCAAAGTTACAAAAATTGTTTTTCCTCGTAAGTGGTCTAGCGAGAAGCAAATAAATGAATTTTATTTTTTTTTATGCGAAAACCATACGTCAAACGAAACGAAACGAAGAGACAAGATTTGCTCAGAAAAGAAAGAGGATTTTAAAAATAATTTTTACTTTAAGAAGAAGCAGCGGCGTATCACTTTTCTCTTTAAAATGATTCAGTGCAAATCCCGCACGAACGCCACTGGCAAGAATAAAAAAATCATGTTGTACAGCAGAAAATGCCTTTTGATGCATAGAAGATGCTAACTATGTTTCATAGAAATATACCGGGTGTTGCATCGTCGAGCGGGACATAGGAAATCCCATGTAATTTTAAATGGGGTCAATTATTAGCTTCCCTAATTATTTTAGAGAAAAATTATATTTAGGTTTATTAAAGAGCACTAAAACCCACATTCAAAAGAATAACTTTAGATATTTTTGATGAGCCCGTTTACGGGTTATCGCCGATTTCTTTTTAACTATTTCTCCTTTTTATGGCCCCGTATTTGCGGGCACCAGTCAAGGTAAAAGATGACTGTCAAATAAAGTTGTCATTTTGAAATGTGTGCTTTATTGTTATAAAAACTCGTACATCGAAAATAGTAGCCATGAATTACACTTCTGAAGAAAAAGTATTGATGATTAAATGGTATTATCAAGGAAATAGTTATCAAAATGTGTCAGACATGTTTGCTGCTCTGTATCCAAATAGACCGATACCTGCAAAATCTACAGTCGAAAGGACTATCAAGAAATTTGAAACAAAAGGCACTATAATAAATAACTGCAGATGTAAAGAAAGGCAGGAACAAAGAAGAGATGCAAGAAATGATAGGGACTTGCAAGTTTTATTGTGCGTGGAAGAAAATGATGGGAAGATCAGCACAAGGAAACTTGAGGATGACATAGGATTAGATCACACCACAGCGTTACGAGCTTTGAAACGACATAAATATTATTCATACAAATATGAAAAGCACCAAGAGCTAAGAGATATGGACGAAATACGACGACAGGAGTTTTGTTTTGGTATGATGGAAAGAGCAAACATGGATAGGGAATTTTTAAAAAACATTTGTTTCACTGACGAATGCATATTTACCTTAAACAATGAACCCAATGTTCAAAATTATCGATATTGGAGCAAAGAAAACCAACACAGGTTTGTGGAAACAAGGACGCAATATCCACAAAAAGTTAATGTATGGGCTGGGATTTTCGGAGAAAATATTATCGGGCCATTATTTCTTACACGAAATTTAAATGCAGAATATTTTTTGGAACTACTTGAAGATCATATTTTACCTACTTTACATGATGCCGCCAGGGAAAATCAGAAAGTTTGGTACCAAATGGATGGCTGCCCGGCACATAGTACCCTGGCTGTACGGGAATATTTAAACCGTGCTTTTAATGGAAATGTTATTGGCTTAAATCATACAGTAAATTGGCCAGCCAGGTCTCCTGATTTATCGCCAAATCATTTCTTTCTCTGGGGCCATTTAAAAAACAGGATATACAAAGATAAAAAATACCCAAATCTAGACGAGTTAAAAAATGGTATTTCTGCCGAATGCAATAGAATTTCAGTGTACCAACTAGCGAATGTAAGAAGAGAATTTTATGATCGCCTCGGTTATTGTCTAGCAGTCAATGGAGGAATATTTAAACATCTTCTTAAATCCTAAAGTTCCAACAATTTAATAGTACCTACCTATTAATTAGTAAAATATTGAAACATGTAAAATGTCATAATTAACCTTGTAATTGGATACTTTATTTTAGTTTTATTCAGATTAATTTGTACTCATAAATACACCTTTAATATTTTCGATGTACGAGTTTTTATAACAATAAAGCACACATTTCAAAATGACAACTTTATTTGACAGTCATCTTTTACCTTGACTGGTGCCCGCAAATACGGGGCCATAAAAAGGAGAAATAGTTAAAAAGAAATCGGCGATAACCCGTAAACGGGCTCATCAAATATATCTAAAGTTATTCTTTTGAATGTGGGTTTTAGTGCTCTTTAATAAACCTAAATAGAATTTTTCTCTAAAATAATTAGGGAAGCCAATAATTGACCCCATTTAAAATTACATGGGATTTCCTATGTCCCGCTCGACGATGCAACACCCGGTATAGGGTCATACCTACCAAATTTATCATAAAAAAATATTTTTTTCTTAAAACTTTAGCACCCTGTAGTTCAACAGTTAAGTTTTAGAACATATTTTATGTTCATATGAAGTTTTTGTCTCAAAAAGGACCAAGGATAACCTCCTTAAATATTAGCATGTTATTAAGAAACACCCTGTTCATTATCTTGCCATAGCTAGAATAGCCTCACAGAAATCTGGGGTACTATTTTGAACCAATTGCCTCTCTCTCTCTCTCTGCATCTTGGCTAAGTTTGGGATTTACCTCCATCTGACTCAATTCATCATCATTTCATCTGCGCAGGCGCTGTCAATATTTACAGTTCTCAAATTGGTTGATATGTTATCCTTCCAGTTCATCCTACATCTGCCAGTGGCCTTTTCGGTCTGCGACTCTTTTCATACCAATTTGATCATAACCTCTATTATACACCTAAACAACTTTTGACACACTATAAAGGTCTAATCTAACCATCGCTGTCAGTAGTTTGCACATTTGGGGCTTTGCTCCAAAACATACTTTCAGATGGCTAACCTTAAGTCCTTAAAAGATATAAGACAGATGGTGATTTGAGCCTCTTTTAAAGATATTCCTGTGACAAATAATGTTCAGATGACAGAGCGGTAAACTCTATTCCACAATAATTCGTTGATTTCTCGACCGCAATAAAATTTAAATGGCAACCCTCAGTCGTAATCCCAACCATAAATAAGTTGCCTGACAAATATCTATTGTGTAGGCACCGAACCTTTTGAAAGGGTACAGGTCCTGATTACCTACTAATTTCAATAGTTTAGGTTAGCTATTTTCAACGAAACAACAAATATAAAATAATAGGTAAGTATCTTTATTTTAATCATGTAATTAAATAGCTATTAATATTTTTACAAAAGTACTAATCTACAATATTATAATAATACAATATTAAACTTAACCTACTCTATATTTAGCTCTGTTTCACTATCACTATCGTCTTCATCTATGCATAAACTAATTATTAAGGGCCTTACGCAACTATTAATTATGCTATAGGAATCTTCGACGAAGTTTCACACAGATATGACATATTTTGGATACTCGATAACACACAACGAAAATACCTTTAACGCACAGCTTGACAAACACCAAACGACTGATGAACTAAGATGAAAAGACTCTGCTTTATATTGAACACCTGCAATTTGCCATTAACCTACGTAATATACTAATATAATAACATAATTAATAGTAACGTAAGGCCCTTAATAATAAGTTTAGACATAGATGATATTAGTATTTTTGTATAAATATTAATAGCTATTTAACTACATGATTAAAATAAAGATACCTACCTATTATTTTATATTTTTCGTTTTGTTGAAAATAGGTAATCAGGACCTGTACCCTTTCAAAAGGCACTTATTTATGGCTGGGTTTAAATTTTATTGCGGTCGGGAAATCAACGAATTATTGTGGAATGGAGTATACCTCTTTGGTAGAAATACCCGATTCTTTAGTCTCTGCTATGTTGTAATAATGGCAAGATTATCAAAAGAGCCTATGAGAATTGTCAGAACAATTTATTGACGATTTTTCTGTCTTGCTGACTGTTGCAAAGATTTCTGTGCTTTCCTTTATAAGTTCCGCCTGTAAATTTGCAGTCATATGATGAGGTTGTAAATGTTAACATGAATTTGCCCGTCTAGAATAGCAGGTTTAGCAGACCAGAAATGTTCATTGAAAGAAAAATTTGTCTTTTTTTTTCTTAACCATTATAATTCTTAGGACGTTGCATAAGGTATTTTTATAATGATACCAATAGATGTCTAGTGTAGAGTTACCATCGAAACATTCTAATATCAACGAATTAATCAATTCTATAGTAGTAACGTAACATAGGTAGGTGACGCGCACAAAATTTGTACTGCAATAAAATATCAACCGCTTGGTTAAAAAATACTACTATCTAGAGTGCTTTCGTTTTCTCTCATAAATTTCTATATAACCAGTTTGAATTCGACGAGCTTGTAAACTATTTACTATTTATTTTAGGTGTGTATTCAGAATTACGTACATATTTTATAGACTGCTTCTTTTTATAGGTACTGTCTGTGGAAGAAAATAGCTAAAATTTTGTATATTCTAAAACTCTCTTGATTGATAACACAGGTCAACAAAAATTTTTTTTTTGTTGTAACACAAAGCTAAATGGCATATTGTGGTAGAATGGACCTATCCAAATACGAAAATGAAAAAAAAATGTTGTAACACGTAACGTTTTCTTGTTACATTTATACAATTATAGTACCACATTAAATGTTAAAATATTTATGATCTATTGAAAAAATAATTTTAGAATTTTCTAACTGTGTATATCGACTTTATTTATACTGTTTCACCTACTAAACATACCTTACATCTAAGAAAAACACAAACATTACAAATATTAACTAAACACACTAATTAAATTTTATCTTTTCCTTTTATGAGGGGTCATATCTTCTCTTTTTAAAAACCAACAGTAATCACCCATCATGGCTGGATCCCATCATCCTTGATAGCGAATTTCCATTGTCCTGATATCCTGGTGAAACCTTTCACCCTGCTCGTCACTGACAGCTCCCAAATTTTCAGGAAAAAATGAGAGATGGGAATGAAGGAAGTGAATTTTTAATGACATTCGGGCACCAAGCGATTTGTAGGAATCTAAAAGTTCATCGACTAACTGTTGATAGTTTGCATCCATATTGTTGCCCAAAAATCCCCTTACTATACTAACAAATGAGTTCCATGCTCTGAGTTCCTGCCTGGTAAGCTTCTCTGTAAAGTTGACATCGTCCAGCAATTTTCTGATTTGTGGCCCAATAAAAATGCCTTCCTTTAATTTGGCATCACTTAACTGGGGAAAAACTTGTCTTAGGTATTTGAATCCATCACCGTCTTTATTCATAGCTTTTACAAAGTTTTTCATCAGCCCAAGTTTAATGTGAAGAGGAGGCAGAAGGACATTTTTCGGCTCTACGAGAGGTGCAAACTTAACATTTTGAGACCCCGGCTAAAATTCACTTCTTTGTGGCCAATCTTTTATTACATAATGCTGATCTACTGCACGACTGTCCCACAAACAAAGAAAACAGCAATATTTTGTAAATCCTCCCTGAAGTCCTTCTAAAATTGCTATAACTTTTAGGTCCCCACATATCTGCCATTTATACCGGTTGTAGTTGATTTTATTCAAAAGTGTGCGCATATTTTCATAATTTTCTTTCATCGTCACTGAATGGGCAACTGGTATAGAGGGTTTTAAATTTCATTATGTAGTAACACAGCTTTTAAACTGTATTTAGACGAGTCTATAAATAAGCGCCACTCACAGGGAGAATGCTCAATATCAAGTTCCTGCATTAAACCATCGATGTCAGTACACGCACACAACGAATTTTCCATATTGTAGAATGCAGAAAACGTAGCATTTCTTTTCCTGAAAGTTGTAATTTTGGTTTCCTTGGCTAACAAGTTCCATTCCTGAAGACGGGAACCAAGAAGTTCTGATTTTTGCTTTGATAACCCCAAATCACGTGCTAAATCATTTAACTCACTTTGAACAATGAAATGTGGCTCGCCGGAACTGGGCCCTGGAGTAAAATCAGGGTCGGTACGCTGTTCCCCGGAGCTGTCTGATGATGCTTTGTCGCCAATATCTTCCAAAACAATATTTTGCGGATTTAAAGGCGAAATGGGCACTGGTAAATCTGCATTATGAGGAAGACGGCAAATTTGGATAGTCAATCTTGTGCTTTCCCTTTTTGGAATAACCTTCCGTCTTTGTCAGGCAAAAGTAGCAATCGTCAACATGATTAGTGGGTTCTCGCCATACCATTGGAACTGCAAAAGGCATGCTTTTCCTCTTCCCATTCATCCACTCCACCAATGACACGCTGCAACTAACAATTAAAACACCAAAATATTTAAGGTATGCTTTTTTTACATTTTCAGAAAATGGCCTGGCTTGTGATTTCACCATAAATGCTCCACAAATGTAACAAAATCTGTCAGGAGAAATTTTGCAACTACGGCGCGATTGACTCGACATTTTCTTTCTTAAAAACACTTTTTATCTTTACACAGAGAACCACTCACTTCGAAACTGAACAGAATACTAATGTTTAATGTTGATTTTATGTCTAATATTGTAAATAATACAGTTCAGGTAATTTTTCTGTTATAAAATGCATCCATTTTAACCGTCCCCTAATTAAATTGACTACCTGCTAATGTAAAATGGTCTTATTAAGCTATTGAAAAATGGTACATGTTGGGGCTTTCCGAATATTTTTTCCATTATTAGAAAGGTATTTCCATTTTAAAAATAAAGATCTGACCTGTGTTAGAAAAATCTTGTCGGCCAGTGTAATGTTTCTTCTATTTTCACGATTTTTAGGGCATCATACACCTGGTTCCTGGTCGTCTTTTTAGAATTTTGGGACTGATTATATCAAGAGAAGAGATGTCTTCTGTTAGTTCTTTCTATTGACAGTTTTTAAACGGTGAAAATGACTGTTTACTTCCATCAAGGGTCAAGAGAACGCGTTCTTTTGGAATTTTCTAAGAGAACGGAATCATATCCTGAGAAGTGCGTTGACAAGCATAAGTTTACTTAACGAAAACATTTGATGTGACCATGTGATGTAAATAGTCACTTCTCCTGAGAGCATTTTTTACTTCTCCTAAATTGGAGAATAGAGGTCCTGGTCTCCTTACCCTTACATTCAGGTAAAGAGAATAGCCAACTACTCAATATCTTCTAAGATCTTTCAGCGTACAGTTATTATTATTTATAAATTTCTTGTTAATAGAAAACATATACTTAATACTTGCACATAGTGATAAAAAAAACAAGGCTGCCCCCTAAAATTTTATTAAGCATTCAGTACGCAATAACTTGTTATTTGCACCGCTTTTGGTCATTTCATAGCTTCAGCGAAGTTATCCTGGCTCTTGTTCATTTTTTAAACTAGACAATGATTTTTGATTCCTACTCTCTTATAGTGTAGTTTGTTTTGTCAGAGTTGGTATTTGTAAGTCGCTGTTTAAATAATGAACCATGTAAACATGGTACGTTTGTAATCTTTTGAAATATGTGGTTTGCGACGCTCAGCATGGCAGACTTTTTGTGGTTTTGAATTGGCCATCACAGTTTTCCCAGTTTGATTAATTTTCTTTAAAAGTACGATAAAAGTTTATAAATGTTGCTTTGTTTAAATAATAGATATCGTCGGCCTAATGTGAAAATTGCATTGCAAAGTCCAATTTTTCACAAAATTGGTTTTTAGCTCCATCTGTTAGAAAAGCAGCGTATCTATACATCCAAATAAAAAAACTATGCAAAAAGTATTTAGATGGCGGTAGAAACAACAGTATGAAATGCGCGTAAGTCCAACTCGTTCTACATCAGTAAGAAAGTTGCATAAGTCCTAGCAAGGTGTACGTTGGTGTTCTGTCTATGTTTGGTGTCATGCTTTTTAGTTTGTCAGGCTTTTAATTGGCCGTTATTTTATCAGACCGAGCTTCAATATCATTTAGGTAAGTACATACTATGTAAATTTATGCTTTTTAAATGTGTTATCATACATTAGACTGGATTAATGCCTTTTTTGTAAACTTAAGGAGTTGTGCATTTTTCACACTGTTGATATATTTAGAACTCACGGGAGTTATGCATGTTTCAAAGCATTTTGAATACCAATTAAGAATGATGAGAAATTCACTTTTTTTTGCCTTACCTACAAGTTTTGACCAGTTCGCGTAGATGGAAATTCTTGTCAAATCTAAACCCTCATTTTGGTGTAAAAAAGAAACAAATTTGGCTGGTACCAGGTAAAAAAGCCGCTGTTAAAAACGTTCCAGTGAAAAAGCCCCCGTTAAAAGCCCCCAGTGAAAAAATTCATTCCAAAAAAAGCCCCCTGATAATAATAAAAACATATTTTTTTGTAAGTCAAACATCCGAACAATACCGGGGTCGTTTTTACCGGAGCCTTTGGTGTAAAAAAGAAACAAATTTGGCTAGAAATATTGGTACCAGGTAAAAAAGCCGCTGTTAAAAACGTTCCAGTGAAAAAGCCCCCGTTAAAAGCCCCCAGTGAAAAAATTCATTCCAAAAAAAGCCCCCTGATAATAATAAAAACATATTTTTTTGTAAGTCAAACATCCGAACAATACCGGGGTCGTTTTTACCGGAGCCTTTACACTTTGTGGCTAAAGGTAGGAATAAACAAGTATTTTGTTTCAGCTATGGATCGTAGAAGCAGGGGTTTCAAACTGTTGAGTTTAACAAAACATCCGGCCAACGCTTTGAAGGACATAACTAACGATAGCTCTGGAACATTAACTAGTGATTCTGTAGAATTAAACAAGACAATAAAACTGTTCAAAGAAAAAGATCAAGACAATCATACTGATACAAAGAGCGCGGAAAATGAAAAGTGTTTTGCAGAAGAAAACGAGGAACTGCAGTCAGCTCTAACAGAATTACAAAAAGAAATTCATAAGACACAAAACATTTTAGACATAGGGGGAAACAATGACTTATCATCCAGCTTCCTCAACAATGCAATAATATCCGGCATAGAGCAAACAACGGATATTATTACAAACTATGATAGTTTTATTTTTTCCGATGATATGATCAATGCCAATACAACAAACGATATTGCCGCGCAAACAGAAACTCCTTTGGATTTTAATAAAAACCAACGAGAAGGAAAGAAGATGCAACAAATCATCCAGAAGAAGTAGATAATGAAAACAATGACCCTACATATCAAATCGACGATGATGGGGAACAAAATTCTGATGAAGAAAATAATGATTCCAGTGAAAAAGTTACACAAAAAAGGAAAAGAAAAGATTTTCTAATCCTGCAGAATGGAAATATAATACTAATAAAATAAATAGAGAGAAAGGGGTTGAGTATATGGGTAGAAAAAATAACAAATTCGACAGAAAGAAAACTAAGAGAGTAATGAAGACGAGATGCCTGTGTTCAAATAAACCATTGAAAACCGGCAAAGAAATAGCAATTCAGTGTTACAAGTTGACGGATGAAGAGCGAAAGTTAATTTTCGCGAAGTTTTGGTCCCTGTCGTGGCCTGAAAAGAAGATCTACATTTCTGCAAAAGTCTTGAAGAATAAAACGGAAAGGTCAAGGCATAGAAAGGATCCGGAAGTTAGCCAAAGGACAACTTCGTATAAGTATTTTCTTAAAAAGAAAAGCGAAGAAATTAGGGTTTGTAAGCTGATGTTTTGCAATACGTTAGGACTTTCTATGAGGACCATATCAGCGTGGATAAAAGATGAAATGTCTAGCCCAGCCAAAAGTGAAGAACAGAATAGTGACAAAAATATTAAAAAAAAAACTTTACGTTTTGATGAAGAAAGGATAAATTTGAAAAAATTCTTTGAAGAACTGCCTAAACTTGATTCACACTATTGTCGCAAATCGTCAACAAAATTATATGTAGAGCCAACGTTCAAAACCAAATCGGAGCTTTATTTACTTTATAAAGATAATTGGTGTGTAGAACATAATGTAGCTCCCTTATCCATTGCCACATTCTCAAACATGTTTGAAGATCTGAATCTTGCATTGTTTTTGCCAAAGAAAGACGAATGCGATGTCTGCGTAGGCTACAAGACCAAAAACGTAGAGGAATCTGTCTACAGGGAACACATTATCAAGAAAGAAGAAGCACGGGAAGCAAAAGCAGAAGACAAAAATTCCAAAAATAGGGTATTTACGATGGACCTCCAGTCAGTACTGTTGTGCCCGAAATCGAACGTATCAGCTCTGTACTATCGCACGAAGCTTATTGTACACAATTTTACAGTCTTTGATTTGCATTCTAAAGATGGCTATTGTTTTCTCTGGCACGAAGGTCAAGGGGAGCTGAGTGCAAACTGTTTTTCATCAATAATTTGTAACTTCTTGATTAATAATGTAATTCCCCAGCTTGAGCCAATGCAACAAATAATATTATATAGTGACGGTTGTAGCGCTCAAAATCGTAATTGCACTTTAAGCAATGCCTTGTTGAATCTTGCTCTCGAAAAACATGTTTGTATCATCCAGAAATATTTAGAAAAGGGTCACACCCAAATGGAGTGTGACTCGATGCACTCTACCATAGAGAGGCAATTAAAAGGTATTAATTTGCCAGCTGATTATGTCTCCCTATGTAAATTGGCTCGAAAAAATCCTAGACCGTATGAGGTGAGCTATTTGGATTATACTTTTTTCAAAGACTTTAGTAAACTTAATTTAATAAAATCAATTAGACCTGGATTTAAAGTTGGTGATCCAACTGTCAACAATCTTAAAGCTCTGAAGTATAATCCAGATGGTAAAATCGAGTTTAAGATTAAACATTCCGAGGAGTTTCAAGATATGCCTATGAGATTAAAACCAAATTTAAATTATATATCAATTGACTCTCTTCCCTTACTGTACAAAGAACAATTGAAAATTAAAAAAGAAAAGTTTGAACATCTTATGTTTTTGAAAAAATCTCTTGCCAAAGATTATCATGATTTTTATGATAATCTAAGACATGAATAACTTATTAACCATAATACTTAAATATTTGATTATTTTTTAATATTATAAGTTATGTAGGTACTATTATCTTCCAAGTTCTTTAATGTTGTTTTATTAGTAGTTATTTTCGATTTAATAAAAATAATGCCTTAGGTAGGTAAATACTAGCGTTGTTTTATTATGTGAAATTTGCATAAGTCCATCTTTGTACTGGATATAAGAATGAATTTTGCATAACTCCTTTATTTTTCAACAGGTAACTATTATAAAAAAAATCAATACTTGATAGCAGTTCCCTAATGTTTTTTTAATCCAAATTCCACTTTCACCCAAATTACATTATTTTTAAAGAAATAAAATAGTTTTTTTGCTCTCCTGTAAAATTTAGGTTTTGGGACTTGTGCAATTTTCACATTAGGCCGACGATATGATGAAGAAGTTCTAAATAATACGGCGCGTTTAGATATATGGGTCCTTAGGAACAGCCCCGTACCTACACGCAGAACCGATGTGAGTCAAGGCGTAGAAGAAAACAGCGTAATGGCAATTCAATGGTGAGAAACCATGCTGTTAGCTGAAGAAGTGGTTTTTACTAGAGTCGAGGTATTAGAGGCACTGACGCAAGGGGGCGTCAAAAAAACAAGTTTTTTTAAATATAACAAGTTGAGAGCTATGTATACGGTGAATGTGTCCTTTTTCGTTGAAAGTTTCACAACGAGAAGGTTTAAAAGTTTAATTGCCTAACAATGTGAATAATATTTAATTTTGAGACAGACTCTTATGACTTTTTCTTCTTTTTTTATATATATATATGTTGCAGTAGTAAGTCGTAAGATGGGCTGTTGGGGTAAAAAATTCAAAATATACAGGACCCTGTACAGTTAATAAAACATTGGGTGTTCCTGAATTACCCAATGAAAATCTTATCAAAGTTGCACAAAATATAGGAAGTTTTATTGGATATAAAATCGATGATGTCATGGTCGATTTTGTTCACCGAGTACCAACACGCAATGGCGATAAAAGACCAAAAAACATCAATCTAAAGTTAGCATCGAAACGTTATAAGGATGACATACTTGCTGCAGCCAAGATCAAGGTGCGTGAACATCCAAAAAAGAGTTTATTTCTACCGAGCGCTTCTGCGCCCATATATCTAAACGAACACCTAACACCTCAAAACAAAACTCTTTTTAAAGAAACACGTATTGCTGCTAAGCAAAAAGGTTATAAATTTGCTTGGGTTCGCAATGGCAGTATTTTTGTACGCAAAAATGACCAGTCTAGGATCATTCATATCACTTCTATTGAAACCGTTAATAACTTGGTCTAAGCGTATCTTATCATTGACTACATTAAGTTATACATTTATTTTCTCTAATGGAGACAAAATTAAGTGCTATATATCAAAACACACGAGGATTAAGAACTAAATTAATAGATTTTAAAACCAATATCTATGCGGGCGATTTTGACGTCGTTTTTGTTACTGAATCTTGGCTTAACGGTGATGTTCTTGATAAGGAGGTTGTTGACATACATTATGACATTTTTCGAAGAGACCGAGACACATCGGCATCTCTCAAAACGGATGGCGGGGGTGTTTTTATTGCTGTCCGCAGGGGAATAGAAGCTTCGAGAATCACCGAATTCCAAAGCGATGCAGAGGATGTGTGGGTGAAGCTACGACTTAAGAACCTGATGTGTTACCTGTGTTGTGTCTATCTACCTCCAAACGATGACAATGCGTTCTTTGGCTTTTTGTCCAGGTTGAACTGGATCAGCCAGCAGGTAAATGAAGATAAAATTCTTATTTGCGGAGATTTTAACTGTCCATCTCTTAACTGGGTTTATGAAAACAATAATAATTTTTTAACAAGCCTCAGTTCCGATCATAAATCAGCACTATTGGTTGATATGTTGTCTTTCTGCGGGCTGGTCCAGCTGAACTATTTAAGAAACGACAGGGGGAATACACTTGATTTATTGTTGTGTAATGATAGTACCTTGATTAGTTCTCTGGCTCACTGTTCCTCTCCATTGGTCGCGGAAGATGTTTATCATCCTAGTGTCGAGTTTGAAATATCACACACCCTACTGGAAATGGTTAGCACTCCCAGCTACAAATTTCTTAATTTTCGTAAGGCTAACTATAATGCAATAAATAATAATCTTTCGGAAATATCTTGGGAAAATGCTTTCCGAGATAATACCTTAGATAATAATATCACATACTTAAGTAACAGGTTAAACTCTGAAATTTCAAAAAATGTTCCATGCGGATATCGAAACACTAGATATCCAGTCTATTTCTCTTGTGCAACTATTAAAGTTATAAAAGAAAAAAATAAATTTCATAAAAAATGGAGAGTTTACGGTAATCTACAAGATTTTAATACCTTTAAATTATTAAGAAATCGTTCCAAACGTCTTATTAAACAAGACCATTTCAATTATATAAATCATATTGAAGAAGAAATACCCTATAACAGTAGGAAATTCTGGCATTTTGTCGGGGCAAAAAATCATAATAACTTACCTTCTTCAATGTCATTTAATAACAATGTTGTTGACAACACCGAGGATATTTGTAATCTGTTCGCAGAATATTTTAAAAGTGTCTATGAGCCGAAGTCGAATAACAACTATGCTAAAAATTACACAGATGGCGATGCCCTTTTCTCTCACCTTCATTTTGATGTCTTAGGAATTAAAAAAATCTTAATAAATCTAAATACTAAGAAGGGCGCTGGTGCGGATGACATTCCAGCATTATTTGTCGCCAAATGTGCTTTGAGTCTAGCGCTCCCTCTCACCCTGATATTCAACCAATCATTAAGAGTGGGGTTGTTTCCCAAATCATGGAAAAAATCCCTAATTATACCAGTTTTTAAATCTGGCAATAAAAGTGATATTAGTAACTATCGACCAATATCTAAACTGTGCATTTTTGCTAAGGTTTTTGAAAAGGCAATTTATGAACACCTCTTTTTTTTATTAAAGAATAAAATTAGTATCCATCAACATGGATTTTTTCGTAATAGGTCGATAGAGTCAAATCTTATTTGTTACTCGGAATTTTTAACTCGTAGTATGGACAATAGAATTCAGGTTGACTCCATCTACACCGACTTCAGTAAGGCTTTTGATAAAATTGACCACCTTTTACTTCTAAGAAAGTTATCTGAGGTTGGTGTGGGTGGTGTGATTCTGGACTGGTTTGACTCCTATTTAACTGACAGAGAGCAGCTTGTTTCAGTGGCTGGCTGCAGGTCGAATAACTTTATATCTACCCCAGGTGTACCTCAAGGTAGCCACCTGGGGCCGTTACTATTTACCTTGTACATAAATGATATACAGACATGCTTTCATCATTGCAAATTTCTATTCTATGCAGATGACCTCAAATTATACAGAGAAATATCTGAAGTAAGCGATTGCAAGAAATTGCAAGCAGACTTGGACAGGTTTCACATTTATTGCAATGAAAATCATTTATTTTTTAATCTAAAAAAATGCGTTACTATTACGTTTTCCCGCAACCATAATAAAATGGTCTACAACTACAACCTTGGTGGGCATTATTTAAAACGAGTGAGTCAAGTTAGAGATCTGGGAGTTCTTTTTGATGACAAGTTGTTGTTCGACATTCATATACAAAACACTGTCAGAAGTGCGTTCCGGATGCTCGGATTTGTAAATAGACAAGGCAAACACTTTAGGCATAATAAAACATTAATATCTCTTTATTACGCATACGTCTTTAGTCGTCTTAATTTCGCTTCTTCTGTTTGGAACCCACAATATGTTGTTTATAAGTCGCGTATAGAATCTGTCCAAGATAAATTTTTAAAATGTTTAGCATTTAGGGATAACATTAGATATGATAATTTGGGAGTGCTACGCTCTAAGTATAAGTTGTTGTCCTTGGAACATCGAAGATTCGTTAATGATATACTTAACCTCTATAAAATAATTAACTCAGAAATTGATTCTTCTGAGCTGCTGGCATTGGTGACCTTCAATGTTCCTCAGAGGAATTTTCGGAATATAAATTTATTTAAATCCCGCTTTTCTCGTACAAATAGTTCTTTAAACTCGACTTTCTCGAGAATGTTTAAATTTTCTAACTCGGTATGTGATGCAGTGGACTTTTTTTCTACTTCCTTACAAGCCTTTAAGAACAAATTAAAAGGAATATTTATTGACTTTTAGTATTTAGGTTAGTGAGTACCTATTAGGTTATACTTAGATCTGTTTAGTTGATAGAATAAGTACACTATGAACATTTTAATTAAACTAAATTGTATTTGTAAATAGTGGATACCTTTATGGGAGCATATCCTGTTCGTATCCCAAAGAAAATAAATAAATAAATAAATAATAAATAAATAGACTACTTGGTATAAGATAAATAAGATGAGATGCTGCATAATTTGTTTTCTTTGCCCTGTAACATTAGAATTAATGATGGCGCCGATTGATATGGACGCGAAAGTTCCGGCAGACGCGAACAAGTGGAAATATAGTAAAAGTAATGTTGCTTCAAAAAGTGTAAAGTGTGAAAAGTGCAATGATAGTTATCGCTTATCTTGTGCTTTAAGAATCAAAGGCCTGCGAGTCATAAGCGTTCGTGTCCAGGCTATGCTGATGATCCGAGCTCAACCGTCACAAAGAACGAAGTAGCGAAGAAAGACGCTTAAATTACTAAGCAAAATCGAAAGATAGGTAATCGAATTAAAATCCAGGAACTACCTATTTGAGGAAGAATTTTCATGGACGACAGCATCTCTAGAAAATTCCAGAAGATATAACACCAAAGCAGCAAAAAATATCAACAAAAAACGGTGAAAAACCAATAGGTAGGTGAAGATCATTCCGATCTGGTGCCAATCGAAACAAATATACTTGAAGTTGACCCCTTTAACGTTGAATTAAAATCTGGTTACAACAGCAAAGAGTTGAATTGGTAACCCGTTAACACCTAACAACTACAGGCCAATATCGCTCCTTTCTATCATCTCAAAGGTCCAAAGAGAAGTGTGTTGTTTTGCAGGCAGTCGGGCATTTTGAGGGGAATAAACTGTTTACGGAACACCAGTGGGGATTTAGAAAGGACAGAAACACTATCCAGGGGATCCTGGATCTTGTTTCGGAAGTGATTGAAGCATTCAATGAGAAGCAGTATGAATAAGTTTAATTTTGCGACCTATGCAAAGGTTTTGACTGCGTCAGCCATGACATCCTTCTTCGCAACTTTAACACTATAAATTCTCAACAATCAGTATCCAGCTTATTAAATGATATCTCGAATCGAGATATCACATGGTGAGGGTAGCTGGGGTGACATCAGGAAAAAGCAGGATTGATGTCGGGGTACCACAACGTTCAATCTTGGGGCCCATACTCTTCTCAATTTACGTAAATGACCTTCCAACTCATAATAGTAATAAAAAATATACACTCTTTGCTGATGACACAACAGTGGTCTTCTCTGCTGATTTCTTGAAGGAGTCGTTGAGGGGTTCCATGGTTGCGCAGGAAAGAGCCGAGGGCTGGGTCTGCTGAAACAGAGTCTTGCTAAATGTAGAAAAAACATGCCGGATTGCCTTCATAATACGTGATTTTGGTGCACCCAATCCCAATGACTTACTTCTTGGGGGTTGTGTTGGATCCAAAGCTGTAAAGTCCACATATGTGTTAAGAAACATTTCTCACTGTGTTCTCGCAAAAACTTGCACTCTGTGGTTGTGAATCTTAGTAAGAATGGAAAGGGTCAGAAATGAATGAATAAGAAAAATAATGAAAGTTGAAACCACAATTTTAGAAGAAATACAACAAAACCAGCTTGGAAAGAATGGTAGAACATCGAATCCCAAAACTAATTCTGGGGTGGACCCCAGCAGGATAACGAAGAAAAGAGAGGCAAAAAGCAACCAGGATTGGCGGCATTCAGAGAGCCATGTCCGGAGACTGGGAACTCTATATGTAAAGCTTAATCATTTTGTTAATAACATTATTGGCATGACTGAAGCTATAAGTAGTAATGATTGTATATTAATGTATGATTCGCTAAGAAAGCATGAAACCCGAGAGCACATTAGCTTGGTATATAAGGATTGACTATTTCCTACCTTTATTATTGCACAATTTAATATAATTAAAAATATATTTGCAGGTCATTATAAAATGCAAAAAATCGTAACGGCCTTTGTAATACATATATAACTATTAATGTTTTTAATTTCTAATTCATTTTATAATTATATCATATTCTTACGTCTACATTATGTAGCCTGAAAATAAAGCATTTCCGAACTTATGTTTATATGACACGTCATTAAAATGTTCCCCTTTACTCTAGAGGCACCATGTCATAATGAGCGTTATTAAATAGGACTAATACGGATTTCGTGTTTGCTAAAAAAGAAACAATCATGTTTTGTTCATTTAGCAATAAAGACTAGTTTTAAATATGTTAGAAAAATATCAAATTACATGATTTTAAAAGTTAGCTTGCAACAGCACATACTACACGAGACACTATAGTTTACAGCACCAGTAAAAGAATATCTTAAAACTTACTGACATAGAGCTGCACTTTTTTAAGGACCTTTAAATTCGAATCGTTCAAATTCGATAATTTGACCTATTCAATCTCTTAGGAGTGTAGCCAGCCCCTGTTAGGGGGTTGAAGTTACAGCTTTGAAGATATAAGCAAAAGGTTTCCCCTCAAAAACAAAATAGACGTGCCTGGACGATTTTTTTAAAACTGTCGAAAAATATGAAAAATTAATCTCATTTTTATTGGTTATTTCATATCATTGTTTTCTATACATACCAAAAAGCTAGCCCAGCATCAGCATCTTCTTTATGTGTCATAGAGCTAGTTACGCGAAACACACCCACATAATATGTAAGGTATGGTCCGTCCGTCTATCTATCTTTAAAATTCATTATAAATGCTAATCCCTAATGCCGATAAGATCCAGCGAGTGATCGAATGGAAGCAGGAATGCACTCGTTGCTGATAGAATAAAAGGTTGCGCTGCTTTCAGAGAATTATATATTTAAAAGCCTGGAAAAAATTTTTTTTTTATCTACCTGTATGCAACAAAAGTGTCGTACTGATTTTTTTTTGTTAGAAGGAAAAATGGCGTACTGGTTTCTTCCCACGGACCAAACATTCTTAGACATCACGTTTATTTGGCAACAAATAACTTCTTGTCTAAACCAATACAATCATCTAACTGAATTTTAAAACCAAAAATTAGCATATTTAAATAACTAAAATAAACCTATTTTATTTTACTCTAATTATTTTAAGAGGGTTACTGGGAAAATATAATAATATAATAGTCTTTAAATAGATCCGTACCTGGAGTCCCCAGATCAGGTGGCCGAATTTTACACCTCATACAATAGGTGATTATAGCACTTATAATGAGCTTGTAAGATAGATAGACGAATTATACGCATAAACGTCCTTTGGAACTTCTTTTAAATCTGGAAACTACCTGCTCTCGTGAAACGTTCAAACATAAACGCTGCTTGTATTCCAGAATTATATTAACTGGAACACCAGTTCGAAAATAGGCTTCTATTATGTAACTCCTGTGCTCAGTTGTAAACCCATAACTTAAGGTCCAGCTTACGGTTATAGTAGTAACCAGAACTGCTGGACAAATCTTGACAATCACATAATGATGGACATCCCATTCCCAACTAACCTAAACTTGGTTGTTTGTTATGGCTCGGTACACTACACATATTTCTATGACGTGTAGGAAAGTTATGGACATCAGGTCCCCTAATAAGTTTACTAAAGAGATATGAGGGAAGTTTATAAGTTATTTTTCTTATAGACCAGATGAAAGATGCGTTTTTTGACAGTAAGCCATCCTGACATAAATAAAAAGGGTGTAAAATGACCAAATTTGTGAACATTGTAGCTGTAACTAAGACATGCATTCTGAAATTTTTGCAAGCTGTCCTTGTCTTTTTGAACAAGGGCAGGCCATTAGACAATATCATAATAACCCAGGTGTGATAAAATAAAAGTCAGTCAAGCGTAGTTTGGTAACTGTATCAAAAATATCCTTGTGAATATATAAAAGTTTTAATTTAACATATTATGTTTTTTTTTATCAACAAGGAAACATAATCAACTCAAGTCTGAGTCGATTGTTAATTCAAATTTTTACGCCTGTCGGCCAGTTTTAGCAAGGTACCGTTAACAAAGATTCTAAATAAGGGGTGATTTATTATTAAAAGGCGGAATATATGCACTTAAATTCAGCCAAAATATGTGCATATAATATATGCTTTGTTTACCTTCAAAATATGCAGTTATATGCATTTTTGTGACCAAATATGCATACTGGTTTGCAATATTTCTTAATTTATTATAGTAAAATAGGGGGACGAAACACAAAGATGTTTATTAAAAAAAAAATACAAAAAAAGCATAGAAAATAAAAGTAAACAATTTTTTAACCTGAAATTGTACAGGTTTCCCCATAATAGATAATATTTAAATTAAAATTTTTTTAGTTAACAAAACAAACTTTTTATTTTACTAAATTACAGCTAACTCTTTGGGATTTATGATAACTTATAAATATTTGGCTAATTTAATTCTAACTTTTATAAATCACGTCTTCTAAATGACCTCCACCAACTTCAACACATTTTTCAATATTAGATAAAAAGTGGTTCATTACACGGCGTAGCACACCTTCGTCTATTCCTTCAACTTCTTCACGAATTTTGACTTTCAGTTCCTCGATTGTACCTGTACGACTCGCAAACACTTTGGCTTTTAAATATCCCCACACGAAAAAATCGGGTGCCGTTAAGTCGGGGGACCTCGAAGGCCAAGACAAATCTCCGAATCGAGAAATGAGTCGGCCATTAAACATTTCTCGCAGGACCCTCATTGAGTTTCTGGCAGTATGAGCTGTTGCCCCATCTTGTTGGAATAGTAAGGCATTTTTTAGTAATCCTCGTCTATTTAATTCTGGAATGAGAAATGTCTCTAGCATATTAACGTAGCGCTCGGATGTTACTGTTACAGCGCGGTTATTTTCATCCTCAAAAAAATAAGGGCCAATAATACCAAAAGATCCTACTCCACACCACACAACAACTTTTGGATTATGGAGGCTCTGTGTAAAGATTTCACGAGGATTTTCATTTGACCATTATCTAAAATTCTGTTTATTGACCATGCCGTTCAAATAAAAATTTGCTTCGTCGGTCATTAGGAGACTGTGAATTGCTCCTTGATGTAAATCCAAAAATTCTTGACAAAATGCTAACCTTGCTTCTTTATCTTGATTGCTAAGGTGCTGTGCCATTTGGTATTTATAGGGATGAAATTTTAAATCCCTTTGAAGAATTCGATCTAAGCTTCCCTTCGATATTCCTAGGATAAGGGTTTGTCGATTAGCAGACCTTTTAGGACTTCTCGTGAACGCAATTCTAACTCGTTCAATATTTTCTGGTGTACGAACTGTTCTTCGACGTCCAGGCTTCTTCAAATTTTGTACAGAACCATTTTCACGCCAATGACGAACCCATAACTTAACAGTTTTACGATTTGGCGCGTGACCCCTATTGTTGTTATTAAACTGACGCCGGAATGCACGCCTAACTTCTTCTATCGAATTGCTTCTTATGTAAGTTTCTACATAAAACACATGTTGTTGGACTGAGTAATCCATGAAAGTTCAAACGGATGTTGAAACAATGTCTCAAAGCAAAAAAATTAAATAATTATTGATGAAAACTAACAAACTTCTCGTAGAAAAATGACGTCCTACGAAATTATTAGTTTAAAATTTATTTGTGACAGGCGCCTACTTGATAATTAATTTACTTAAATCCCAAAGACTACAGAAGATAATCCCACAGAGAACAACCTATTTCGTTATCTCGTAGGGAATTTATTAATAATATAAAATGGGTAGTCTATTATGGGGAACCCTGTATAAGAGGCATATATTATTACTAAATGTTTTTCAAAATTTTGAACTAAAAAGGATTGTCTTCTATCAGTAAAAATATGTTTACACAAAGAGAGGCTTCTTTCAACATCTACTGATGTAATCGGAAAATACTGCCAACTTAGGTAGTAAAGTATAAGGTCAAGATACAACTTTGTTGGATGTTTTACCTTCGTATATGGTTTTTACTGCAGTTAAGTATTTAAATCCTTCATTCTTTTTTACAGTTACATCAAATTTGTTCCTTACTTGACCTACTACTTTACAGGGAATGTTGTTACATTTAGCTGAAAAAGTTTCAACAATACTAATTGAAAATCTAAAGGTTAGTTCTTTCCTTCGCCGGATTCATCCCCAGACGCGTTTCGCTTTATAACAGCTCGTCAGTGGAGATATAGAATCCAACGAAGGAAAGCAACTATAAAGAGTCTACTTGACCCTGAAAGATGGATGAGTAATGGCAGATGTAGCCTTTAAGCGACATCTAGTGGCAATCAAATGCATCACCTGGCCCGTCTAATAAAAATCAGTCAGAAACGGAGAAGCGAACTCCTGCAAAAACCCGGCGAGCCGGTATATTTTTACTTGTTTAACTAGCTTTGAAAAATAAATTTTGTACTATATAGGTATGTATGTAGGTACGTACATCTTTTACAAAGTTACAGTTTTAAATAATGGGCTATTGGTTTCCCTGGCCGGTTTACCTCTCCCCATCCACCCCTGTTGAGATTAGACACCTATCGACAATAACAATAAGACAATATCATATTCTTCGGCTAACAAGAAACTCTTGAATTTTTTTCTTATTTACAACAGCTTACACATTGAATAGTCATACTATATAAAAGCTTCTTAATCTTTAACAAAATTATTAGGTTTAAACCTCATATCCTTAGTCCAACAAATTTCAAAACGAATATAGTTATTCCAATCCTATATTTTTTTTTTTATTTTAATGAAGCAGCAATTAAAATAAACTTAGCTTTTTGCAATAGGTATTACAATTTTGTTTATGTTCAGACGTGAACCACGATTCGGACCAAACCTTCTAATTTAATTGAAACAAATTAAGCTTTATATCCACGAAATAACTTCAATAAACTATTATTAAATAAGTCTATTGGAGAGTTTCAGCAAATGCAGTAATTAGTACACGGTTAAGAGGATCGCGATTAATAGAATTTTTCACATAATACGCTGTTTCATATTGGCCCCTAAAATTAATAAATCATCGCAATATTATTATTATATTACACTATTACCCTAAATACGTTTAGCGTTCCCTCCTTAATAAGAGGCAATTTAAAAAAAGAAGGATACAGTCTCGATATATACTAACAAATATTGAGATATTTCTAAGGCCTTCTACCAAGCCTGCGAAAGTGAGAGCATACGGTTACGGTATGCTGTTCAATTGTGTTAATGAATTTCAAGCTTCCTTAAAGACGGCTATGAGAGGATTTTTGGATATTTTGCTTCATGTTTTCAGCAGTAGTAGGACCAGTTTGAAATTCAAACTTTAATTCAATTCAAATTTCTTTCCCCATAAATAAAAATGAGGCAAAGTGAGATCTGGGAATCTGAGCGGTCATGAAAACAAACTTTCTCATCCATTGGGTATCTCTGGTTCAAAAAGTCACGAACTATCAGAGAAAAGTGTGCAGGACACCCATCATGCTGAAACCACACGTCCCTTCTCGTTACTAATGAAACCTCTTCTAATAAAGGCGACAATTGGTTACTTAAAAAGTTTAAATAAATATTGCCATTAGAATGCTCATTAATTAATTACATTACGCTCTTACAGTTTAGTTGTTAAATAATCTTTACATTTTTGCTTTGCCCTTCGATAAACTTATTTTTTTTTTATTTTAGGCAAGAATAGACACAAAATAAATGCACTAAAAGGATGAACATTTTAATAATTTAATTAAATAATTATTGTTGATATTAAATTGATGAAAAATGATAACAATAAATCTTTATATTCTTTTGGTTTAGCGGTAAACATTAATTTTTTAAATTAAAATAGTAATTTGTAATTGACTCGAAAACAAATAAAGATATCAAATCACAGTTTTGGCCAAGATGTAGGCATTTTTATGCTTCATAAGCTGAGTAATAAAAAATATATCATGCCATTTATTTTATTAAGAAAATTTGAAAGAACGAAATTTTGTTCAAACAGCGCCACCAAGAAGACGCGGCCAAAGTCGGTTTTTTTAATAAGGGTAAAAGTGTCTATTAAACAAGCCTAAGCTGAGTAAATTTGGATAAGGTATATGGAATATACAGCAATTTAAAAAGTAGTTTTTCCACAAGATACAAAAAAAGTCTTATAAATATGTTTCCGCAAAAATTAACGAACTTTTTATGTCCGTCTTTAAAACAGTACCTTATTATAGCGATTATCTAATAAAACTTGACTTTTTAGATATATCTTAGTAAGTCTGCCTCCCAGCGGCCATTTTGCAAACTTGAGAATATTTTCTAGCAATTTCTTTTGATCGATTTAGTCAATAATTTCTTTCTCGAAGCCGTAAGGTTTATGGTTTCCATAATATCTTACCCTGTCGACCTTAGTGGAACACTCTGCATAGTTTCGCAGATGACGGCACACTTGGTTCATCTTGTACTTTGGACGCTCAAATATCGACTGCTAATGCACATCTCTACAGGCAAAAACGAGTTTTAAGCCTGATTTACACGGGCAAGTAAAAATGTCAAAAATTTAGGTCTTAGGGTAGGAGAACCCGGGGCAATATGGGGTACCTAATTTTATAACCCTGATTTTTCTAGAACATGAATTGAATTGAATTCGTCATATTAAATTTAGTTAGCTAAATATGTTATCTTTTCACTTTAACTACATACAGGATCAATTTAAAATGCGAACGCAATTTTTCAAATTTTTTTGTTAAAAGTAGGCTTTTCCCATATTGCCCCGTATACGGGGTGAAATGGGGTACATAATTCTAAAGAATTACGTAATGTGTTAAATCACCATTTATTTATCAAAATATAAACTATTATTTAAAAATATAAAAATACAATATCTTTCTTATCGGGAAAAATAGTTAAATTAAACATAACAAATTATTGCATACAAAATTCACAGTGGAAAACAGTATCATCGTCATTGCTGTCGATTCCCCCGCACGAATTATGAGCCCGTTTGTAGCAGAGATGACATGAAATCAATCCCTCAGTGGATTTACTATAAAATTCGTCGCAGTAAAAGCATATCTCGTCGTCCTCATCACTTGAGGGTTCTTTATCAATTTTTTCCGAGATTTTTTCTTTTGCTTTTTCTCTTTTAATCCTTTGAGTTACTTTTTTTCCTACTTTTTGTTTTGTTTTGTGTTATACTACCTACTTATCTTTCTTTTGACTGATTTAGCTTTCTCTGTTTTTTCTGTATTAGAATTTTCTAATTCTGTTTTGTAAGGAGTAGAAGTTAAAATCGCTGTTTTTCCCCGTTATCGCTAAGGGCCTTTTATAACAGAAGCTCCTTTAGGAATCGGTTGTAAATCGTGTGGCGATGCCAGAGGAAAAATCTTTGACTCTTTTAAAACTCTTCCATTATTTTGAAATTTTTTACGGACAGAAGGAGAATCAGGCATCCACGAACATTGTGGCAATGTATCAAAATAACTGTGCCCCATTTTACCCCGTAATTTACGACCCGTTTTGCCCCAAACCACGTGCTGCAATCAAATCAAAATAAGATAAAGTAGATAATTTTTTTTTAGGAAATCCGTTTAGTAAGGCATACTATATGTAGCCACTAATTATCTAATATAAACAAAGTAAAACTAATCTTTCGAAAGATGTGCATGTGCATATATTGGCCAAATGCGGGAGCCACTTTTACAACACACAGCACTTATCACTCTTTGCCGAACAAATAAATGCCGAACAAATATATACTAACGCTGGGCTGATTCGTGCCACGTCTATTGCAGTTAAGTGAACTGGTAGTGGGGATCGCACATCTACGATTTGGCGGTTTTAGTGGAGCGAAATTCCGCTAAAATAACGGTACCCCGTTATACCCCGGTACCCCATATTGCCCCTGGTTCCCCTACTTCCAAATAATTTGCATCATGTAAGCAGTGTCCAAGAGTGCTCTCCTAGCAAGTTATAAAATTTGCGATAAGTGATTGCAGCAAGAATCACTTTCACGTCGAAATATATTGGGACAGCGCTCTAGGAAGTAAATATTTATTTTGGTTTTGTTTAAAGTTGTCTATAAGTGAATAGAGCTAGTATTTGGTCAAAGGAAGAATTTTTTTTTATTAGTAAGCACATTTAAAGAATATCCCGAGGTATGACAACTAAAGCCAAAAATTTGTAGAGATAGGGTAAAGTGTTTAAAGGCACAGCAGATAAATTCGACACAATCAAAGCAGAGATTCAGAGGAAACTACAACCAGCTTCATATTTGTATCCAATTTTCATATTTTATTGGAGACCCGTTCCAGTAAAAAGTTAAAATTGGTTTCTGACATACGCAGAAAGCTTTTTAACTGGATTTGGATCTTTATTTCTTAATTCGAATGACAACATCGCATAAGCATGAGATGTAGGCCTTCTGGCAACTCATTATTTAATCTATATCCTTTTTTTTTCGATTCTTCTTAATGTTTTATCCACGGCAGCTGCTGCTGCTGTAACTTTCTTTCGACGAGATATTTTCACAAACTAGACGGGTCCCCAATGACTTGCTGGAAGCATGTAACAAGTAATGCCTGTAAATGAGTTACTGAGAGAAATTGTCTTAACCACTTAGTTATAGACCTTTACACCTAGAAAAGAACTGAGAGAAATTCTGTCTTGATTCGGTGATAGATAGAACTTAATGTTAAAAAACCCAGGCTCTCTAGAAACTCAAGACTATCGTGAATTATTTCCATCGTACATGCACCACTCGCAGAGGGTCATAAAGGATTTCTCGTGCAGTGTTGTGCCAAAATATTAAAAAAAAACGTTTGAATGCGTACAGTTTTTGTTCATACAATATTAAGGATACACTAAATCTAATTTTTTAAACGTTGTGACATCAGGGGTTTACGAACTTCAAAGTCAATAAAAAAAAAGATATTATTAATTAATATAAAAGTAATCAATTTTTTCAACGTCCGTAAATTTATATTCTGTAATAAGGAAATAGGCACTGAACGTAAAAGTAAAAAATACTGTATAGTCGTAATAGCCCCACATTTAAAGTTATAAAAGTATACACTTATGAACTAATAAGAATTTCACATAGTAATAACTAAGTCATAAGTACCTACCTATACTTTTATAACTGCTTAATGATAAAAAAGTATTTATAAATTAAATTAGTGTTTGCATATTATAAATAATCTCTTTTTTTGCAGGTAAAAACATTAATTTTAAGAGGTGTAACTCTTTAAATAATAGTTTATATAATCATAGAATCACGGACATGTTAAGGCCCGTTTGTACCGTTCGCCTAAACATTGATAAAAACATTAATTTATATCCCGACATATCTGTTGTGCCGTTTGTTAAACTA
This sequence comes from Polydrusus tereticollis, assembly GCA_963920685.1. NCBI lineage: Eukaryota > Metazoa > Arthropoda > Insecta > Coleoptera > Curculionidae > Polydrusus > Polydrusus tereticollis. Next base: position 105,973,920 of record OY987331.1, on the reverse strand, counting down.
CGATTAAACGCAGCTAATCATTAACTAAACTAAACATAGTTTCTGTAACGTTTAAATCATTAATTAGTAAAATATCAGTGATTAACCTCAAAGTTTATTGTGTGTTTCTAGCTGGGCAGAATGCCACTCGAACTTGACAAAAGATATCCTTATGTGACAACGTGGTTTTACCGACTTATTTTACAATCTTTGAATTATCTCACAGCATGAGACACAAATAATAAATTTTCAGCCTTTAAGGCCCCTTATTTAAAACCTTCTGCCATGTAAGTGTTCTCCAGTTTTGTGCCAATTTACTCTAGTGAGTAACCCTGCAAATTTCTCTTGGATCCGCGTCTGCATTTTCATCATTGAGATTAAGGGAAATATTCTGTAGGAGTGAGAAAATAGCCTCACCAGACTTGGAAGTTAATGTAGGATCATTCATTCTTAAAAATTAAGTAGTCTTGATCCGACTATTTTTTCAATTATCTTGGAAAGGGTTGAAAGGAGTGATATTGGTCGATAGTTCGAAAGATCCTCAGGACTTGAACTGACCTGAACTAACCTGAACTAACCGAAACCGGAAAGAAATTTTCCTAGCTGAAAAGAAACTTTAATAGAATTGACAAGAGCATGAAGTGAGACCTCCTCTTTTTTCTCTGTTCAATGCTCTACAACTTGTAAACTTTATTTTATGGCTATATTAACTTTTACCCCATTCTACCTTCATTTTTCCACTTCAATTTAACTCAAAAGCTGCATCTCTTTAACTCTACTATACCATACCAACATTCAATAGTATAAATTGTTTCTCTAATTTCCTGATCATCGGATGCTTTTATTTCGCATCAACGATCTTACTAATACAATAATCTTTTTACAATGTCAACTTTGCTAATTTCTGCCTTCATTTCTCAACATTAATTGTACCCAAATTCTTCACCTCTTTAATAATTATTCTACTATACCGTAGTAAATTTAAAACTTCTCTCAAACCTCTCGTTTATCATATAACATTATGTTCCTTCAATGTGATACAAAAACCTTTTAACAGTTTTATCTTTTCTTAAAATTGGTCTTTATTATACAGTGGCAAGAAAGTCGCACATAATGCCTATAACTTTTGAATTACCTCGTATACGAAAAAGTGACCTTTATGAAATGTGTTCAGTAAATTATTCCCCACATTTCTACCTGCATGAATTTTTTCTGTAATTTCTGGTTTGGTTGCCATAGAGACTAACTTACTTTTTTTAAATGGAACACCCTGCATATGATGAGAAGACTCTGAATTTTTTGTATTTCAAATTTTCACCTATATGCAAGCGTTTCCGAGATAATGACAGCTGAAAATGAAAAACTTCCTCATTATAATTATTCCTACCTAATACCCACCAGTTGAGTCAAGGTGTTTTCATGACGGGACCTAAGAGGTGTCAATTTTGAGTTCCTGTTTAATTTTGTGTTGTCTGATTTCTAATTTGTTTACACTATGGTTCATCTGAATGAGAAACAACAAGTTGAAATTTTAATAATGAGCAGTTACGGAAATATGAAGAGATCGCAAGATTAGGTTTGTCAACTTTTCAATGAATTATATCCAAATTTGCCTCCAATAAATCAGTCAACGGTGTATCGAGTGGTATAAAAATTTCGAGAAACAGGCAGTGTTAGGGAAGCCGCTAGATCAGGTCGACCTTAAACAGCCACCGGGGGAGACAAAGCTTTGGATATCATGCTCTCAATATATGAAAATCCAACACAATGATTCAAACCAATGGCAATGGATTTTAATGTGTTTCATTAGTCAGTGAAAAATTTGTTTAAGTAGGAGAAGTTGCATCCCTACAAGATAAAGTTGGTGCACGAGTTAAACGAGGACGATTTTGATAGAAGAGCTGAATTTTGTGAACTGATGATGGAAAGATGCAATAACGATAATAACTTCGCAACAAATATCATTTTTTTGGATGAATCAACTTTCCATTTAAATAGCATTGTTAATAGACACAGTTATCGTTATTGGACTGCTGAGAATATGCACTGGTTCCAGGAAGGTCATACTCAGGGGCACGAAAAAGTTAATGTTTGGGCGGGCATAGTTTGTAGATATATCGTGGGACCTTTTTTCATAGGTGGTGATTTGAATGGCGAAACATATCTGGACCTCCTCAGGAATCACATAACTCCTTCTTGCGGAATGGTTTTACCGGGTGTAAATAATGGCATAAACGAACAGGTATGGTTACATCAAGATGGAGCACCTGCGCCTTATGCGGCAAATGTAAGACAATATATAAGCGAACAATTTGCAGGACGTTGGATAGGCAGAAGAGGTGCGATTGACTGGCCAGCGCGATTTCCGGACTTAACCCCACTTGACTTCTTTTTGTGGGGGACACTTTAAGAACAAAGTCTACGTTAACCGTCCAAACGACTTAGAATCTTTAAAAGTCAGAATTAGTGCTGAAATTCGGGCCATTCCAGAGGACTTCCTTTTAAACGTTGTAGACGGGTTCAGGGATCGACTGGCGCTATGCTCAGCAGAAAATGGTGGTCATTTTGAACCCTAATCCACTGAAAAGGTTTCACGTGTTTATTATTCCGATGTTAAGTTGTTCTTTTGTTATTATAAAGTGTGTTACAGTTTTAAATAAATAAAAGTTTAAAATACAAAAAAGTTTAGAGTTTTCCCAGTAGAATCCCAATATGCAATCATATGCAAGGGTGTTCCATTTAAAAAAAGTAAGTTAGTCTATATGGCAACCAAACCAGAAACGACAGAAAAAATTCATGTAGGTAGAAATGTGAGGAATAGTTTACTGAACAACTTTCATAAAGGTCACTTTTTCGTATACGAGGTAATTCAAAAGTTACAGGCATTATGCGCGACTTTCTTGCCACTCTGTATAAGCATGGCTTTATATTACTGACGACTTAAAAGTTCGAACCACTGCACTGGTCACAATTCAGCATAAACCTCTACTTAGTTATATCAATTTTAATTAGCAAAACTACTCTGGTCGATCACTGTATCCCCTGATAATGAACATTTATATGCTCGAAATATGTTGGAAACAATGAAGTTTTGATATCTTTAAATAAACAGGTTGTCCTGGAACTTACTGTACAGCGCTTAAAGCAAAAATAAGGCGCCCTAGGCAAACTTACATATGCAATGTTGCCAGAGGCGGATGGGCTACCTAAGACCGGCCCGGGCGAGCACTTGCTAAAGCCGGCTCACAAATTACAACAAAAAATAATACCATTCTTTATTTTGCGATATTTATTACTAACCTAATAAAATAGTAAACAAAACTAAAAATAATTCATAGTAGAATTAACTTTTTCTATTATGATTTTTTTACAACAAAATCTAAATCTAAATTTAACAACTGAGATAAAATAGTATTTGTGTAATAGCAGTCAACATTTTATCAAAATAGACAATTAAAAATAAAGGATATTTTAAATTATAAGATTAACAGTCTACCTAAGAAACTAGATGATCCTGCTAGCTCATTAATGACCTCCTCATTGTCGATTGTCCATAAGATTTCTTTTTCAATATTCATTATCATAAATGATTCCAAACGTTCATCGCTTAAAGAATTGCGTAGTCGGTTCTTGATGTATTTTAAAATAGAGAAACTTTTCTCGCATGGCACTTGGGTGACAGGCAAAGTTAAAATATATTGATAGACTACAGATAAGCATGGATAGGCATTCTGATACATATTGTATTTCAATATTGCTAGATAGCAACAATGTACACAGCTTCTACAGAGACTACTAGGACTTTTTTTCTTGACATTTATAGGTTGTTTGTGAATCTATAACATCTGGGTCATCTTCGTCAGTTATCTCCTCATAATCTGCCAAAGTATCTTTTTGGAAGTATTCATTTAAAGTCATATTTAAAGTCATCTTATAAATATCCCAATTCAATACAAAATGGCACAATTCTTCCTTAATATTTGACACTTGGGCATCTTCTTTAAATTGTAAAATTTTCTTTAAAATGCTCTGCAAGCTACTTTCAGAAATACCATTGCTTTTGATTTCATTAAAATTTATAGGATTGAAAATGAACATATCAGCACATAGGTTTATATTTCTGTTATATCGGTTTTCCATTGACATAATGGCGGTACCCATTATAACATTGAACGTTTCTATTTTAAATTTGTCTTTCCAATTACTAACAGCTTCATCACTGCAATTTTCGTCGAAGAATTTCTTGACTTTTCGTATTTTCGTAACTGGAAACTCATCTTCCATGTCAAAACTAATATCTCTTTAATTTCTTAATATCTCTTTTCTTCATTTCACTATTAGCCCAAGTTAGAAAAATTGGTGTTGACTTTTTAAAAGCCTCAAAATCTCGTTGAATTCTTTTTAACCCGGCCGTTGACGTTTTAGTCATGGCATTTGCTTTCAATAAATCCAAACCTCTGGTCTGTAGATATCTTGAAAGTGGGCCAGTGATAGAAAACAGTTTTAAAAGGAAAGGGGGAAAGAAAGATATTTTCGTATTTAAGGAATTGCTGTTTTAAGTTTTCTGCAGTAGATCGGATATCAGGATCTAGGTCAAGGTTTTGTGAAATACTTGACAATGATTCAAAAACATCTAAGTATAATGGGCTATCTCCAAAAATCTTCTCCAACTCTTTTTCTTTAGACCACCATCTAGCTTGTTCAATTACTTCTAATTTTCTCATTTTCTTGTCACAATAAATAGATGACCAAACATCAATCCTCTTATACGATTCATGAAAGAAGGTGGCGACTGAATTAAGCAAAGAGAATAGTGATGAGGCTTTCACTGCACTAAACAACATGGTAACGACTATAGACTGAATTTATGCATTTCTCCATTTATATTTTCCAGAACTATCTTTGATTTCTTTTTGAGAAAAAAAATGTCAGTCTTAACATTTAGAGATCGACCGGCCCACCGGGCATTTGCCCGGTTGCCCGGCGGGCCCATCCGCCCCTGAATGTTGCTTCGTTTTGCCGCTACAGGGGGCTAAATCTCTCAAATTAATATAGTTTTCTCGGAATAAATTCTAAATTCCTTTATCGATTTTCACTAATTTTGGGTCTAAGCATTACTACCATTATTGGCGTGTTTTGACGCAAACGCGATATTTTTTTAATGCTTGGAAACTTAAGAATGGCGCGTGATTCGTAAATAAGAGTTTGTAATATTGTTACCCCCTGTACAAATAATTTCAATTGTTTCTCTGACGCTAGCTGACCTACCTTTGCGAAATCGGATTTTCTCCGGTGGCTGATTTGAAAACAGAAACAGAAAAAGAGCTTGGAGTGTCAATTTCTAATATTTAAATTTCTTCACGAGTGTCACTAATAAGTTAATTATTAAATAAATACATTGTGCAGTATTGATACAATTCTTTCGGTAAATTAAATACATTTTTTAATCATATTATTTTCTTATTCTTTATCGATATGAAGCTCGCGCCCCCTACTTAGTTTTAGCACGTCCCCTTAGGGGGGAGCACCCCACAGGTTGAGAAATGCTGGCCTACGCCATCTCAGAAACCATAGTAGGATAGATGCCTGACATGCCTAACATTTATTTTACTATTTTTTCATTTTGTTACTATTGCAAAAGATGTACCAAATATTAGTTGCTTTGTACGCGTACTAAAGTCGGCTTTCACTTAACTAGGCGCATATGATCTCTGAATCAAATCAGTAGAATCAGAGGTTTCAAAAATGTTTCAAAATATAAAAACCAATATGGCGGTATATGGACAGCTGATTTTCCATAAAATGAATGTTAATAGGTTAACAATTAATTTTAAACTATCAGTCATAATAGACCATTTAAGAACATATGATTTTGACAAGAAGTATAACCTAAACTTGTGACTTTGCCCCCCAGCAAATATAGCCGTTGTCAAATATGTAATGGTAATTTCATGGCTTTGACATAAACTTTAACCTAAATTTGTCAAATTTGCCCCCTAGCGACGTCATCCTTAAATGGTCAATAGAAGTGACAGGTGACCGGTCTCGTTCCAAAATTAATTTCTCCGGGGTGCGTTCGTAATGTTGCACACGGTCGACACAATAATTTTATATTTAAAAAATTTAATAACTAAAATGATGGTAGAAAGTTAGATAAACAATATACAGTAAAACCTCTGACTAGCGACCACCCTTGGGAATCAAATGTTGGTCGGTAAATAGGGGTGGTTGTTTAATAGAGAAAAATTAAAACATCAGAACTGGTCTGCATTTTACATTGTATATAATTTTGAATGTTTGTGTGTACATTTATCTTGACGAAACTAATGTATATATTATTGCAAATACAAATAATTTATTGGTACATATACATATAATATGTTTAGACAAGTCACAAACCCAAAAAATATATAAAATACAATATACACGACGCAGTAAGCTAGGTAGTAGTAAACAAATAAAAATTTATTTCAATTTTATCTAAAGAAAGATATTTCCTTTTTTCCGCCGATTTCAAATATTCACGTTAGTCCCAAAACACGAAACGCGTAAGCTTAACAATACAATAATATTTATTTGTTCAAAAATAAGATGCTTACATTTACTATAAACATAATAAAAAAAAACCCAAAAGGGGCTGTTGAACAATGTCTGGAGAGATATTTGTAAATAACTATTTTTAATTTGTAATTACATTACATTTAGACAATGACAATTTTGATAAAATTACACAATATTACACATGCTTAAAATTGTAACAAACATTTAAAATTTAACACTGAATTATTCCTTTATCAGGATCATCAAAGAATTCATTAAGGTTGTAGAAGGCCTTACTGACTAGATATTTTGTTAAGGTATATTTTAGTTTATTCTTTGGCAGGTTTCTAATTTCTTCTGAGAAACAATTAAAAATTTTTATGATACAGTATTTTACATTTTTTTGGAGGTATGTATAGTTATATTTTTCTAGTACTAAATTACTTTTATGGCGAGTATCATAATCATGTTTCACATTACAATCGAGGAAAAGATCCCTATTATCACATACAAATATTACAGAGTCCAAAATGTACATTCCTATTACCGTCAGAATATTTTTTTCTACAAAAACAGACCTACAACTTTCCTGCTGTTTCATCCTAAAAATATTTCGGATGCACCTTTTCTGCATGACCATAATTCTGTGTATTTCCGATGAACTACCCCAAAATATCACTCCATATCTTAGCCTGGACTGGATATATGCATGATAAGATGCAATTGCAGCCTCGGTGTTCACGTGATCGGATATTACACGCAGGGCGTAACAGTATCGGGATATAGTGCTTGTTAAACTCTCAATGTGCGCCTTCCAGTCTGGCCTCCTATCAATCTGCAATCCCAGAAAACGCATACTTTCTAATAACTCTTTGCCAGTATGTGAGCGCAACATTATTCTCTTTTCTGTTTCCAAAGATTAGGGTCTGCGTTTTTGATACATTCAGCAACAGATCATTTGCCGAGAAATACTCGTCAAGGGCGTCCATTAAAGTCCGTACTTTATACAGAAGTGTTTCGCTATTCTCTTCACCTTCTTCTTGCTTTTCAGTTGCAATTGTTTTTATAGCAAAATTCAAACTCATCATGGATAATGATGAAATTAATGTCACAAAGGTGCATTCGTATTGTTGCAAAAGGTTGCATGTAATATGAATTTTGAATATATCTTTTTAATAATTATAGTTTTTTAAATCATTTGTTATTTAAAGAAACAAAGTAAATAGAATGTTAGATAAATTAAACAAATTTTAGTTTATTTCAGCAGATAATATATCAAATACCAAAAAAATTCGAATTAAATTACACATTCACTAAATTTTTGTTGTGTAATATCAGGCTAAAAAAAATGTTCCAATTTAATAGGTTACTTCAAAAATTAACAAGAAGAAGCTACTAAAACCGGCGAGTTATCAAATCCCCAATCTATTACACAGAAAGTCTTGGAAGTTCTTAAACTAAGTTTAAGATCTACACAGAGGATTGTCCAAGAAAGGAGGAGAAGTATACCAATGAAGAAAAGGCAAAATAAAATTCCAAGTCTTGTCAAGATAAAATATAAGAAGTACCTAAACTAACTTTAAGGCCACCATGGACCAGTAATTTATGTGGGGCATTTTTCTAATTGAACTACTATTACAGAATTTAAAATAGAATTTGAAAAATATAAAAAAATACAAAATAAACACATCTTCAAAACTCATCAAATTCTGGTTCGTCAAATTCATCTTCAGTAGTACTTTCACTATCTTCTGAATTTAAAATAATAAGTGGTTCCACTTGAACATCCAATACTTTTTCTCTGTTCCACCAGTCCAGAATAATTTTTTTCTGTATGTTCTACAGCTTTTCTCCAGTAGTCCTTCGTAATGTATGCTAGGGAGTTTTTTCAAACTTCTTCTATCTTATCTGAACTAGAGCATTACCAACATTTTTTTCATAGGACGATTTTGCGCCTGCCCAAATTACCTCTATGGCATTAAATTGGCAATGGTACGGTGGTAACCGCAAAACCTCATGACCGAGTTCTCGCAAAATTTCATAAGCGACATATATTTTTTGTTTTTTATTAGTTTTCGCTTTCATGTCAGTTCAGATTTTAATAAATCAGGTGAAGGATTTCATTTTCCTGAACTAACCACTGAAAGACGTCTTTTTGGATGAATTTGGCTGTTTATTTATTACCCGATAGTGATAATATGCATTGTCTAGTACAATTAGGGATGATTCATCCAAATTTAGTATCAGCTTTTCTCTAGTCCACTTTTCAAAAAGCTCGCAATTCATGTTATCGTGGTAGTTGGCGATCTTTGATTTAGAGGAAAAAATTAAACTCGCTTCCTTTATAGAACCAGTAGATGAGCCAGCATTTAATATAATGTAACGTTTTCCCGAACCACAACCTCTTTTTCGTTTTGCTGATTTCACTGAGTCATCTTGCCATGATTTAGACCAACTTCCATTCGAAAATACCCAAGTTTCATCTAACAAAACTACTTTTCTAAACTTTGATTGAAAATTTTTAACATATTTTTTCAAAAATTTGACTCGTTCGCTTGCAATTTTTGGTAGTTCGCACAAATATCTTCTGTTGCAGTCTTTTCTATAACGAAATCCCAAGTTTTTTATTAGCGCTGACAATGACCTGAGATCTATTTCTAAAATACCTTGTTGCTTCAAAGCATCTTTCAAAGCTGAAAGCGTTATATCAACTTGTGATGCATTTAAGTCGTATATAACATTCCTTACATCCATTTTTTTACCTTCCTGTAAAGTTTCACTATTTGTCTTCTTTGATCGTCTTTGCGTTTTCTTCATTCGTATACTTCTACTACTTTCATGAAAAATCCTCTGTATTGATATTGTTTGGGACACACTTCATATTTCTGTCGTGACCCAGTAGGAAAGTAAAGTAAAAAGGTTGAAATCAATCTTAGGGGATATAATGTAATGTAATACTAAACCAAGCGGCAACGTCGCATTCGTGCTAAAGTACTATGTTTTTCTTCAACAACTAAATGCTAAAAAATAGAAAAACACATTAATTTTACATGTAATATAAATGGCAACACCGCATATCAAGGTGGTGGCAACGTTGTACAAATCCATAAAAATATACGTTGAAACAAAATCCTGTAATGTAAAAAACTGTCTGCTATTGTATAATAATATTCTCTAAACTCAATTCTAAGTACGACACAAGCCACGTGCGTAGTAACAAGGAGAAGTTATCTGATTGGCCGATTGACAGTGGCCTGATGCAGACGTTGCCATCTTGGTTTCGACGTGTTAAGATCTGATTGGTCAAGGTGTTTGGATAGGGTTATATTATATTCTATTGTTTGTAAACAAAAGAGTGTCATTCGAGAATCTAAAGAGATAAGTCGTCGCTCAGTGGAGAGAAAAGCCTTCACGTTAAAAAAAAGTTAAAAGTAGTAAGTATATTATTAGTAAAGTGTCGGGCGGAAATCGAACGATATAAGTCGCCGCTCCGTGAAGGGAGAAAGCCTTCACGTTAAAGTTGTTATTGTTTACAAAGTGTCATGCGAAAGTCTAGAAAGTTAAGTCGCCGCTACGTGAACCAGTCGACTTGTGGAGTTACAGGTTGAAGTTTTGTGTACCTCATTGTTACAAACGTAAGTCCGCACAGATATTAAACTTAGTTTTAGTGCTTCTGAGACTTTCTCTTTAATAAACTTGGGATTTAATAACTCGCCGTTTAAGTAGCCTTCTCCTGTTCATTTTTAAAGTAATCTATTAAATTGGGAACCATTTATTTCCCCTGGGGATGCAAAAAACTTACAAACCGATTTATATTCGTCATTTGTACATACATTTTTTTTAAAGACTCCAATGGCTCAACAAATCGACGGAAACCTGTTTACGGTCTAATACGTCGATTTACGCTATTTGCGGCCATTTGGGACATATTGGCTTGGTTCGGTCCCCCGTAAGATGGAAAAAAATTATTTTTTAATTTATTTCGGCAAATAAAATTTTTTTTAAGGGCATTAGTATGTCAAAGAATTTATTTATACCCATATACGGCCTTAAATATCCAGTTAGGCTATTTTGGATTTAATAATAATTTTTTTCCGAATTATTTGGGTACATACATTTTTTTTAAAGGCTCCAATGGCTCAACAAATCGACGGAAACCTGTCTACGGTCTAATACGTCGATTTACGCTATTTGCGGCTATTTGGGACATATTGGCTTGGTTCGGTCCCCCGTAAGATGGAAAAAAATTATTTTCTAATTTATTTCGGCCATTAAAATTTTTTTTAAGAGCATTAGTATGTCACAGAATTTATTTATACCCATATACGGCCTCAAATCTCCAGTTAGGCTATTTTGGAATTAATAATAATTTTTTTCCGAATTATTTGGGTACATACATTTTTTTTTTAAGGCTCCAATGGCTAAACAAATCGACGGAAACCTGTTTACGGTCTAATACGTCGATTTACGCTATTTGCGGCTATTTGGGACATATTGGCTTGGTTCGGTCCCCCGTAAGATGGAAAAAAATTATTTTCTAATTTATTTCGCAATTAAAATTTTTTTTAAGGGCATTAGTATGTCACAGAATTTATTTATACCCTTATACGGCCTCAAATCTCCAGTTAGGCTATTTTGGATTTAATAATAATTTTTTTCCGAATTATTTGGGTACATACATTTTTTTTTAAAGGCTCCAATGGCTCAACAAATCGACGGAAACCTGTTTACGGTCTAATACGTCGATTTACGCTATTTGCGGCCATTTGGGACATATTGGCTTGGTTCGGTCCCCCGTAAGATGGAAAAAAATTATTTTCTAATTTATTTCGGCAAATAAAATTTTTTTTAAGGGCATTAGTATGTCAAAGAATTTATTTATACCCATATACGGCCTTAAATATCCAGTTAGGCTATTTTGGATTTAATAATAATTTTTTCCGAATTATTTGGGTACATACATTTTTTTTAAAGGCTCCAATGGCTCAACAAATCGTCAATATTTTTAATAAATGACACGTTTGTCAAAACTAGGGAGCTTATTCACGACATTATATAATACGGTAGTTAAATTTTGATAATTACTAAAAATTAGATGTGCTTCTCTCTCCGACTCATAAATAACCAATAAGTTTATCGCGTTTATATTACGGATATCTTTATAATGCCGTTTTAACCAAGATAACACTATATAAGTTTCTCTATGATAAATTCATAACGCGCCTAGTTAAGCGGAAGTCGACTTTAGTAGATTTTTTTTAATCGTTAATAAAACGGTTTTCTTGACCTATTTAAATGGCGGTTCATCTCTCCTTTTACCCTAAGCGGCGTCATCTACTAGAGTAATCTGAATAAGATTCAGGAACATTCTAAGATATCTTGTATTTAAGAACTGCAGCAAATACTACACAAGTCCCAATTGGGTTCGAAGAGTTCTCTGCGTGGCTGTAAAAGGGAAAGTTACATCAGGTTATCTCAGAGAACGTTTCAATCAATCCTATGTCCACCGTGACTAATAATAATTGTTGCTGCAGGTAAGCTCAGGCTGAACTGTTTTTTAGGGGCTACTTTCGTAGCAATGAAAGGAAAAGTGTATGTTAGATATTTGAAAGAATATTGATAAAATAACATAGACCTATCTTATTATAATATATTATGTTGACGCCCTGGCAAATAAATATGTTCAAATATTGCCTTCTAGCGTATCATGTGTAAGTGTTAAGATTTTTTAAACACTATGCAGTAATTTAGTAGGTACGGTAAGGAATTTGGACATGTGAATTTAAAGTGAGCATTTCAGGAATAAGTTGTAAGTGCAATCTGGTTCTCCTGGAAAGTATTTGGCAAGCTCCAGTGCCTTAGCTATAGAATAGGACAGAAATGCTGTAATAAATACTAAAATTTTTGTAACTAAGGATTTCGATTATAAATAAAATTAATTTTAAAATGCATACTTTTGATACTTATCGATACATTGGTTCATGAATGAGTTTTACGTCAGGGCATCCCTTTGACATCGTTTGGTTCCTCGGTTACTTTTTAGCTACTTTCGCATAGAAAACTATTGCTATCGGCTCCTGCCTTTGTTGAGTATGCCGCACCATGTGTGTTTCGATTGAAAATTTTGGTTTGCATATTCTGGCGCCCTTTTCCGTTATCTAGGAAGGTGATAGTGCCTCTCTACTATAGACCGACTGGGAGCCAGTCTTTAGGGAGTTTGTAGATCGCATTTTGTCTTGCTCTCGTATGTGAGTCAGTAATAAGTAAGCTTGAGCAAATATGCATACCAAAAAGGAGGAAATATGCACATATATATGCAAGTCTTTTTGCCAAAATATGCATATTAAATATAAGAATATGCCAAATAAATTTTTAATAAAACACATTGTTAGAAAATCAAAGTACTATATTAAAATGAAAGTAGGTGTCATTACATTAATTTCTGAACAGATAGGTAGGGTACATGTTTATGTACTAAGCTTCGTAACTATATAATGTTATGAAAACAATAAACAACCAAATATTTTTCAAAATTTTCAATTAGAAATTTATGCCTTCTATCCGAGTACATATATTTGTATACAGAAAAACTTCTTTCTACGTCCACGGAAGTAATTGGAGCATATTTTAAGTTAACTAGTATATTTGGATCTACTTCAAAATTATCTACAAAACCACCAGACAGTACCCTAGCTACACTTTTTAAAAAAATAAATCCGTAATTTTTCTGCAAAACACTTCGACATTTTTCTTTAATCTTGTCCCCAATATTTCCGCTCACACTGTAACAAGATGTTTCCACACGTGTAACACAGTTTGTAGATTCAGTTAGGGATAACTTATTTGATTCTAATTGTGTTATGATTTCTGGCACACAGGTATAATTGCTTTTAATAAATGCGAGCTGTTGATGCAATATTTTATTTTCAAATAACTTTTTTGCGTCAACAAGAGCCTGCGACTTCTCGTCGGATAGTTCACTGATTACTTCTTTCAAAGCAATAAAATGTTCAGCATAAAAAAAGCTGCCTCCAACCAGGTACCCCATCTTGTTATTACTGGCAAAGGGGGAAGTGGGACGCCAGGAAGTTTTTCTTTGTAGTATTGAATCCTTAGTGGTGCTTTAAGAAATATTTTTTTCATGTTTGATATTAATTCGTTCACAAGTGGGAAGTGGTTTCTAATTTCCTCTGCCACTCTATTAATACCATGCGCCAAACAAGTTACATGAATTATCTTTGGATAGAATATTTTTAAATTTTGTCCTGCTTTAATCATATAAGGCGCAGCATCTGACAGAAAAAGCAACATTTTTTCAATGGGAATAGCATCAGGAAGGAAGAAGTGCGCCAATGCATCTTGTATAAACCTAGTCACTGTTAAAGCGTTCGTTTTTTCCAACTGCTTGTAGGTAATTAAAAATCCTTTTGAGTGAGATTCTTCGGTAAGAACTCCAATTATTAGATGAGCCATATAACGCCCAGACGAATCTGTGGTTTCATCCATACAAATTTAAAAATAATTATTTAAAATTTCTTCTTTTATTTTTGTCAGCACCATTAAATATAAAGAGTCTATATTATTTCTTCTTAAAGTTGTCTGGCTTGGTATATTAATTTTGCAATATTTTTGTAGAAATGACAATTGACAATTTTGCCAATGGTATATTTGATGCCACCAGCGCACGGCAAAGATCTTCATTGAACACTTCTTGTTCACTTAATTTTCTAGAGGGTAGTTCAAAACATTTGGATAAAGATAATTGCACTTTCTCGCCAGGGACTTCCATTTTTCGTACCTTAGTGGCATGGGAAGCTGTTTTCACATGTTGGTCGATTTGAAATTTCTTCTCGCATGCAACCTGCAACCAAATTGAGCAAAAGTTAGGCTTGCTCAACACAGACGAAAATAGTTTATTTGTCTGAAGAGAAATGTGTGTCTTGGGTCAAGTATTAAATTACTTTTAACAAAGGGAGTAATCAAATCATTTATTTCAAGTTCTTATAGAATATTCATGACAAGAGATTAATGGTTTTTTATCAAAGCGCGAAATTTTGTATTAAAATCATATTATTATTCATTTCTTGCAATAGATATTTTTTTCAGTTTGGAAAAGTATTTTTTTATATCAACTTATTCTACAAATAACAGCAATAATACAAACCATTTTTCCGCAGGCTGTACAGTAGACTTTATCCATATCGAGATACAATTCTTTGTAAGGTTTTATCCAAATGGAAACACTGCTTACTTTCGGCATATTTTACGTTTAAGTTCGGAAAAACACTTTTAAGCAACTTTTTTCACACTTAACTAACACTCGATCTAACCCGTACTAAACACAGAACATAACCAGATAGTTTACTTGTCGAAATGCCTAATCTTGCCTTGGAATTCGAAGAAAACAATTAAAAAATTTTTCTTACTTTAAGTATTATATTACTTTAATTACAAATTAAATTCGAGCCCATCCTACCTTCAAAGAATAATCGAGGGATTAGGGATCGTAAATTGTTAAACACCATTAATATAATACCTACCTGTTAGTATAATTTTAAGGTGATATCTTGGGCCCAAACTCTATTATTCATTACTTGATAATAGCGATTCCGATTATATACTTAATATAATAAAATAACTTAAAATAAGCATACATAAGCCAGTTTTCAAAAAATATGCAAAAATTCGAATTTTTGCATAAAATATGCAAAATATGCAACTTGCATAAATGCTCAACCCTAGTAATAAGTGTGTTTGTCGAAACGTCTGTACGTCCGTAATAGTTGTTAATGATTTTTAAAAAGAACTCATTAATAGTTGGTATGCGGAAGCCCGGTCTTTGTAGAAGCAGGCGATAAAATGAATTCATCATGATAATTATATTATGGTAGCCTGTGATAGAACGTCTTGATGACATGATGATAGAATAACCAAACGGAAGCCCTACATTTAAACCTGTTCGGGTAATGAAGCTATAAAAAAGGTAATAAAGAAAGAAGCCAGCAATTAAGAAGCTTTGATATGTTTTTTGGGTATATTTTAACACTGAAGGCCATTTGTAAAAAAGAAATTATTTTTTCGCTTTGTTAAATTATCGCAACAGAAAAATAAACCTAATATATCAAATTGACCGTTCATTAGAATGCTCTTATTCGCTTCCACCGTTCTTATGATCACGATTGTGTGTTACTTACTGTGCCATATTAGAGATGTTCAGCATTAATGCAAGATAAAGAAATCATTTCAACATTAGCGTCTGCGAATATAGCTACAGTACAGTGCGCGTATAATAAATAGTATATTAAAGTAGAAGTTTTATAAAGTAAAATTTTAGTGCAAACGACAATGTAATAAAACTAGTCCCTTACGATAATAATAGCTCTATGAGACATGAACTTCATACTATTTTTTCTAATTGTTTTTATTTTTTTCATATATTAACTATACTTTTTGCAAAACAACTTCCATAGCACGTCATACCCTTGGAGTGACGTCAGTTATCGGCAGTGTTGCCAGTTTCTAACCAAAATAACCGAGTGAGGGAATTTCACTGTTTTTTTTTTCGTAAAAACAAGATAAATTTACGAAAATAAACACAAATATTTTCAATCGGATTGAACATACAGTGCTATGGAGGAAGCTGCAAAACTTTATGTGCATATTGCTCAGCCAGGTCATCAACTAAATATTTTTTTCCTCAAACGTCAATAAACTTCACATTTTTCTACTAATTTTTTGACGTTAAAGTTTTGCTTTTTTTACAGTAGACATTTGCTATAGGCAGCGAAAGTAAAAACACTTTTTCTTCCGCTGAGAGCGGAAGAAAAAGTGTGTGTGTCATAAATAAATAATGTTGAAAAATACAAGAAATATTAGATATTTGTATACTTTATTTATTTTTAAAAATACAACATTGAACTATTTATTAAACATTAGATTAAAAGTACAGTTATTTATTGTGGCCCCAGAAAAATTAACACAAAGTGTTGCGATGTTGCGATCCTGACTTGTTTTTGTATTTTCTAGCGTTAAACCCTGCGTGGAACCACTTCTTGTTGGTATTTACATATTTATATTTTAATATGATGAAGGTACTCGTTATACCTGATACTTGCAAAATTATATTGACGCAAATATTAACTGGAGTGAAATTAATCTCACAAATTTCTCCACAAATTCAATAACATACTAAAATAATAAAAAGGTGTTTAATGTCAAAGAGGGTATTCATTTTAAGCAGCATACAAAGTATAATAATTAATGAAGTAAACATACAAAGTTTATCTAGAAAGAAACCCAAATTAAAAATAGTCTAATTCATTGATAATGGTAACCATCTCTAAGACCCAATAACAGATATAATTTTCGAATTAAGAACTAAGTACGAATGAATATTAATAAAATTTGTACATGGGTTAAAGTTCAGGAACCGCCTTAGCCTGATCTGACCTAAACTTTATAACTAAGGAGTAAGAATGAGAAATGAATTGAGGAAATCATGGTTCAAAGGCTAACGAAATTAATTAACAATTTAAAACTTCCAACAAAAAATATCAAAAAAACAGTTTATATTTTATACAATAGTTCACTAATATAATATAACGAATAGTGAATAATGCAAAAATGTTGTAACAATACATTTATTTCTATCTTGTAATTATTTTTACGAACTAACTCCTTGTCTGCAGTGCACATTGAATGTCAAGGTATAACAAATTGTCTCACCAAAATTAATGTTGGTTATGAATATGGTAATGAGACGTAAATATTCGGATTATCAGTTTATCGGTCTACGCAAGGTCACATAAGTATGCAAAACTATTTAATATACTATTAAGATAATCGTAGTAATTCTATTTTTAAATTAAAATATTCGATTATGATCTAATACATCGACCAGTTCAATTCGCTGATGCCTAATAATAATAATAATAACCTAGTAAAAAAATAAACATTATTATACCTGGTAACAATGAAATCGCAGGACACAACCCCACCTCCTCGTTCAATATAACAGTTTGTATTTTGTGATAGTATGTTTAGTTATGGGAGATTAACGATATTATGTGTATTACTTCCAGTTTACATGGAAGCGAAATATATATATATATGTATATTCTTAATTCTTTAAATTTTTCAAATAGAGTTCTAAATTTGCTTTTTTAGCATGTTTTCAAAATTGTTTTTAACATTGAGGGGTAGGATACAATTTCCTAAAATTTAAAATGGCAATAAGTTAGCCGCCTGGTATAAGTTCTTATTTAACATTGGGAAATAACGATGAGATTCTTATTCCTGTACATGAAATCGAAAAAAATTCTCTTCTATTTGAAAGTTCTCTTTACATAGAAGGACAATTAACAAAATCTAATGAAACCGTTTCAAATAGGTACATTAAAGCTAATTAACAATGCGATAACTTTTTTTTTTAAGAAATCCGTTACCAATTAAATGGTGTTACTTTAGACTCAGTAAGAGATGTTGGATTAACTAACGCTGGTTGGTTTCGCAGGGAACCATCACAAGTAGTTGCCGCAACAGCAGGATTATTTATTGTCTACATTAATTGGGAGCCCCTAGTCTTATCAATTTTAAGGTCAGGCCGCAGTGCCAGACCTTATCGAAAGGTTTCGAGGCGTCGAGAAAAACCGCTTCTTCGTGTGCTCTTCTATTGAACCTTTGCAAAATTCTGGTTGCCAGTATCGACGTCTGTCTCACTGTATAGTGTTCTCTCCTAAAGCCAATATGCTCATTGGGAAGAACCTTACGCTCGATGACAAAGTCAACCAGACAACTGAGTATTATTTTTTCAGTAATAACATATTTATTGGCCTATAACTTATTACCTGTGTCCGGCCTTCGTCTTGTTTTAGGATCAGTATAACTTTTGCTTTCTTGCACACACATGGATAGTATCCTTCTTCGATTATTATCTGTAAGAGGTTTACCATATCCCTGATGATGTTGCTTGGCAGATTGGGCTATGCAGCATTTTTAATGCTATCGAAACCTGGGACCTTCTTGACATTTAAGTTTGCATTAACGCCTTTTACCTCATCTGTCGTAACGTTTGAGAGAAAGATTCATACCATGATATATCTGTACCGTCTGGAGACTCTTGCATCTCTCTCTGGGTTGGCGGATGGGTTTTCACTGAACTGCTCGCAGAGTCTTTCCGCGAACAGTTCAATCTTTTGCATGCTATCCGTTATTATCTCGTCATGCTGGGTTCTGACGAATGCCACCCAGGCAACCAGAAGACGAACAATGACGTCTTGTGACGTCGTTTATTGGTTATATTTAGTCATTTTCGTCAAAAGACGACTTTCGGCCCAAAAAAGACGTCATTGTGACGACATATCGACGCCGTTATAGATCGTCTCGCGCATTACGTCTTAAGACGTCGATTTTTGGTTTAGCGTATGAATTTCGATAGGAGCAGGTAAACATGAGACATGAGACTATATAGAGAGTAAAAGGCACCCCAGACGTCTGGCTGTGATTAGTTAACATTTAGTTGACATAAATGACATTTGACGGCTAAGCACATTTTTGTTGGCGCTTATCGTGTACCTACCCATATATTTTTATTAAAAAAGTAAAAAAAAAAGTAAGAAAAAGTGATCTCGGACGGGGATACGAACCTACAACCTTCAGCGTTGCAGGCAGACGCTCTAACCACTACGCTACGATCAGTTAATCTTATTTCGGCAATGACAGCAGCCGTCCGACAGTCCGAGGTGCTTTTTAGTAGTACTAAACATACATAGGTATCCCAACGTTGCCATCACAAAACGAGGCAAAACGGGAACCGTTTGGCGCCCTTTTAACCCATATAAGTCTAGTGGAAGTGGCAACAACATATTCCATTTGGGTTACCAATGGGCGATATAGCATATTATATTGTATATTTATTTTAAATCAATCACAGCTGATGTCCCGAGTGCCAAACAGTTATTGGCAACGTTGGAGTTATGTCTGCCAGCTGCCTGCATGTCTAGCTTCTCTCTCGGTCACGACGCTAGACCGCCGCGAGCGTGAGGACTGTCAAATTTCAGCAATTTCCATTGGTTGAAACAATCATCTGACGTGAACCGACCAATTAAATTCCTGCAATTTGCGTCTAGTGTGATGCGTTCCTTTCCCGCTTTCTCCATCCCCAAAAAAACATAAGCGGTTGAGCTACTGGTCAATTTCCCGGTTTTTTCATAAATTCCAAATTCATGTGTTTGGTGTGTGCAATTTATTCTCTGGTTGGTAAGTACCTATATAGATATAATATATAATACTCCTACCATATCATAATAATTGTGGTAATAACTAATCTTTTTCAATAAGGATCCCGAAATGAGCAGATTAAAAAAGCTAGGTTAGTTCAGTGAAAACGGTGTAGTTGTTTAAATTTCGATTTCTGCAAACTTGACCGAGACAATCTGGTCGTAAGTCTAGTTATCTGTACCTATCCAAATTAGCAGACTTTAGGATTTATTATAAGCACTGGATTAGTAAAAATTTAAATGTTAATTATGGAAAGTACGTCAAGCAAATTGGATACAATTATGTTCTTTTTAGGTACTTAAACGATAAGTTCCATTATGTCATATGTAGTTATAGAATTCTCTGACAGTGGGGGGCTTGCTGTGGTTAATTCGGATTGGTTAACTCCTAGAAAATGTGAAGTGTTCTGGCCTCCTTATAAGGACCGAGGAACCTTTTTCAAAGCCTTGAAAGCACATGAACAACGTGAGGAATCGTGGAAAGTGTATTCTGTTGCTCGTGTCTTTTTTGAAACAGGTTTGGCTGGAAAGCATTTCGTTGTTTACTTAACTTTTCAATTACTTTTTGCCTCTTGCCTGGGGCTCTCGGAGTAGGAGGGGGCTATTGCTCCATCACTCTCTGTATTGACACCTATTGTTTGAATATGTTTTATAGGGTATCTACATATTTTCAGATGATCTAGACAGAGCTTTAGACAAACAAAAAAAAGCTGAGTTTACTTCCAACTTGGACACAGAAGAGGAAGACGAAGAACAATTTGGTAAAAGGAGAAGAATTGTTACGAAAAGGTTATATTCCAGTGACGATGAGGAAGATGATGGACGCCCTAATAGACATTTTGTCATAAAACGTCCTCCACCAATTAAATCAAGCGTTTTAAAGAAAAAGAAAGGTTCAGGCAACTTGCAAGGTAGGTATCGCTTTCTGTATACAGATAGGTAATAATTAGTTATTTAATTTAACTGATAGTAAGTGTCAAGTGTAACACTGTGTAATTTTCGTGATAGGCATTGAAAGTTTAGGAATATAGTTTAATAAATATAAACTTTTAGATGTTCTCTCATTACATCCCAGTCCTACGGAAACTGCAAGTTTAAACAAACTGACATCTCTGTTTCATACACCAACCGGATGTGCTCCAAGCCTTTCTAGTGAAACTTCAGGTAAATTTTTTTCCTCTAAATTGGGTGCAGTTCCTTCAAATCTAGTTTAGTTGATGTTTAGGTTTTGAAGTACGTATTTCTTTTTAATTTATTTAAAGGATATACTGCTTTAGTTTTGTGTCTATGATGTCAGATAACTATTTGTCGAGTGGTATTTATTAAATAAAAACTTTTAGGGGGCCCTTCCCAGTGTACCAAGGTTACAATATCTACAACTGACAATAACTGTATACCTTTTAATGTTCCTGCACAAGTTCAGACACCAATACTCACAACTTCAACCATTCCTTCTTTAAATAAAGGTAATTTAAATTTTTTGTTTTTTCCGACATAAACTGTAATTTATTTTATGTTTAGGTTTTGAATTATTGCTTCAACACATTATATGCCTGAAAGAGCAAAATAAACAAATTTTGGCTACCCTTCAAAGTAGACCTGCCGAGCACGTAAATTCAAGAATATCCAAGGGATTTCCAATAGACTCATTAGAAAATCTTCTTAAATTTGAGCAAGATGAATTAGAAGCAGAAGGTGGAGTGGAAAGTCTGGTTAGTTTGTCCTACACTTTTATTAATATTTTCTCTCTTTTTCAGAGCAATCAGGCTATCGCAGATTGTAAAATTAACCTGACCGATATAACACTTAGTACAATTAATGTGTAGCTCTGTTTTGATTTTAAAAATGTTGTTTTATTTTCTTTGCAGACTGATTTTTGCTCCATGTTGGGAGGAGATGGTATAACTGGAAGGACATACAGAGTTTTGAAGGAGCTTATTTCCGATAAGCTGGCATCCAAATTCAGCTTTTATGGAAAAAGAGCAAACAAGAAGATATTTGCTGACTTAAAATTAAAGCGGGTCATAGTAGGTAAGCAAGTCTATTTTTTTATATTTTGAGGGTAAATTTGACTTGCCGGCTTACCATAAAATAATGACTCCTCATTACACTCCTCTTATTTAAGGACCAGGTTTTGATTTTTAAATAGGACACCCTTGATATTTTTAGTTATTTGGCCTCAGCTTGATACCTTCAATGTTATGATACCTTATTTAAGTAAGGTACTTTCAACTTATTTTCTTTTTTAACCTAGAATACTGATGGTATCCTGCATTATTCTGTGTTTTACGAATGAATTTGTTTTTATAATGTTTAATTTAAAGTAGGACTGGCAGTAGTAAGAACATTTTTGAAAAAACCAAAAGCTTGTTATATTTGAAATAACATTTATGGTACCTCTGAAGATTTGTTAATTTATTCATTCACATTAAAATGTCATTCTTTTCAATTTCAGCATGATGGTTAATTTTCCTTTTGCTTTATTAAAATTTCAGAAGCTGTCAAAATAAAATGCAATGATGCAACAGATCGAGATGTAGAGAATGCAATAAAAACATGGCTAAAGCATGCGCCACAAAGGGTAAAAACTGCAGAAGCTAAAGTAATAAATCTTTTTATGCGAAGTGTTTAATCTTTTTATGCGAAGTGTTTAATCTTTTTATGCGAAGTGTTTACATTTTTTATGCGAAGTGTTTCATTATTTTATGTTAAGACTTATGGAAAAACTTATGTTTCTTATGATTTATGAGACTTTTATGTCGTTTATGTTTATGAGAATTTTATGTCGTTTATGATTTATGAGACTTTTATGTCGTTTATGTTTATGAGACTTTTATGTCGTTTATGTTTATGAGACTTTTATGTCGTTTATACATAGGATAGGTTAACGGAACGAAAATCTGTAAATATTGAAACCTGCCTTGACATGTACCAGTTTCTTTATGTATCCAGATGTGTTCTTTAAGGTTATTTTACTATTTTTGCCAACGGTGTGTATAATATAGTTCAGGTCAATTTCATAGACTTGTGTCACACACCATATATTTTAATTTTAATTTTTCCGACTAGTTTCCGTAGCCATAATATGTACTTTGCCAGTTTCAATCATTTTTCAAGACTAATAAAAATAGTTTTAAAAGTATTTTTGTTCAGTTACTTGATACACAATGTGTTTCAATAAGTAGATATGCAGCATATGAAATTTTTATATAAATTGTAATGTCAGAAATTTAATCATTACAATTTAATTCCTCATAATGAAGGGTCCTTGTTAGTAAATTATGGGTGCAATATAATAACCTGCTAAATAATTGAAACTATGACAATTACCCCTAACCAAATGGTCACCACACATTATGAAACTGGGCCTTATGCAGATATATATCTGCATAAGGCCCAGTTTCATAATGTGTGGTGACCATTTGGTTAGGGGTACTTGTCATAGTTTCAATTATTTAGCAGGTTATTATATTGCACCCATAATTTACTAACAAGGACCCTTATTTGGTCATCAAACCGTGTGAAACTGGTCCTTCAAGCAACGTCATGTAACGACGTTAATAGGACGTCATGTAACGTCGTTAATAGGACGTCACTGGGCGTGACTTATTCACGTCTTCCTGACGTACCAGGGACGTCATAGCAGACGTCATGTTAGTCAAATCTCGACGAAATCTGACGTCACTCATACGTCATATGGTTGCCTGGGCACCGGGTTCTTCGAGCCCCTCGTCAGGACCCTCGTCATTTTGTAAATGCTACCGTCTTCTGTATTGAGATCCCTTACCCTGCTTTCCTAGAGAGAGGATTTACGTTCACCTAGTCGCTGTTTAATGATTCCATTTAGTCGGTTGGCTTCAGCTTTTATTCGCGGATCTCCATTTCGGTACGCCCTGATTTTAACTCTATTTTTTTCTCTGATAGCAGCCTTCAAATCCTCAGGAATAGCCCCGAACCTCGAAAATTCAGACACCCTGGTGACGGAAGTGCTAGTCAGAGCCGCGTTAATGTTGTCAGTCAGTTTTTCGACTTCTTGGTCTATCTGCTGCGGCTCACACCAGTTAGTGCTTGATTTAGTGTGGAAGGCTCTTCCCCTCTCACGAGGTTCTATAAACTCAATTGCGACCGGAAGCTGATCCAAGGCGAGTTCGTTCAGCACTACTGGCTGAGATATTTCCTCTGTACTTTTCATCACAAGGATGTCCAGAATTTCCGGCAGCTCAGGCGCAACGAGGTGAGTGGGAGTCTCTGGTGGAAGAATGTGGAAACTGAAAACATCAGAATGATTAAACATGGTGAGACCTCTTGTCTCTGTCACTCTACAACCCCAGACTCGGCATTAAGGTCCTCCGCCCCCCCCCCCCCTCCCACCCCATTAAATTTATTTAGTTCTTATCCAATATTTTCTGCAAACAGTTGCCATTAAAACTATGGACTACCGCAGGGCTACAATAAATCGAGCCGAAATCATTACTAATAATTAATATAATAATAAATAAAACACTCTTTTACATTTTCCATCCTTTATTTCATTTTATTTTGGCACAAGAAAGAACAATGAATCTATTTCCTAAAATTCAGTTTCAGAATTTTATATACTTCTGCTAGATTTAATTATTATTTTTTAAGTATTATGCTGAGAAAAGTATAGATATTAGGCACATATCGAATCAGTTGTAATAGCGCAATCACGTTAACTGAAAATATTAATTGATATAATATGAGTTTGGTTGTATAATACCGGTGTATACACATGCGTTTACGTCAAGCTCTGTAGAGCAGCCTACTAAAGTGGTTAACGGTATTACAACTGTGACGATAACTCCCTTACTTACAATCACTAGCCCTATATTAGCATTATAAGAAATACTTTAAATGCCTACTCATTCTGGTTTTCAAAATGTACCATGTACTAAACCTTTAACAACCGCTCGAGAACCCTTTAGATACATACTAATTTTTACAGTACAATACCTAATTATTAAGTATCAGGTATCACATTTTATGTGTTATAACTAATTATCCTTTTTTAAATATCTTGTACGAAAGTTTTGGGGATAGCGCTAATATAGAAACAATAATAAATATTAAAGAAATCTTTGATGGACTTTACTGTACAAAAATTAAGTACAAAATATCGTATATGTACAAGAGATACACAATGGTTTACAATAGGGCAGGTATACATCTTTGGCAACAATATTACATTTACGGACATCATATTCTGTAAGGGTAATAAATAATGTATTTTTTTTTTTTGAAAAGTAGCTGTGTGCAATTTTAGTAGTAAGAATGTTAAAATTAAAGCGTTTTTAAACTATTTTTATTAACTAAAAAGTTTTCTAAAATGTGGAGTCCCCTTTTTAGCATGCATGTGCTTTAAAAGTCTGTACCGGGTGAGTCAACGATTGCGCGGAGTAATTTTATGCCTTGAAGATAAGATTTGTCGATAATAAGCTTTCGTATTAAGGTTCGGTTGTATATTTGGCAGATTTATAATGAAATATTTGCATTTGCAAGCATCTCGTTGTTGTGAAAATGCTACTTAAATTTTGACTCTAAGCGATTCATAACTTTTATACTTACTAAATAACGTCAAAAAAAACATATTCACTATGAAATATTTGACATCTCATTTTCTTTCTAGGACCAAAGTCAGGAAACTTCTAATTGAAAAATATCACTTTTATTAAATGGAACACCCTATATATCTTTTTATCATCTTATAGCTCCACATAGTTTTTCAAATATTTTGAGATTTAATGTCCTCGTTATAGCATCTTTTGTCAATGGATTACAGTAGTCATGGAAACAAAAGAAAATAATGGCAGTGGATGGACATTAAGAATCGGATTAATGTAAAAATTAAGCCTTTTTACTGTAAATTTTATTGTCCAGTCAATTTATAAGTTGGTACTCCAAATGAATTTTTCAAAAAATGAATTAATCGATATGATTTATGTTTTGGGCGAGGCAGATAAAAATTGCCTTTTTGCTGAACGACTATAGAGGATGAAATATCCCGAGCGGCGAACACCCAGTCCTCGAAGTTTTCAAAATTGAATGGAAAGGTTTGATTCAACAGGCAGTGTGGAACATTCAAAACGTAAAGTTGTTAATAGAATAGCTACAAATGGTGAGAAAGAACTCGAAATACTGTTACACGTCCAGTTAGTAGCCGTAAATTAGCTCCGCTCGGTGATACGTCACAGTCAACGGCAAACCGAACAACATGCAAGTATAAATGTCATCCGTACCATATTGAGTTACATCAGGAACTTCACGATGAAGATTTTCAAAGGCGTGTAACTTACTACCAATGGTTACGAATCCAAATTGAGGTAAACCGAAATTTTGTAAAATTTATAATGTATTCAGACGAGGCTACATTTAGAAGTAATGGTGCTGTTAATAGACATAATATGCATTATTATGCAACGGAGCATCCACACTGGGTCCGATGGGTCCGAGAAGTTCAACACCAAAACCATTGGTCGGTTAATGTGTGGTGAGGCATACTTCACAACAGAAATATAGGGCCATATTTCTTCAATGAACATTTAAACGGACGTAATTATTTACTTTCCTTGCAACAGACATTGCCAAGATTATTGGCAGAAGTCGACTATGATGAACGTCAAAATATGTGGCTCCAACAAGATGGTACCCCTCCCCACTTTTATCGTGAAGCAAGAGAATATTTGGATAAGCACGATCCTCAAAGATGGATTGGCCGCGGAGGTTTTGTTGCATGGCCACCAAGGTCTTGTGAACTTTCCCCGTTAGATCTTTTCGTGTGGGGCTACATATAAGACTGGGTGTATGTCACACCACCTACGACAAGGCAGGATATGGAGAATATGATTAGGGATATCTCTGAAACCATAACACCAGGCATGTTATCCAATGTCCGGGGAAATATCATCAAAAGGATTGACAAGTGTATTGAACAAGAAGGACATTTATTCGAACATTTATAAAGAAGAAACTGATTTGGGGAAGGGAGAGTTGTAACAAAATTTCTATATTCATTTATTTTCGATGGCTACTGTGATCCATTGACAAAAGATGCTATAACGAGGACATTAAATCTCAAAATATCAAAATATTTCAAAAACTATTAGAGATAGGGAAAGGACGTTCTTCACGAAAGTTGAAGAGTTTATGATGAACTATAAGGTGACAGAAAAATATATAGGGTGTTTCATTTAATAAA
Source organism: Polydrusus tereticollis (assembly GCA_963920685.1). Classification (NCBI taxonomy): domain Eukaryota; kingdom Metazoa; phylum Arthropoda; class Insecta; order Coleoptera; family Curculionidae; genus Polydrusus; species Polydrusus tereticollis. The sequence goes on along the minus strand of OY987331.1, from coordinate 105,946,908 downwards.
AGTGATATTTTCCAATTAAAAGTTTTCTTACTTTGGTCCTAGAAAAAAACACCCGGTAAATGAGATGTCAAATATTTCATAGTGAATATGTTTTTTTTTTACTTTATTTAGTAAGTATAAAAATTACGAATCGCTCAGAGTCAAAATTTACGTAGCATTTTTACAACAACGAGATGTTTGCAAATGCAAAATTTTCATTATAAGTCGGATTATCTTGAAAACTATAACTTTTTCGTATATTAAACCATTAATAAAAATGCATGAAATAATACGTAGAATTAATAAATGTATTCAAATGTAATTTAATGATTTTAAAGATATAATGCGTTAAAGCTGATCTAATTTTCTCAATTACTAAGTAAAACTGTTAAAAAAATATAAGAAGTTTATTCTTCACTAAGGTTTAACAAATATATCGAAATCTACAAAGCAAGTAAGTAAATAGTTTTTCGTAACCTGCTATCTACTGGTTAAAATTAAGTACGTATCACATATATATATATATACGATGTCAAAGAATTATACATCAGATGAATAATTATTCTCTAAAAGAAGGAATATGTTCCGCCCATAATGTAATGGGGTGTCTCATTAAGGTCGGTACGATATTATGGAAGCCTTCGGGAAAAATATCGACCAATAGAAATTGCTGGAAAATATTTTCAAGTCTCCAAAATGAACGCTAGGGGGCACAGTTACTAGAATATATTGTTAATTTTTGCGGAAACTTGTTTCTAAAACTTTTTTTGTATCTTCGAAAATATGGGTGGGGGACGCTTGGGGACAGAAAATCCTTTAAATTGCTGTATCTTCCATATGATTTACCCTAATTTAATCAGCTTAGGCTCATTTAATAGATACTTTTACACTTATTAAAAATCCACGTGGTCGGTACCTATACAGGGTCGTTGGTATGTATGGAAAACGGTCGATTATTTCTTAAAGTACAACAGCTAGCAAAAAATATTTTAGACAAAAGTTTAGGGTTTTTTATAGTCTATTAGAGTTTTAAAAAGTTAAGTATACAGGATGTGTCAGAAAGCCGTAGAGAAATAAAGTTACTTTTTTTTCAATGGAATACCCTATATCTTAGAATACTTTTCGATTTTGCATAAAATTACAATTATTTTTTATTAAGTGCATTATAAGTCCACACCTAATAGTTTCCAAGAAATTCAGTTTTGAAAAATGACATTTTTGAATTTTGACAGCTTCTAGCTTTCTAACGGTACGTCTTAAAGTAAAGCAGCTTGCATGTCCCTATCTTAGTTTTTAACTCTCTTTCTAAAAGTTTCAACTTCCGGTTGAACCGGATGTAGCTCAAAATCCGTAAATATAGTACTTCCGGTTTAACCGGAAGTTGGTATTTTCAAGAAGGTAATAAAAAAGTAAGATAGGGACATGTAAGCCGTTTTGCTTATAGCGTACCGTTAGAAAGCTAGTAGCTGTCAAAGTTCAAAAATGTAATTTTTCAAAAGTCGATATCTCGGAAACTATTAGGTTTAGACTTATAATACGAATGAGAATTGCAGCACGTGGCTACATCTCGTGGCAACCCAACGTATATAGACTTATAATGCACTTACTAAAAAATAATTGTTGTTCGACGTAAAATTCAAAAATATTCTAAGATATAGATAGGGGGTTCCATTAAAAAAAAAAGTTACTTTGCTTCTCTACGGTTTTGTGACTCATCCTGTATACTTATTTTTTTTAAATTTTAATAGACCTTAAAAAAACCCTAAAACTTTTGTCTAAAACATATTTTGCTAACTGCTTTACTTTAGGAAGTAATCGACCATTTCCATACATACCAACGACCCTGTATATTCAAAGATACAAATAAAGTCTTAATACGCAAAAATACACGAATTTTTTATTTCCGTCATTAAAACTGTATCTTAACACAGCGGTAATTTGATAAAATTTGACTTTTATTAGATATATCCTAGTAACTGTGCCCCCTAGCGGTAATTTTGCAAACTTGAAAATATTTTCCAGCAATTTCTTCTGGTCGACTTAGTCAACACAATTTTTTTCCCGAAGCCGTAAGGTTTATGACTTCCATAACATCGTACCTTGTCGACTTTATAGTGGGACACCCTCTAAATGTGTACCAAAGTTTACCGATATATACCAGCCTATCGTAAGTTTTATACCATGATAGTGGCAATTAAAATATATCACTATATACTTTTTTGGAACTGATTTAAATGGCAAGTAATTTTGATAAAATAACCAAATAAAAATACTTATTTGATTGCTCAATATTTTAACGAGAATAAAAAACATTTTATTCGAGACTAAAACTATAATTTATGCAATAATTGTAGCTGCCTCTTACTAGTTTAATCACAAAAATTAAAAATCATCTTAATAAAATACTGCAGGAGAGAGCGAATGACAGATGATGCTGTCTTCTGCGCCCAAGTCAATTTATTTTGTTTATAAGACAATTGGTTATAATCGCTGGTATTGGCAATTTCCTGTAATGAATCTTCAAAATATATAAAATGTAATGTAATGAAACTTAAACAATTACTTTATTGCACCATAAATTGACTTCATCGCAGATGAAAAGCATTTGTAAAAACAATAAAAATAAAAAAGAGAGCTTTGAAAAGTAAATAGTAATAAAAATATGATCATAATTCCCTTCATGACAAAGAAACAATATATTAAACTCGACCTGTGGCAACAAAGTATCATAGGTGATGTTCGACATATTGTTTAAATGTAATCAAGATTGATATGTGATTAACTTAACAATTATAATTTGAAGTGAACAAAAGTGATGTAATAAATTAAAATATTTGCTACATTAATAACTAAACATCTAGGTACACAAAAATCTAAAATAATAAGAATGTGATGGCTGCATATAAAAATATCGTTGAAATAAATAGATGAGCTATGTGTACTGTGTACTTAATTTTACTGGCTTTATTCTATACTAAAACATATAAACATTAACAATATACATTGCACTTATTTGAATTATCCTTCCAATGCATTAAATAATGGCAAACAAAAGTTTTAATCCAATTTCTTGACAATTGGATACGAGTGAAAATTCTTAGTGAACATTTTTTAGGAATTTTTTTACGAATTAGGATGGATTTATTGGATTCAAGTATTGTATTTAGCTGGTCCCCTAGCTGCTCCGTCACAGCTAATTTAAAAAATTACCGATACTTTGGTGTAGTTGCTTTACCTTTACAAAGTTTATGTCCTACTACTGCAAATTAATAAAACTAGGTGATAAATATAAAATTAATTAAAGTGTAAAATATGCCATTTTAATCTGGGTTATGGCCAAAAAAACGGCAATAAATAATGGGCTAAGTTTGATGTTCGACAACTTTTTAAATCTAGGACCGATGTTGATGAAATTTTCGGCAGCGTAGAAGAATTCATTAGCCAGACCACAGAATAAATAGCTACACAACAGAACTTTGGAGAGTTTAGGAAAAAAGGAAACGTGCGAGAACTCTCTTTTTCGTTCTACAACATCCTCAAGGGGTCGCCAGCCAGCATAGCTCTTTGAAGGGTTTTAACTGGCGCCGGCAGCGCTTTTCTGTTTAGGTAATTGATCGGGTTAGGCGGCGTTGGATCAAATACATTTATTGTCAACGTTTTTATTTTAATATTTATTTTAGGTAAATTGGAAACCGAAGCCACTTGTGGAACATAGTTTGACAAAGCGAAATAATTATTGGGTAATATTCCTTAGTTTCTTATTTTTCTTACTGTATTATGGCTCCAATATAAATGGAGTATTTTAATAGTAGTATGTATTATAATAGGGGTGGCTCAGGTGCATATTTTAAAATTAATTTACATTGTACAGGGTGGCCCAACACGTTGTTATAAATTAAACCTAACCTTTTTGTTTTTGTGAAAAATCAAATTCACATATTAAACGAGAGGACTTCTTTAGTCCGCAACCCATAACTATGTGAGCGCGGCTATAAAAATAAACAATAAATAATTCTTAATAATGAACCAAACTCGCGGCCAAGCAGTAATATAAATTTGTTTCTAAAAGAATATCCAAAATTAAATTTCTAACCTCTCCAGGCTCAACAGCAAAATATTCAACGCAAGCTAAATCCATTTAAGTGATCTTGCTTTGCCGCTGATTCAGTTAAAAATCAGTTTTGGAGAAATTGAGGGGAAGTGATATTTTTACAAAAGAACACAAATTAGTTAACTTAGCTAAATCGATCCAGAATCGATCTAAAGTGATCAAAAGAATACTATTCTGGTTAGCGAGAAAGTCGCTCCGAAAAATCCCTTTGGTGTGTGCATCAACTGACATTTCCTTAGCGAAACAAAACTGTCAAGAGACCCGATGTTTCACGGATTGCGAAGGACGTTAACAATTAATAACCTATCGATAAATAGCGGGGATTTATCGCCGTCATACCAAATCTACCAAAAATGCTTTTCGTGTGTGAGTAGCTATTGAATTTGCGCTAGTCCAATTTTCGTAAAATACGGAGGAACAAATGTAATGTTTTTAGACCTAAAACCCTCTAGAGTTAAGCAAAGTTAGATAGTGTTCTGATGTGTCTACTTTGAAAGTCCCGTCTTTTTTCAACCACAATATCTTTTTGATACACCTCGAGATCACTAGTCTGAGAAAAGATATAAATTGAAGAGGAAAGCTCTGCAATTATACAGGTTTAATGAAAGTACAAAGAGTAAAATAATTTCCTACGGGGTGTTCCATTTAGAAGAACATAGTTGCTTCTATGAACACTGAAAATATCTTAGATAGATGGAGCATGTGCGCTTATGTAAGGAACCAAATTTTCATAACGATCCTATTACCGTGGATGTTTTGGCACTACTAATAATTGCTTCTTGGGGAATATTATCTCATTTCGGGTTGGGACTGGAGATGTCAATCCCGAGATCTTAGAGTCCCGGGATCCCAAAACGAAAACCTGTCTCGAAAATACCGGGATTATACCTGTTAATCCCGGGATAAATACCGATTTTTTATGCATATAATTATTTTCCCAATTCCGCTATTTCAAAACTAAAGTAAATTTGATTTGATTGATCTAAATATGTTACCAATTTTGGACTGAGCATGGCAAACTCTCAAAGGCGTTGTAAGAGTGCTTTAGCTAATAAAATAAACAGTCGAAGCCTTATGCCGACGCGACATAGATTTATATAAAGCGCATGCTGCATTAAAATTCATGTTGAAAGAACTCTACAAAATTATAACACCACTCAGCACAGATCGACAAGACTTATTAAGAAAAAGGATTAAGCGACGCAGAACCTTTCATTCTGATATCAGCTATCTCACAAATCCCGAATTTATAAACTCTGAAATAGATGATTGCTTCAAAACATCAAATAATTAAATTTGAATCAGAAAAACTTTTAATCAGGCTAGATAATGAAGATGCATCTGGAAGAGAAACCAGCGAGGACAGCGACGAGGATCTGATTCCCATTGCGGAAATTCTGAGACCAGAAAATGAACCCTAAAAGGTAAAACTGCAGAAGGCATTACAATATTGTTCACAGTCAATACAAAAGCAGAAAAAAAATGCGTGCACTTGGTTGAAATTGGTTTATACGCAAATGGTGGAAGTCGGGGACGTAATCTTTAAAAAGCCTTTGAATTTTTATTAACCATTCAGTCCACAAGCGTGGAATCTAAAAGATGTTTGTCTTCTGTAGCGAGTTCCAGGCTGGGAGATGAAACTTTAGACGCACTAATATTTTTGCGGAATTTTTCAAAAATCTATAAGCCTAAACTTATTTGTTGGTATTTGCAACACACTTCTTTAAGTTCGTATAGGAGTCTTTTTTTGTTAAATCTTGTAATTTAAGTTAATAAAACTGAATGTTATCTGCTCTTTTTCGGTACATCTAATCCCGAGATTTGTCGTACAAATCTCAAAAATCCCGGGATTAAGAAAACATTTCTGACATCCCTAGTTGGGACTACTTTTCTCCAACATGTCTCACACATGCTCTCGAGAATTTGCGAAGGGCTACGAGGAGGGGTACCTATAATAGCATAATTATGAGTATTTTAGAAAACTGAAATATATCGTACATACCTAATGAATGAAAATTTCTTCAAAATCGGTTCTGGATATCAAAAGAAAATTTGTAAAGTAAAACCAACTTAGCACATATTTCGGAACTATCGTGATTTAAAATTTTGATAATTTTCCCCTTTTGACACAGTGTAAAAATATTTGAGAACTACAAAAGAAAATATACAAAAACATCATCTCAAAGTAATAGGGTTATTCGAGATTTCTCCAATTTTAGTTTTAAATTTTATCGAGTTTATATTGGTAAGCTAAAATCTTAGCAGCATTTCTTTATCATTGCTCCCTATGTGGAACTTAATTAATTAATATTTATTACGTTAAAGTAGATATTAGAAATTATTATATAACTCGATTTTTAATGTTATTTTAGAGGGACTGCTAAAGGCAATTAGCGTCCAAAAGTCTCATCGGATGATACTTAGTATATTGAAAGGATATATACTAAAAGAAATTTATTTAACAATACTGGTCAAATGTAATTCGCTTGAAATATTGGCATGGCAAAACTTTTACAATGAAATGACTGCTTAGTCAATCCAATCATTATATATTTGTTTATGTCCTTGTTCAACTAAATAATTCCCTTTAAGTTTATACCTTCTAATACGTATTTTATAATACATACTAGAATTTACAATCTTTGGCGCCAAATTTTTTGTACGTTTGCTTCTGGATCAAAAAAAAAAGATGAAATTTTGCGCCAAACATCATAAAGAAGGACAATGAAAAACCTCTAAAAGAAATAATAACAAAAGAAAAACAAAACACGCAATGCCTACTAAATAATTTTAAAAATTTACAAAAATTAACATATTTATCATAAAAACAAATAAATAACTCATAGGTCTAACATAACTGACTATATACATAACAATACAACTACAACACCGATTCAGTTTTATTTACAATATCTTCAAAAGTCTTTTAGCCTATCTTCACCGTTTTGACATATTTATAATGGCACTACACTTGCTGCCCTGTTTAGTTTGCAGAACAAGACCAAACGATTATAAATAAAATAATTGTGATTATTAATAATTTTTCCAGGTGTTATTGTACGCTCAAATACACATACAATATGCCAGTTTTTTCCATTTCATTACAATTCTAAAATCTTGCTGTTTGGCACGTTTGATTCTTAAATTATTGTTTCTTATTCCCTGGGATGGTTGACCATAGTACCTTTGTAGGGCCAATCCAATTGTTCTTTACTTTTAGAACTAGAAGTACACAAATGTAGTACATCCCCTTAGTAAAGATTTTTTTATCCCCATATCTGATTACGGTTGTACCAAAGATGGACCAAAAACTACGTGAGCTGAGCTTTATAGACAAAAATAAATTCAATCAATCACAATATCTTACAAATAATTTCAGCCTATTCGCTCGTCCCAAAAAATTGACCTCGAAATATTTTCGCCTAAGAATATTTAGACTTTCTTCTATACAACAAACTTAAAACCAACCTGGGAAAGGCACTTCCCCAATCGGCCAGCCTCATTCGTCTTCATTTCTCGGACTAGCAGAATCGTAAGCATTACGATCGTGAGAAAAATTTAAAGCGTCCGGTGATGGACTATCTTGCGGGTAGAAAAAACCCCTGTCCGAACTGGGTCCAGCACCATTCATCATTAAAGGTGGCGTCATGGTAGGTCGTCCAGAGGTAGACGTAGCTGGAGACGTGAGTTCTGAGGATGATATGAAGTTCATATCTGTACCGTCTCGACACCAGAGTTGACGCATTTCTTGACGTCGTTGGCGCATCAGCATTTTGTATTCCGATATGCGCATCTTTTTACCGTCAACTATACAGGTTCTCTTCGGTCTTGGTCTATATCTGAGAAAATGAAATATATTGATTAGAATATTGTGATCATCAAAATGAGTTTTATTCTTTTGACCACTTTGAATCAATTCTAAGCTGAAGTAAACTGATTAACTCAACCAGCGGTAAAGCAGAATCATTAAGATCGATTCAGGTTCAGTTGAATGTTTTGCTGTTGGGCCTGAAGAGGTTGGATTTTTAATTTTTTATATGTATTTTGAAATAAAGTTATATCAATGTTTGGCCTTGATTCACTTAACTGATTTTAAAAATCGAATCGATTCAATTCAAGTTTTGAATAGAATACGACTCACGTGTTGCTGCTAAACTTTAAAATCATATTGACAAATGTTGTTTAGGATATAGTAATAGCGAATTTCATTGGTAAAAGAAGTGCGGCACTAGTATGCCAATCAGTGCACAAAAAGTATTGCACGAGTTCACTATGAATGATTTACAGATTTGACCTTAAGTTCATTTTTCGAATTAGCTAAGAATTATACTCGTCATTACTATCAGTACTACTGCTCAAAATAGTATTTAAAATATTCAAGTCAGACATTTTTCAAAATCTTATATTTTTTTGACGTATTCATCCAGTTTTCGGTGCGGCACGACCTCCAGGAGCACGGAACTGATTGCACTCGGTGCAAGTAATATTGCACCGGTTCCTTAATGGTTTACAAATTTTGCACTCGTGCCGCACTTCTTTTACCAATGGAATTCGCTATAAGAGAGAGAGGTGCGATTATGTTGAAGCTGCGATAAACGAGAAGAATCTTAATACACGTGATAAAGTGAGGCTCACTTTCTAACACTTTCTATTAGCTATAGTAAGGTTTGCACCGTTGATCTTTTGATTGCAATAAATATTATTGTATTTTGATTTGCTTATATATTATAAATATTTAATAATAGTAAATTGATTTTTATTCATTTCAGTTCCAATTGGTTTTCCGACGAGTCAATTTTGTTATATTAGTGTTTGGTTTACCGGCGCGAGATATTTTTTGTTGTAGTAGTGTTAGAATGTGGTTTCCATGGGCTTGTGCTGAGACTGAGGCATCTTACATTAAGAAATATACTATAGTTGATTTATTGCAGTAAAGGTCAACAATATAATGTAAACTTTACTATACATGCATTGATGATGTTGGATTTAATCACTTCTTCACTATGTGTTTAGCTTTTAGCTTTAGGCTGATTGTCTTACCTATAATCTGGGTGTTTTTCCATGTGTAACTTAGACAACCTAGATTGTTCCTCGTAATACGGTTGTTTTTCAGAATTCGACATGGATTTCCAACGAGCTCCAAGTATTTTCGAGATATTCGAGTTGTGCATGTCAGGACAGGCTTTTAAAATCTTTCGCCTCTCGTCTTTCGCCCACACCATAAACGCGTTCATGGGGCGTTTTATATGCGGCTTATTCTCGTTATCACGTTTAGCTTGTTGGCGGATTATTTTGGCTTTTTCGGAGTTTTCGTCCAGTTTGAAGCTCTGGTCTGGTGCACCCCATACTGAAACATAATAATGGTACAATTAAGCAAGAAATATTTTTATGAATAAGATTGTTACTTTGCAGGTTATGACAGTACGAATATAGACTATGTGTGGATGAATTGATACGATTGTTTAAAGATTTATTTGGTAGATCAAGTAACATAAAAATCTTCCATGGAAACAAAAGGGAAAAATAAGACGCAATTTTTTTTGGAAATACAGTAAAAGCTCCCTTAACGGGCAGCTCTAATAAGCGATTATCTCCCTTAAACGGCCAAATTTCTTTAGTTTTATACTTTAACACTTTAACACATGAAGCACATTCCCATAAGCGGCCGCTCCTATAAACGTCCGCGGGCAACTTTTACTTTACACAAGACTAGAAAATATTTCCCATAAGTGACCACGAAGCTCCAATAGCCAGGCGGATTAGATGTTAACGTACATTTCAGTTCCGCACTCGGTGATTCCCCTTAAATTTTAGGGGATTTACCGGTTTATTTTTACGAGTTGATCTTTGTGCTCGAGCTTCGCAAAAGAATCGGGCATGTGTGTTTGTTAACAATGGCCCCGAAAAAAAGAATGTTAACGCTGCAAGAGAAAATGGAAGTAGTGAATGTAATTGATAAAGAAAAGCTAACAACTTGGGCTATAGCATCGCGATTTCACATAGGAAAGACGCAAGCAGCGATGATAGCAATAAGTAAAGAGGACATCCAATGTTTGTGGCAGTCTGGTTTAAATGTGCAACAAAAAAGAAGTTTTTTCAAAACTGAAGGCTTAAGCACCGACAAAGCATGTTTTGAGTGGTTTATAAGTGCTAGAAATCAAAGGATACCTATATCAGGAGGGCTTATTAAAAAAAAGGCAAAAGAAATTGCAGAAAAGTTCGGCTACAAAAGTTTTAATGCATCTGATGGATGGTTTCAAAAGTAGTGTAAAAGACACAACGTCAGTTTTAAATGCATTTCCGGCGAAGCAGCTGATGTAGATGAAGAAACAGTTGATGCATTTATGGAGAAACTTCCTTCTTTGTTGCTCGGGTACCAATGCGAAGATATTTACAATGATGAAATAATGAAAGCGGCCTTTTTTTCCGTGCGCTTCCCGATAAGACACTCGCCTTAAAATCTGAGAAGTGTTCAGGAAGAAAATTGGCAAAAAGAAAGACTTATGGTGCTGTTTTATTCAAGCATGACTGGGCATAAAGAAAAGCTATCGGTGATTGGAAAATCGGCGCGTCCCAGAGCATTGAAAAACATAAATATTAAAGATTTACCTGTCATGTGAAAGTCAAACAAAAAAGCCTGGATGACTCGCGAAATAATTGCTGAATGGTTGAACGAGTCGGATCAAAAAATGGGTATTGAAAATAAGAAAATTCTGTTATTTTTAGACAACGCCGCATCACATCCTCGAGAACTAAGTACACATAAGAAAGGTAAAAATTATTTTTTTGCCTCCTTGTACAACCTGTGTTTGCCAGCCACTAGATCAAGGTATTTCAGAATTTCAGGTTTCATTACCGTAATCAGGTTTTAAAACATATTTTATCAAACATGGATTGTGCTAAATCATCATCTGAACTTAAAATTAATGTTTTGGAGGCATTGTACTGTATAAAAACGGCATGACAAAAGGTCGATCCACCAACAATTCAAAATTGTTTCAGAAAAGCTGGGTTTAGAAAAGCGGATACAAAGCTTCCCCATTTTGACTCCGAAGATGACTTACCATTGTCTGTCCTACATACGATACATGGCGACAATAATAAGGGCTGTTGAAAAGTTGAATGTTGTCAATGACCAAAATCTAGACGAATTTATAAACATTGATCAAAACACACCAACAGAAGATGATGATTTCGAAAAACAGGTTACTGCATTTAGTCAACATGATGGAAACAACGAGACGGATGACGATATAGAGGACGTTCAAGAAGAGGAAAATAAAATAAAGTGCTCGATGAGGTTTTAAATTACCTACATTAAAGAGCTAAAAAAGTTTTCTAAAAACGACTATGTGGCTTTTGAACAAATCAAGAATCTGGAATGTTATTTCCAAAAGTTCCGTATGGAAGAACAGCAAAGGAAGCTTAAGCAGTCAAGCATTTTAAGATTTTTTCCAAATGCTCCTAAATAACTTTGAATATTTATGTTTGATGTTTTTTACAAGGTTTGGTTTGCATGGCAATTATTACATGCATGTACAGTACATATTTGAATAATAAATTTTATTTTTATTATCTATTGTTTAATCTGTATGTATTTATTTAATGAAATTTTCTCTTACGCGGGCACCTCCCATCAGCGGGCAAAAAAACGGGAACCGTGACTGTCCGCTTAGGGGAGCTTTCACTCTATTTGCAATTTGTATATTCCTTTAAATGCGAGTATTTTGAACCTATCAAAGATAAGCCCATCAAACCATATTATATAATTTTTCATATGTCCTAGTGAGCAATTTAATAAGATGTAAATATACAGAGTGCCCTTTTTAAAAACATACGATGAGTATTTGGCAAAAATTTTGCAGCGTTTAGGGGCATCAAAATAACCCTAGTGTTTCATATATATATTTTTCTCAGGAACTAATGCCCCAAAGACTCATGAATGCATACTATACATTTCCAAGAAATACAGAAATAAACTTGGGACCCCATTCGTGAGCCCAAAATTTTGACAGGTGTCATTTCTTACAAAGCTGCAAATTTATTTTTAAGATACCTTGGACACTTTTCTTTAAATAATGTACTATTCGTTTGTTTCGAAAAAATCAACCAAAAAAAAATTCTAACTTTGTGGTGATCGTCTTACAAGTATGAATGAATTAGTTATTATAATAAAACTTAGCAGACTTTGTTGCTGTTAAGTGAATAACAATTAGGAATGACAAGATTTGTCAAGTCATAATAATTCTACTAATGGAGCCCTAAGCTGGATTTATAAACTCAAAAAGTTAGCAAAGCTGAGATTCAGTTGGCATTGGAAATAAGAATTCAATTAAAGCTGGGTTTATAAACTCGAAAAGTTGGTGAGGTTGAAGTTATGATCAAGTTTGTGAGGTTAGATATTCCGAACTCCGAGCATAAAAATTGGTTATCTCGAACTACCCGGGAAGTTTTCGAACCTTACATGAGCTTTATATGAACGAGTGTATAAATGGAACTGAGTGTTTCCTTTAGTTTAAATTGAACTCCTATTTCCAACACCAACTGAACCTCAACCTCGCCAACTTTTCGAGTTTATAAATCCAGCTTTAAGCTAAAGGGAACACTTAGTTTAATTTATAAACTCAGTTCGTGCAAAGTTTGATAGTTTCGAAAAGTTCCCGGGTAGTTCGAGATAACCAATTAATTTTTATGTTCGTAGTTCGGAAAGTTCGTTCCGACCAATGAAAATGCTATTTTACAGTCATGTGGTTCGTTGTTTACGTCGCCATTCCGCCATTTGTATTTGGGTTTTCTTTTTGTTGTTTTACAGTTAGTTTTGTGGCGGAAAATTAGAAAAGAAATAATGGATAGTATGCAGAATGAACACTAATTTGTTACTTGACTTTATTCAAAATGATGAAATATTATAATTAATTCTATTGGACATAAACTTCAACCAATCAAACAACAACTTTTCGATTTTCGCTACTGACCTTATAAATATCATATTCTGAACTGCAGAATATCGAACCTCACCAACGTGAACATAACTTGAACCTCGCCAACTTTCGAGATTTTAAATCCAGCTTTATTTGTATGTTGACTATGCTGACATGCATCTAATTTATAAGCAAACACAATTCTCTGGAGGCAAAAAGAATTTGTGCTGCGGGATTTACAGAAACCTATTTGTCGCAGCTTTTCTATGATTGCTCTTATCTATAGGACTTGATTTGTATATTCCCAATATTCGATTTTGATTAGTTAAAGCAAATCAAAATATAGGTTTTTAGTGAAAATAGCCCAACGTTTTTGCTAGATCTGAATTTATTGAAATCACAGTTAATTTTATAAATTCATTCATTCATTATCCAAAAAGTTGAATATGATAAATATCTTTATATTAATTTGTTATTTGGAATTCCAAAAATAAAGATAAAAGATACGACAATTAAAACATGATATTCTTGTTAAAACGATGTATATTACCGGCATCTTTCAGACAGAGGAACAATATTTTCAGTTTTACGGTTAAACAACACAAAATAAACGCTCTCGCATAAAATTAAGTTGTGTGGATGTCACAGTAAAATTTAATTTGTCTTTAAAGAATTTAAACTTTTGCCATATTTACAAACTGCCAGCAACATTGTCTTTGATCTGAAGCTTTCTTATAATAATACGTTATAATTCATGTGATCCAAGCAAAAACACAGCACTTGAAATGCTGCCAAAGTAATATTATAAAAAAGCACTCATGATTGCAATAAAATTTTTAATTTCTGCATACCAACATGCCATAGAAATTTTGATTTAATCCATTTTAGCAATGTTCTGTTTGCAAAAATAATATTTAAGGCTAAAAAATATTGGGACCTAGTTTTTTGATGTCAGGTTACTTTTTCGGAATTTGAACATAGAGAGTGTAAGCTGGATTTATAAACTCGAAAAGTTGGCGAGGTTGAGGTTCAGTTGGTGTTGGAAATAGGAGTTCAATTTAAACTAAAGGGAACTGAGTGTTCTATTTATACACTCGTTCATGTTGTTCATGTAAAGCTCATGTAAGGTTCGAAAACTTCCCGGGTAGTTCGAGATAATCAATTTTTATGCTCGAAATTAGGAATATCTAACCTCACAACTTGACCATAACTTCAACCTCACCAACTTTTCGAGTTTATAAATCCAGCTTTATAGTTGAGGAAATTAAAGTAGTACTTGTTATATTTCACAATTTATTTCAGTTTCCTTGACACGTGTTTCGTTTCAACCCTTGCGAGTCATTATCAAAGGCATTATGAGACAATAATAAATTCTACATGTCATTAAAATAAAAATTGACAGATGATAGGTTATTTTGGTCCTTAATTTACAGGTATTGGCCAAAGGTACAACTAAATTACAGGTTTGATTATAGAGGTATTTACATCTAAATAATAAAATTAAAAAAATGATATTGTGTATAATAATTATGGGTTTTTATAAAACAGCAATAGCGGACCACTGTATGTTGTAGCTTTGTCCAATACCTGTAAATTAAGGACCAAAATAACCTATCATCTATCAATTTTTATTTTAATGACATGTAGAATTTATTATTGTCTTATAATGCCTTTGATAATGACCCGCAAGGGAAACTGAAATAAATTGTGAAATATAACAAGTACTACTTTAATTTCCTCTACTATGGAATATCCATTTTACCAAGCATGTAGCCCATCACATATCAATTATAGAGAGTGTTAGTTGATTTATCTCCAGGAATATCGACATATGCCGTTCGAAATCAAAAAGTTGATGAGGAAGGCATTCGCTTGGCCTTCACAGTGCCTCCACAGAGTCCAAGAAGTCTCAATTCATTTAAAATTCTGCGGTGTGCTTTCTGGAAAAACGCTCGGACCCGTCCATTTTTAGTTAATGTGTTTTTTTTTATAGTAAATTCATGTATACAGGGTAGCCCAAAAATAACTTATGACCATCAGCTTCATGTTTTCAAACGAAAACACCAATATTTTATTTCATTCTTAAATTTTGCATCGAATAAGTATATTTTATGTACCATGTCTTGTACAGGGTTACCCAACCAAGACTAGACAAGGCGATTTTTTGACTTTTCCTGTACTTTTATAAAAAAACTGAAATAGCCATCTTAAGTCATTTTCTCCCGCGAATTCGAATATCTTCAGCAAAAAACAATTGAACATCAAACAAAAGTACTAGGGGTCACTTTGATATTTTTTTAAATGGGATGCCGTATTTTTAATGAGCTTATCCGATTTCTCATATAAATTTTGATCTAAAATGTTGGATTTTTAATTTTTTTTTTTAACATTTTCCGAATTTAAAACTGAAGAAAAAAGGCGTTTTTGAATTAAAAATCCAACATTTTAGATCAAAATTTATATGAGAAATCGGATAAGCTCATTAAAAATACGGCATCCCATTTAAAAAAATATCAAAGTGACCCCCTAGTACTTTTGTTTGATGTTCAATTGTTTTTTGCTGAAGATATTCGAATTCGCGGGAGAAAATGACTTAAGATGGCTATTTCAGTTTTTTTATAAAAGTACAGGAAAAGTCAAAAAATCGCCTTGTCTAGTCTTGGTTGGATAACTCTGTACCTAAACTCAATAGTTATCCAAAAAATTAGGATTGAACATATCAATAAGTATTTCTGAGGATCTATTTGTGAATCGAGCAAAACATGTCATTGTGTGTTTATTCTGTTTTTTTCTCAATTCTGGTATTTGTGAATGTTGACTTGTTACCATTCCCATAGAAACTGTATGGCAATTTCAGTTCATATAAGTAATTGTCAAGCGTAGTTGCAAAGTTGCGGTTTTTATAATCGTGAAGTTAACGGAAAGAGAAAAAATTGAAATTCTATGCATGGTTGGGTTTGGTGATAGAACTGGTACTCAAATAGAGACAGCTCAATTCAATGAAATCCATCCTGATCGTACTCCCATATGTCAAAACTTGGTGAGTATAATAGAGGCTAAATTTAGAGAATTCGGTCATGTTGGAGATTTGCCTAAATCTGGTCGTCCTGCTCGAGATAAAAATGAACAACTTGACGTTTTGCCCTCCTTGAAAAAGAATCCATGTACTCCTCTGTCGAGCCAATTTACACATGCGGAAATCTGTTGTTCACCGAATAGTTCAAAAGCACAAATATTATCACCCATATAAAGTTATTCCAGCGCATGACTTATTTAAAGATGATCTCGATAGGCGATATGAGTTTTGTGAACGCGTGCAAAATATGGGCAATCTAGGTAATAATTTAGTAGAAAATATTATTTTTGCCGATGAAGCTACGTTCTGTTTGAATGGAATGGTAATGTGAACAGAAAAATTATCGTGCTGGGCAACAGAAAATTCGCATTGGATGATGGAGATTCATAGCCAGTACCCTCAAGAAACAAATATGTGGTATGGAATAATGTGCGGAAGTGTAGTTGGTTCATTTTTCTTTGAAAATTTTTTAACTGTAATCTCGAATTTCTCGAACTTGAATTAATTCCAGCATTAGTGGCTTTATTTCCTAATCAGTTGAACCCAGACTTCCCTGACGAAGAACTGATGTTCCAGCAAGATGGTGCTCCTCCGCACCATGCTGCCACTGTGCGTACATTTTTGGATAACACCTTTCCCAATCGGTGGATAGGAAGGAGAGGACCTATCGAATGGCCTGCTAGGTCGCCAGACCTAACTCCGCTAGACTTGGGGTTACCTCGAATCGAAAGTATTTGTTGTCAGTTGATGGTCGCAACTTATTTTTGGGCTATACATGAATTTATCATAAAGAAACATATTAAGAAATAAAAATAGACGAGCCCAAGCATTTTTCCAAAAAATACTCTGCTGAATTTAGGATTACTTCTGGGACTCACTCTATATCATGGCTGTGTGCTGTACTAGTATAAAAAGCATAATCAAGATATTAATTTCTTAGCTTAAAATTATTTCAACTTACATTGACATGCCGTTATAAAATCAGTCTCTTCTTTTATACCATCAGGTTCTTTAGATCTACCACTTAAATTTGGCGGCGCAGGCATCGCATACATGTGCAATGGAAACGGATGTTGTTTCTCGACATTCTGTCTGCCGTCGTGACTTCCTTTATTCCTCGGATCTACTCCAGGAGGAACTGGAAATGTGGGTGGTAACCCCGCATACGGCAAGAATGCCCTATTGGGCATCATTAAATTAGGTGGCAAGAGCCTCGGAACAGTCGCAGCTACAGGTTGATCATTCATGAGTTGGTGTTGACTTGTAGGAGTGCTGTGAGGACTGGAATCAGCTGATCCCGAGTTACTTGATTTAGGTTTAGTAAGGTTTAAGGGTGCATCCGGGTCTGAGGGAGGAGGAGGCGTCGGAGGTTGTGGCGTTGGTGTACGTCTTTCTATTGAGTTGTGGGTTAGTTGGTGCGAGTTAGATAGTTGGTGGTGATGTTGTTGTTGCTGTTGCTGCTGCTGCTGATGTTGCTGAATCTGTGCAAGATGGGCGGTGGTAGCTGCTGAGATCCAACTTGGAACTTGATGAGGTGGTAGCATCTAATAAAAGATATGGTTAAGTATAATATGAATTAATATATTTTATATATCATTTATTTAACATAACATAAAATATTAAATATCCACCAACAACTGAATAATCGATACAACTGTGTTTTTCTTTTATGTGAATTTCTCTTAATGAAATCATTGTATTTTATAACATTTTTACCAAAATTTCTGTTTTTTAATTATTTACTTACTTGCAGGGCTTTTGTAGTCACTGCAACATTATTGTACGACTTCTACGTTATAATATTCTGCAGTAGGCAAGGGCATATTTAGGCGTAAGGGGGGAGGTGGCAAATTTCCGTAATTTTATAGTAGTAAATGTTAGTCAGTCGTATCAAAGTACGCGCTAAAAAATTAATTTTAAAAAAAGTGATTTTCCTTGTATTATTATTTTTAAATTTATTTAATGCTGGGGAGGGGGAGGTAATTACCTCCAGTACTCCCTATAAACACGCCCTTGGCAGTAGGTGTGCATGTACGCATTTTTAGATAGCTTTTTACCTCTCGTCTGTCTCCTTTTTGCCTGCCTATAGAATAATACATCACCCTTTAAAAAAGGGAACCTCAACCAATCCAAAAGTGCTATATGATTACACGATTTTATGAAATATATTTATTTATAAATGCCTGTGTGATTATTGGTTCGTAAGGTTTCTCGATTTAATCCCTGTTTGTCTATTTTTTTAGTTTTTATTAAGGAAAGTACCCACTGTCCTACACACCTGCTCGACATTTCAGTGTAATGGAAATCATTTTAAATTTTAAAGGTAGGTACTCTATATACATTGTACATTTTTAATAATAATAATAATAATAATAAGACGTTTATTAGTTCATTTTACAAAATAATAATATACAAAGTTATTACATGGTATGATATGCTGGGATTTGACTAAAAGGCCAGGACGTCAGCTTTCCTGAAAGAATGTCAGGTGCTGTTGAGGCCTTGTAGGCTAAAGCTAAGACACTAAACTAATCCTAGAAGAATGTGTAGATTGAATACAAAAAAAAATACATAAACGGAAGACATTTAGGCATTTAGAGAAAAATGTATATAATAAAAAAAAATAATAATGAAAAAAAAAAAATTGTATAAGTACCTACAAAGTTCTATAAAGAAAAGAAAAGTAGCGATCACTAGACGAACGAAGAATGTATCATTGGAACATGTGGAGGCGGCATCATGAAGACAAATAAATATATGAGACTAACCAACCAGAGAATATATAAGTATTATATTAAGTACATAAGTAACCGTTTCTCTATTAGGAAGTTTGTTCAAATAGTAAATTACGCTTTACTCTTTTTTTAAAAGACAAGCAACTCAGCGTAAGGTCAGGTAAGGCGTACCTATTCATATATAGCACAGCGTAATATGTAAAGGATCTTTTAAATAATTCTTTACTGTGTCTAGGAATGCTTAAAATTGTTTTGCGGCGAATATTTAGGCTGTGGACATCAGTCCTAAAGGTCAGTTTTTGTAGCAGATATGGTGGGCATTTGTTCTTTATGATTTTGTAAACAAAACAGGAAGTATGCAATACGCGACGATTATACATATTAAGCCCAAGTCTATTAATTTGTGAGAAATTCTATTCCGGCGCCGTATCCCAAAAATGAAACGTAAGCATGAATTTTGAACTTTCTGAATTCTGCGAATATCCATACTATCGAGGCAAGAAGCATACACACTGTCACAAAAGTTAAATACTGATAATATTAGTGAATCACATAGCAACGCTTTAACGTCTCGATTTAGAGAATGGCGCAAAGAGAAAATGCTTTTTAAGGTTGTATATGCAATTTTTAATTTTGACGTTACATGAGCTTTGAATCTAAGTTTGTTGTCCATAATGAGGCCCAAATTTTTTGCTTGGTCTAGAAACGGAACTTTTATATCGGCGATGCTGATGTCAAGGCCATTCCTAATACCTAATCTCTAAGATTCACCACAAAACAGCAAGGCAACTGATTTGTTTGGGTTGAGTTTTAACATGTGTTGTTTTGACATCCTGTACAATGCTTGCAGATCACTATTAATTTGATTATTAGCTAATAGGGTATATGATGGGTGAAAAGAATAATATAACTGTGTATCGTCTGCGTATAAGTGGTAGTTACATTGTTTTATTTCTTTAATGAATGAGGACGTATAAATTGAATACAGTAAAGGACCCAAAATGCTACCTTGAGGGACGCCGCATATTACGTTTAATACCCCTGAAGTGCTGCCTTTTATGTCGACATGTTGCACCCTATCTGTTAAAAATGACTTTATGAGACCTCTTGCGTCAGTGGAAAAGCCACAGTAGTTTAACATTGCTACAAGGATGTCATGGTTCAACATGTCAAAGGCCTTAGAGTAGTCTAACATGACCAGGATCGAAGCTTTGTTGCTATCAAGGGCTTTGAAAATATCGTCTGTAACATCAGCTAGAGCGGTTGCGCAACTAAATCCTGGGCGAAAACCCGATTGTTTTACAGGGATTATTGTATTCTCAATTAAAAATTTTTGCATTTGCTGTTCTAAAACTTTTTCCAAAATTTTTGATATAAAATAGAAATTGACCGCAAATGCCCGAGTTCTGTTGGGTTTTTAATTTTAGGTATGGGAATAATCTTAGCTCGCTTAAATTTAGTACATAAAAGAAAAGGACATTGAAGATATTTCTTGTCAAAATGGCGACTGTAGACGAAGCCTAGATAATATTATGCTCTAATTTTTGGTTTAACGTGAATTAAAAGAGTTTCTGAATGTTTACTATTCCTTAATCTATGGCGGATGGGCAAACGAATACAAGTCAAGATTTTGCCAAAATTAGTAAGTATAATATGTGATTTTTTGTATTTATTTTAGGATCCTACATCGACTGCTATAAACTCAATTTGATCTACCTAGTATATTTTGGGGGGCATATCAGTATAAGCTGAGGTAATATTTCATTCATTTAATGTTGACTTATACTATTTGTATCGTTCTGTTGTGGTTTTAGGTTATGTTAGCGGTAAGCAAAAGTGCTTTAACTTGTATTTTGTATTAAGTTCGGTGGTTTTTCTTAAATAACGTGTGCAAATGCCTTAAGTAGGTCCAGGAAATTAGTAGAGCACGCTTGAATGGAGTTTCAAAAGTAGTTTTTAGAGCAATAGCGGCAAAAAACCTAAATATTTAAAACGAGTTTTTCTCGAATTGCTGAATTTAGGCTTGCACCCGTTTGACCACCCACCATAAAGATGTTATTCGGAACAGAACTATTTTTTCACTTACATGATTCGTCAACGGACTTTTAGGCACAACTGGCGGCGCACTAGGATTATGTAATCCTCTGGACAATTGCTCCAAAAAGGGGAGAAACATAAGACTCTGAGCGCCACTTTGGGAGTACTGTGCTGAGATCTGGCCTTGGAGTTCCTGTAGCTTCTGTTGCTGATGGAGAAGTTGTTCATGTTGCCGTCTTTGAAGTTCAAGTTGCTTATTCGTTTCGTTGATGAGTGGAGGTGTACTGGCGGTCTGAAATAAAAAGTTTAATTTAATAAAAACATCAAACCTAAGTAAATAATCCGGAAACATATTAGGGCCTCAATAACCCATTAAAAACTGATATACTGATTAATAGTGGATCCTAGGTAATGCCAGTATTGCGCGTTGATGACTAGAATACCTCTGACATGAAATATTTTGAAAGAAAGGTCCGCCGAAATTAAACTTTGCGAATTATAAGTTATCAAGTCTCTGTTGCACTACGGTTAATCCCTACTAGTTTTTATTTATATTTAATTTAGAAAAAGATCGTTTTCCAGGTGCAACAGAGACTAGTAACGTCAGCATTAGGGCATTATGGCTATATTTGGAAAGGTAGATAAAGGCTATTTAAAAAAAAAACTGTAAAAGAGAAGTAGGCTTATTTATGTAATGTCTCTGAAACAAAATTGAGCCTTAAAGCTTTAATTTCATTAAATAACTCAACCCCTTCAATATCTGATTTATTGCGAGTTAAGATGCAAGTCGTAGTAACTCTTTTTGAAGCTATCATCCGATAAACTTTTGCAAATAAGTTAAAAATCCAAATATATGGTTGTAGGTTTGAAGTTCTGGGGGATGATAGAGCTTGATCCAAAATATAAAAGAAAATATTTTAGAATTTGCCTTTGGATCTGAAAGCACGTCATCCTTTTGCTCATAATCGAACATTTCTGATTTCTTTCGAGGACAAAAAGGTGCTTCAACTTGCAACTCACTAGCTTCAACAAGCATACTATTGAAGCCTTTGTCCGAGCAAAGCTTACGAAAGAAATCAAAAATTAAATTACTTAAGTAATCTAAGCATAGATTAGTGTCTATTGTAGGGCTTTCCATCATTTTTCTTAATGTGTTTACTTTAAATAGAATGTTAAATAACTACAGATCGAGAAAATGTATAGTTTTGAATTTTCTAAGCTAATGATTTTGCTTTGTTGAGTTGTATTTATGTCCCAAGAGGAATGTTTTGAAATTTCAACAAGGGCGTCAGAAATTTTGCTCGGGTAACTAAGAGCGTAGTAGGTTACCTAATGGCGTCAATTCTGGTTGACCAACGGCTAGCACATAAAGGTTTCGTCTAGGTTTTTCAAAAATATCCCACCTCTTCGTTGATGTAGAAAAAAATACATACATTTCCTGAATTAAATCAGAAAGTTTACTGTTTCATGCGAAATGTTAGCTGCATCATTGTCTACTAGGTTAAGGTTATGGGCTGAACAAGGTACATAAAATGCGGGGCTGTTTATCTTTGAGACTTATTTTTTGCATGCCAATATTTTTTCCACGCATGTTTGAACCAATATCATACCCTTGTCGACGTAAATCATGTATATTTTTTTTTATTTACCCACTCGTATTAGTAATTGCACAAGAAGATATAAATAGCTCACGAGCTTTCCAATCTTTGTTCCGTCCTTCATTCAAATAAATGTAACTACAATGGATATTCGCTCGACGCATGGCTCTTATCTGGGGTGCAATCGAGAATAATTGAGAAATACTTTGACCTTCAGAACATGTTAAGAATGTTTACCTTTATATTTAAAGCAAGTAAATCTGTTATCTCATTCTGTATTTTGTCCCCCAAAGAGCTATAGGATTTTTTTTTCTTTGACCATGCACAGCGCTAAAGGACTAATCCATTATGGCACTCAGCGAGCGGTGCGTGTGCGCAGGAAACGATTCATGTTGGCGCTGAATCTTTGGAGATTATACTGGTTACGGATCAGTGCCTCAGGAAGGTCATTCCAGAGGGATGACGTTCTCTACATGAAAGAATTTTTAAACACTGATGCTCGCGGGGCATCAAGCTGAACCACGTACAGCTGTACTGATGGAATCAAGCGGGCAACCTAAGTTGAGCACATGCCCTGAAAATATTTGTGAAAGAGGCTCAAGTCGCCAACCCGCCTTCGATGTTCAAGGCTTGCTAGAATGTTTGCCTGATCATCACCGCGAGGCAAGCGAATGACTCTTCTTTGAATGGACTCCAACCATCTCAGAGTATGTATGTTAAAAAGAGCCATGCCATACTCGGTCAAAGGCCTTGGAAATGGTGGGTAATACCGCCCGGACTCTTTATGATGTTCTATTATGTTGTTCCAAACGTGAGTAACATAAGTGAGAAGGTCTCCTGTTCATCTAGACTTACGATACTCATGCGGTAACTGATAATATTGTACTTTAATAGTTTTACGTTGATAGCCTTCTCCATAACTTTTGATATAACCGAATGCAATGCGACTGGACGATAGTTGCTTGAGAAGGTCTTCTAGTTTTTTTGAAAATGGGCTGGACTCGCGCAGTTTTTTAGAAAGAAGGTGATATTCCTTTTTTGTAAGATAAGTTAAAAAGCCTACAAAATATCAGTGTCAATTCTACAGCGCATATCTTAATCATGATGACTGAAATTTCGTCAGGACCAGAAGCCTGTTTAGTATCAAGACTCCTCAAGATTCTACAGTGGGAACTCTCGATTCTACATCGCAATTCCGCCAGTAAGTTTACTTTTTCCTGTGCTTTGGCCACAATGGTGCCATCAAAACGTCTTAGAGGTGAAATGGTTGACTTGGTAAAGTTTTGACTCAAGAAATTTATCATTGATCCTCTGGTTGTGTGCTTCTTTGCATTGGTTTATCGTTTGGTTCCGCCAAGGAATGGTTCGAAAATGGTCCTTTAGGTCATCCCACTTAATTGATGTATAATAGCAGATCTTGCGTGGTTTGGGAAGCTGTTGGACACTAAATTGGTAGCTTGTTCAGTACAGTCTCTTTCAATTCTTTAATGCGACGAATATGTTTACATGTAAGTGGATCGAATTTAGATATCATTTCAACTGCTTTAAGAAAGTTTTCATTTTCTTGGTCATTATGGGTGTATTATAAAGATTTCATGCGGCCCTAGATTTTGTTAAAGTAGTTTTAAATATCGGTGTGTCAATATGAGTTGAACTTAAATCATAAAATCTATTACATATTATATATTATTATAAACTAGCTACTGAAAAAATATTTTGACCAAGTGAAAATGTTGAATAATAATTTCAATAATAAATTAGGCATTTACCTTATAAGATAATTGTATAAATATCTAATAATAGGAAAGACGATATATTTTTCATCATTTAACAAAAGTAATTACTTATTAATTACTTAACTAGATTTGCCGTAAACAATTTGATCGACGGCTTTGCAATAATTAAAAGCGAGAAAACGCAACAGGTTCAACATTATTGCCCTTTATTTGTATAATTATTAAAAATTCTTAATTTACCACAGTTATAAATAATTAAGTACCTACCTATTGATTGTTTTTTCTTATTGAACTTTGCTTAATTGCTGCGAATCATTATTTACCTACTCAAATAAATGACAATTAAATTCGTGATACCATTTTACTATAATTATAAAACAATTTTTCTTATTCAGATATATAATTTATGTAAATTATTATTTCCAATATTATTTAAATATTACGGCTTCTCTGAAGATAGTAAATTAACCTAATAGCCTTTTCTACTTTATATTTATTACATCACACATAATATAAACATGTTCTGATTTTTTTTTAATAATTAGAGAACACACTAATAGGTATAACGTTTTGAAGGTTTCACCAAGTCTAATTTCTTATTTTCATTCAAACCACCTTATCATTTTAAAATATTTTTTTTAAAGTAGGACAAGTATTTTTGAGAATAAAAATCAGCAATTTACCTGTATAGTGAATTTCGCAATACAACATGAGCTAACCCAAGACTTTATTAATCTGTAGCTTCCTCAAAATTATATCAAATTCAAATTTTCGCTTCACCATTTGGTCAAGAATATTTTATGGTGCTGCCCATCGACCTAAAGTCGTTGGTGCTGCCCTAGGCAATCTCGACAACGGTAAAGGAATAGAGTAATTACAATTATACCAAATATAATCTAATCATTTTTTATTTGCTTATTCATTTATACACACACATACTGTAAAATAATAAATTTCTGTTAGTACAATTCCATATGTCAACTAGGTATAGAAAGCATGAAAGCATTCATAATGGTTGGTAGGTGAGAAAGCACCTAAGTGTATAGTCAATTATGTTGTGCTTGCATAAACTATAGTTTAAAGAGTAGAATTATACAAAAAAGTAATTAATACAAGCAATAGAAAGAATAGAAAACTAAACTTATTTTCAAAAGTCGTGCACCTAAGTAAAACAAAAAAATATTTATTTGTATTGAATTTTAGCAGTGTAGATATTTACTTGGTAATGTTAGCATTGAAAATGTTTATATTATCGCACGGGCACGTTAGTATGGGTACGGAATTCAACGAAATTCTTGTGTTGCATTTGTCCCATACGTCACACAGTCTAACGACATCGAATTAAAATTATCCACAAGCGGAACTACGCGAACCACCGCCGCCGAGTCGGTGGCCCGATGATGACGGAGAAGGGACGAAGGACGACGGGATCAGACCAAGTCGAGAGTTAGAGGCGCGTTGGAGTTTATATCCTTTATTTTTCTATTTTTTATATTATGAATCAATAAAACTTATATCAACTACCTAAATATTACATTCAAATCTATGAGACTTCGCAGCGTTGCACTCTGCTTCGGCATTTTCAATGTCCTCCCCGGTTGCATCTTTGTAAAGGACTGTAAATTTTTTTGTTACCAAAAATTAAAAAACATTTTAAAAAACGGAGCACATTAATCCTTATCACAATTGTAAAGCAAAACATGCATGTGCGCTAACCATCAGCATTCGGATCTGATTTTAGATACTAAGATACTATAGTAACTAAATCTATTATATAAGCTGATGACCGTACCCTAACAAAGGCCATAATTACTGCAATTAGTATTCAGGTACTTGCAATATTGCGAGATTAGCCAGAACAGAGTTCTTAACTGAAGAGTGTAATTTTTTATTAGCGTAAATCTGTGGCCGCTAATTTTCCCAACGTAAGCGTAGCGCAAAAAATATTTTCACAACAAAAAATGAACTCCTCTAATGGCTAACTATTTGCAAACTGTCAGACTTACATCATCAAGTAATATAAGTAGAATTCCTATAGGAAGATAGGTATTGTAAAATTAAGTAGGAAAAAAGTTTTTAATTTCAGTCATAAATTAAGTCGAAATTAAATATAACATTAAGCAAAAAAATTTGTTGTTATGTTTTATCAATCTTGGTATAACATTTACTTGTATTATTAGGTTCACAAGTGGATTTTGGCAAATGGACGCGTTTTTAAAAATATTTCCTCTTTAATGTCTAATTTATCCAGAAGTAATAAAAATATTTTAATTTTGATTGATTAGTAATAATGGTGTAATTTTTAAACTGGAAGAGACTAATACCAAGCTAGATAAGCTACATGCAAATTGGTGAACTGGATGAAATGAATACCATGCCGAAAATTCTTGACATCCATTGTCATATTCATATTATATAGTCTGGCGCAGCTATGATTTTACCTGCTTTATAACGATCGGGTGACTTTACTCCCCATAAAGCAATTAGGGGCTGATTTGAAAGCGTTTCTCAGTACAGGGAGATATTTTATTTTTATTCTGATGATGTACGTATGTTATGTGTAATTAATTATACCTGTCGACACATTAGAAATTGTCGAATTATTTTTAAATCATTTGAACTATGGCATTAGCGGTGTTCAGTGGTGTTATTAATATTAGTAATTTTTAAAATTTTCAGACCGTGGGTTGAAAACTGTGAATTCGACGACGGAATTCAAGAGAAAAACGAAAAAAAAAATCAAAGTGGCATCTACAGATGTGCTGCAAGAGGATCGTTTTAGGAGTATATTAAGGTAAACTTTACATTTTTTTAGTTTTGAAATGAAAGAACATCTTACACTTCTTATGGATATCGGACCGATTTTTTTAAAATTTTAGCATGTTATTTCGGAAGTCGAAATAAGCAAAAACGTCAGAGGGCGTAGAAGCTGCCATTAAGAGGACAGTGGAGTTAACCGGCATTCCAAGGTCTACCTTGCCTCGGTTCCTTGACCAAGGCAATTCACTGAAGAGGAAGGACAGATCTGACAAAGGCACATTGAAAGTGTTTGGATATGGTGATGCAGAGTTGATTCGCAGGGAAGTGTATGCGATGTATGAACTTAAGCAGATTCCGTCACTTGATTCTTTGCGAGAAAAGTTATTAGCAAATGGTCGATTTGCTGCTAGTCGCGAAACGTTGACAAGCGCATTTGCATTAAAGAGACCCAACGGTTAGTGGAATGTAGACAAAAATATTCAACACAAATTCATCAGTTCCGCGCAGAAAACCGAAATATGTATATACTATTTAGATGAGACTTTGTTCGGCACCCATGACACTATAAAAAAATGGATGGCAAGATTCTTCATCAAAGTGCATTTTAGATGTTCCTGTTTCTCGAGGAAACAGTATATCCATCTTACACTGTGGCTTGAGGGATGGCTGGGTGCCGAACGCTTTGCTACTTTCAGCAAGAAACATTAAGGACTGCTCGTCAGACTACCATCAGGACATGACAAGTGAGCTTTTTGAAAATTGGATAACAAATTATCCTCTTCCAAATATCCCACCAGGCAGTGTAGTCGTTTATGATAATGCTAGTTATCACAGCGCATTATCTAATAAAATTCCAACCATAAGCAGCAAAAAAGAGATACTGCAGAGTTTCTTAGCCAACATGACCTTAATTTTGAAGATAATTATATAAAAAAAAACTAGGTTTGAATCCTATAATAGAAATGATAGTTTAGATTCGTAGATATCTACCTGTGCTACACGTTTTTCGATGTGTTCTTCCTTTGAGTGTCTATTTGTGTGGAAAGTACGTGAATGTTTCTTGTATAAATTTGACAAGTTGTGTAATGCGTGATTTTCTAGCCGTGTGTAAAATTTTATCCCGTGGGCCCTAACGAATCCCGAACTATTTCGTATTTTTCACTATGAAGATTTCAGACTTTAAAATCGTCGATTTAAAACGAGAACTAAAAACACGGAATTTATCGCAAAGTGGCAAAAAACAGGATCTGATAGTGCGTTTAAAAGGATCATTAAACTCGAGCACCATTAACACAAGTGTAAACAAACTTTGTTTGTGTGATGATGCCAAAAATAAAAAGGAAAATTTGTCACCGGAAAAAGTGGTACCTGATAAAAAAACTATACAAAAAGTCCATTCACTTTAAACTATTGAACCGCATTAAGTACTTGCAGGAACGCCTTAATTTTATGGAAATTACTTTAACTAAGCTTAAAAAGCGTAAAAATAATATGGAAAATAAAAATAAAAGTCACAAAAAAAAACCTACGACGCCCAACAGTGAAGTGATACAGAAAATCGGTAAGTCCGAAATAAATAAGAAAAACATTACCGCTGTAAATGAAGTAACTAATCCTAAACCAACTGTTTACACTAAGTCAAAAAAATGTAGAATTTTAATTGTTGGAGATAACAATGCATTGGATTGTTCGATTTTACTAAAACGTTTTTTAAAACCGGAGGAGTGGTCTATTACCGCGTTTTCGAAACCCAATGCCTTACTAGAGGATATTATTAATGAGCTTCCACTTATGTGTAAGGACTTCGACATGTCTGATCATGTACTTATTTTCGGCGGGACAAATAATGCTTTGAGGGGACACCCAGTAAATGGTTACAGCCTAAGCAAATGTCTCGATGGCCTACATAACACTTCTACCACTATTGTGGGTGCCAGCTACTGTAAAAATCGAAATATTCTGAACAAAATAATGTTTGAAACAAATAGTGTTCTCTATAGAGTCTCATGTCTCAAGGACAATGTAAATTATCTTGAAACCAATCGCATTTTTAGTTGTGAAAATATAATCAATTTTAATCCCTTTCTTAATGACTTTAAAAAAAAGGTAATATTAAGTGCTTTCTGCAACAATTTTCTAATAAACCCCGCGATTGACTACCAGTGCTTAATTAATGTGCCTTTACGCAGACATGCAGAGTCTGTTGTTCTGTCCAACAACTCAAGGATCGACGATCCTGTGGATGGATTGGAAATCGATGTTAACGAAGCAGTTTCTAGTCTCTCAAAAGACTGCTCATCTATGACAACGCCGGATAATGTTTGTAATAATGACTCTATTATTGTTATTGATGATACTGTGACACCTACTACCTCTAGTCCTAAACAGTTTTTTCGTGACGACCAAGCGGTATAATAGCCCCGTAACAATTAATTTGCAAAATATTCAATGTTTAGGCAATAAGTTCTTAGATTTAGGTGTCGCTCTTGACAAGAATAAGTGTGAATTTTTATTACTAACGGAGCACTGGCAAACCTCAGATCAGCTCACGGAAATTAAATTAAAGGATTTTTCTCTTGTAGGTTCGTTCTGTAGAAAAATGTTAAAGCATGGCGGTGTTGCCATTTATAAGAATGATAAATTTTCAGGCAATTTTGTAGTATGTAATGTTGAGGATCTCTGTACTGAAGGTTTGATTGAATGTGCATGTATTAGGTTGGATAAATTAAAGGTTATTTTAATGGTGCTCTATAGGCCACCAAGCGCACCCTTTGTTGAATTTCTGGATCAATTTAATAAAATTTTGAATCAAGTGTTTTTATCGGAATATACCATGATTATTGGTGGTGATTACAATTTGAACTTTTTAATCTCTAGTACTCACAAAACTAGGTTTTTAGATTTGATAAGTAGCTATAACATTAGTGTTAGCATAAATGTACCCACCAGAGTAACAGAACAAAGCAGAACATGTATTGATAATTTTTTAATAACTCCGAATGTAATTTTTGAGGTCGCGGTAGTAAATTTAAATATTTCTGATCATTATGCGCTGTTTCTTTGTTTTGAGACCTCCTGTTCTTCTAATCATAAAAATAAATCTGTTATTAAGAGAAATTTTTCACAAAACAATGTAAGTTTATTCATTGATTATTTACGCGAAGAAAATTGGGAGAACGTTTTTTGCCAAACTTGTCCTAATAAAGCGTTTGACGAGTTTTCTGAAATTTTGTCCTATTACTATGAGTCTAGCTTCCCTTATGAGCGTTGTGTTCCTCGGATAGAAAGGCCTAATACTCGCAAACTACCTCCGCAACTTGCACTACTTAAGAATCATGTTGCGTTATACTCCGAGCTAGCAAAAACCAATAATCGATATCGCGATATCAGCAGGCACATAACAAAAAAATATAGAATGAAATTGCAGGAATTTTTTAGGGCGACTAATGATAACAAGATAAGAGCAGCGCAGAATAAAACGAAGGCTATGTGGAGGGTTATTAACGACATACAAAAAAAGAATGCAGGTAAGCATGACATAGAAGTTTTTGAGAATGATATCAGATTACCGGACGAGGAAGTGGCTGATAATTTCAACAATTTTTTTCTTTCGATTCCTGCAGACGATGACTACGAGACTGATTTTGTAGATAAGTATGTTCCCTATTCCACTAAGACTTTTTTCCTGGCACCAGTGTGTAATATGGAAGTAATGTCTCTAATTGCCAGACTAAAAAATTCTAATTCTGCGGGAAATGACAATGTTTCGAATAACTTGCTAAAGCAATGTTCTGTGCAGCTAAGCGATGTTATAACCTTTCTAATAAATCTTTCCTTCGCGACAGCTATTTTTCCTGATGGACTTAAAGCTGCGATTGTAATACCAATTTATAAAAAGGGCGATAGAAATGTTTATGCAAACTATCGTGGAATAAGTCTACTCACCAGTATTTCCAAGTTATTTGAGTTAGCCTTGAAGGATCAACTTTTTTCCTATTTTAAAAATAATAAATTGCTTTCCAACGCACAGCATGGTTTCGTGGCTAATAAAAGTACCGAAACGGCTCTATGCGATTTTCAAGCGACAATAGTAGAAGCCCTCGATAAGCGACGGTACGCAATGGGACTTTTTATTGACTTTAGCCGGGCTTTCGATATGGTGAGTCACCAGTTACTATTGTATAAGTTAACTCGTTATGGAATAAGAGGTATACCACTTGATTTCATAACTTCTTACCGGTC
Source organism: Polydrusus tereticollis (assembly GCA_963920685.1). Lineage (NCBI taxonomy): Eukaryota > Metazoa > Arthropoda > Insecta > Coleoptera > Curculionidae > Polydrusus > Polydrusus tereticollis. Next base: position 105,915,713 of record OY987331.1, on the reverse strand, counting down.
CGATCGAGTTCAAACAGTTATAGTGAATGGTAAGTCAAGTCAGCGGTCAGTCATTAAAGCCGGGGTACCGCAAGGTTCCGTTTTGGGGCCGCTACTTTATATTATTTATTCTAACGATTTGATATATTTTCTCAATAAGACTTCACCTAGTGTCAAGACTATATGTTATGCCGATGACACAAACGTCCTTATCATCGAAGATGACCTAAATAATTTAAAAATCACAACCGAAAAAGTCTACGATGGAGCAATAATCTGGTCTGACAAGAACAAACTTAGTTTAAATAGAAGCAAAACTAAGGCTTTAACTTTTTCCTGCTCTCGGCAGCAGCAATATGGTATAACTTTATTCAATGAAAACTCCACTAATACTGTCACATCTTCAGAGAACGCCCCATTATTGGGAATTACTATAGACCAAAAACTTCAATGGCACACTCAGATTGAGAACATTTGCGTCAAGCTACGCCGGAATTGCTACGCACTACGCTTCATGTCTCAACACTGTGGCAGGGATGTTTTGTTGGCCCTGTACTATGCGAGTATACACTCATGTATTCGATATGGGATACTGAACTGGGGGACATCTGCGGGTGTCAATCGCGTTTTCCTGCTTCAAAAATATGCTGTAAGGATTTTGGGTGGGTTGAGTTTTCGCGAGTCATGCAGAGAAACTTTTCAGGGTCTTGGTATTTTGACTGTGGCAGGTATTTATATCTTGGAAATTTGTTCTTTTGTTTACCTGAACAGGTCAACTTTTGAGTCCGTTCGTACGAATCATCGCTATGACACGAGAACGCGTGATTTATTACTCCCTGACCTGCATCGAACGGCTTTCTATCAGAGAAACATTGCGTTTGGTGGATGCAGGCTCTTTAATGCTTTGGATGATGGCATCAAATATTCTCCTAATATAAAAATTTTTAAACGTAGGCTTAAACAACGGCTTCTGAGTAAAAATTGTTACTCCGTTCAGGAATTTTTCTCGTGAGTGTTGACTCTGGTTGATTTCAAATATTTTGTTTTATGATATATGTATTAGCGACTTGTTGATATTGAATTTTATATATTAGTGTTTTATTTTTGTATATTTTATTTTATTTTATTTAGTTTTCTCTTTTTTGACGTATTCCTCAATTATTGTATGTTTTTTGTACTTTTGAATTGAGAAATAAATATATTGATTGATTGATTGATTGATTGATTGATTGATTGATTGATTGATTGATATGGTCCGAATTAAAAACAAAGTTAGACGCCATGATGTAAATCGAAAAATATGGGCGAATGTAATTAAAGTAATTAAAACTCAATGTGAGTTAATACCAGGGAGCAGTTGGAGACCGTGCGTTAATCATGTACTTGAAGTCGAAAATAATTATAAAAAATTTTGGGAAAACTTAAAACCTTTAATTATATCAGTGGATTATAGTGATAGTACAGATTCAAACTATTAAGATGACCATTTTACTCATACGGTTTCATACAGGGTGTTCCACATTTTTAAGCCGGTGAGTACACAACACAGATGTCAAAAAGCCTTTGTCATTCGTTTTCAAACAAAGAAAAATTATTCCGATTTCTCAAAAACTAAAGAAAATAAAGGGGGGTGGAACGTCTATGCATGAAACCCTGTGTAATAAGAATTATATATTACGGCTTACTACTTTTACGCATATTAATAATTTACGTCAAAGTAAGCAATCCACAATAAAGTTTTGTACGCATACGAACATTGTTTCAATCTTCCTACTACCACCCTGGACCGGTATGATTTATTTGTCAAAATAGAAGCACAAGCAGGTATAAAGTTTAAAGATTTATGAAGTACAGTAAAACACACTTGAACTGTAAATTTCCACTATATTTAACTATGAAATTTATAACATGTTTCGCTAACACTGTAGCTTCATCAGATGACACAGGTATAATGATTGTTATTTTTAACAATCATTATACCTGTGTCATCTGATGAAGCTACAGTGTTAGCGAAACATGTTATAAATTTCATAGTTAAATATAGTGGAAATTTACAGTTCAAGTGTGTTTTACTGTACTTCATAAATCTATAGTTATGGATTTCCACCTAGTATCGGCTGAATCTATCAATAAAGTTTAAAGGCGTTAGTAAGTCATGACCATTTATCTTGTGTCGTACTTTACTTTCGTAACGAACATTTTGGAATGGAATACGTAGAGAATTAAATTAAAGTTCGCAAAAAGTCACGAAGGAATACTTTTTCAACAAGAGAATATTAAGGTCATCCATCTCCTGTACCTATATTTTAAAACAAAAAAAAAAGATAAAAAAGGACGAGGTGAGCTTTACTAGTCGGTTTTTTGTTTATTTATTTCGCAGGAAAAATGCGCGTTAGCAATTAAAAACAGCTAAGGAAAGAAAGAGAGAAAAGAAGGTAAACTTTAGGATTATGCTTGTGAGTAGGTATATTAAGATCAGAAAATAGCTACAAAAAAGGGTCACGGATTAGATATTGTAACAGCATTTAAAAAAGCAAAAACGTCAAGGAGGTACGTATACGAATAATGCTGAATACAAAAAAGAATTGAATGACGGTAATATTTTTCAAATTCTAATAGCTAGACGTTGATCGATTGAAAACAAGATTAAATAATTTAATTGAAGCGATAATTAAAGAAAAAGTGAAACAAACTGGAAGGATTAAACCAAACCGGATATCATTTATAGAGCGAGCATACAATTTGGCAGGATTTCCAAGTCTTGTGCAAAAGGAGCAAACCAAACTAGTCGTCTCCAACATTCTGGTCTCGGTCATTATTACTACATGATATATCACTTCCGCTTGCTGGCTAATTACTCGCCCTGCAAAGAACAAGAATGGCCAGTGTTAAATCTGCACCATGAGGTCGATCATCTCGACAGTAACTACTTTTTCTAGCTGTTCCTTTTGAAAACGGCCTTTGAAGCTTTGTTAGTTACAAGTGTTTTCAGTTTATTAACTAAGACGTTCAGAGTACCAGTGGCGTTACCCTAGGGCCAATCTAAATATAAAATCGAAGCGTAGATATAGTAAAGTTTAAATTATACCGTTAATATTTTGACTGCCATGAAACCCTAATTATCTCTTTAGTCCTAAAATGCCCCAAATTTACATTTTTGGGGCACAGCCGGTGCACAAGATACCTGTTTCCCTAATTGCTATACCACTTTAAGTAGGTAAATATACCTACTAATATTGTCAACTAAACCACTGTATAGCTAGAATTTTTAACCACGCGCTGAGGTTCTGTTCCACTGTACACCGAATCTAGGTTAAGTGTATGCAAACCTCAGCACGTTTTAGAGTATAAATACGCGGATCTCAAGATGATCAGGCACCGGTGTTCATAGCCTGGTCACCTCCTAACACACTTATCCCAGGTACTCGCAAATGACCCTTGAGGTGCTGCGTGCCGCCTGATTCCCAACAAACCTCCCTCTTATCCCAGGTACTCGCAATTGACCTTAGGGTGCTGCGTGCCGCCTGACTTCTACGTAACGCCCCACAGTATGCTGGTCGACTGCCTATAAGGAATTATAATTATGGAAGTTAAATAAAGAAGCTCTATGTAAAGTACTCCAATCGTTTTCCTGTGTCTACTACCCCTATACCCAGACACGTAACATAGTGGAGACCCAATGGTTAACGTGACATGGTGGAGGCGCCTCTCTCTTCCCGGGCCGTCTAATCGGCCTATTAGACGACACACCTGCAATATGTATAGAAGCAATCACGACGAGGAGTCCAGTTACCCCCAACCACCCCTAACAGAAGTAGAAGCTGACAATTTGGTTACGAAGAAAAGAAAAGTCAAAGACCAATTTGAACAGGACGGAGCCACCTCATCCTGGAAGCCGCCCTATCAACATGCGAGACACGGTCAATTAGCAGCGAGGCCAAAGGACCAACCACCCCGAACAATGAACATCACACCGCGAGGAAGCCATCTACATTCATAGAGGCAGGACCAAGGGATGACCAGGAGGACGCCGGTCAACAATCATCAGCCAGAAACATCACTGAAGAAGAAGAAAGGGCACTAATGGATTTTCAGACAGCAGCCAACAAGGTGGTGCTAAACGGGCACTACCAGATATGGCCAAGTATCTATCCCCGCCAAGTAAGCGATCAGAATTGGACCAATGGGCATTAAACGCAGAAACCATCCATTAGCCGGTCGCAGAGAGCCACGGATAATTTAGAAGGGTATGGAAATATTAGTTTATTCATTTTTATGATATCTGATTTTAGGCCCTTGAAGAGTGTTTTTTTTCGTATTATAACATTTAACTTAATTTGGTCTTGTTTACAAAAGGTTAATTAATTATTGTTTTAAAATTGTAGCAAGGTGTTTGATTTATTTTAATAACAAAAATGCTGATGATTGTTTATAACTTTTATTTTAGGTAACATACTATTAGTAAACAATTTAAAGGTGTTTATAGCTACGGAGTGCTTAATCCTTGAGAGTATTTTGTGTAATTTGAATTTTAATATTAAAGGCGTTATTTTTCAGGACTGTACATAATATTTGCAAAGGTTTTTCTAGGTTTGGTCATACTGCAAGTTACTTAAATTTTTACGTTTTTTTAGCTGTGCGTATAGGATGAAACGTGTATGGAGTGGAAGCGATTTTATGAATGGAAAATAGTGACAGGCAGGGTAAAACAGTACTTGTTCGGAGCATAACTGCTCAGAGCGTCAAATTTTGTGTCCCGGTTTGCGACGCTCAGGACAGCAAACTTTTTGTGGTTTTTAGGTTGGCCACCGCAGTCTTGCATCCCAGTAGAAGAGATTTCCCAGTTTGTTTAATGTTTTTGAAAGTACGATAGAAAGTTTATGAATATAGTTGTGTTTAAATGATAAAGACGATGAAGCAGTAGTTCTCAACCATATGGTGCATTTGGATATATGTTTTTTTTAAGAGGTTTTTAGGTACAGCCCCGTTGAGGCAGAGGTAAACCTACGCGCAGAACCAATGTGAGTCAAGGCGTAGAAGAAGTTGTTCCCAACCATTAGGTGCGGTTGGAGATATGGGTTTTAAGAGTTTTTTAGGTACAGCCCCGTAGAGGCAGAACAGCATAAAGGCAATCCAAGGGTAGAGGAGCCATGCTGTTAGCTGAGAAAGTGGTCTTCAGTAGAGTCGAAGTAATTTAGGTACTGACGCAAGCAGGCGTCAAAGAAAGAAGTTTTTCCAAATGAAAAAAGTTGAGAATGTATGTGATAAATGTGTCTTTTTTCGTTGGAAGATTGATATTTGTTTAAAATTAATGATGTAAATAATATTTAATTTTCAGACAGAATTTCAGGAACATTTCTTTATTTGATTTTACCGTGTGTTGCAGTATGGCCATCCATGATATTTTTACATTGAATTTTATATATTTTTTTTTTATCTTATTATTATAGTAGAAGTTTGTAACATAAATGATTGCGAATATATAGTTATTAGACCATAAACGATTAAGATGAGATACTGCATGATGTTTTTCTCTTTGTTCCATGTAACACCCACGTCTCCACCAGTTGGCAGGACAGACAACGGAGGAGCCGGCAACGGGTCAAGCAACAGGCACTGAGCATACAAATCGGAACCAAAAACAATGCTAGTTACCAGAGACGATGTTAGTAAAAACAGACAGGGCCGGCTCGAAGTCAAACGAACTGGTGGAACGGGATGAAAAAACAAAGAAAGAAGTAAAGAGGCAAAAGAAAAACTTTGAAGAAATATTTGGTTTAAAGATGGTATTGTAATATAATTGTAACAATGTATAAGGTGATCAGCATACTTCGAGCATTGGGGTCCAATGCTTATCGGAGGAGGGGCATGTCAACTAAACCACTGTATAGCTAGAATTTTTAACCACGCGCTGAGGTTCTGTTCCACTGTACACCGAATCTAGGTTAAGTGTATGCAAACCTCAGCACGTTTTAGAGTATAAATACGCGGATCTCAAGATGATCAGGCACCGGTGTTCATAGCCTGGTCACCTCCTAACACACTTATCCCAGGTACTCGCAAATGACCCTTGAGGTGCTGCGTGCCGCCTGATTCCCTACAAACCTCCCTCTTATCCCAGGTACTCGCAATTGACCTTAGGGTGCTGCGTGCCGCCTGACTTCTACGTAACGCCCCACAGTATGCTGGTCGACTGCCTATAAGGAATTATAATTATGGAAGTTAAATAAAGAAGCTCTATGTAAAGTACTCCAATCGTTTTCCTGTGTCTACTACCCCTATACCCAGACACGTAACATAGTGGAGACCCAATGGTTAACGTGTCAATGTCAAATTGATTTGTATAATTTTAGTTCCGACGAGTCAATTTTGTTATATTAGGGTTTGGTTTACCGGCGCGTGATATTTTTTTGTTGTATCAGTGTTAGACTAAGGCGTCCATGGGCTTGTTCTGAGAGTGGGGCATATTGTAGTGTAACTTTCAGAAGAAAGCATTTATCTCCTGATGCTAATAAAATAATTAAAAATGCGTACCAATTTTTCTGAAAAGGGATTTTAATTCAAGTGATGTTTTAACCGAGACGTCTACTTTAACAAGTACTTCTTTATCTTCGGTATAGGCTATAGTACTGGAACCTATTATTCCCAGAAAGAAGCGAAGTGACTGTTGCGCATTTCGAAGTATTGACGATAATGATTTGGTTTTATTAAGAAGGGAAATTTATCAAATGTATGAAGAACAGTCTATACCAATTCTGGTTTCCCTAAAAAGACGACGAAACAGAGATTTCTTGAAGCATTTCAAGCCTATGAAAAATTTTGCTGAAAATGGGTTTTAAATATCACATAATTGATAAAAGACAAACCTTAACGGAATCTCAACGTTTACGGGAATGACGACGTAAATATTTAACGGCTATTAAACAATATAGAGCAGAAAATCGGCCAATTGTCTACTTTTACGAAACACTGCAAGGGATGGAATGAATTTTCAAAAAAATGTCAAACCAATGCTCCTTCAAATAAAGGCAAAAGAATAGCAATGATACACGCAGGTTCATAAAATGGATTTGTTTCAAACTGTCTGTTGCTTTCATCTAAAAACATAGCAGTTTCTTCTCTAGATTACTACCAAGACACATGATTTAAACATCGACTTCTTGAAAATATATTATGACCTAATTATTACTGTGCACTCGAAGGTCAGAGCTCATGTTATATTGCTCGATCTGTAGATGGCTATATTTTCAAGCCGAGCACCCATTTATTGTGGTTTGACGATGTTGGGACGGGAATGGGCAAATTCCCTCCCAAGAAAAAAGAAGTCAGAAAAAAACGGTTAAATTCGGCCCCAAATTCTGTTTTTGCCTGAAACTGGATAGGTAAATTCGGTCCCGGGCAAAATATTTTAAGAGGGGACCAGTGAAATAAAACCGTAATATTGAATAATTTTTGTTTTATTAAATAAAATAAAAATTTTTACACGCCACAGTGAAATGAGACACATTTAATCAAATGCAAACGACTTATTTCGTTTTTCGTATATGATTCAATCATTATTGTAATAAATCTTTGACGGTTTTTAACTATACTATTGGTAATTTTAGCATTCAAATGTACACTTTGTAATTTTACATAGGTTTCGATAAACTCTTTAAGTTTATTAATAAAAACAAAAATGTTTGGATGAGACTTGTAAAACGAATCGTTAAAGTGTCTATGGAAAGATTCGCATGTATTCGTAGTCCGTGTAAGTTCTGCTGAGCTTTTAGCCCAAAGTGAGGGAGGAAATAGTGACTCCTCAGATATGTAGTTATCTATCAAATAATCGAAGTACATTTGAATATTTTCATCGTCTGGTGCTATTTGCTATTGAGAGCAGATCGAATACAAAACAATCACTGATTTCTACAGAATTTAATAAAGTAAGGACAAAAGTCATTTTTAGCCATCGGAACTTTCATCTTTGTGGGCAAATATTAAACCAATTTGCTAAATTTTTCTATTCCATGACAGCAAAAGATGAAATCGACATCCGATTATTTGAGCTAATGGCCAAACTTGTTGGACAGCCTTATGGATACCTTTTTCAAAATTGATTACAATTTCAGAAATTAAGAAAGATTTTTTAAATTTTTGTACTTAGTGCAAGTTTATTGAATAAACATAATATCTGTAGAGCGCTTTCGGCAGTTACACCATCATCAGTACTACCTACAAAGCAAGAGAAGAAAAATCAACAAATTGTGAAATTTTACGTGGTATTTTACGCGTGGTACATGCTTTTTAGATCATCAAGGTTAGTTCCCTCTAGTAAAATGGACGCTTTTAATGTTTTTTAATATCATCATGTAATTTACATCGCCTTTAGACCCCAAATTTTAATGTTTTAAGTGTTATACATATACCTGTATGTTGTGTTTTGTGGTTGGTTATATTTTATGACAAAGTGTGAATGATTGATATGATTGGTGAGAATTTTTACATTGAGATTTATCTAAGATTTTCAAGCAACTTTAACCATCAAAGATTCGTAAAATTTCACAATTTGTTGATTTTTCTTTTCTTGCTTTGTAGGTAGTACTGATGATGGCGTAACTGCCGAAAGCGCTCTACGGATATTATGTTTATTCAATAAACTTGCACTAAGTAAGTACAAAAGTTAAAAAATTCTTTCTTAATCTTTGATGGTGCACTCAGCCCCTTTCCAAATTTGTAATTTCAGAAATGTCTAATCTTACACTATTTTTGATACAGATTTTTATTACAATATTGAATAAATTTTGGTACGTTTTTGCAAGAAGTGCTTACAATTTGGCAGTTCAACTGTTCTACATTTGCATTATGGCAATGCTCCTTTACATGCTTTGTAACAATTACATTGTCCACTTTACCCATACTAAGCAAATAAGATCTACACTTTTTATTTATATACGTCCACCGCGTTTCACCACTTTTAAGATTTTTTTGAAAACAATACTTACAGTTATTTATAACTATTATGTGCTTTCCTTTTTCACTCTTCAGATCCATATTGCAGACTACAGAGAATACTAGAATCGACTAATATGTAAACTTGAAAAAAATACGCAACTAAATAATAAATATTTTAATCCATTCCATTTATTTATATTATTCATTTACTAATTACTACTATTTTCTACGAAAGAGATTAAGCTTCTCAGTATCGTAAAACTCTGGTTGGGAGGGAATGTACCTACCGATAAATGGGTATAAAATTTTTAATTTAATCTGCTACCTGCTGGGACCATCACCCGTTCGGATCAACATAAGGTAGTTGATATATTACAGTAGAGGTCAACGTTATAATGTAAACTTTACTACACTAAAATGCGGAAAATGATAATGATCATGATGATGGCGATGTTTATAACCCTAATTTGTTGTTTTGATGCAGCTCTAAATGAATATATATTTACCTACTCAGTGCCAGTTATTTAACTAGTAATACCCTACGTCTTTAAATAATGCTACTTCATTTCATCAAAAAATTATTCTTTACTATAGTTACACTTATTCACACGGTATTTTCTTACGTGCTAGCTGCCTTTGGAAAATGCATTACCTTAATTTTCTATTGATTTACTTTCTTTGGTACTTCGGAAATACTTCTTCACCACTTTTCAATTACCCATCCATGCATATCATCAACAATTTTCCTAAATAGTTATGTTTTAACTCTACCTGGATATGAATAAACTATGTTAAACCTAAACATCATAATTTTCATTGCCGAATTCCGAAGATGATTACAAATGTTAATTGTACGGAGTTATTGGGAAATATTTCAATGTTTATCCCCGAAATAAGATGTTAGATTATTAATAAAATTAAATATGAAATGTTAAGCGTCGTTAACAGATATCTCTTTTTTATATTTATATTGTTGCGTAATGGCTCTGCACAGCTTGACATACCTTTTTTCATGTTTTTTATAATGAGGTATGTATTTTTGTCACTATCCTATAAAGAAGACACGTTGTTTAATTGGCACGAATATTAATGTAATCGATAAAAAATCGTATATGTTTAAAATGTCAATAAAACCAATTTTCTATAATTTATTATAGAAAGAATATGTTTTAAAATTAACAAAAATATGGAATTAGATACAAAAAAAAAATTATATTTACACGATAAATCTGTTTAATTAAAACTAAATAATTTTAATTAAAACCTTTTTATAGTTTTCAGGAAATTGAAACAAATGCGGCATGCAACAATGTTTATATACTGAATTTGACAAAAATTCGATATTAACCATTCTCTTTTTGTATTTTTATTGATTGTTTTTGTTCAATTCGACTACTCTAGGAGTGTATGATACAGGGTGTTACTTAATGATAGACCGTAATTCGAAGGGCGCCTTTCTGAACCAAATTCAAGTAGAAAAGTTCATTTAAACATGTGTCCTAAAAATTCTGCTTTTCAAGATACAGAGTGTCAAAGTTTAAAAAAAAATCGTTTTCTTGTTAATATCTCAAAGATCAAAGATTAGTAAAGTTCTATCGTATCAAATTGCATCACCAATTCGACTTCTCTGAGTACTTAACAAGAAGGTTGAGAGAAGCCTATACCGGCCCCTTAGATGCCGTTCCATATTATTTGAATTACGTATTGACAATTCTAAATTGTAGCTGAGTGACAGATTTCCCAGACTTATATACAAAACCCAGGCATTCTGTATAGAAACGTCTAAGATCCATGTACATAAGGACCACCACCACTTCCTGGAACATAATATATATTTTCGCCCATTAAATCACTTCCTTCCATAGAACTGCTATATGTTCCAATCAAACGAGGGAGAGAGAGAAATTGATGACTTTTTTTTGTGTGTAGGTATCTTCCAAATTAAGAGAGAGGTTCCACGTTGTAGCCAGAGTAGATGTAACTATAACAATATTGTTATTATCTAGTTTAAAGGCCAAGTTTTTTTTTATTCTCTGGAAGTTCTCGTAGCATCATGAGTATACAGGGTGACAATTTGAAAACGAACAGCATTTAATATTGCCTCTACCAATGATAGTATGAAAATTTGGCGAAACACGTCAATTGATATATCAAGGGGAAATTTTTTTAAGGCATTTGTTGTCGTGTTACTTTCAACCCCCTGACCCCCAGGGCACCTACCCCTAAAATTTTAAATGGAAACCCCTGTTTCTTTTGCCATTTTTGTGTTCCTTATAAAATTCTACATAAACTGTATTATGTTTTTTTTTCAAAATTGTGATTATTAACCTCACAAATTAATGAAATGTATTTAAATAAACATTTAAATAATGCAACTTCTTGAAAAATTATGATAATGATAATGAAATACTGGAAAGCTCACCTTTCCTACTTTATGAATTGTTCAAAATGGTTTTCATTCTTCTCCAAGTACAAGTACAGCCGGTATTCAAACTGGTTTCGGACGTTTTCAAGAGTTTCAGGTGAAATAGCTCTACACTCCTATACAATTCTTTGTTGTAATTGTTCAATGGAATCTGGTTGAGTTTCAAATACAACGGAATTCAAGTGATCTCATAAGAAAAAATTTAGCGGTGTCAGATCTGGTGACCTAGGTGGCCATTCTATGGGTCCCCTTCTACCAATCCACTGCTCTGGGTAATGATTATCCAACCACTCTCTTACTGGGCGTACATAATGCGGAGGCGCTCCGTCCTGTTGGAAGTGGAGCAAATGTTCATCTAGAGCAACATTTCCATTGGCGTTCCTTTGATTTTCCACCTCACGAATTATAAGAGGCTCTTTAGCTGTGTCTAACATTTCTGCATAAATTTCACCATTTAGATTTCCATTGATAAAGAGGGGACCGATGATACTATTGCCTAATATACCCGCCCAAACATTTATTTTTTGAGGGTATTGCGTATGCCCCTCTCTAATAATGTGAGGATTGAGGTCGCTCCAATAACGACAGTTTTGTTTGTTGACCTTGCCATTTAAGTAAGAAGTGCATTCGTCACTGAAACAGATATTCTTTATTAACCTGGGCAGAGTAATAATCTTATCCGTCATAATTTCGCAAAACTCAATACGTCTGTCCGGGTCATCGTCCCCTAATTCTTGAGTAATTAGGAATTTGTATGGATAAAATTTGTGAAGCTTCAATACTTTCCTGACTGACTCACGCGACAGTCCAGTTTGATCTGCAACTTACAAGGGACGTAGTGGGAGCCATAGCAACTTCACCAAGAACCTGAATCTGAGCGGCCTCATTGAGCAGTCTTGGCTCATTCCTTTTCTTACTCACGGATGTACTTGTGTCCAACATTTCTTTCACGATGTCTTTCGTTAAATACGGCCGCCGTTCTTGCAAAGCAACGATTTTCAGCTCCGTAAATGAAAATCATTTCTACGCGTTCAGCAATAGTGTAAACCATTTTAAGAAACGACACTAATAATTAAAAACTATTGAAATGTTTATGAAATTAACTTTCACAGCTTATTTTACTGATTCTAGAAGAACATGAAATAAATAATGAACACCAGGAGTCGGAAAATAAAGTACCTACTAAGTACTTATCATTTGTTCGAAATATCAGGAATAAGTAAATCGAGAATCTTGTTTTGTCGAAAACGGCAAAAAAATTAAATTATTTTATGTTTTCTAGTGGCGATATCGAAGACGAAATGTAAATTTAATAAATAAAAGAATTTGGAATGTAACTATTGGTAGGTACAAACAGTTTGCTATGAGGCGGTGAATGCAATCCGTTTTAAAATTCGATATTAAATACATTTCATTAATTTGTAAGGTTAATAATCACAATTTTGAAAAAAAAATAATACAGTTTATGTAGAATTTTATAAGGAACACAAAAATGGCAAAAGAAATAGGAGTTGCCATTTAAAATTTTAGGGGTAGGTGCCCTGGGGGTCAGGGGGTTGAAAGTAACACGACAACAAATACCTTAAAAAATTTCCCCCTTGATATATCAATTGACGTGTTTCATGCTATCATTGGTAGAGGCAATATGAAATGCTGTTCGTTTTCAAATTGTCACCCTGTATGTTACCGTCGCACTATAAGAACACCCTGAGTTTAACTTATTAGCTGTAGGCGTAAGTTCTTTATTATTATCGAATGTAAAAGTATCCTTGTAAGTATCTTGGGATGTTACGTTGTCTCGTATAGTTTTATGTCTGCTTGAGCTCGTAATTGATAAGGGGGAAGAAATTAAAGTCCTCTTTAAAATTTTCATCTCCAGAATCTTTGTCGGCCTGCACATTAACTTCTGGAGGTTCTGTATATATCGCCTCCACGTCCAAGTCATCATTCTAGGCGATTTGGAGAGCTTCTTCAAGTGTAAACCCATTTCCAAAATAAAATATGAAATGTTGCTACAATATGGCAGTGTAAACGCGTAGCGTTACATATATAAGGATACACTGTTGGGGCATGTTAAAAAAATGTATAAAATATATAGCGGTTATTTTGGACAAGGAAGTTTTTTGAATCACCTTATATATTAAAGATGGATGTTTCTGTATGTGTAGTAAAGATACATTTTTGTTATTGGGTCAGATATTTCCGCCATTTCTCGTATACGTTCTAAACAAATCAATTTATAATTTATTTATGTACCTGCTTAGGTACTATCAAAGGAGGTGTTTCTCTAAATTCTAAAATACCCGCATCTAAAAATATTTAGGTAATCAATTAGGAAAGTTTGAAATAATTAATCTACGTTAACAAAGCGATTAGTACCTAAACGTGCTAATTCGAATAAGATGACTGCTATTCGAAAGAGTCGAAAGCTTTTAAAATAACAATAAAATCCGCATTTAGCTAAACCCAACACTTTACTATGCTAGTGCTTCACGGGTTAAATTTCCTAAAATTTCAAAAGCATGTCTAAATTTATGTCTTTCAGCACTTAACCATTATTTTTATGGCGAATAAACTTCTTTACTGCTGTATGGTGTTTGCCGCTTGTTAAACATATTATTGACCGCGAATAATGATTTTGTCGCTGCCTGAAATAGACTTTAAAAATTTAATTATTTCTTGTTATAGTGTGACTAAATTGTATCTTATATTAACGCATGTATTGGGCTAAATAGCTATCAATCTGATGACAAAAGTCACATTATATTGGGTATAACGTAAAGGGTAGCAATTTAACTACAGCACTTATAAAGACCGGTTGCTGTCGATCATGGACACCTCTGCTGCCCTATCTCAAAGGTTCAAAACCGCATTGCCAATAATGATTAAAACATATTTTATATACAACTCTCATTATCTGACTATGATTTGACACTCTTTAAAATGTCATTATAACCTTTATTACGATACTAGTGCCTTTTTCATTCAATTGCCGCACTAGTGTGTTAATCACGTTCTTCTTGATTGAAATTTCCGTTTTTAACATCGAATAATGGCACCAAAAAGATGAGGGCTTCTGTGCTTTGCTTAATTCGTTGAAATATATTAATAGCCCTTTCTCGCTTGTTACATTATGTACCTTTTTTTCACTGCACCATTTGTCGTACCAATCAAAAGCTTCTTGGTATTTCTTCCGTGATTTATCAGGCCTAAGAAGTAGCCCATGCTTTCAGTGTAGTTGATAAGATGAAGTAAAGTAGACAATTTTATTATTATTTTTTAGAGCAAAATAAAATTTGATGACACTAGGTATATCCCGACATGTTTCGACTGTGTAAACAGTCATCTTCAGGGATTAGTGATATAGATCAAGTTGAAAAGTGATATGACGTTGAAGATTGACAGACATAACTGAGTAAAGCAGGCTCGAGATAATGATTAGAAGTGGAGGAAAATATTCAGTATTGATTATGGTTCTTGACTAAGGTAAAATGTAAAATGTAGGGAGTGAAATGCATACGGTCCAATCACGAACATTAAAATATCTAAAACTGATGCTTTGGTTCATGAATTCGTAATCAGTTTGTCCTTATGAGGATTTAGATGTCATCCATTAGGTTATTATATTCCCATTAAAAAACATCTACTATCAAAAATAAAGGGTTTAATTATTATGGATGATTAAGAGGAGACCACTCCGGTATTTGTATGATTATATTGTCTTTTCCCGAAGTCATTTAATCATTATTCTAGATAAAAATAAGAACTTTGCGAATTTGAATAAATTTGAAATAAAGTGCTCCAGTTAACCTTCTTGGCAATAAAACTGGTCTAATTTAATGTTGCCCGATGATTCCGGCCCACACATTAATTGGTTCAAACTAATGGTTATGATGCGTTACAATAGAAGCATGGGGATTTTTGTCTGCCCCTAAATTGGAGTTTATGATGCCGTTTTTAGAAAATCCAGCTTCATCCGTAAAGAGAACTGAATCAATCAAATTTGCATCGTTTCTGTGCCGATCTAAAACCCAGTTAGAAAACTCCATTCTCATCGGAAAGTCCTCGGGAAGAAGCGCATGAACTTTTTGAAAATGGTACGAATGCAACTGTTGCTCCCTAATGATTCTAGAGACTGTCGATTTTGGACAATTAAACTCGACAGCCTTATTCTCGGACACTTGTAAAAGGATCGCATTCTACGGCATTTAGGATGTTTTCTTCAACACCCTCACCGCGATAATTTTGATTTCCACAATTGTAGCTGGCTTTTATAAACTTTCCTTAAATTATTTACGACACTTTTTATTAAATACCTACCATTTGATAAGTACAAGTAAAAAATAAACTTTGTCAGACGACGATCCACTGTTTCAAGGGTTTTCCTATCAGGAATTCTTTTATTTGAAAATCGTTCTTCATAAAGCCCTCTGGCTTCTAAGGCATTACATGATGCAAGCCCATACATTAAATGCATGTCGGAACATTCGGGAAACGTTAGTTTGATTACTAATTAACTAACCAAGAAGGAAAAGAAGAAAAAAGATAAAATAGCAACAAGAAGGGAATTTTATGAAGATGACAACCAATGCAAAAAACCATATTAAACAAAAGTATTTTTTTTTCCTAAATAGTTCATTTTATCGATGTCGATCAAGAGTACTTTTTTTTAAGTTTAAGGTTTAAGCTTGTCCAAACACATTATTGTTGTGCCTCTATCGTACAGGGTCTAAAAAAAAGCATTACTGTGTTAGAGCTAGTCCGTCCCTGGCAAACTAAATAAGCCGAATATGATTAAAAGGGACCATTTTAAGGAGACTCACCCAGTAACCATCATATTAAGAAATTATTAAATGACACTTAGTACTTCAAAAGTTATTTAAAACCAAACGATTTCCAGGGGCGTCCTTTATCTATGTAGGAAGGGTTGTACGAAAAAAATGTATAAGTCCCTGGCCCAAAAACAATGCTCGTATATAAAATTCTAAGAATTTATTGAACGGGATAACATGTTGTTAGTCATTGTAGATAATAAAATTGTTTTTGTAGTTTTTCTAATTATAAAAATAAAATTATGCATGTCTAAAATATTAATTGGTTGAATTACCATGTTTACTTCATTTCTTCTTCCAGAAGTACTGAGAACATAGTAATCGTGATCTATAAATTAATTTTTTAATTATTACACTGTTAATTATAACATCGCATAAAGAAACTGTCTCAAAAAGCACCGAAAATAATAAAATCGAAAATCTGTGGAATTCTGCCACATGAAAACAAGCAACAAGAATAAACGAAGCTTGTATTACCGGTAAAGTATGAATAAGTGCACCGATATGCAAATAAAGATCGAAGTAGGGACTAATCAATGCTGCAGAGAAAGAAAGGCATAAAGTTATGTCATGTCAGCTGACTCGGATGTTTTCAACAGATTATTTTGATTTTTGGATTGCTTTATTTAGTAACTGAAAAGCGACACATGTCGTAAACACCTAACCTCAACAAAAATTTTTCTTAGCTGAAAAATACTATAGGACCAACTATAGCAATTATACTGAATTAACATTTTTATCCAGCACAAAATTATACCAATTTTGTTACTGGGATTTTGAAGAAAATAGGTAAGTTTAATGATAGCTCCTGGTACGATTCCAACAACATAACACCAGAATAATAATTTTAATTTCTCAGTTTTATAATTAAATATTCATAAATTAAAATTTATTTTTATTTCTTTATTAAAAAACATATTCGGCTATTATTTTGATGTCCAGATGCACTCCCGAGGTGGTTAAATATAGGTTCGGTAAAGAAGCTGGAAGTACATTGAAGGTGCAGTGAATGGAGGATAAAATTGGACCCGTGCCGACGTATATTTAGGTGCCGTGGGCGAGTTGGCAACCTGCGAATATTTCAAGAAAAAAGAACATGAAGAATGTAACAGATGAACAATTCTTAAGCGACTTCTCGTGCTGAACAACACGGCTCCTGAAAGTTGGAAGTGGCTATTTATAAAATGTTAGAATGGTTAGTTTTGTTAAGTTAGGACCATAGGCGTACTCCAGATTTGTTCTGAAATCCTTTAAAGCTGCGAAATTTTCATGAAAAACAAACTTTTTTTAAGCAATACACATTGGATATTATACAAAGTGGCAAAAAAGTCGCGTTTAATGCCTGAAACTTACAACTCTGTTTCTTTTTGTATTTCAAATTTTTATTTGTTTAAAATTGTAACAAACTTTATAATAACAAAATAAATAAACTAGAAAATTGAACAACTTAACATCGGAATAATAAACAAATGAAACCTCTTCAGTGGATCAGGTGTTCAAGATTACCACCATTTTCTGCTAAGCAGAGCGCCAGTCGATCCCTGAACCCGTCTACAACGTTTAAAAGGAAGTCCTCTGAAGTGGCCAGAATTTCAGCATTAATTCTGACTTTAAAGATTCTGAGTCATTTGGACGGTTAACGCAGACTTTGTTCTTTAAGTGGCCCTACAAAAAGAAGTCTCTTCTGCCTATCCAACGTCCTGGAAATTGTTCGCTTATGTTTTGTCTAACATTTGCCGCATAATTCGCAGGTGCTTCATCTTGCTGGAACCATACCTGTTCGCTTATGCCATTATGTACACTCGGTAAAACCAATCTGCAAGAAGAAATTATGTGATTCCTGAGAAGTTCCAGATATTTCTCGCCATTAAAATTACCATCTATGAAAAAAGGTTCCACAATATGTCTACCAACTATGCACATCCTAACATTAACTTTTTCGGGCCTCTGGGTATGACCTTCCTGGAACCAGTGAGTATTCTCAGCAGACCAATAACGATAATTAATTGTGTCTATTAACAATGCCATTTAAATGGAAAGTAGCTTCATCCGAGAAAATTATATTTGTTGCAAAGTTATTATCGTTGTTGGATCTTTCCATCATCAGCTCACAAAATTCAGCTCTTCTATCAAAATCGTCCTCGCTTAATTCGTGCGCCAACTTTATCTTGTAAGGATGTAACTTCTACTGCTTAAACAAATTTTTCACTGACTGATGAGACACAGTAAAATCCATTGTCATTGGCCTGGATAATTGTGTTGGATTTTCATGTATTGAGAGCATGATATCCAAAGCTTTGTCTCCCCCGGTTGCTGTTTTCAGGTCGACCTGATCTAGCGGCTTCCCTAACACTGCCTGTTTCTCGAAATTTCTTTACCACTCGCCACACCGTTGACTGATTTATTGGAGTCTCATTGATTCTCATTAAGATGAACCATAGTGTAAACAAATTAGAAATCAGACAACAGAAAATTAAGCAAGAACTCAAAATTGACACCTCTTAGGTCGCTGTCATGAAAACACCTTGGCTTAACTGGTGGGTATTAGGTAGGAATAATTATAATTAGAAAGGTTTTTCATTTTTGAGCTAGCATTGTCTCGGAAACGCTTGCAGATGCAAAAAATTAGGAGTTTTCCCAGTAGATTCCAAATATACAATTATGTGCAGAGTATTTCATTTAAAAAAAGTAAGTTAGTCTCTATGGCAACAAAACCAGAAATGACAGAAAAAATGCATGCAGGTAGAAATATGGGGAATAATTCACTGAACAACTTTCATACAGGTCACTTTTTCGTATAAGAGGTAATTCAAAAGTTACAGGCATTATGCGCGACTTTTTGCCTCCCTGTATATATGTCGTAGGCTGATAGTGAAATCCGTCATTTCATGAAAAGCCTAGTCACTTCATGAAGCGTCGGCAGATTGTGTAAAAACACGTCAATTCATCGCAAATTCTTCTATATTTTTCATGAGTACCATAATTACTTAATCCTCTTCTTTGAAATACCAAAATTGGAACCAAAAAGGTGGATTAGATGCCGTGTTAGCGCTGTTTAACCAATATAAGTCTATATATCTTCTGTTTTAATTGTAACAATATATACCGTCATTTCATGAAAAGCCTAGTCTCTTCATGAAGTGACGCGGCAGATCGTGTAATTTCATGTTTTTACACAATCTGCCGACGCTTCATGAAGTGACTAGGCTTTTCATGAAATGACGGATTTCACTATCAGCCTACGACATATATACCAAAATAAACAAAACGAGTCTGATTTTTCATCGTTCACATCACAGAAATATTTTGTTTCTGCTAATATTTTCGAACCCGTAAATTCACCCTAGCGGGAGTGGATTATAACAGTGTGTATTACAGTGAAACCATTGATTTGAAAAGCAAAAACGCTCAACTTAATTTAATTCATTTTTCTGCTCTGTTATTTTTCTAAAATTCGAAACAATGTAACATTATGCAAATTATTAGTGATAGGCTAAATTTTTTCACGTATTGTAGGCAAATTTAATGACCTGCATTTCATTGAAAATATTACAACTTATTTGTTTATAAAATGTGTGTTATTATCCTATGGAACAGAATCCATTAAACTTCTTTTTAGTTTTATTTACAAACACTGATCAGTTCGTAAGCTTTTAAAAAAAATCCCTAAAACAACATATCAGATTTTCCATTAAAGCTTTTAATCCACTTAACAAAAAGCCACTTATAAATAAAAATTGCACAAATGGCAGAATCTCAAAAGGCGAAGAAAGCACACATTTTCCAAAACTCAGTAAGCACATCAAAAGTGTTAAAGTCCGCTGACAGCAGTGCGGCTTTTTTTTAGGGATAGACTGTTGAAAGGTCGGTCTCGTTTTTATGGGCTTTCTTTTATCTGCCACTGGGGACTAAGTCACAAAAGAATGTGAATGAATGAATAATGCATTGGTTTTTGGATGACTTTGTCACTTAAGAATATGGATGCCAACTTGCCTAAAATAAATTCGCCAGAGACAAAGTAATTTATTTGAATTTTTGGTTTAAATCGGGTAAAATTCTTTGGTAGATGGCATATTATAACTTTCTAGGGGCAAAAATTAAAGACATTTTTTTCTTAGTTTCTAAGGGAAAAAAAGACGCGAGATCCCAAAAAAAATATAATATTTCTATAAAAAAAAATATTAAAAAAGTAATTTGTACAAATTGTATCGTTAACATGAGCGTTAAAAAACAAATTCTCATAGCTTCCCTATTTGTCACCCCCGGAAAGGTATAATATGTGGCCTTAAGGGATTCTGAAGAGGGTTAAAAATAGAAATATGATTTTTAAATATCGATTAAATACCAAGAATTTATTGAGATAACTTACACACACTAACTGTAAATTTAAGTTGCATATTGTAGGTAGTTTTAATAACTTTGATTTTTTAATATTGCTACCATTTATTGTATACACACATTTTTTTAGTTAAAAATGGCCACAACTGTTACATTAAATAATTTAGAGTAAAAATTGTGAAATTCTTCGGAGCAATATGAAAAATCACTTGAGTTATTCTGGATCTTTTTCACAAAGTAGTTTCCCACTAACTTCCTAAACAGCCTGTATTTCGGGTGACAATAAAATCGTTGGACAAGACCCCACCATGTTATTGTTCAGTATGGGAATTTGCAATTTTAGCAGTAGGTAAACACGGTTCAGAGAGATGCTTTCATTAAAAATATTATGGATATTATATCGTGTTTAACCGGAAGTGATATCAGGTCGCGTCCTGACCGGAATCATACTTGTTATACAAGCTACACTGACAAAAATGGATTTACCGATATCGTGCGTTGCAGAATTAGAGCTACTTTAACGCACGTTTCGATGTTGTTACACCACTATATAATGTGCGTGTAGTATCTAATCATCTTAATAGCCGAGAACTCAATCTACTGGATGCGTTTCTTTGGGAATATTTAAAAGATAAAATATATAAGAAAAATATGGAAATTCCTAATCACCTTTAGGGATCTCATTTAAATTGAGATCATGGATTTGAATCAAAACATGATAGATTCTATCATACATGCTGTAGAAAAAATTAAGAAGGACGTTAACCAAATGCACTGAAGAGAATAGTGGCCCACAATCTTATACAGTGTATCTATAAAGTCTGCTCCCCCCCCCCTCATGCTAACTCTAGAGTGGCTTGAGATATACCGTGCGAGGAAAAACTATTATCATCTAAAGCCGTATTGCTTAGTGGTATACTCCGACACACGGTTAATGGTCATGACTAACTAATCCCTTTATACTTTATACCTACTTGTCCTTCTATCTTGACAAATAAATCACTCCGGTGCAGGGTGGTAGTAGAAAGATTGAAACAATGCTTGTATATGTACAAAAATTTATTGTGTATTGCTGACTTTGACGTAAATTATTAATATGCGTAAAAGTAGTAAGCCGTAGTATATAATTTTTATTATACAGGGTGTCATACGTAGAAGTTCCAGCCCCCTTTATTTTGTTTAGTTTTTGAGATATCAAAATAAATTTTTTCTTGTTTGAAAACGAATGGCAAAGGCTTTTTTGACATCTGTGTAATTACCGGGTTGAAAATGCGGAACTTCTACGTGGAACACCCTGTATAAAACCGTATGAATAAAATGAATCATCTCAATAGTTTGAATCTGTACTATCACTATCATCCATTCAAATAATTAGAGGTTTTATGTTTCCCAAAATTTTTTATAATTATTTTCGACTTCAAGTACATGCTTAACGCATGCTCTGGTATTAATTCACACTGAGTTTTAACTACTTTATTTATATTAGCGGACAAATCTAAGTGGTATGTTACCGGATTCTTTTATAGCCTCATCTACGCAATATATTTTATCATACGATTTTGTTTTTAGTACCTCATTCTTTGAATTTGTGTAAAATATTTTTGTCTCCATTCCACTAACCGTTGGGTTTCTTTAATGCAAATGCGCTTATCAACTTTTTTAAATCGAAATCCAATTTTGCGCAGGAATCGGCTTAACGTTTCGCGACTAGCAGCAAATCGACCATTTGCTAATAACTTTTCTCGCAAAGAATCAAGTGACGGAATCTGCTTAAGCTCATACATCGCATACACTTCCCTGCGAATCAACTATGCATCACCATTTCCAAACACTTTCAATGTGCCTTTGTCAGATCTGTCCTTCCTCTCCAGTGAATTGTCTTGGTCGTGGAACCGACGCAAGGTAGAACCTGGTTCCGTCGCACCGGTTATGTGAATTCTCAGAATGCACGCATGTGGAGTAGAAAAATCCAGTCCACATTACACCCTCAAAAAATTGGTGTCTGGTTAACTGTTTCCCGAAATAGAATTGTTGATCCTATTTTCTTCCATGAGACAGTTACAGCACATCGGTATAGAGACAATATTTTGAATCCATTTGTAGACCAACTACTCGAGGATGAACTACGTTTCGGTTATTTTCAACAGGACAATCGCCCATACATCCGACGAAATTATTAACTACTTACGCAATTTTCTCGATGACAGATTGATCAGGTTTCGAACAGACATTGAATTTCCACCCAGATCACCAAAATAAAAACAGCAGTACAAAAACTGTTTCTTATACAAACCAAGAATGCACTATAAAGTATAAAATCCTAAAAATAACTCATATAACACATTTATGACGCTTTAAGGGTTGTTGCTAAGAACGTTGGTGTTGATGCTGCGATTTCAGCATATCATGCCTTCATTCAATCTAGAATAAGGTATGGCCTCATTTCTTGGGGGAATTCAATAGAAATAGAGAGAGTTTTAAAACTTCAAAAAAAGTGCATTAGGTTTATTTTTAGAATGGAGCAACGCGAAAGTTGCAAGGGAATATTTATTAGTAACAAAATTTTTACTTATAATATCACAAGAGCTTAAATTATTTCCGGAAATTTTCTTGAGGGCACGAATATTTTGAAAATTATTTGATAATTTTCTCAAAATATTCGTGCCCGGAAGAAAATTTCCAGCACAAATTTAAGCTTGCGTGGGATTCGGTAAGAAAATTTCACACCACTTCACATTGCCAATGAAGATATTAGTTCAACATGAAATAAATTCTAAAAAAATCATATACCACCATATTTCGTTAAATAAAAAAAAATTACCAACTTTAGTTACACCACATGCTAACACTCAGATGGGTATTAGTTCAGTCTATCGCCCTTTCATAATTTTAGGTTACTAAAGGTGGTACAAATGTATTTTTTGTTAAAGTATATTAGTTATTATTCACAGGTATATCTACATTATTTAATGGTTGTAGATCATATGTTTACCTTTTCAACTGTCAAAAAATTTTCACTTAAATATCGTGGCGACTCGAAAAATTTCCGGAAATTTTTTTAGTTGCCATGGTAACTAGTCAAAATTAAGGTATCTTATTGGTTAAAAAGTAGAGGTGTGAAATTTTCAACAGTAATATACCGATAGAGGAGGCGTCTTATCGGTAATACCGATGTTTTTAACAAGAAATCGATTTTCTGACAAATTTTTACGAAATGTAATTTTTACTTATAATCTGATATGATCCCGAGAGCTTTAGCTCGAGGGTCTTATCTTTGATTATAAGTAAAAATTACATTGAGTGAAAATTTTCTTGGAAAATCGAGTTTCGAGTGAAAAACGAAGGTATGAAGATAAGAAACCGCCTCTAGAGGTGTATTTTATTGGATAATTTACTGAACATAAAAATGAAGGCCGTCTGATAAAGGTAAATATACAAGTTAGAGGTGTTACTAATTTTTTATTTAAGTAAAAAAGCTACAAGCGTCTTTTCGAAAGCGTCTTTTCGAGCTAGCGGTAGTCTTATCGGGTAAGACGACCGTTACCAAGGTGGTTGCTATGAAAATGAGCGTTTTGATTGGTTCAATAAAAGTGAGGTGAATTATCACTCTAATTAGTATGTATGTATATATTAGATTATTTTATGTTCGTCCATAATAATAAAGACTTATTTCAAGATACTATTAATAACCACCAATATCTTACCCGACATAAGGCTAACCTTTTACCAGAAAAATGTAACTTTAGCTTATACAAAAAAATGTTTCTTACACTATTATAAAATTATACAATAATTTTCCAGAGAGCATACGTAACTCACCTCATAGCCAATCCAAAACAATTATAACTAAATTTTTAATTAAAAAGGCATATTATATAGTCTAAATGAATTTTATAGTGATCCTGATAAATCTGCTATTCTCTGAACGTTATCTTGGATTGTAAATTACATGAAGGTATTGCGTCACAAAGTGCGGTGTTGTAAATGTTCAGGATTTCTTTTTTTTTCTTGTAATTTGCCTGACTTTCTTCTGTGTATTTTTAATTTTTTTGTTAATTCTACCATCACTACTACCTGTGTCTATGTTAGGGCGTATGTGTCAGTTATATGTATTTATTTTTTATATATTATTATAAAGTTTAACAGTTATAATGTAAAATTAAAAAACACAAACTTAAAATAAGTTTGTATTTTAAGTTTGTGTTTTTTAATTTAAACATGCTTTCGGTAGGCTGAACCGATACACTGGCTTCCAGCGACACCCAACGTAGTTTGCCCGCAATGGGCCGCCTTGCCAGCGTTTGAACCTATATGGATTCTCGCTGTCCTGGTTGGGTTGATACGTGTGGTTGCCACGAGATGTAGCCACGTGCTGCAACTCTCATTCGTCAAGTTATAATGTAAGTTTTGTAATCATTGTACTGCGACAATTGTTTTATGCCTTTTGGCTTTTTCTTAGAAACTAATAAAACATTATCTATCTATCTATCTATCTATCTATCTATAATCAGCTAAAATAGTTTTTCTTGTTTTTTAAAACATGGTAAATTTTGAGATAGGAGGTTTTGACTTCTGAGCGACGATATCATGTAATATGAATTTGACACTACGTTTTTCAGTCCATCGGTATTATTTTGGTTGTATTGTTCTTGCTTGCAAATATCAAAAACAAAGTATTAAAAATTACATTTTTATATACCTTCCTCTGATTAATTATTTGTTTTAAATTATTTTCTTCCATCGATTATAATTTTAATTGCGATTCTATAGTATCAAAACCACAAAGAGATATTTTTAATATGTGCATATGACCACGGTTTAGTTGTATTCAAATATTTACAAATGTGCTCTATTTGCCGAATACATCCCTTTGATGTTAAGTAGTTACCCCTGTTAGATCCTAAAATAACATAATACGTCGTGAGGTTGGGGTCGAACGTAACGTTAGGGTTGACAATAAAAGAAGGGCGTGTGCACAATAAAGATTCTATCTATATTTACAAGGAGCTTTTGTCAGTTTGTCAGTTGTTTTCGTAAAAATTTGAACATGTTTGGATTGCGGGGGTGATTAGCTTTGGACAAACAATGGAGAATTTATTAGCCTATAATTTGCTTCCGTGAAAAGACATAATTAATTTTGCTGTCACTAATTACTAGTTTAAAATGACAATTGTTTAAAATAGCAATTTGTTGATAATTCAAGGCAATTCTTATAAATCAATTTCCTTACCAAATTTTAATTCCCAACAAGGGACCAGTGAACGAAATATTGATTAAATGCTGACTATATTATGGTATTCTTCTATACTCTTTAATTAGAAATTATTGATATATCGAACAACTACTAACATGGATAGTAGAGTTTTTAGGCGAAAGTCTTCGTCATCTTAACAATGGCAAATTTAAGGGAATACTATAGCAACAGATTCTTGGTCTCTAAATTCTAAACTATTACAGATTCAGGTTTTGATCGCTATAGAGTAATATCTCTGATACGGGACTACTTTTAAAAATTACTTTCAAATATTCAGGAGTGTGACAAAAGCGGGGCAAATTGAACATACACGTTTTTATCTACATACGACATACATTACATACAGCCAATGTTCATCACAATCATTCCGCATCTCAAGCGTTTCAAAACGTTTATTTAGATATTGTTGGTCCTTTAGAGGAGGATACCGAAGGAAATAAATACATTTTAACCTTGCACTGTAAGTTGTCAATATGAAGTAGTTTCACGATGTATTGTTACTGACTAAGGTGCTGAATTTATGTCCGCAACTATAAAAGATACTTGTATATTATTAAAAATTACACAGTTGTCTTCACACCATACAACTGAGACAATAGGCTCTCTTGAAAACTCTCCAAAACCGCTAGCCTTTTTATACTCCAGTTATTGCCATCTAGGAGTGAATGGAATACACCAGAACTTTCTCGGTCCAACGAGGTTTGACGCGATTTGAGCGCTATCTGTTAGCGATGGATAGAGGGTACACTACTTATTTCCGCGTGTAACTACCAGATGTCGTTAAGTGTCGCGGTCGTAACAATACAGTATCCGAGAAGAGCCAACAAGCGAGAAGCGACAAAATCCCGAGTTTAGGATTGATTAAATGGGGACCAAATTATATCTCCTTCACCTTGAAATTTTGACAGTTGTCCGGGTTATTACAGTAAAAGAAGCACTAAAGCGATGAAGTAAATGCTTTACACCGCAATAAAAAATATGGGTACCTAGTAAGAAGTACCTATTCCATGAATATCTTCTGTGTTTCATGTAATTGGCTTTCCAGCAAATTTCGTAAAATCAACAAAAAATTAAAAAAAATAAAAATAGTTTTCAAATGTTTTATTAATTGTGCGTTACTTACTGATAATACATTTTAAAAAGGAAATGAAATAGTATATTACATACCAAGAGTGGCAAGAAGCCTATTACACACGATTTCGAAAATTACGGTACGAGCGTTAGCGAAAATTACCCTTGTTTATGCAGACATTATAATATTACGTAACTGGTCTTACGCACAGCTTGGCTTGTGTGTAATTAAAGTTTTAAGGATAAAGTTGACAGTGCGTAAGTAGGTTTTTACTAATACAGAAGTAGAAAAACAGTATTTTCTTTTGTATCCCCTTATTTCTTTTGAAATATTGAACAGCAGTTTTGTTACCGTTTCCTACATTTTTAATCAACAATCCTAAAACTAAAATAAACAATGCTATACCTACGTCTACTGGTCCTTAAATTTACGTAACAAATAAGGGTCATAATTTAAAAGGTTTATTGTGGTATTTTTATTATAATTATAAATTTCTGGATTACTATTAGGCACTGCGTAAAACTTAAGTAAATGTTTGGCAAATTTTGAGTTTTGCTTATATTAGACATGATATATAACAAAGTGCTATTTTAATTTGCCTTTTAAATTATTTTTTAGCATTCTGGTCCATTGTGCGGCTTTAACTTGATATGTATGCAGGTAGAAATTGTTTCCTAGCCCACTCCTATAATGCTATAAACAACTTTCTTTTTGTAAAAAGTATGTTGGATATTTTTCACAGGTAAATCTGCTATTTTTCAATTCTTCGATAGGTACCTGGACAATAATTATAGGTATGATCCATTCCACAATAATTCGTTGATTTCTCGACCTTAATAAAATTTAAATGACAACCCTCAGTCGTAATCCCAACCATAAATAAGCTGCCTGACAAATATCTATTGTGTAGGCACCGGACCTTTTGAAAGGGTACAGGTCCTGATTACCTACTAATTTCAATAGTTTAGGTTAGCTATTTTCAACAAAGCAACAAATATAAAATAATAGGTAAGTATCTTTATTTTAATCATGTAATTAAATAGCTATTAATATTTATACAACAATACTAATCTACAATATTATGATATCATCTATGCCTAAACTAATTATTAAGGGCCTTACGTTACTATTAATTATGTTATTATATTGGTATATTGGGTAGGTTAATGGCAAATCGCAGGTGTTCAATATAAAGCAGAGTCTTTTCATCTTAGTTCATCAGTCGTTTGGTGTATGTCAAGCTGTGCGTTAAAGGTATTTTCGTGTATGTTATCGAGCATCCAAAATATGTCAGATCTGTGTGAAACTTCAGATAATATTGCTTACGGAAGTTACGGTGTAACGAAGAAAAAACATTTATCACTTGATGTCAAAAAAATAAAGAACGTTCACTGTACCCTTTCAGAAAAAGGGTATGACCGGAGTGCAAGTTTTAGTGAAACTAGTATTTTGACCAAAGTTGCATTAACGACAGTAAAAGATATAGTGACCAAACCCATCCAGCCGAGGAAAAAACTGTGTGACAGCGGAAAATTGAGAAGCATCGAAGAAGGTGATAAAGACTTGATTCGGAGGAAAATTTATGACATGTACAGTAAACAAATGGTCCCAACAATAGATACGCTAAAAAAGGTACTTACAGCAGACGAAACCGACATTTCATGTGGCAGGACAAGCCTTTGGAGAATAGTAAAAGCAATTGGTTTTAAATATCGTACCATTGATAAACGACAAGTACTAATGGAATCGCAGCATTTATAAGTATATAATAACATAATTAATAGTAACGTAAGGCCCTTAATAATTAGTTTAGGCATAGATGAAGACAATAGTGATATTGAAACAGAGCTAAATATAGAGTAGGTTAAGTTAAATATTGTATTATTATAATATTGTAGATTAGTATTTTTGTATAAATATTAATAGCTATTTAATTACATGATTAAAATAAAGATACCTACTTACCTTTTATTTTATATTTGTTGTTTTGTTGAAAATAGCTAACCTAAACTATTGAAATCAGTAGGTAATCAGGGCCTGTACCATTTGAAAAGGTCCGGTGCCTACACAATAGATATTTGTCAGGCAGCTTATTTATGGTTGGGATTACGACTGAGGGTTGTCATATAAATTTTATTGCGGTCGAGAAATCAACGAATTATTGTGGAATGGATCATACTTAGAATTTAAACGGTATAGGTAGATAATATGATATTTTATTTTGTTTGAACAAAATAAGTTGTAACTTTCGAAAAACCCTATGATTTTTTTATAATGTATCTATTACTACTTACCCTTTACTTATTTTACCTGATGTACGAGTAGAAATATGATATTATTCGATAAAAACTACTAAATGAAAATAAGTACTTGTGCTTTCAGGAATATTTTTGAAAAAACACAAGATCTGTTAGGAAAATAAAAACATGTTCTTTTAGATAAGTTTGATATTTTTTCATTCCAGTCGCATTTCCTTAAAAAGGTACTTGTTTTTATACATTTAATATCAATTTCACTTAAATAACATAATAAATAATGATAGGTCTTTTCCATATACCTTTCACGTAATAAAATACAGCAGATAAATACAACAAAACAAATACATATAAACAAACGTATCATAGCGGTGCAAATGTGCTTACTGTTATTAGGATCCTTTGGAAATGAAAACATGCTTATTCCTTGACTTCTTTTGAGTGACACCCTCGAAACGCACAGGTATTACCAGTGATAGTTTTATAATAGCACAGCACTCACAAAAATAAACAGTTAAACAATACACTTCTTTCAACAAAAAAGACAACTAAACTCAATAACGATAACTCATCGACTACCGGACTAACAGGCCGGCTTAAACTTATGACAGTTGTCCTGGTTACCTCCCACTACATTGATTTCGCCAAATGTCATATTGTCGCTTCTCGTTTGTTGGCTCTTTTCGGACAGTACAACTCAATAGTGATTGAACTAGCGAATTTAACAAGCGTATGCTCGCTTAGGGCGCGTACTCGGCGACTAGTCTAGAAATTATTAATAATGGCAGGAAAATTAAAACGGTGTTGGCCCTTGGAATATACTGGAGTAATCAATATGGCCCTAAGGCTGGAAAGTTTGGAGACCCCTCTGGTTTAGAGTGTCAAATGCCTTCGAATAATCCAGAGTTGTAGATAAAATAAAGTATTTTTGAAAAAATAAATGACAATTTTTCTAAATAATAAACACTCTATGTTTGAAATGCTGGATGACATATTTAATTAAAAATACCTAGGGGCATTACAAAGAAAAAGAAGCGAATGGTATGGGTATTTAAAAAAATGATATAATAATAATTGTTTGTACCATTTTAATTTAGGTCCTGGATTTGATAGCAAACATATGCTACACTAAGAATAGAAAATCGAACTTCCAAGATCAAATATTAAAAGTAATATGTAAATACCCACCAATAAAATTGAAATAATATAAATAGAGATATTATAAGAATAACACAAACAAATGAATGAAAACAGAAACGGAAATAATAAAAACGTCAACTATAAAGCCAGATGATAATAAATCTATTGCTTTTTAATTTATTAGACAATGAAGAAATAACCAAAAATACTTTATTAAGTCTCAACTTAAATTAACCTCCTTTTGTTTACCTTTTGGTGTACACAAAGCTCTCATAACTTTGGGTTAATATAATCAGCAAGAAGAATGAACATACGAGGTAAGATCATTAATACTTGTTTATGTTATGGGAAAACCCGGTGTATATGCGGAACAAAAGTCGCACAATAAGCTTAAATAGTATTATTTCATGGAACCTAACTGATATTTTTTTTATACAAATGGGATGAATAGCGTTGATAAACTGGGCGGCTAAAAGAACGTTAATAATAATCGTTAAATATTGTTGTCCCTCAAATAAATATTACTCTGCTTTGACAAATAGCCATTAAATTATTCTAAGGATTTTAAATTAAGAATAAAAATAGCGGGCTTTTCACACAAACACACACACACACACACAATGACGTGTCTGTTACGTACCGTGACAATGACACAGTGTGATATGTGTGAATTTTATATTTTAATCGTGTATAATAATATGTACTATTGTATCAACAAATCAACTCATAACGGACTCACACACAAGAGCTAGACAAGACACACGTTATACACTGCATAAAGACTGGCTCACTAATGGTCCCCAGTAGTAGTAGGGAGGCACTCATGATACTAAAACGACATTTAGTATCATGGGAGGCACTAAAATCACCAAAATCAAACTAGGCGTTGAGAAAAAGACGCCAAATTGTTTTGCACCCCTGAAAAATTTAAATCAACCACGGCACAACGTAGAGATCAATTAAGGCAAGACGCCGATATCAGTTTTTTCCTAAATAACAAGACCCAATAAGTTTTCGAAGAATATATATTAATGGTTCTACCTGACATAAAAACCCAATCAAGTTCCGGTATATTTTAATTTAATAAAACCCTACATGTACTTAAACATTCTTTATAATCTTTGAAACCTACAAATAATAGTTTGTAATGAATAGAGATGTGAGAGGAGAATATTCTCGAGAACGACATCCACGAATCACTGCTATTCTTTTTTAAAAATCGTAGAAGTTTTGAACTGCAAGTATTTCATACATACAACACAAGGACACTAAATGTTGATTACCCAATTCATCGTTTGACAATGACAGAGAGAAGTCCCCATTATATGTGTCTCAAATTGTTCAACCACCTGCCAAACCAAATTAAATGTATTAGTAATGTTAAATTGTTTAAGTCCGAAGTTAGAAGGTTACTAGTTGAATTAGAGCCGTACTTAATTGATGATTTTTTGTATGGACATTGATAGATACAATTAAACTCAAACTTAGTGTGGTCACTGTCTTTGACACTATTTCCTTTGTGTTTGATATTTATTGCTGATTTTTGTGATTTATATTGTAACACAATTTGAAATAAAGCTTATTATTATTATTCTCTGTAAGAAAATTCTCCCGAGAATATTCTCTAGAGAAGTTTTTCTACATAATCTACTCTGAAAAATTTTGCAATGATTTTTAAAATTTTGAGCTTTTCAAACCTTTTCTATAACTAGAAATAGAAGCGCGATCGTATACTCGTATACAGCTGTGAGAATTGTAAATGATGTGGTGAGACTTGTTTTATTTTGGCGTTTCGTTCGGCTCAGTTTAGACCGTCTATAAGTATAAAAACATGGAGCAAAATAAATTAAAGGGTATCACACAACCAAAAAGTAATGTTTGGAAATATTTTAATACAAAAAATGTACTGTAGTGTAATGTAAAAATTTTATTTCTTATTATTGCCATTTCTAGCGATTTTCTTACCATTCCCAGAAAATTCTCTAACTTGAGAATATTCTCAGAATATTCTCCAAAAGATTATTACCGAGAATTTTACATCTCTAGAATGAATCGTTTATGGTGAATAATAGTTTATTTACGAGTACTAGATATTCTATGGTTGTTTTCGAAGAAAGAGTTATATAAGCGACATTTTTGTCAAACCCAAACAATGAACTTAACCTACAATCACCTTCCCTAACCGCACCAGAAGCTAGTTACTGGAAGTGGCTTACTATTTATCATTTTCATATGACGTCCCAAGGTCGGCGGCCATGTTGTTTGGAGGACAAACAAAGTAAATAAACACGAGCGACTCTTACAAAAACGGCGTGAAAATGGTCGAGGTAAACATTTCTAGGAGCTCCAGCAGAATTAGCAAACAAAGATAACCCTGATTGGATGTCTAATTAGAATATGGGGTACTTTAATCCAAAGGAAGAAACTCAGACCCAAGTTAACAGACATGAGAGAGTTCAGAAATACAAAGGAGTAAAGTATTAGGTAGGTGTATTTAATTGATTTGTGATGGGTTACATGCTTGGTGAAATGGATATTCCATGGTAGAGGAAATTAAAGTCTTACTTGTTATATTTCACAGTTTAATTCAGTTTCCTGACACGTGTTTCAACCCTTGCGGGAGATTAGGGGAATTGACAGATTATGGGTTATTTTGGTCCTTAATTCACAGGTATTGGCCAAAGGTACAACTAAATTATAGGTATGATTATAGAGGTGGTATTTACATCTAAGTAATAAAATTAAGAAAATTATATTGTGTATATAAGTATGTGTTTTTCGTTCGTAATGATTGACAGTGTTTATTGCATATTTATCCTAAGTTATTAGGCTATTAAGTATTAGATTGGAACCTGAAGGTATTTCAATTTGATTATTAACACAATTACATCGATTTTTTAAGGCTTTTTTTTATTGCTAATGTTTCTAATAGGTTGAGGTTTCTACCCTTGTGTTGAGTATATATCGGTTTTATTTTGTTGGGTATTGAGTGGTTATTTATTATACAGTGGTCAGCTATAGATTTAAAGTTTCTACCTGTTCGACCTATATAGATTGCATCACAGTCATCACATTGTATTTGGTAGACCCCGCTATGTGTTAATTTGTCTTTATTCTCAATTTTTGAATTAGCTATGTATTTACCTAGGTTATTTTTTTTGACTTGTATGGGGATAAGTTTATGGTTTTTGAGTTTTTTGGAGATTTTTTGACTTGTGTGACCTGTATATCTGATTGAACTGTATTTCGCGTTTGATGGAAGGGGACGGTAGAGTAGTTTTTGTGTTTTTGTCTGAGTTTTTTTTTTAGTATTTTGTTTATGAGTGTTGTTGGATAGCCGTTGTTTAAGGCTATAGTTTGTATTATGTCTAATTCTTTATTACATGAAGTTTCTGAAAGTGGGATGTTGACTAATTTGTGGATCATGCTATTGAACGCAGCTAGTTTGGTTTGTTGGGGATGTTTTGAGTCCGCTGGTATAACTATATCGGTTGTCGTTGGTTTTCTATAGATTTGGTAGGTTAATTGGCTGTTTTGATTTATTATTGTAGGTCCAAGATATTGATTGAGTGGTCAGTTTCCCCTTCTATGGTAAATTGAATTTTAGTGTTGTAATAATCACAATGAAATACCTTCAGGTGCCAATCTAATACTTAATAGCCTAATAACTTAGGATAAATATGCAATAAACACTGTCAATAATTACGAACGAAAAAAACACATATAAACAATATAATTTTCTTAATTTTATTACCTAGATGTAAATACCTCTATAATCACACCTGTAATTTAGTTGTACCCTTGGCCAATACCTGTAAATTAAGGACCAAAATGACCCATCATCTGTCAATTCACTTCATCTCCCTAATTTTATTTTAATGACATGTAGAATTTAGGATTGTCTTATATTCCTTTGATAATGATTCGCAAGGGTTGAAACACGTGTCAGGAAACTGAATTAAATTGTGAAATATAACAAGTAAGACTTTAATTTTCTCTACCAAGGTAGGTGTATGGTGTAATAAAAATAGTTATATAGTATAGTATGATTGATTGTATTATGACGTAGACATAGTGTTGATTTAGGTCGAAATTTTTTTTTATTAAGTAACGTAGATAGAACAACAGATTGAAGCACCTGACAAAGATACTTCGGGAAGTAGTAGAGAGGAGGAAAGTGTTGAAATTAATGAAACCTGTTCACATGTTGTCACACAGACTGAATTAAATATTAATGATTTACGAAAACTTTCCAAGACTGTACTAATGGTAATGTTAGAATATATAGTTAATTGGAGAAGCGGTTAAAGGAAAACGTTTTAATCTGAAAACATGAAACTGTGGGTTTAGGCCCCAATGAAACGGTAACAGAGTTAGCCAAAACCCAAACCTTATTATAACTTAATCTTACCTTGCCGACTACTACCGACAACATAAGCATTGGGATTTATTTTCCTTTGCATTAATATTTTGCACTGAACCAGATTCATAAACTTTGAATGCTTACAAGCCTTTGTATACCTTTAGCTGCTGGCTAATGTAACTAATGTAAAAAATATGTGTTAATTAAGGTGGTTTACCAAATCCATCATTGCTACTTCTGGCAAATACATTTAATTTCGAAGATAAGTCTCATCAAGGAGATAAGGATCAGTGTACCAAAAATTTACATCTACATTTAACATCGCACTTAAGAGTCTTAAATATTCACTTCTTTCCATGTTTTGAAATTTAAAATTAAACAAGAGCTCGAAGCACACACTACGAAGTTCAAATAAGTATTACCATATCAATACAGTTGGAACATGAAAAAGTATTTAAGTCCAGGTAGCCCAGGTATAGACAGTTCCTAGAAATGGTCACAAATGAATCCTAAAATTACTTAGAAACTTATTAAATTATACCAATAGAGTCTAATAAGTCATTAGCGCAAACGATCATGAACCTTTGTTTGTCCTCCAGGCAAAATGGCCGACTTGTCAAAGCCACGTGTTTGACAATGGTCAATAACATCATGGTTAGGAATACTGCTCAAAGAAATAAACATGGTTACCTGTGGTTAGCTATGGTAAGGTCGAAGAAAAATCTTTTAAGTGTTTGTTGAGGACATGCTCTGCTCTAATGATGCATTATGTCACCTACAAGGAAATATTTAGATCTGGTGCCAACGACGTTCGAATACACTGATAAAACTGTGCTCCCTTAATCAAATAATCTGATTTATTTGGTGAATAATTATTGGTAATAAATAAATGTGATTTTAATTAACTAAATTTGATTTAACTGAAATAAATCAGAGTATTTCGTTTTATTTGCAAAGTTATTTGACTGTTGGTTGATTTGTGTCAAATCATAGAACCCTTCAAACAAATATCTTACCAAAAAACCACTAAAATAACAAAATCTAAATAACTAATTATTTAATCGAACTAATTTTTATTTAGGAACTAAATCCCGTTAATCGCTAGTTAAATCACCCAATAGAGAACTATTTAAATGTCTAGGTCATTTAAACTAAATAATTATGTATTTACATTAAATCGTTAATATAAAACAACCAAATATTTACAAATAACTAATTATTTAATCGAAGTACATTTCAAGTTAAGAACTAAATATCTTTAACTTTAATTTAAATCATTCATTGCCGAACTTTTCAAATAATTTGGTCATCCAAACTAATAATTAAGTATTTAAATGAACTCCTGTCGCCTACTTTGGACTTTGAGTAATTGATTGGTTTTACAAAAGTGGCCTGATCATCGCGTTTTGGTCATTGGTGTTCGATTTTGTCTTGTAGAAATTTATGAGTGAGAGGGAAATCTTCTCTGTTAGTGGCACAGAAGTTAGTGGTTCCATCAAAAATTAAAACGAAGATATGGGGAATAAACGTAATATGAATAATTATTTAGAAGATTGGGGTATATCGAGGGGTATATCCCATATGTTAGATACTTTTCAAGGTAGGAAACTATATTTGAATATTTTAGTTACGCATGAAACGAGTTAAAAAAGTAAGATAAGAGGCAAAGAAAAGATACTTGTAATACCCAATTTGAAATTTCGAACACAAAATCTTTATAGAAAAATGTAGCCAGGTATTTATAAATCATTGCTACCTAGGTTACAAATAAGACAGTTTTTCTCAATTTTCACCATAATTCAATACCTATCAAACCTCCTAACGTAAAAAATATAATATAATTAATATAATATTAATAATTATTGTACCTAATATTTGCAAATTTGCCTTTATTTAGTTTTTTATCAAAGTTATTAACTTCTCTATAATGTTTTATTGACGTATATTTTAAGGGGAACAACAACTAATGGTCGGTTTATACAGCAAGATAACATAACATAAAAATAAAATAAGAGTTGAATCTACAGATCTGCCATAAGACGTTTATAGAAACACATAACATAAAAATAAGAAATAAAATAAGAGATGGTTATCTTTTAAATTTTATGTTATTTTTATGTAAACATAGTTGTGCGCGTGCGCGTAATTTGTCATAACCTTAATTTTCGGCAAAAATGTGTTTTTTTCTGTTGGTTTGCCTTATTATTTGAGCACTATAAACAATTTGATAAGGTTTGTGATTATTATGGTAAAGGTACTGATTAAACCATATTCAATAGCAACATTTCAATATTTCTTATTTTTATGTGACGTCTGTATCAACACGTACTTGGATAAAATAAGAACTGATTTGAATGAACATTCTGATCTACTGAAAGTTAAAAAAAGGTATTTAAACCAAATAGATTTATATTTGATCTAAATAAATATAAAAGACAAGTTAAACAATTATGTACTTGAATAAAAAAACAATCACTTTGATGGAAATCACCGGTTTATTTAAATCAAATCACTTAAATTGTTTAATTAAATAACGTTGTTGTTACGGCAAATACATGTAAAACAAAAGTAAAATAAATATGTACTTGATAAAATATATATAAATATCAATCAAATAAACATTTTGTTAACTTAACTTTTAACCTATTTACCTTAAGTCATTGAAACGGCTTATTTAAGTTAGGTTAGTGTTAAGGAAATAAATATTTGCTTGAATTTTGTATTTAGTGATTAGTTCCAAATAAAAAGTAATTTGTATCAAATCAGATAATACTAATTGAGGCAAATAATCCCTTGGTATTTTTCAAATACATATTTGTTTGGCTAATAGGAAACAAATATTTATTTGAGTCAACGGTAAATTTTTTTAACTCAAATAATTAATTTTATCAGTGTAGGAGTTGTGATCTGTAATGATTGCCAAAATCCGGAACAAAAGAAGAAGAAGAAGAAGAAGATTTCCACCATTAAAGGTTTTTATGGTATCAATACATTGATATTTCGATAATACCATGGAGCAACCTCGGTACGTTAAGACCTAGATCAATATTAATATAAAAGATGAAATGCCTCGTACAGTCCGTCCTACAATGGTGTTTATTACAAAAACATTTATGTTCTAATTTTACATATGGTCGAATAAATAACTTATGGTGTGTAGTAGCAACATTCTAAATTACTCGATACTGTTAATTGCGCTCGCAGTAATGACAGAAACGTCATTTCGTCGGACTATTAAAGAGACTTTGCAAAACAATGTAATGTGCCCAGTATTGTTTCGGCAAATCACAACATCTGGCGTGCACATGTTGGGTCGCTTGAGACGACACACACGTTTTAAATCTTATAAATCTTTATTTCCTTTAGTAGGTAAGGATATAAATCTTACTAAGCGATAATAAATATGGAGTTTTATTATTTTCAAATGCCACTTATATTTTTAGAATATTATAATCATTTTTATTGGTCAATTAGTAGTTAAGGATTGACGCAATTATTTTTGATATGCATAAATTTTGTGTATAATAATGATTTTAGAAATAAAAAATTTACCACTTATCTGCCAAAAAATGAAGAACAATAACTATACTTGGATGGTGTAACAGTCAACAAGCGTATTTGGTTGCTTTTTTTTCGACTTTAAATGCACCAAGGAACAATAATAATTAAAACTGCTAAAATTACTAAACACAATATTGAATAGGCTTGCAGACAAACTCTTCGAGCAATTCAGCAAAAACCAACCAACAATTATCCGTGATAACAGGATCTCCAGAACAATACAAATTTATAGAACGATAAACCATCCGCTGCTCCGAACTACCTCGTCAAGGTATTTGACTCGTTTCTTGAGAATAGAAGTTTTGCGGCCTCGCCAGAGAACGTACTTTCTTTGAAAAAACGCATCAGGGCGGGAGTGCCGTAAGGCTCACCTCTCTCTCCGTTGTTGTATAATATTTCTACTCATGATATTCCGTGAGATAGATTCACGCAGCACTATCTTTTCGCTGACGATACAGCAATTACTGCGACTGCCAAATCACCGCGCATTGTTGTCAGCCGGATGCAGTGGCACGTGATCGAGCTGGAAAAATGGCTTTCGGCTTGAAAGATTCGCCTGAATCCAACTAAGACGACGGTCATATTTTCTCGAAAAGCCGCGTACATCGGCCTGAAACAAGGCTTAAAGTCAACAGAGTCCAAATAAACTGGTGCCAGGAAGTGAAGTACCTGAGACTTATCTTTGACCAAAGACTGAACTGGAGGCTCAATTCAATAAATAGAGTGAAGCTTGTATTGCGACAGTTAGGCTCTATCTACCACCTGCTTCACAGGCGGAGTAGAGTTGAAAGTAGGACAAAGGTCAACCTCTACAAGGCATTGGTCAGGCTGGTTCTCACCTATGGTGCACCTTCGTGGTGCAACCAACATAAGCAGGGCGGAACTGAATAAGTTCGAGGTAATTTAGAATAGGGCACTGAAAATCATCGCAGATGTCCCGAGGTACACTATGAATCGCGTGTTGCACCAGGACTTTTGCATACCAACTATTAATGAGTTCTCTTCAAAAATCATTACCAACTATTACGGACGTACGGACGTTTCGACAAAACCACTTATTACTGACTCACGTACGAGAGCGAGACAAATTGCGACCTACAAACTACCTAAAGACTGGCTCCTCGTCGGTCTATAGTAGAGAAGCACTAATAGAAGAGAGGCACTATCATCTTCCTAGATAACGGAAAAAGGCGCCAAGAATACGCAAACCAAAATCTTTGATCATAACATACACAGCCGGTAGCAATAGTTTCTTTTGTGCGAAAATACCTAAAAAGTAGTCGAAGAATCAAAAGATGTCAAAGGAATTCCCTTACGTAAAACCCCATTCATAAACCAATGTAGATATTAAACAGGAAAGAAAAATCCAAAATTCTTCACAAATATTTAATAATTCGCTCTACGCGTTTCGGTAAACCTGTGCTTGCCATTGTGAGCTTGTTTGTGTCCTTAATGTAAAGTTTTGTCTATATTATATAGCTCTTGAAAATGGTTTAAGAAACCGAAACGCGTAGAGCGAATTATTAAATATTTGTGAAGAATTTTGGATTTTTCTTTCCTGTTTAATATGAGTAATCTTCACCCCGGAGATATCTATGATTCAATGTAGATAGTTTATAATACCTAAATGGATTTAATTTTTTTTTTAAATCTAATTTTATTTGGATCTAGATCTTAAAATGTTTGTGGTTGACATGGACCAACTGCTTGAAATTTCTTTCTTTAAACATGCACAGGTTAAAATATACTGTATTCAGATCTAGTGATTTCAGAGGCCAATTCAAATAATAACAGTGATACGAACCATGAGACTATATGGCACACTGACTGAAAACAGTGTTTCAAAAAACTTTTTCAAATTTATGCTTAAAAGTTCGAAAGTTCACTTACACTTGAGAAAAATCTACTTGTAGACATTTTTTGAAGCAATGAAAATAACTCTATTGCAAGATGACCCTGTATATTGGAACTGAGAAGAGTAACAATCTTCCGGGTACTGCCTCACTCTGAACCAAAATTCAGTGCCGTAGTGTCTCAAATTTCAAAAAACTTACTATAGATCGTGATTTTCCGAAACATAAATGGAAATTAATTAATATCTCAAGAAAATGGTAAAAGTATAGGGAAATAAAGAGGAAAGTCGTTAAGAACCTACTAAAGATTACAACGATGAATAAGAATTGTGGTCAGCTGAAATCAAAATAGAGGTAATAGAGGTATGGGGGGACATATCTTTTAAACATATTTTCGACATTTCACTCCTTTCTCAATTCTGGGGGGTGTGGGCAAGTTTGGAATTTTATATGAGATGATGTATTTTACGGAATTAATATCAATTCCATGGAAATACGTAATGTTTACTTACGTCAGTTAAAAAATTTGAAGTGAATAATATTTCTTAGTTTATTGCTCAAGATATGGAAGCGAATTTTAATGTGCAAGTTAATATGTTGTTAATTTTAAGGGAGTACAGAAAAAGCTACAGAAAAGCTGCACTAGTGTGGGCATAGAGGTTCTCTAGCAGCCCGAAATCTCAAATCGCATATGAAAGGCTGGAAACCAGATGTCGTACTACTGGCAGTTTGATGGCAATACCACGAGTTCGGAGTAGAACTCAAACGAACGCAAACATAACAGTTGATAACAGTTGGTGTATATTGCATGTCTTTGGTATATTGCTACTTCGGATATCGATCGTGTCGTGCAATATTTCCATTTCTTGCAATACGTAGTAATTTCAATGTCATTTTAAGTTAACTACAACTTGTACTTGTTGTTTAGTTTGATTAAAAAAGTGTTGTTTTTATTAACCAACATTAGCCTTATTTAATTTTGTCATATGCCTAATATTATGTAAATAACCTAAAATTAATAAGATTAATGTTAGAAAATTTAGTTGTTTTATTAAAAAAAAAATGTTAAAAATTGGGTTTCACTTACAATTAATAAAATAGTTAATCTTAAATATGCCGATATTTTTCCGCAAAATATTACCGATAGGTACCGATTATCGGCAAAATTTGCCGATATGCCGATACGATACCGATGCACCGATATGTATATCGGTATCGGCCGATCACTAATCCATACCACATTATGCTACACCTGGAGTTGTATGGGCAAGACTTTAAAAATCGCGTTGCCTTTAGAAATTGGGTTGCAAGGCAAATACAAGAAAATAACAGGTTCTTGAAGAATGTAATATTTTCCGACGAAGCCACTTTTCACAATTGTGGGCAGGTAGGATTTCTTTAAAACACATAAATCTTGGCATGTGGTTTCAGCAGGACGGGGATCTACCCCATCATGCAGAACAGACTCATAACTATTTAAATTAAATATTTCAAAGCAGATGGATTAGTTAAGTTGGCCCAGTGAACTAGCCTGCTCGGTCCCAAGATTTGACCCCCCTAGACTTCTTCTTGTGCACCTACAACTTCAGATGATATAAAAAACCGAATTCGTTTTGCCTTCTTATTAGTGACACTTTAAATGTTAGAGCGGGTACGAACTTCATTTAGACCAGTGTTGAAAAAAATCATGATTTTTTTTGAAAAACATCAAAAATCGCGATATTTTTGAAAAAATTAAGATTTTCTCTATTTTTATTTTTATCTATTTTTTCCTATAAATAAGTTGCTATTTTCAACACGTTTTTGATTTTATTCCCACCGTTCTTCAAAAATGAATTTCTGTCAGAACGAGAAAACCCTCCACTGTTTATATAAAGAAGCGTCCGCCCTAACTCGCAGTATTTGATAATTGGCCATCTAATAAGCAGCGCGACACGTGATTTCTGGTGTAAATTTCTAAAGGTTACCTAAAGATCTGCAAATAGTGTAACAATGTGATCCTATCCGAATAAATTTCATAGAAAAATCTAATAAAACTGAAGGAAAATTACTAAAATTAGAAAAATAAAATGATGTCAGATGGAATTCGCTTGCCGACTGCTAAGAAGGTTTCGTTAAGTCATGGCCTATACTTTTTAAAATTGCTGAAGA
This sequence comes from Polydrusus tereticollis, assembly GCA_963920685.1. Taxonomy (NCBI): domain Eukaryota; kingdom Metazoa; phylum Arthropoda; class Insecta; order Coleoptera; family Curculionidae; genus Polydrusus; species Polydrusus tereticollis. The sequence continues at coordinate 105,873,556 of OY987331.1, read as the reverse complement.
GAACAAAAACGAAATTGACAATATTATAAGAGGAAAATTTCCAACATTCACTTAAAAAGATTAGTCGACGACTACCTAACAATACCTAAGCCTATCTCTATCGCAATAGATAGACTACAAAGAAAAGTGCCAGTCTTTCAGATGTTGTGGAAGAATTTAAAATATTAGAAACTCATTTTGACCAAACGGACATAACTTTAAATCAAATGCAAAAATATTAGAGGCGTTATGAACAGTGTATAACCCCATTTCATTTGTTGGTATATCTTCTTGACTCAACAAAAACTCAGCAAACACTAACAGAGAGTGAAAAAAATGTTGCTTTAAAAGCTGTTAAAGAACTAGATCCAAATAGTGGTTTACTACCACTCATAGTCAAGTTTCTTGCCAGATCAGAACTTTTCACTGATATTATGTTTCATGATGATATTCTTCAGAATATAAAACCCATAGATTGGTGGAAGTCGCAACAAAATATACCCATTATTCAAAAATAGTTCTTTATAATTAGACAATTACTTTGTGCTGCTGCTTCTTCCGCATCAGTCGAGAGAATTTTCCCAACATTTGGTTTAGTCCATTCCAAACTCAGAAATTGATTAGGAAGGGAAAAGCTGCACAATTAGTTTTTTTTCTACAAGCACTACAATTAACTAAAATAAACGTTATTTAGATAGAGTGGTTTTATTTTTTTGATATAATAAACCATTAATTAAAACTGAAAGTTTTTATTTTCTTTTAATTATAACTTATCAAAAATTTTAATTTTAATCATGATTTAAATTGAAAAAATCAAGTGATTTAAATCGCGATTTAAATCATGATTTAAATTATTTGATTTAAATCCTTTCAACCCTGATTTAGACGAAGTGAGAAAATATTATTTGTAAGTTGAAGGGAGACATTTTGAATATAATAAATTTGTTCATGGCTGTCGAGCTTTCTTAAAGACCGTTCTCTGCAAGTGGCGATGGACGGATTTCTTTCAGACACATTTAACATCAACGCCGGAGTCCCTCAAGGTTCTATTTTGTCGCCCACCCTTTTCTTACTGTACATTAACGATCTTTTGGAAAAAACTAAACATCCTATATATAGCTTCGCTGATGACAGCACACTTGTTTCATCTTTTACTTTGGATGCTCGGACATCGGCTGCTAATGCACATCTCTATAGGCAGCAAGAGGTCTCACATCTTAACAAAGACCTGGAAGAAATTCTGTCTTGGGGTAACAGTAACCAAGTAGAATTTAACGCTAAAAAGACCCAGGCGGCAGTTTTTTCTAAAAAAGTTAATGTTGAAGAACCGGATATAGTTATGGCGGGACACTCAATTCCTTTGGCTTCATCAATTCATTTATTGGGCGTAAATTTGGATAGTCATATGTCTTGGCATAGTCACGTTGCGGCCATTGCTAGGGCAGCCTCGCAGAAACTTGGAATACTTTTCCGAACAAAGAACCTCTATAAACCCCAGCAACTTTTGATGCTCTATAAAGCCCAAATTCGACCATCACTGGAGTACTGTTCGCATATTTGGGGCTCTGCTCCTAAACATACCCTGAGATTGCTAGATTCCATTCAAAGAAGAGCCATTCGCTTGATCGGTGACTATAGTCTGACAAACAATCTGGAAAGCCTTGAACATCGAAGGCAGGTTGGCGACTTGAGTCTATTTTACAAATATTTTCATGGCAAGTGTTCAACTGAGGTTGCCCGCTTGATACCACCCAGAGCGGTGCATGGTAGAAATACACGACGAGCCACTGCAGCCCACCAGTACGTGGTTCAGCTTAGTGTCCCTCGAACGACACTGTTTCAAAATTCTTTCATCTGGAGAACGTCATCACTCTTGAACGACCTCCCTGAGATCGCGTTCCCCAACGAGTATAATCTCCAAAGATTCAAGACCAACGTGAATCGTTTCCTGCGCACACGCACCGCTCCTAGAGCGCCATAAAGGATTTCTCCTGCAGTGCTGTGCCTTATCATAAAAAAAAAATAATCAATTTTAGCATTTTGACGTAAGATAATTTAAAATTAGGTTGTAAGTTTGTTGTTTGTTTGTTACAATACCATAAAAAAATCATAATATTGTAACCAGGGCAGCAAGCCAACGTATGTTTAGTTTTTCACGGAGATTTGAATTTCAGCAACAAAAGTATATCTTTTCATATAAAAATTCAAAGCCCCCCTCCCTCAAAATTAAGAAATTAATAAAATGTAAAAAATAAGCTTAAATATGTCCCCCCATATTTCCATTACCTTACTAAAATTTCATGAAGATATTTAAAACCGTTCTCGAGATATTGCTTTGTAACACCTTAGAAAACTCACCACGTATAAACAATGAATATGTTTAAAATAAATAATTTAATTTAACTAAGCTCCATTTTCAAGTTACATAGATGGTCCAGTTCGAGAACATAAACCTATTGAAAACCAATTCAGCTAAACTGACCATGAAATTTTAATTCTCTTTTAGCGTAAACATAATTGACCTGATCTCTTCTGCTTTGTCTTCCACAAACCGAAAGTAAAAGATGGCATCAGGAATGATTAAAACCAGTTGTCTTCGTAAGTTCAACCTTCAATCGAATTGAAGATGCCCATCTAGTCATAAAGCAGTACCTTTTGTTGGAATCGTGTGGCATTTTGGCACTAAAGATTCATCCAAAACAGTCATCCCGAAGAGAAAAGCTATTGAATTTGAGAAAAGAAAGAAGAAGATCAAACGAAAGAGAACGAAACGGTAAATTTATGTAACACGCGAGCTCTGTTGTTTCTCGCGGACCATACGTCAGTCAAGAAATCTCACTAAATCAGTCCTGCGGAGCAATAACGGCAGATCTTCGTTTCCCAGTCAATAAATTGAGGCAGGGTTTATTTGTTAGTTCGGAATTTTTGACTCGGTCTAATGTGTTTCGATTGCTCTGATCATAAATTAGAGTTGAATCTCTGTTGTGTTGTTTTGGACGATTAAATATAAATAAATATATCTTTCCTAAATTATAATAGAAGAGAGTAATAATTTTTAAAGCTTTTATGTATTCATAGTGCGCCTAAGATAATTGAGAAGATGTATATACAGTATGTCCACGGATGGATTTTACAATAAGTGTAATGGATCAAGAACTTCACATTTTCAAAAAAACTGTTTTTGCCAAGCGCTTTTGCTTCTTATAAAACAAGACTCACGTTGATTTTTTTTTTAATATGAACAGGGAGCCCATAAATTTGAAAAATGCGACCTTAATTTTTATTATTTTGAAATATCAGTTAAATTCGATCGAATTTCAAAACAGTATTTCGAAATTGAAAAAGTTTTTGAACACCCTGATATCATTCACTTTGCTCTAAGTATTTTATATACAGCGTGGCAAAAAGTCGCGCATAATACCTGTAAATTTTGAATTACCTGGTATACGAAAAAGTGACCTTTATGAAAGTTGTTCAGTAAATTACTCTCCACATTTCTACCTGCATGAATTTTTTCTGTCATATCTAGTTTGGTTGCCATAGAGACCAACTAACTTTTTTTAAATGGAATACCCTGCATATGATTGCATATTTGGATTCTACTGGGAAAACTATGCATTTTTTGTATTTCAAATTTTTATTTATTTAAAATTGTAACAAGCTTTATAATAACAAAATAAATAGCATATAAAATTGAACAACTTAACATCGGAATAATAAACAACAAGTTTAACCTTTTCAGTGGATCAGGTGTTCAAAATGACCACCATTTTCTGCTAAGCAGAGCGCCACTCGATCCCTGAACCTACATACTTATTATAATTCAAAAATTCCACCCCCATATTCAATACACGTGTCCAATTGTTTCCTGAGATGGTTGAAGCTATTTCGAATTTCCTCGGCTGATATTGACCGAACAGGTAATTATTTCCTTTAGGATTTCAATATTGAAATTTTCAATATTATTGGGTATTGGATTACTGTAAGGTATTTGTTTTAAACGCCACCAAAGAAACATATCAGCTAAAGTCAAGTCGGGGTTTCTTGGGGCCACAAAACTGGACCACTTCTGCTAATCCACCTTATTCTAAATTTTCGGCCCAGCCATTCCACTACTTCCCGAGTATAATGGGCTGAACACCCATCGTGCTGAAAAAATAGTAATCCAAGTTTCCGGTAATCCAAAGGCAAGTATTCAAGATTTTCCTAAAAAAATGTATCCAATATCTCTAAAAAACTGTTCCTATTACAAGCGCCATTGAAGAAATATGAACCTTGGAAGCCATGAAAAGATACAGCGCACCATATATTAACTTTTTTAAAATATTGTAAACGAGGAATTCTAAATTCGGGATATTTAGCAGACCAGCACCTAACATGTTAAGATGTTATAATTCCAATTGTAGAAAAAGTAGATTCCTCCGAAAACATTAAATTAATGGAACTCTCTATTTCCACTTAATATTTGATCATCCATAAAGAAAAGTCTAGCCTTTTCGCTGCATAACCTTCTTCAAAATGGGGTTTATAAAGAGAAATTCTATAACCTGCAGCTTAGATTTTCATTGTATAGTTGCATACGGTGCAAGTGCTTCTTTCAGGTCTGGGTTCAATGAAAGATTTGCTATGGTTTAATCCCTGTCTGTTGAGTCAGTAGATTTTGTGTCAATTCCTTGTCCATCATTTTATAACATCTTGTACTATATATACCTTGGGACTCCGAGTGCCGGTTCTGGACCAATGAATGTTTTTCCTGGCCCCTTTCTTGCAAGTTCCTCCTTTCCTGTAATATCTTCATGTCCTGGTACCCATCATAGTATCACTTTGTTAGCTATCGCCAGGGCCACCAGTTGTCACCTTATTGTATGTTAGCGCTCTAAGGGCTGCTTGTCTGTCGGAGAATATGTGGATCCGCTTATCAAGATAAGTCCTCCTATTGTTTTCATACGCACATTATAGGATGGCGTAGATTTCCGCTTGGAACACCGTGGGAGACTTACCCAGGGAGAAATAAGCGTCGATTTTCGGTCCTACTTCGTGCATCCCTGCTCCGGTACTCTCTTTGGTTTTTGAGCCGTCTGTGTACCAGATTATTGCCTCAGGATTATCTGTTGTTTTATTGTTCCACGCATCCCGTTCGTCGATAACGGTCTTTAATAGTATGTCATAGCGATATGTGGGGTTTGAGTGGTCTGATCTCATTTCTAACTCAAGTCCCTTTATGGTATTGCATAGGAGTGCGTGTCTAGTTCTATGCCACCCAGAAAGTGACGTAGAACTCTGTAGTCTGTATAGTCCCATTCTTGCCTTTTAATCACCAACTTAAATGGTTTTGCATAGTGAATGGTGTAAAATGTAAAAATCAGAGCACAGAGAGCGGATAAAAGTATATCTTCTAGCTGGAACGGAATTGGTCAATGTTATAAACTAGTTATGTAAAACGCCAGCAGCATAGGTAATGTGTTACTTACGAGTTAAAACTCCAAAAGTTCTTCGAAAAGATGCGCTGTACAGCAGCGGCTCACTCAGTGTTTTACTTCTTGACGATTTATTGTGTTAATTATTATATTATTTAAAACTATTGGATCCACCACATGATCAAGAATATATAGTTCACCTGCAGGAAAATAACTGTTGGAAATTTTAGTACGAAGACATAGTAGCTCCTTATCTTCCGTTGGGACGTTCTTGGAATTTCTACCAAGAGGTATTGAAAAATGTACTTTTTTTAATTGTTCTAGTAAAAATGGGTACTTAAAGTAACCGGGTGTAATAATCTAGTCCAGTGCAATATCAAAATATAGAGCAATTTTACATTCACCACAAAAACGAAACAAATGTGTTTCTGTAAAATCTCTGTAGATAGTATGTATTTATTTTTCTTGAGTGATGTTGTAGCTGGTTTCTGCCGATTTGCTATTTTTGAGGATACACTCCAGCTTTACTTATTACGACTTAAGGTAACAATCCAAAACTCACCTTATAATCTAGTAATTCTAAAGGGTATTTTTCTATACAAGAATATCTCTCTTGCTGTAACATTGTAATTTTAACCATATAAAATATGAGTATTGCGCGGCTTGGTCGAAAAGCAAATCTGTTGTATAAATAAACTCATCAAATCACTGTTCTTTATATTCTCTTACTCGAAAAGCATTTTACAATTATCGTTTGTTTATCAGAAGTTTAAACAATCGTAATTCTTTTTAAGAAGCAATTACAATTTAGGTTTTATTATTGGCAGTAAATATTTGGAAATTCCAATGTTTAGAGATCAGCGTGTAAACAACAGACTGAATGGTAATTGTTTAAAAAATATGACTAACCTGAACAAAATATAGATAGTATGTTAGCATGCAGTATTACAATCAATCAGTAGATAGGCAATTATGTAGGTAACGATTAACTTGTAGATAATGTGATTTATGGTCATTTAAACTTGCAGGTTACCTAAATTTCCTTACTTGTGGTAGATACTCAAGCTGCTAAAGTGTGCAATCCTAAAATTGCGTTTTGTTTTCTTATAAAACATTTGCTGGTGCTTTACCTATTGAAACTATTGCTTAAGACTATCCATTAATTTTTCTTTAATAAACGTCAAAAACTAAATATACATTTTTTTATACCAATATTTATTGATATTTGTTTAGGTTTAGTTGCAAGCTAGCGTCAATAATATTTTACAGATTTACACCATTTTAACACTACATGGTGCATAGGTAACAATGTCAAGGTACGATGGACGGTATGGTATGTGGTGTAATATGTGGTCTCCGTTCAGCTGTTACTATTAAACAAAGGCAGAGATACCCTAAGGTAAATGTAGATGAATACTGTTAATACAAGCTACCCCTCACTCAAGCATGCATTTGCTTCCTTCTTTATTTGACAGATTTCGTATCTCGTTCCTTAACATTATCAATATAGGTACACGCAGTTCTAAAAAAAGTGATGTACCTGATTTTTGTAAATTCAAAGACCTATAACTTTGAAACCAGTCACCGGATTTTAATATACTTTTATTTTGTTTGTAGACAAACGTATTATCTTTCAGACAAAAATGTTAGTAATGAATATTTTCATTCCGTGTCATGGAAGTTAATAGAGAAATTTATAAGTAAATTTCTTATTTATGTGCTGTGGCATATTATTCCATCTTTCTGACATTACACATTTCTGCTAGGTCCTCTGGAAACCTTTTACGCCCGAATTCATCCCATAGATATTCACTGTAATGTGGTGAAATTTGCAATATCTAAAAAATTTCGCACTGTGCTTCATGAGGTCCTGCATTAAAATGAAATGATTACCAATTAACTCTGTACAATGGCGTCGATATAAAGTTGGGCTGTCACTATCGAAAGAGGGATGCACGCCTATCCATCGAAAACCAACGCATTCTGTTACTAAATATTAGCGAAATCTTTCACTATAGTCTATTTCACAAAGGTGTAGAGTAATAAAAGCTCATTAGGTATGCAAAGGGACTACAGAGTGACCCAAAGAATATTTATGCCACTTTCATAATTTGGCATTGATTTCATTGCAATATTCTTTCTTTTCATCAAGTGCGGGTGGTACCCGAGTTAGGGTCAATTTATGGGTTTTGCCTATTGTTATCCATTCACAAATACTGAAAATGGTGTGACAAGGGCGTGCCGGCAGGATATTCGTAAAAAGGAAAGAATATTATTTTAACAGAATAAAATTTAGGCATTATGTACATAGTATTAGGTACACTTATTTTTTATTAAACATTATAAAAAAATACAAAATACAAAAAATACATTATACAGAAATTAGATTATAAAAAATCATAATATTCTTCGTCATTTGAGAAACTGGCATCTCCTCTTGACGTTATAATAAACGGGTCGGCGGTCCGATCGATCAGGTGGTCAAGATCCTACATTTTCTCCTCTTCTTTAATGACATTATGGACTGCTTTTGCCAGTTCTCTGGTATCACTTTCTTAATGGCTTGATCAAACAGTAGCTTAACGTCTTTCATTTTGAATGTCGTGTTGCGTCTTGCTGCAAATCCTTTCACTTGCGCCCATATAAGTTTTATATGATTTAGTTCGCAATGATATGGCGGTGTGCGCAGCACAGTTACACTATGTTTTTTCTGGTATATCTTCCACGGCATATTTAATAAAACGATGTTTGTGTAAATTTGCTATAGCTAATAGTTCCTTCTTTATCAAATTATCTTCAAATTCAATACTTTTGGTGGTTAACCAGTCGGTAATTTCTTCTGTTCTCCAAGATGAAGTTGGAGTCTTCTCTGTGCGTCGTGAATGATAGCTTGCGTTATCCATAACTACTACTGAATCAGCTGGAAGATATTTTATAATTTCACCAAAATAGTCCTCAAAAACATTCGAATTCATGTCCTAGTGGTAATCTTCCGTATTGAACGACTGAAAGGTTAGCAAACCTTCTTTTAAAAATCCCTCTTCGCTTCCAATATGGACGATTACTAGTCTCTTCCCTTTACCTGAAAGCACCTTAATACACGTTGACAGGCCTTCCATAAAAGCTTGGCGAGCACTAGTTATATTTTTGTCTTGCCACAATTTTGGTACTATATAACCTTCATTAATCCACGTCTCATCAAGATAAAATATTTTCTTCTGCTCTCTTCTGTACTGCTTTATACTTCTCAAGTATTTTCATCGCCAGCAAACAATTTCATCGCTTTCCAGTAAAAATGATTGACGGTTATGCTTTTCCGAGACAAAATCCATATTTTTTAAAGTGGTCCATAAAAGTTTTCTAGTTATAAACGGAATACTGTCATCCTGGCCAAACTCCACTAGAATCTTATCTAGGGTAAGTATTTCTTTTTTAAAATAAAAAGAGTGAACTTTTCTTCGAACTACACTTTTGGCGTCTTCATCAAGGACTTTTACTGGTCTGCCTGGACTTTTTTTGGGAGGTTCCACTTGACCTGCCGTCTTTCTCTTCCGCAATAATTTAAAAACGGTGGACTATCCAGCTTCAGTCATTCGGGAACATCGGTCGACAGTTTCTTGTACAGTAAAATTCGGATAATCGTATTTTATGCAATCCTGTACATTTAAAATAATAACTTTTTCACCCGCTGATAGTGGAGAATTATTGAAACATTTTTTGTTGGTGTAAATGTCGCCATTTTATTACTAATCTTATAATACTGTGAACACTATATACGGCTTGGCAGCAAATACTGATGCGGTTAACTAAACAAATATACTTATTAAGGTCATACACACACACGATATATGAAGTTTATTCCAAATTACCACCTATTTATATGATCCAGCCGAAAAGGCCAGAGCAAAACTCGGTACTTGTTAAATGGTACCTGTTAAACGCAAAACGTAACTTTATAATCTACTACCTAACTAATCCCTATACAATATTTCGATTTTGACACTTCAGGCCAGAAAACATACCTTTGCTAATCCTCTTACGCAATTACTTGAAATTTTAATATTACAAACCATACTATTTTATCTTAATACCCGTTAACCTAATTCTCTGAAATTTTTGGTTAGTTATCATAAATAATTTAATGCACAAAGTTTACCTGCGCCTATGGCAGACACCGAAATTGAGCCGAACTGGATGGAATTTCCCATTTTATTACTATACACCTTTTTGAAATATACTATAGTTATTCTCTATATTATTTTTTTTTTCATCCGCTACATTAAGACAAAACCTTTATTCATCCGTAAACAAGTTTTTTGACCATTCTGGATTATTCCATTCTCCATCATTTTGAACAATGTGTCTCCGAGCGGCACGATGTTCTGGCAATAATTTAGGACCTTCCGCAGACCTCCTAGCTTTTAAATCTACCTCGTTTGTTTACTAATTGTAACACATCAAATTTGACGAAGATCTTGTTGAACATCTACTGCCATTTTTGATCGATTTCATAAAATCTAAAAGCTTATGGAGCGGTTATTTTTTGAGAACGACGAGTTCACCTTGCGAGCAATGCTTACTGTAGTCCTAAAATGTATCACTTTAATCACTTTTTAGGTTTAGAAAATTTCCAAAAATTATTATTTAAAGGATTTTAAAATATTTAAACTACCTACTAACGAACATCATGAATGGTCCTTGGTATATCCGTAACAGTAACCTCCAGCGGGACCGGAATATGGATCATGTGCAACAAGTTAAAGGCAAATTTGACCGAACTTCATCATGTCAAGTAAATGTCGAGGCGATCTAGCTCCTTGACAATGTAGGGTTGATAAGAAGACGCGAAGCTAAAAAGCCCTTTAAGTTGCTTTAGGAAAAGATGGCAAAGCAGAGCATTGCACGCGTATTCGTTAGTGCTAGTGCACCTAGTTTATTAGATATTTAATGATACTGTTGTTGAGTAAGACCTTAGTATTAAGTTTGTCAAAGTAGTAATTTTAGGTTAGATACAAGTTACCCATTAATCTTTATTGATCATAGTTGTAATATTTGTGAGGGATATTTATTAATTAAAAAAGAAAATAAAACAGCTTGGCATAGAAAATGCAGCAGATATGATTTAAGCAGGAAACGGAGTCAATCTACCCTAAGTGCGGTAGTTCATGACGTACTTAATGTCGCAATTTATAATGTGGCGAAGAGTGTTTCATAGTCAGAGAGAAAAGATATTCTATTGAATTACCAGATTTGTTAATTACGGGGTGTTATTTAATAAGTGTCCAATATTTTACAGGACGATTCCTTAGTTATTTATAAGGTAAAGAGTTCATATAAGCAAGACCTTCATTTCTGAGATACAGGGTGTTAAAAATTAATTTTTATTTTGGTTTTTCGTAAATTATTTTTGAAATAATGTCTATACATTTGGACGAAAATTAGTATCTAGGAGTTTTTGAAATGCGAAATTTGAATTTGATGACGTGCTTGAATTACCCATGCTTATATGAACCTTTCGCCTTATAAATAACTGAGGAATCATCCTGTAAAATATCGGACACTTATTAAATAACGCCCGGTATATTAAAACGAATTTGATAAGAATGTTAAGCTATATTATGTGCCCCATTACTTTCTGTAATATGTTTTAAATCAGAAATCTGTAAAATGTTTTTTAAAATCGTGTTATTTGTCTAATTATTGTGAAATAATTATGTTCCATAAAATGAAAAATAAATATATAAAAAGTAAAAACTTGAAAATTAATTACAAAATACCTTTTTGTTAACCAATAGTATCCATTTACTTCAAAAAAACATTTAGTGTCGATCGAGCTGCTTTCTATTGGCAAAACCTTAACAGAACCAACGTGACATAATTATTATTTTTTGGGTAAGTATAAAAATTTTGAAAACAACAAATATTATGTTTGTGTATATTATGCCAGTGTTCATTGTTCGTTTTCTTTCAAGATTTTAAAAAGTTTTAAGCTTGTCCTAATAGCAGCTTGTCTTCTTTATTAATAACAATACGAATAACTGCAGTCTTCAAGACAAAGGCTCTTTTTTGTCTTTCGTTTTCTTTCTCGAGCCATATTTGTCTATTCATTACAGAAACCTAACTTCCAAGTTAACAGACTAGCTTAAAATGTAAAATTGATGCAAACACAATAAATTCTAGTAAATTTTCGTAAAATATAAAACTGCTAGACAAACTAACCTTACCGTGAACTGTGTGTTGTCATTCACAACTTAGTTAAAAATCGTATTGGCGGCAAATTCGAAAAAAAAACTCGGTTGATTCATTGTGAAATGTGTTTCATACTTTAGCACTGTCCCCTCATAAAATATAAACAAGAATGCATTTGGATCTTATGGAAACATAAAATACAAATAAATGGTGCTGCTTGTGAGGAATTTTTCATATTACATTTGTTTCTTTGTTCATGTGATATTTAGGAAATGCAACCGGAAAAATTATAATAATTGTTCTTCAAGATCATACATTCGAAAACAAAATGGTTGGCTTTTGTGCACACGGGACTCCCATAAAATCGGTGCAGACGTCAACTGTTAAAAGACGTTCGCCAGTGTAGATACAGTTCTTAAATGAATTCAGAAAACTATAAAGAATAAAGTAAGTGCTCAATGAAGTGCGAAGAGATCAAAGAGATTTCAAAGATAAATAAACATTATTTTAATAAAAATAGAGAATTGGAAATATTATGCTGAATATTCGAGCCTAAAATAGATAAAATTAAATTTAAAAATCAGCTGTTGCTATGCACCAAAGCGTTTTAAATTATTGAATTATTTAATATTTTATAAAAAAGGTAAAGCATAGGTATGTAAAGTATCCACAATGAGGTATGAATCATATATTAAGTTGTAATTATTGTCTCAAATAAATATATTTATTTGGAATAAGCATGCAGTTTTTGTTCGCATTCATGAACCTAATATTTTAAAAGGCCAGCTTCGAACTCTCATCATATTTTATGGCCAAACTCTGATGAGATTCTGCACAGTTTCTTTTCAGAAATATGATAGGTTCTGGCCTGGACGTTAAAGGGGCTTAAAAGTTATTAAGAACACTAATAATCAACGGCCGTTGACGTTGTTTGGAACTTAGAGTTTGATCTTATAGTGGAGCAGAATTTTACAATATCCTTGGATAATGTATTTGCCGAGCTGCAAATGAAATTACATTTGATACAATTATACGATGAGGGTTTTCTCAGCTAAATTCCATAATGAACTCGGCAGGAAAATATAAAGTTAAATGTTATTTTTTGATATGTTTTTTACTTTATTATTTTCCGAGATATTAAAAATGTACTGGCTTAAAGGCGGTCATAAAATGGGAAAAAATGTTTTAGCTTTTCTAAATAATTCTATTAAGTTTAGGTTAGTTTATATGTCAATCTATAACAACATATACAATACGGGAGAAATACCCAAGGTATGGTTAAAATCTACCTTTTTACGGCTGCCAAAGAAATCCAACGCAAAACACTGTGGCGATTTTCGCACTATTAGTCTCATGAGTCACCCACTAAAACTCTTTTTGAAAATAATCCACCAAAGAATATTCAAGGTATGCGAGGAGCATATGGGACGCACACAGTTCGGTTTTCGGAATGCAATGGGAACCAGAGAGGCCTTGTTTAGCACCCAAGTTCTATTCCAGAGATGCAGAGACGTTAAATGCGATATATGCGTGTTTTATCGATTATTATCAGAAGGCATTTGATAACGTACAGCACGGAAAACTTGTGGAGATCCTGAAAACGATTGGCATAAATGAGCAGGAGCTGAGAATTATAAGTAACCTGTATTGTAATCAGTCATCAACCATACGATGCCAAGGGGAAGACTCGGCCGAAATAATGATCAAAAGAGGGGTTAGACAGGGTTGTGTACTTTCGCCACTACTGTTTAACATTTACTCAGAGCAAATATTCCAACATGCTTTAGAAGAGGTAGATGTTGGCATTAAAGTGAACGGTAAGTGTTTGAACAATATAAGGAACGCAGACGATACGGTGGTGTTTGCTGATAGCATGGAGTGCCTTCGAAAAATTATGAATAGAGTAACTGAAGTTAGCCTCAACTACGGACTTCTTATTAGTACAAAGAAAACCAAGTACATGGTTATCTCGCAAAACAACATTCAACCTGATTAACTCTTAATTAATATGCAACAGATTGAAAACGTAAATAAGTACACGTATCTTGGAACAACAATAAACGAGGAATGGGACCACTCTTTAGAGATTAAGTGCCGCATCGAGAAAGCCAGAACTGCATTCCGAATGATACAACTATTTAGATGTCATAATCTGTTATTGACAACAAAAAACAGATTGTTGAGATGCTATGTCTTTCGGTACTATTGTATGGGGTGGGATCATAGAACTTGATCGAGGCTTCCTGCAGGAAAATCGAGGCATTCGAGCTGTGGCTATACCGACGAATATTGAGAATTCCTTGGACAGAACACGTTACCAACCAGGAAGTTCTGAGAATAATGGGGAAGGAGAAGGGCCTAATCACAACAATAAAAACACGAAAGCTCAAATATTTAGGTCATATCATGAGGACTGGCCAAAGATATGAACTATTACAACTATTACTGCAGGGAAAAATCGAGGGAAGAAGAGGATCAGGAAGGAGAAGGATATCGTGGCTTAAAACCCTAAGGATATGGTTTGGCACGACGACAGTGGGTTTGTTCCGGGCTGCAGTGGATAAAGTGAGGATCGCCATGATAATCGCTAATATCCAAAACGGATAGGCACTACAAGAAGAAGATAATATGTCAATCGCTTTTTGTCAAGTAGTTCTGCTGCAGTTTTCTCCGTATAATCTAGTCTTAAATTATGGCTTTCACTACTAAGCACAAGATATACATGATTGAAGCCTATTTTCGACCTGGTGTACTAGTTTGCTATTTAATGGAATTTGGGAATACAATTAGTAGCGTTTACATTTAGACGACATTGTAGAGTACATACCAGATTAAGAAGTATGGTCCAAGGATTTTTATAAGTTGGTGGATTTCGAGCACACAGCTTCTTTCATTCCTAAAAAATGTTATCTGGTAGAGCGTTCGAATAAAAGTTGTTAATTGCATTCGTCAACGTATAGAGCTTAAAACACCTTTGTTTCAAACGTCTGGTTCAGGAAATTGAACTTTGAAACTTTAAAGTGGGATTTATAAACTTTGTGCCTGTCATATAGTAGAAATAAAGAGGTAACGAATTGAACTTAATTTAATGTGGAGAAATGAAGGTTAAATAGAGTAAAATTAAGATTTTTATAAAAAAAAAATTGTAGAATATTAAACAAAGAACAAAGAGGGGGGAACGGCTCTGTAGGGTTACGAAAGTAAATTGCACAAAACTGGAAAACACTCAACTCATGACTAAATAAGTTTTTCTTTTATACATAGGGGACCTAAAGGTATTTCCACATTAGATGATATATTAAGGGAGATTAATATTTCTCTATATAAAGATAAGGAAGATACATGTGATGTTTGTTATGTATTATTTTGAATTTTAGAAAGAAAATATGTGGAACCCAGGAAGAAAGAAGAGGATAAAGCAAAAGCACTGCGAAGGGAATGTTATACATTGACTGTAGACGTCAAACTGTCAAAATCTGTCCTCCAATTAATGCTAGTGCAATTTATTATAAGACGAAGTTAAATTGTCACAATTTAATAATTTATAATTTAGAGACACACTAGTATACCTACTATTGGTGGAATTAGTGGGAAGGTGACCTAACTGCCTTTACTTGCAAGCTTTTTGATCCATAACATCAAAAAAAAGTGTAGTGATCCCAATCTTCCTATTATAATCTATTCAGATGGGTGTTGTTACCAAAATAGGAATGTAGTTATGGTCAATATGCTTTATATCAATACTTATTAAAAATAATGTTGTGATCGAACACAAAATCTTAGAGAACGATACATAATAAATATCGGTTGAAGATATAATAAAATTGACGACTTATAAAGTTCGTTCACAGATTTGAGAGAATGACTTACCGACTCGTGTTGACGCCTGTTTAAATCCACGCTGGGTTCTACACAGGCCCGCACTGAATTGTATTTCAAGCATGGATGATTTGTCACAAATAATAAACAATTTTAGATAGAATATATTATAGTTAATTAATGCAACTACAGTTTACTCATTTAATTCATTTTCACTGTCACTATCAACACCTATGTTAATAATAAATCTTTCTGTAATATTCCCAATTTGAATGTATGAATTTTCAACAGTTTTAATATGCGAAACACAATTTTTCCAGCTACTCACAAGCACTTTGTCCACTTCAGTAATAATAGTATCCAGTACACTAGCGTTTATAGTGGGTGATACATTATTGCGTCTAACGGCAGATTTTAATTGATGTTATATGTGTTCTATGGGATTCAATATACAGTGATACGGCGGAAAACTTAGCACTGTATGCCCCCTACTTTTAGCGTAGCTGTCGCAGTAGTACTCCTTTTCTAGATTCAGAAATTTAAGCACATCAAGTAACTCTCTTTTAGTGTAACTTTCATGAAAATATATATCATTCTGATACATAAATTCCCGTATTGCCATTTTCGTATCTTTTGAAGAAGGGTGCTTGTTTAACTGTCTACTGTGGTAACTTGCGTTGTCCATAAAAATCGCATACTGTTTGGAGAAACATTAGAAATTAACTTAGTTATGAACCAATCCTCAAATAACTCCGCTGTGGTATCGTTATGATAATCCAAACAGTAGTAATTTATATTCTTGCCTGCCAATGAAAGTGCATTTGGCACCCATTCGGACCCTGTAAGTACTATGGTTATTCTTTTTCCTCTGTTTGATGATGCCTTTGTTCTACACCTGTCACTAGAATCAACCCAACCTTTTGATGGGGTATCATGGATATCAAGCCAGGTTTTATCTAAGTATATAATAGGTCTGTTCTCACTTCTGTACTAAGCGATTTTTGTCAAATATTCAAATTGCCATGCCTTAAGTCGTTGCGATTCCATGATAACTTGCCGTTTATCGACTTTTTTAAATTTAAAGCCGATTCGTTGAAGACACTTCCACAGCGTTGTCCTACCGCAATTGATATCCATGTTATCTATCTCAAGTCTTTTCAGTAAATTATCCAGTGTTGGTACCGTATGCTCTTCATACATTTTATAAATTTTGCATCGGACTAAATCTTCATCGCTGCGATCTAATTTTTGCAGGTCCCAGAATCTTTCCTTCTTTTCCTTTCGGTGACGGGTTTATTCACAATTTTCCATGCTGTTTGTTCCGAAATTTTAGTCAATGTGGCTGTTTCTTCAATACATTCCATTTCACTAAACTTTTCACGTTCTATGAGAGTTGTATATACATTTTTAATAATCTCTTTAGAACTGTTTGGGACACACATCATATTTCTGTCGTGACCCAGCACAAAAGTTAAAGTAAATGCGTGGAACTCAATTCTAGGAATTAATGTAACGTAATACTAATCTAAGCGGCAACGCCGCATTTCGTGGTAAATCATTATGTGTTTATTTAATACCTAATGGTAAAAAATAGAGAAAAGTACATTATATTTACATGCAATATAATTGGCAATACCGTATATTACAGTAATGGCAACGTTGTACAAATCCATGAAAATATAAGTTTAAATCAAAACCTTATGCATAAAAAATCTGTCTGATTTTGTATTATTCTCCAGCACGCAAATGTAAGTGCGATATAAGCCACGTGCATGGTAACAGCAGATCTGTATTCTCATTGGCTAGCAACAGTATTTTGACGTGAAACAAGCCATTTTGGATTGTGACGTATTACGACCTGATTGGTCAAGATGTCGGGATGGGGTTCGAGACTGACAATATTTTGTCAACAAAGCAGTGTCACACTGAAACACAAAGAGTTAAGTTGCGCTCCGTCGACCGGTACAAACTCCACGTAAAAATGGTCGAAAGTATGTGAGAATAATAGTCTACGATATTTAAAGTTAGTTAAGTGGTTGTTTGACGAGTCTAGTTAGAAATGTGTTAGTAGGTCATACCCATGCTAGGGGATAAAATGACAAAGTGATTAATCTGTTAATAAATAGTTATGCAGTAAAATTCAGAAGAAATTTTATTTTCCAAGTAAAGCAAAGTTTTGAACCAGTCGACTTGTGGATACACAGGTTAAAGTTTTTAGTGTCGTTCATGGTTACAAACGTGTTCGCACAAGAACCTAAAGATAAGTGTCTTCTTCCATTTTTATTTCCGCACTGTGGTTGTACCTGTACCCCCTCCGACTGTTCTATACTAGATTCACCAATCCACGGACGCCACATATTTTCACACGAACTAATAAAATGACTGGTTTTGGAACACTGATTTATCTACTTATTTTTTTCCCATTATTTAATAAGGCTATGTAAACTAATTACGGCCAAGTACGGTCCCTACCTGGATAATAAAATCATTATCTCTATCATCCTTGAAACCCTTTCAACAAAGAATCTTATGATGGGTGATAACTAAAGGCAGGTAGTCATTCTCTTAAATTTGTGAACGGACTTTACCAGAGAAATTTGATCAACATAACCTCGAGAAGTTCATGTTGTTTTGTAAAAACATTAAGATTGTCGCAGACATGGTCTATATTGTTCAAGAAGGATCAACTTTAATATTGTTTGTTGTCGACAATTTAATAATAAAATTAATAATTAAATAAATTAATTTTACACCTAAACTGTAATTTTAAACAAATATTCAAAAAATGTACAGAAAAAAGGGAATTAGACTCCAGTGTGTCCTTTTGAAAAAAGCCATTTTTTTGACCAAAAACACTCCACTATAACATCACTGAAGGTAATACGTAATCTTCGACCATCATTCCGGGCCAGAGCATTATGTTCTCTCAATATTATTGTATCTTGACGTGACAAATCCCCTTGGAGTTGCTCTGTGAAGCTTATTCTCCGTGTTATATATTATTTTCGACTTTTTGTGCCGATGGAAGATTTTTACGGATTACATAATATTATAAGCATATTATGAAAAAAGTTTTGTCCAGGCTCGACTTTTCTTGCACATGTTGTAATCTGTTCGCAGCTTTAGCGAGGGTGGAATATCCTTATTAGCTTAATTTTCATCTTGGACCGCTTTTTTAATATTTTGTCGTTTCCTGCCCTTTTCCAGTTTAGACTGATTAGAAATTCTACTTTCTTCTTGGTCTCCGCTTACACTCTAAAAATTATTCTTTTGGCAAGAACTCTAAAACGAACGAAGGAATCAAGCTGCGATTTTCACGCTTTTTCTTGCAAATTTAACTTACTTCCGATTATGATATCATAACTATACCGTATGATTTAAGTTTCCAGAATAAAATAAAAAAAAACAACTGTTGATGTTGCAAATTACGCCCTCTAGCAATTGTATTGGAAACTATCGTGTACAACTGGATAAAATAATTAAAGGTTCTTAAATTTTGCTTCTAAACAAGCTGAAGTCCACTAAAATGGAATATTCGTTTAGAAGTTAAAGCAGTTTAAATGATTACACTTTCAATAGCTTCCCTTCACTCTTATGAAGGTCGTTACGCCAATGAGCCTTGCGAGACTTCTCGTGTCTCGTACGAGAGTCTCGCAGGTGAACATTCCTGCGTGCGGAGTTGAAAACCTATAAATCATTATACTTATTATAAAACCAGTGTTATACAAACACGGTTGACTGTCATCACTTTCGATAACAGAAGTATTTAGGCTTAAGTCACAAACTTCAAGGAATATTAATGGATAATGCCTCGGCAAATACATCTTTTAGTAAAGAACTTCAGAAACTAATTCCCGATTTAAATGTAGAGAACTGCCATTTTTGATGTTTTGGACATGTAATTAATCTGGTCGTGCAAGATTTGTTTAAATTGCTGAAACTAAATTCTGAAGCAAATGAAGAACTGAGTGATGATACTGTCGATGAGGAAGCTAAAGTTGAGGAAATTGAAGATAATTCTAATGCAATATGTAAAATACGTTCTATTTTTGCGAAAATTAAACGGTCAGAACTTTTAATTAAGTTCCGAAGTGCGTGTGAGGCAACTGGTAATTCACGGCAACTGACACCTGTGTTGGATGTGCCTACACGCTGGAATTCCAGTGATGATATGTTGCAGGTAGCTCTTAATGGCACACGTGGACTTGGTGTATTGTGTCAAAATGTTGTTCATTTAAAACCATTTGCCCTTAGGGATAAAGAATGGATACTGCTAGAAGAAGTGCATAAATTACTAGTCTTTTTTCAAATACTTTAAAAAACACTCGGAGGAGAGAGGTACCTCACCTTATCTATGGTGATTGTATGTATCAATATACTAATAGATAATCTTGAGAGCAAAATAATCCAATGGGACCAAAAGGCAGATCGAACCCCTGTCGAAGAGCAGCTTATTGTTGGTTTTCAGGCTGCGAGAGACAAAATATTAAATGATTATCATAAAACTAACTGGATTTATGCTGCAATTTTAATTTTCGATCCACCATTTAATTAAAAGAGAATTCGATTCAGAAATTTCAAGATATATATAAAGTATATTTTTATCAATCAGAGGGACAACTTTTGAAAGAAATGAAGGTGGCGGGACGAGGACGAGAAGATCCTGAACCAGAAAAATAGGATTTTGATATCTTGTACACAGTAAATCCTACCCCTGCCGAAGGAGAATGGATGCAGGAGCTTTACAAATATTATTCTATACCTCGGTGTAATAAAAATACAGATGTATTACAATGGTGGAAAATTCATGCTTCTGAATTTTCCATTTTCAGTTTGATGCCACGTGATCTTTTAAGCATACCAGCTACTTCAGTCCCGGCGGAAAGAGTATTCTCACGTGTTGCGGTAACTATAAGAAAACATAAAAATCGCCTTAATAATGAATCTGCACAATGTTTGTTACGCCTAAACGACTGGGTGGAAAACAAAAAAATTTGCGACCCAGAAAGCTGATAGAAGTTTTTTCTTATTATTTCTAAATAATGTTAAGGTTAAGTTTTTGTTGATACAGATAATATGTTGCGGGAACCTAAGGTTATTGTCAAGCAAGAGTTCAAGGCTCCTGGCGCTAGCTGAGCAGTTCAATATTTCGTTATTTAGGGAGATGCGAGGTAGGTTTCCATACTCGTCCCGACACTCGACACGTCCAAATAAAATTACTGGGCACTTTTTTGGTTTTAATTCAAGGCAGTGATTTGTAGCGGACTACAATAGTACTACAAGGTCACTTGACAATCTATCATTTGCCTCAAGGATATTTTCTGGGCTGAATGACATATACAGTTGAGTGTTATTCACATGTGTTCTAGCAGTACGATAAGTACTAATGAGTTAAGTTCGAAACTATTAAGGAATTTTAGGATTTCCAGAAGTATCTGATTAATCAGAATTTTAATTTTTACTTTTAAATTGTGCCTCTTTCGGCACTTAAGCATCACCCACTCAGGTAAAAACAAACGCCCCTACCTACTGATTTGACGTTTTCTTTTCGTTAATTCCCTTTTATTTATTCACTCGTCCCCGTTTCTAAACACACAGCAGCGTATATCTGATGAAACTTTGTCTTTAACAAAAATAATCAGATATTCCGATACATACAAAGCAACCGAAATAATGCGAATTAAAATCACAGGCATATTACGTTAAAACCTCTTTGAACCGGTTACGGTTCAGTTGTTTTATAGAGGGACGCGTAGAGGGCGTTAAAACAACTGTCAAGGGTGCCGCGTCGGGCTCTTCCATTGTTTGAGTACACTCAATTAGCAAACGCCATAAGTTCTGTGACACAATACACGCTGATGCGCATACGTCATAAGCCGCTTATGTGTGAGATTTGTGGGATTTCTTTTGGGGTACACGAAGAAAAAGTATAGAGTACAAGTTACGATTTCTGACCGTGGTTTAGAGATTGCGATTCGTAGAGAAACGTATAGATGCTCTCGTCAAGAGTGCTGCCTCGCGCTGTTCCATTGTTTACGGACACTCAATTATCAACGCCATAAGCATCAAATCATAACCAATTATGTCCAAATGAACTGGTACCAGGAGGTGAAACACCTGGGACTTATTTTCGACCAAAGGCTGAATTGAAGGCAAAATTCAATTATTAAAATAAAACTGGCATTGCAATAAATAGGCTTTATCTAACAAGATCGAGACAAATCGGAACGTACAAGTTATCAAAAGACTGGCTTCCTGCTGCTTTAAACCCCATCCCACAATACTAAAGAGGCAATAAATAGAAATTTAACAAAAAGGCGCCAACATTCTTGCAACATAACTTCTAAATTAAACCTGTAAAAATCACAAACATTCATGCAAAGAACTAATTACAAATTTCTGCAAACGATAGAACTGAAAAGTAATAATCAATGGATGTCAAAGGAGATTCTCCTGATGGAAAAAAAACATTGAAGAACTTATAACCTATTATGTGCGCATGGTTTGTGAAGCCTTCTCGACGTACCAGGAGAAATATTATTCGATAGTCTGAGTGTCAGTTAAGGTCATTACAGAACTTACAACATCTCAACCATATATTATCTATGCTATCTTTGTCTGATTGCGTCAACTGAATAAGACAATATTCTAATGAGTTGATCATCATCAGAAGTCACAAGTATACTACCGGCATGATGCTGTGATTAACTAATAAAACTGCTTCAGCAACATAAGGAAATTGTTTTTTCTTCTTTTCCGTATAATGTCTGTTGGCTGTGGCTGTGGCTGATCCACTAGCACTGGCTATGATCTTTTAATCGGGCTGCTTTTCCTCTTTCAAATTAATGCATGTTATGCTTCTTGATTGCCTCGCTGTACCCAATAGTAGCGTTAGGATAGGGCGTGGTTGGGCGACCGCCCAGGGCGCCAAAGATAAAGGGGTGACTTCTTAAATTCAATATAGTCCACTCAAATGGTGCTGAAAAAGGCGTAAAACTTAAAGTTAAACGTATCTCAATGTATGAGGGCTCATTTGCTGATTTCATTTATGATGCTTTAATTACTTTGGCTATTTGAACTGAGAAAACTGATGTTTAAGTCTCCCATGAAGTCACTACTCTAGCCGAACAGTTAAAAGATTTCAACTTCATAGTTTCATTGACTATTTAGTATGAGATACTTTTCAAATTAATGTCGTTAGTAAATCTCGGCAACCGATAGACATGATTCTAAATAAATTCACAGAATTGTTGCTGGGTTTCTTTGAAGAGTATAGAAAGACGGGCTTTAAGAGCGTTATATTTTAACAGACAAGGAGTTAGCCGAAGCCCTTGAAATTGAACCTGTATTTAAAGCCAAAACAAGAATCTGAGGTACAAAATGCCACGCTGGTGAAACTTCCCGCGATGAGCGTTTTGAAGTTCAATTTTTCAACTGTCTGTTGAACCCTACCTTAGTTTCGCTCTATGATAGATTTGGACAGTTAAAGAAGTACTTCAAATCTTGGTATTTTTTCTATAATATTAAAAAAAAAAACAAGACATTCTGAAACTCTGTGGTAATCTCTAATTAAAATTAACTGTAGGCCCTAAATCAGATATAGATAGATTGTATGTTGTATGACAAACTCATAAGCCTGAAATCGTTTTTACCTGATCAAGATGATGTTGTACTCCTGCCTATATCTATATTTCATTAAAGATCGCAACATACAAGATCTGCATCCAAATGTATGAATAGCATCGCGAATATTAATTACTAGACCTGTAGCGGTTGCTAGCGGGGAAAGGAGTTTTTCAAAACTTACACTATTCTGAGATCGACAATATCTCGATCTAGATTGACAAACTTAGCAACTTTGTTAATCGAAAATGAAGTTGCTGGAAACATGAATTTCGGTCCCTTAATAAAAGAGTTTGCCGATATTCAATTAGTTTTTTTTTTATAAATTGTTATTATTTCATTTCTTTCCTTGCTTTATTTTTTCGTTTCTTTTACATGGGTTTGGATAGCAGATGAGGGCGCTACAGAAATCTCGTGGTGCTGGTAGTGCAAAAGCCGGCAATGTCTGTATGTTTGCTTATCCTTTGTAACCCTTCTTCTTCAGTAAATAAATGCGCTGATCCTTAGTCATCTTCGGTAAAATATTATGCCCACATTTCAAAAGTCAGCATGGACTTCGTTGGTGTTCAACTCACGCCATACATACTGGTTCGCTTACAACTACTATAGTCTGTTGCTTAATGCAAGAGAGTAATAAATCATTATGGAACTATGAAAACCAGTGGTCTTCGCCGTATTCCATAGGTATAGTCCAATTATTATTATTGTACCTATGATTATTGTCAGGGGTCCCGAAATCAGGTACGTAGGTAAACTACCTGTGCCTCACTGTTTCAAAAATTTGGACTGTTTAGTTACTTTTCGGCAATTGTTGGAAAAATTCGTTATTGAAAATGGCTAGTGTTTCTGAATTTGTTGCTGAGAAACGGATTAGTAAAACTGCTCTTTCTAATAATAAGAAAATTATTATTTCCGATGGGTTCAATGCTCCTCGCCACCTAAATTCAACATTCGGAGTTGCAAAAATAGTTGAAATGTGCTCGAATACGACTGGAGTCGGACAATCAACAATATACCGACTTGTGCAAGAGGATGTACGATTGTACGCGGCTTCATCAGGTCGCCAAACAGAAGCACAGGAAGAAAATAAACTGTATTAAATAAGGATGAAGACTACCATTAGAAGAATCTTACACTCGTTTTATTTAAAAAAAGAAATACCGACCTTGCGCAAAATAATGTCTAAAATGAAAAGGATTATTTCATTCCACCCATGGGTCAGAAGAAACTATGGAAAAGTTTAAAGGAAACGAGTTTTTGTTATGAAAAAATTCAAAACAGAAAATCATTTTAATAGAGAAAGGCGAAATCATCTGCTGGCGACGACGATATTTGAGGGCAGTTAGACAGTTTCGAAGGGAAAACAGAAATATCTATTATATGCACGAGAGTTGGTTGAATGAAGGATATACCGTTGGTAAAATATGGCAGGATAAACATAAAATAAGCGCAAGGCAAGCTTTCATGGAAAGACGATGGACCACTGGAATAAAAGCACCCTCGGGAAAAGGTAAAAGATTAATAATTACTCACATTAGTAGCAATAATGGATTTGTCGATGGTGGGTTACTAGCATTTAAATCAGAACGGACGGGAGACTGTCATGAAGAGATGAACGCTGAGGTCTTTGAAGAATACTTCCAGCAAATGCTAGGTCTTATTTCTTCGAAAAAATACCAACGTCTTCTTGGAAAAGAAATGACATCATTCATTGGTAAATAGGAAGTCATTTCATGAAGATATGCTGAAAAAGTAGCTACTGGGGATTGTAAAGTTGAATAAACTTCTTTGTACGAAAATTGTTGTCGACAAAATCGCTTCAAAACGAAATATTACGGTACTTCGCCTTCCGCCATATCACTGTGAATTAAACCCCATAGAATTGGTGTGGGCGCAAGTAATAGGATTTGTAGCAAGGCATAACACCACTTTTAAAATGAGAGACGTTAAAGACCTCTTGCAAGAGGGAATAAAGTCGGTGATTAGAATAGAAGAAAGAATGTGGGAAGCTGATAACATGCTAGAAAACACTGTAGAGCCCCTAATTATTTCTCTGGAATCCATCGACGATAGTTCATCGGACTACTCGGAACATGATGACTAAAATTTAAAAACCAAATTGTTGTATTGTACATAGTAGATGTTTTTTATAAATATTAATATTTATTCCAATTTATCTATTTTCATATCATTCTTACTTCTATATAAACTTTTATCTACTTAATATTAGAATAATTAATATCTCAATTATCTGCCCTTCTCTATAATTATAATCGAGTATAATTATTATTATTCTAATAAACTACCTGTAGGAACTCCGTTGTCCTATTGCTTTTATTCACCACACTTATCTTTCTATTCTATGCAAATTAGGGTGATCTAATTTAGGACCGATTCAAGGTGTGTAGGTCTTAAATATCTGAAACACGGAATTCTTTAAAACTATCATTGCAATTTACCTGAAATTTACAATGCAACCTTTAAGTTGTCCACCCTGCTTAATGGGTCCTGTCATTGCAAAGTTACATATTATTACTATCTCTCATTAAGCAACAGAATATATAGTTTCAGTAATTTTCACTTAGATTTGAAAAAGCATGAAGTTGACGGTAATTGTGTTTTCCCGGTGCTCAAAACTTAAAATTTTCATTCACAAACAAGCAAAACCCCCTTCCATACGCAATATCCACAAAGGCAGAAAGAGAGTTTATTAGCTGCCACTTGAATTGATGTCCATTATTACCACACAGCAGACACGGATTGCCGTTTGTTTTATTCACGTGGGGTCGTATTTTTGTGACACGTGTCTTGGTCTCCACGATGCCGACGCTGACGCCGATTACCAATTATGATGTTCAATTGCTTTGCGGGGGTTATACAGCGTGAGGAAATCGAACAAAATATCTTTGCTTCCCCAGAGAATGCTTCATCCCGTTGCTTGTCGTTTTGAGACAAAGATTAGCAATTCTTTGTGGGGAAATCTGATTATAACTCGAAAATGCCGGAGTCTTTGATCAAATTTCCTTTAATCTTGATAAATGCGACACGTAATTTATTGTAAACATATTGTGTTAACGATTAATGCCAAGTATTTTTAAATTTAAATCAATAGCTACGAGACAACGTTAAAATTTATTTCTTGGTTTCTTAGTTTATGTATACATGGGTAGATATTTAATTTATTTGTTATTTAGTCAATATTTCATTGAAGTTGTAGGAAAAGTGTTAAATTACCATATCAAAAATGGTTATAGCAAGTTTTGCTATGTAGAACATTAAAATAACAACAAAGGACAATAATTTTATTGTAGGATGGTAAAAATGCATTATAAGCCTATTTCAGAAAGGTGTAGAGTAATTAAAGCTCATTAGGTATGCAAAGGGACTATAGAGTGACTCAACGAATATTTAAGCCACTTTCATAATTTGGCATTGATTTCATTGCAAAATTCTTTCTTTTCATCAAGTGCAGGTAGTACCACCCGGGTTTGGGTCAATTAATGGGTTTTGCCTATTGTTATCCATTCACAAACAATGAAAATGGTGTGACAAAGGCGTGCCGGTAGGATATCCGTAAAAAGGAAAAATTTTATTTTAACAGAATAAAAATTAGGCAATATGTACATAGTATTAGCTACACTTATTTTTTATTAAACATTTTTAAAAAAATACATTATACAGAAATTAAATTATACTCGTAAAAATTATAATAAATTAAATGATACTCGTAAAAAGGAAATAATTTTATTTTAACAGAATAAAATATTACTTACTTATTTTTTATTAAACATCATAAAGAAAATACAAAATACAAAAAATACATCAAACAGAAATTAAATTATAAAAAATCATATTCTTCGTCATCTGAGGAACTGTCATCTCCTCTTGACGTTATAATTAACGGGTCGACGGTCCGATCGATCAGGTGGTCAAGATCTCACATTTTCTCATCTTCCTTAATGATATGATGAACTGCTTTTCGCCAGTTCTCTGGTGTCACTTCCTTAATGGCTTGATCAAACAGTAGCTTACCGTCTTTCATTTTGAATGTTTTGTTATGTCTTGCTACAAATCCTTTCACTTGCGCCCATATAAGTTCTATAGGATTTAGTTCGCAATGATATGGCGGTATGCGCAGCACAGTTACACTATGGTTTTCTGCTATATCTTCCACGGCATATTTCATAAAACGATGTTTGTGTAAATTAGCTATAGCTAATAGTTCCTTCTTTATCAAATTATCTTCAAATTCAATACTTTTGGTGGTTAATCAGTCGATAATATCTTGTTTTCTCCAAGATGAAGTTGGAGTCTTCTCTGTGCGTCGTAATTGATAGCTTGCGTTATCCATAACTACTACTGAATCAGCTGGAAGATATTTTATCATTTCACCAAAATAGTCCCCAAAAACATTCGAATTCATGTCCTCGTAGTAATCGCCGTATTGGACGACTGAAAGGTTAGGTTAGCAAACCTTGTTTTAAAAATCCCTCTTCGCTTTCAATATGGACGATTATTAGTCTCTTCAATTTACCTGAAGGCACCTTAATACCCGTTGACAGGCCTTCCATGAAAGCTTCGCGAGCACTGGTTATATTTTTGTCTTGCCACAATTTTGGTACTATTTAACCTTCATTAATCCACGTCTCATCAAGATAAAAGATTCTCCTCTGCTCTCTCTGCTTTATACTTCTCAAGTATTTTCGTCGCCAGCAAACAATTTCATCGCTTTCCAGTAAAAGTAATTTACCGTTATGCTTTTTCCAGACAAGATCCTTATTTTTTAAAGTGGTCCATAAAAGTTTTCTAGTTATAAACGGAATACTGTCATCCTGGCCAAGCTCCATTAGAATCTTATTTAGGGTGGGTATTTCTTTTTTAAAATAAAAAGGGTGAACTTTTCTTTGAACTACAATTTTGGTGTCTTCATCAAGCACTTTTACTGGTCTACCTGGACTTTTCTTGGGAGGTTCCACTTGACCTGCTGTCTTTCTCTCCCGCAATAATTTAAAAACGGTAGAAGTTAAGGAATCAAAAAGGATTGCGAGCTTAAGAATTCATGGAGAACGAGTGATTTGTAGAATAAGGGAATTTGCTATTCTTCAACCACACGCTACGTTTTATTTAGCTTTGGTTAAATATTTAGATTTAATAGTGCACATAGTTTGTGAAGTAATTAATACATAGTGAAATAAACGAAAATAATAATTGAAATTATTTTATTTAAAAAAATGTTCACCCAAAATTGATTGTTTGTCATTGTAGTTGTTTCATTATAGATTTAACAAGTTTTTCATCAAAAATGCAATATTTAATTGCAACTTTTTGTGATTTTTTTAAAATCCGGATGCGACATAACAAAAATTCGACGCATTCTTTTACTGAGATACACTTTGTATTTGAATTATTTAAACATGATTTTTCGGTTGCTGGTTTTTTAATCTCAATTACAAATTTTTTAAATAATAATAATAACAATCATGTACATTGGAAACAAACACCTTCTTCAGATGGATTATAATGGATTATTGACTAATGTGAAGCAATTAGCAAACTCAAACTCGTTCGCGTTTGGCGACTCGCGCGCCGTGCTGTTTATGCAGATTGACATCACGAGTCGGCGAAGCGCCTTTCACTGAAGCCCAATTTTTAACATTATATGTCTAAAAATTGGATACACTTAGAGAGCTGAACTCTTAACAGCTTATCTAGATTATTGAATACTATAAAAAAAATTGGGGGAAAAAAAATATCGGCAACAAGCCTATTCGAAGGAGCAGGACTTAAGGTAACATAATATATCAATGATTTGGAGAAACATTTTTCATTAATATAATTTTATTACATGGTAAACGACAAAAATTCGTGTTATTAAATTTAATAATTGTATTGTATATAATTTATTTAAATAGAATAACAAAAAAAACAAAAAAAAAAAATTTTAAAAAAGAAAAAAAAATATATGCAAATATCCTCGCAATTAATTTAATTAAATAGTATAACTGTTTGTGGCTAAATGAGTAAAACTCGAGGCCAATAAAAAAAAAATAATAATTTTTAATTAGGTACTTAGGGTTGTGTAGTATACTTTTGTGTTATATTCATTCGGTTATAAACATCTGAAGAAGGCAGTGTTGGCGAAACAATTGTAAAAAAAAATTTTAATAAAAGTTAGTGGAAATCTAAAAAGTGTTTCATTCTAAAACTTTAAAGTTTTAAATATTTGGGGAAAGGAGAAAGAAAGTCAAAAAGTCTTTCTCCACTGATTTAATAGTGAGCTAACAAAGGCTCAATTTTAAAAATAAAACGTCTCTACATTTTAGATATTTGATGGTATGCTGCAAACATCACATACGTCTGGGATATCAGTTCTATGTTTTTTTACTTGGGGACTGTCATACGACATACCACATAGAGAACTGAAGCGCACACGGCACATTTGAAGATGATGGTAAAGAGTGAGAAAGACGTGAGAACCAAACCCTATCTCTTTCTGCAAAGTGCATTACGAGCTTAGAACCAAGACAGAAGCTAGTGTCACAAGCTGTATTATTTCTTCTATCTTTAATGGCCACTTTATTACACAACTAGAATACAGATGGCTCAGTAAAATGATGTTTAAGTTAAAAATAACAAAAGGAAACTAAGGTAGTGATATCTACGTTAATGTTCTGTACCTAAGTCTAACCTTCTTTTATATATTTCAAATTTTATGTCAAAAATGACGTTCGACATAAGTATGCTGGCAAATTTTTAGATTTGTCCTAAATATGTCCTAACGATCCTGCCAATGGTTTGTCCAAAATGTAATTAAACATTTTCTTTGACGAAGATGGTTGTTCAAGGATGAAAGATTGTCGGTATAAGTTAACTCATTGTTATTATTAATATCCCGAAATACAACAGTTTTAATAAATTTACTTAAAAATAAAATATTGAAATTTTTTAATTCCTGTAGTTTCGAATTATGTAAAAAAATATTTCAGAAATCCCTGAATGGATAATGCTGTTTATCTTTGCAATAATACATTTCTCATAGAGGACGTTGCTGCAAGAATTTTTTTGTAAATGCATGTTAA
This sequence comes from Polydrusus tereticollis, assembly GCA_963920685.1. Lineage (NCBI taxonomy): Eukaryota > Metazoa > Arthropoda > Insecta > Coleoptera > Curculionidae > Polydrusus > Polydrusus tereticollis. The sequence goes on along the minus strand of OY987331.1, from coordinate 105,843,450 downwards.
AAATGAGTTTAAAAATATTTTACCATTTTTTTAAACAAAATAATAATACTCCTCTCAGTGAAACATTTACCTTATTCACTTAACCCATTGTATGGGCGTAATTAATTTTGTCGGGTTTTGTTGCAATCAATAAACCAAACACACAGAGTGGTTGGTGGCGGAGCGAGGCGTGAAGACATTGAATAGAGCCGTGAGCTCGAACGTATTGTGTTCGTCGTCCCCTGAATATGAAATATGATTTATGAGCCATGAGCCAACCACAGTTCAGGGTAATTAACTTCGCGTTTAAGGGTGCTCGGATTATCCATTATTAAACCCCGTTTGTGCTGCTTTGCACGAATCTCATTATAGTCATTATGGTTTCTTGTACAAAGCCGGCACGGGTAAACAAAAAGCTTGGTGTTAATGATAAGCGTATAATGCAAATTGTTTCAGCTTTTAACTGCGTAATGTTATGTCATCATTACATTTTAATTACGTTTGAAATGTGTTTCTTATAAGGGGCACATACATACATATGTTGATAAATGCAGTTCATTTTTTTTAAGTAGGTTAGTTCAATGCTTTCTTGCAAAGCCAAAAGGGTATACTGGGAAAAAATGTTAAACTGAGAAAATCGATATTTTCTAATTTATGCCTGGAATATTTTTGGATTCCAAATAAATCAAATTTTATTAAAGAATATTACAGCAACTTCTATTAAACCTTATAGTAGTGATGATGTTCTGGCTATTTTATAATACACGAATTATTTTGTTTTAGTTTTTTTATATAAATAATAACGCTTCATAGAAAGGCAAAGTAATTGAATGTACAAGGTTTCCAGTTTTCGATGGTTTTACGGGGTATCTCCGTCATAAGTAAAGATGGAAGGATACGGTTTTCGCAGCATTGTGCTACTTTTTTGTCAAACAAAGGATGCCGCAATCAGAATTTTTCTAGTCCTCCTTGTTTTTGATATAGAGGATGTTTTTACATTTTGGAACACCCCCCACAGGTTACCCTGTAGTTTATCAAAAATAAACTAAATGTTCTTTTTTGTACTTTTTTACGTAAAATCTAGTGACGTACTCAGATTTTTGCTACGATCAATAGTTTCCGAGAAAAAAAACAAACTTGGTTTTTTTTAAATGGGCCACCGTGTATATTTTTTAATAATATATTTTGATTATAACAAGCTTTTCAGAAATATATAATACCTTATTTTTATTTTTAATATTAAGCACGAAATTTACGTTTTATGAAAAAATATAAATTTTTTTTTAGTAGGCCATAACGAGTATTTAAAGAAAAGCGCACTGTCATTTATGTCATATTAAAAAATCCTTTAGTTTCTGTCAGAGTATTCAGGTTTTCTAAGTTGTTTTAAAATATCTAGTTAATGTTAATAGTAAAAAATTTGTTTGTCCTAATTATGGCAGAAAATGTAAATTTTGAAAATAATGAAAAATACGACATGCTCGTTTGTTATGTCCATTGTAATAAAATGCAGATGAAGCATTAGAAGTGTATTTAAATAGGTAAATATATGCCTTATTGTAGTATCCCTATAAAGATTTATTAAATATCCCGAAAAACCCGGCTGTCGAATTTTTGATGAAATCAAATTTAATCGCACACGATTCATTTTCTAAACTGGCCTAAAATCTGCAACAAGGGAAACCGCGAGACTGATGAAATAAATATTTTAGCTTCAATTGAAACAAATCCAACTAGTTCTTGCGGCTGAAGGTTCGGTCGGAGTAGTTAAATCAGGAGTTCAAACTAGGATTCTTCGAAATCCTGAAAAAACACAATTTTAAGCCATATAAATTCCACTTAGTACAAAACTTACATCCTGGTGATGCACAGCGCCGTATAAAGTTCTGTAATTGGTATTGACAAAATATCAACAGGGAAAATAATTTTAAAAGAACCGTTATATGGTTCAATGAGACTTATTTTACCAGTGCTGGTATATTTAATCGGCACAATACGAGGTTTTGGTCTCAGGAAAATCAGCATGTAGTATTTCCACTGGAACGGCAAGGCAGGTTTGGCTTTAACGTTTCATGTTTTATATTAGGTAGCAAAATTATTTATAATATATCCGAAGGCAGCCCTAATGCAAATAAATATTTGGAAATTCTGGAAAACGTTGTGCCGGAAATAATAGAAGAAGAGTGGGTCTCAATAACTTGCATCTGCAACAAGATGGAGCACCCGCTTACAATGCGCTAATTATCAGGGCCTACTTAAACAATAATTTCTCAGGCCACTGGATTGGAACTAATGGACCTGTAAGATGGCCACCAAGGTCACCCCCGACTTGGATTTCTTCTTGTGGGGATACCTTCAAAATAAAATTTATTCCATTTAATGCCAAACGAGAGCGAGAGCGAGATACAGTCGCTTACCTCGTCATATATAGTAATATGTTTCCTTGAGCCGAGGAAGACTGTGTCTACTTCAGTTCATCTTATCCCTCTACTGAAAGCATGGACTACTTCTTAAAATTTATTGAAATATTTCTGTGCTTGGATCCAGAGACAGACTGCATTTTAAGTTAAAGTATATGTTTAGTTATGTGCCTCCCAATGTTGAGAAGTAAACTTTTCAGTATTCAATGTTGGGTGGTCCTGATACACAAATCGATGATCATAAAATATATTGTTTTAGTGGTATATAATAACGTTATTTAGTTAAGTTGTCAGTTAACCTAAATAAATTTACATAAATATTTTGATTACATGTAATCCGAGTTTAAGAAAAGTACTTTTCATTGTTTCTGTTTTGTTTTTATATCAATAAACAAAATCTCTTTTATTTAATAGATTTAAATCACTCAGTCTATTAAAATAGCTCGATTTTTATTTAGTCTGGTTTATTGAGGTAATAGTAATCTTTTTGTATACATAAAATAAATATTTTTTTAAAACAGTGAAATTTTATCTAAATAATACCGGCGATGCTTAATTTCTCTAAATTAATTTAAAATTATGTTAAAAGCAGCGAAGTTATCTAATGATTTTGGATTATGTCAAGAAGTGGTAATGTAAACGGCGGGGCAACACATACGCGTCGGTTCATTTATCAAAAGGAGTATTATAATTTAAAAAAAATTGTATTTGTGTTGCTTTTAAAAATATTTTCAAATTTACATGGTTAATTAAAAAAAATTACCTACAAAGTTACAAAGGCTTAAATGGAGTACCACATATGTTATTGCATATTTCGATTATATGCATATAGACTAAATAAAGGCCAGTTACTCTTATGTGTCCCAGTGGCGCAGCCACGGGGGGATTTTGGGCCCCAGAGGCCAAATAAATGTTTCCAACAACTTTTACAATGTCGTTTTCTGCTCCCTTTCTGTTCTCTTTCCTACTTCTCAGAACCTATTCCTGGCTGCCCCCCCCCCCAACCCCTCAGGTCCTATTTCTGGCTGCGCCACTTATGTTTCTTATAGTTAACGCCAGTTAACTATAGGATATTAATAAACTAAACTACACAAACTATTTGAAAATATTAAAAAACTATCGAAGAAGAGGCTTTGAAAAAATTGTTCGAGAGACTTCAGGTGTTATAATAAAAACGTATTTTTTCTCGAAAACTTTCTTGAATATTATTATCATACAGCGTAATAAGGCTTTATTAAATAACACCTTAACAGAGCGAAGATACCTGTGAAGCAAAAGAAAAAATGCTGTTGGATTCCTTTACAGCAGTATATAAATATTAGTAACTTGACATTGCATTAAATTTATTTCGAAATGGTGTACTTTTATTTGTCATTTGAAGATAAAATTTCAATTAAATCTCTAAGGCCTGGTACTTTAATGTCCGAATAGCTTTATTATAAGAATAATTGCTATAGTTGCAATGGTGTCGACAATTGTTTCCATAGATATTATTCGACGAATAGCTCTATCCGTAGATAAAAGTACTGGGTCTAAGAGTCAAAGGCTATGGTGCAAAAAAGATAATTAAAAGTTACCTAGAGCGTAATTGGAAGTTAAGTACCGTTAGTTAGTTTCTACGGCATTTACTTGAGGAGACCAATGGTTAATTCCACATGAAGCCTGGAAGAGGAAGAAAGAAAACTTGGAGGAGTATCAAGTAATTGAAAGAGTAAGGACCATTCTTGACAGTGTCGAACCCGATAATACATTAAGTTCAAGGAAAATAACAAATACGACTACTGTTAAAAAATCATCTGCAAGAAGAATTATTAAAATTAATTTGAAATATCGACCGTTTAAAAAAATGTACTACCACAAATTTAGAGTAGAAAGATGTCAAGCATTGTTAAGAAGATTTAGACGACGCGAAGATATTAAAAGAATTTGGTTCCCAGATGAAAAAGGTTTTTCTTTGTGCCAACCCAAAAATTCTCAGAACAACAGTGTATATTCTAATGTACAAAGAAAATCGGAAATACCACTGGAACATCTTCTGGTTCCCAGAGATAAATTTTCTAAATCAGTTATGGTTTCTGTGGCTGTATTGAAGCTAGGAAAAACTGAAATTTATTTTATTGACTCTGGAGTAAAAGTTAGAAGGTATGCTTCGAGAAATAGAAACAATTAGCGACAACTACACGTTCTAGCAAGATGGCGCACCTAGCCATACGTCAAGAAGTACTTTAGGATACCTGCAGGAAAACTGTCGCGTGACTTTATTGAACCAAACCCTGTGGCGTCCAAATAGTCCGGAGTTAAATCCCGTCGACTATAACATTTGGGGGACATTAGAAGGAAAAGTTTATGAGAAAATACGTTTTTAATACAAAACCTGAAGTTTCTTGAACAATTGTTTCAGAGCCTCTTCTCCGATAGTTTCTTAGTATTTTCAAATAATTTTTGTTGACAGTATTGTACATTTTTATTACATATTTTTCTACGATTAAGAAAACGTCTCTCTCTAATATTCACACAAACTTTCACAAAAATCCGCCAAATTTAACAAAAATATTTAGAGCCAAATTGGGTTCGAAATAAATTTTTCCCAGGGTGTATATTATCTAAGACTTAATATATTATTATGGTAATTTAACGTTAATTGTTAATTAATTTCTTTAATTAAAATTATCGAGCTTTTTTTGAATTTTTACAAAACTTTAAATTAAAAACCGTCCATTATTCTTATCTGACTCAGTTCTCTAATAATGTACTTAAACCACAAATGAAAGACACTTGATTTATTTGAAGCATTGCACGGAAGCAATTATTAAGATGCGATATTTTTTCCAATTAAAATTTGTGTCGGTGGCCTGAGCTTATACCATTCGGATTTATAATAAAACGCAGCAGTCAAGAGGCCGGCGAAATGAAAGGGCGTCATTGTTTAAAATAAACAGGCAACTGCTCTTATGAAATAATAATGCGCACTTGCCGGTAGAATATGTTCTACTGGGCATGTAATTCGATTCATGTCGTTCAGGATTGACGGAATTATTATTTTAATGTTCTATTTCCGTGTTTTATTATTGCTTTGACAGCAATCAAAATTATTCTGGAATATTTTAGGGTAAAAAATGTTTTGCAGTGTTTGCAGTTCTGTTTTTAAAAGGTAGCAAGATAATTACTTCGATCTGTATTTTTGTCACAGATTTCATAGAGCTTCCATACGTTGGAATTCCAAATAGTCCCAATGTAGGCGCAGTGGCGGCTCAACAATAGGGTCAAATGGTCAATGACCTCCCAAAAATAATAAGTCAAAAAGACAGTTTAAAAACTCTAAATTTAAAACCATCCATTCCATCCCAAAATATCTAAAAAAATATCTTGAACATCTGAATTCTTCAATTTTCATGCTAGAACATCTTAAATGTCGCTTATATTATACCCCGGTCAAAACTTAATTTTGCCAAATATGGCCTGTTTATTTACATTTAAAGTTCTATTTACATGACGGCCGGTGATTTCTGAGAGCGAGAAAGAATCATAGGGCAAATCAACGGGTTAAATCGAGAGAAACTGCGACCCTGGGCCATTGACCGAGATCACTTGTTCCATGCAGTGGTCTAACCTCTGACCTATGCACCTATGCAACCGACACAGATTGATACCCTGACGTCTATCGATTATTAATCTCTAAAATTGGTTTTTCTATTTTTAGTCTTCCGGAAATTTTCGGGGCTTTGTGTGGTGTTTTATGCTGTGCTTTATGTTTATTATTGTTTATGTTGATTTTTTTCCAGCGTGGTAATATTAAAATAACGGAATGTAATTTCGGGAATATGTGATCAGTTCTTTTAATTAATTATTAAGTTAAAATGTCGGACCGCTGCCTTGTTTGTGAAATTGTGTATTTGAAAGAAAGCAATGGCTTATCTCTCGAAAAACGACTGGAATTTTAGCAGCGTGATCGCCCACTGCAGGAACTTACATTAAAACAAGTTACTCGCAGGACAAAAATAAAAGTGTAAATAGGTATTTAAATAAAACAATGTATGATTTGTGCGAATTTATATGTGGCTGCAAAGACAAGGACATGTTTTTCTGCTTTCCGTGTTTGTTGTTTTCCTCTTCATTCGGTTTTTGGAGTAAAACCGGGGTTAATGATTTAATTAATTTAACGGTTGGGTAAGTTTTTTTTTTGTTTTTTTTTTGTTAATATTAGGAAGTTCCGAATTTTTGCCTACCGCGATTTTTTTCCTTGGGTGCACTATTGACCACCCTACAAAATTGGCCAGGAGCCGCCACTGTGTAGGCGGGTAACTAAAAGGGTCAGTTGTACGGAATGATCTTATTGGGCCAATAATAAAATTACGATGACCTTTGTTTGAACTCAGTTGATCAGTTATTTAGTGACCGAATAGAAATATATCATTCAAGAAATGAGTCATCCTCCATTCGCTGTTGCAGTTGATTTACAACTTGAAGCGAATACACCTACATACAATTTCTATTTGATCAGACCAGCATTTAGCATTTTTCTTTAATACATTTTTTGAAAGATTTTGTAATTTCAGTGCGAACTGCAAAGAATTTTATTTTTCTGACGCCTCTAAAGCCTTTAAAATAATTCACTAGTATCGACTCCCGGGCGATAGCACTGGGGTCATTCAAGTATTACGTAAGCACTACGGGAGGGGGTTCTTTGCTTTGCTTATTTTTGATGACATGGGGGATGGGGGGGGGGGGGGGGTTTGGATGGTGATTACGTCAGCAGTATTTATTTTTTTACTTTTTCGGATTTTCTACAAAATTTAATCGATTTTGGTTTGAACACATTATATGGCAACCCTACTTGTCTATGCTTGAAAACGAAACGCATTTTCAGGGATTCTGTAAAATAATGGATACCTTTACTCGCTTAGAACCGAGTAGGGGAATTACCGCGCGCTATTCACTTGTCTAAATTTCATCCGCCAATCTATTGTTTCGTTTCGGTACGATTGACGATTTGACGTATTGTAAGTTATTGTTTGCTTTACCATTGATCCACTGCTTGCTTTAAATTGTAAAATGTAGAAACACAGAATGCTGTCGTCCAAGAAGTGGCTTATTTAAATTATTAGACAACAGGTTTCTCCCACCACCAGTAAAAGTAAAACAAACAGTTGATGATTTGGTTTTGTATGATGGAGGGCAATTTCTTAATCTTCCAGTCAATTTAGCTCTACACTTGAATTCTTCACTCAAAGATTTTCTACAAATGCTCTTCGATTATTTTTGTCCAAACTGAAGCTATCAATTCGAACATGCAAAATGTATGGTCTTTATCATGCTTCCGTCAAGCCATTAAATCGTTACATCGAGAAGATCCATAAAAAAGTAAACACGCACACCGAAACGAGAGTAAGACCTTTAAGAGTGGCTGCTCGTCGTGCTAACGAATTGATGTGCATAATACAAAATTTAGACGAGCACTAAGATGTTGAATAGCTCGAAGAGAATGATGTCGATATTCCAAAATCACACGAAAGTGAGCAGACACACAACATTGAGCAGCAAACATCCTATGCCATCGAAGACTTAGACTCATGGATTCGTGTGTCATGGACTGAGTACTGTTAATTTGAATTAATATAAAAAAATTTTAGAAGAAGTTTGTTTTGTTCGTTAATATATTAAGATTATGTAATAACTGAATACCATGTCAATAACATTTGCTTAAATAAATATTATGTGCGTTAAAGTCCTCTATTCCAAGCCTATTCCTTATTTCTAGACTTATAACTGCTGCTCATGAATCAATAAAGAAACCAGAACGCGTTGAAAAATGCATGTACCAATGTTTACGTAAGCATGGGAGGGGGGAGTAAGAACTTTGCTTACTTTTGCTGACAAGGGGGAGGAGGAGTTAATAACTGCAAAAAATCTGCTTACGTAATACTTGAACGGCCCCACTGGAAATTTCCAAGGCCTTTGACCGAGTACGGCATGGGGGGCTCCTATCTAAAGTGAGAGCGTACGGAATGCCGGCTCAATTTCGTTCATGGCTGTCGAGGTTTCTTAGCGGCCGTTCTCTGCGATTGGCGATGGACGGATTTCTTTCAGACGCATTTAACATCAATGCTGGAGTCGCTCAAGGCTCTATATTGTCGCCCAACCTCTTTTTACTGTACCTACATTAACGATCTTTTGGAAAAAACTAAATATCCTATATGTATATAGCTTCGCTGATGACAGCACACATGTTTTATTGTTTGGATGCTCGAATATCGACTGCCAATACATGCACATCTCATAAAAAAACTCAGGCAGTTTTTTCTAAAAAAGTTAATGTTGAAGAACCAGATACAGTCATGGCGGGACACTCGATTCCCTTGGCTTCATCAATTCATTTATTGGGCGTCATTTTGGATAGTCATACGTCTTGGCATAGTTACGTTGCGGTTATTGCTAAGGCAGCCTCGCAGATGCTTGGAATACTTTTCCGAACTAAGAACCTCTATACACCCCAAAAACTTTTGATGCTCTATAAAGCCCAAATTCGACCATCGCTGGAGTACTGTTCGCATATTTGGGGCTCTGCTCCTAAACATATCCTGAGATTGCTAGATTCCATTCAAAGAAGAGCCATTCGCTTGATCGGTGACCATAGTCTGACAAACAACCTGGAAAGCCTTGAACATCGAAGGCAGGTTGGCGACTTGAGTCTATATTACAAATATTTTCATGGCAAGTGCTCAACTGAGGTTGCCTGCTTGATACCACCCAGAGCGGTAGATATACACGACGAGCCACTGCAGCCCACCAATACGTGGTTTAGCTTAATGTCCCTTGTACGACACTGTTAAACAATTCTTTCATCTGGAGAACGTCATCACTCTGGAACGAGTTCTCTGAGATCGTGTTCCCCAACGAGTATAATCTCTAAAAATTCAGGTCTAACGTGAATCGATTTCCGTGCACACGCACCGCTCGCGGATCGCCATAAAGGATTAATCCTGCAGTCCTGTGTGTTATCATAAAAAAGAAAAGAAAAATATATAGAATCCTATAGCATGTCGGGTAGCGTTCGCTGCCGTGGTTACTTGCTGTTGACGACTAGGATGACTGGTGGCAATTTATTTTCTCGGTCTCTGGGTAACAGAGGTGTCATCGACAGGAGAGAAAAAAATAGTTTTCATAATTTCTTTTTCTTTTGTTTTTTAAATAGTGTTAGAGAAAGTATAGTCTAGAACTCGTATGGAATGACATTTTCTATTTGTTACTATTAAAAGTAAAAATTCATAAAGAAGGGAACGAATTAGAGGTAACTAACTAATTATAGATCCGTGTCAATTATCTGTAATTTTTGTAAAGTTTTTGAATTTCTTGTACACGATTCTGCATTCCCTTTAACACGAAATTTAATATCGGATGCCCAACATGGTTTTTATAAGGATAGATCAACAACTACAAATTTAATTATTGTTACTACGGAGGCGTAATTTACCTAGATTTTACAAAATTATTTGACTTTCAACTCTTACTTAATAAACTACCCAATTTTGGATTTCCTACATCATTAGCTGCTTTACTTTACTCATCCTTAACAAATTGCACCCAATATGTTTAAATCTGTGGTTCCAGATCAGGTCAATTTTCTGCTTTTTCAGGCGTTCAACAAAGTTCTGTGCTGGAACCTCTTTTTTTTAAGTTTTTATTAATGACATTTACTGATTCAGAGGATGAAGCCAGATCTATCTCGTGATGCCGGTAAATAACACCAATTTCTAAGCATACCTGCGCCCTCATGTACTTGTAAAGCCACAAATTTACCAGTACCACGAGCTGAAGCCGTCTGGTTTCATTCTCTGTATCATATCGATTTTTCTGTTTTAAAACAGACACCGATGCTTTTTCCTTTTGTCAGAACCTATAGCCTCACTGATGAGCTGTTATACAGCGAAACGCGTCTGGGGATGGTTCGGGCAGAAGGAAAAAGCAAACCCTTTTCAATGTGTTAAGTTTTCGGTTACTAAACCGACACAGCGCATTGCGCTGCCTAGCGAGGACTCCTGCAATTGTGACGTTCTGTCTTTGCAGGCTTTCCTCTGATATTTGTGGCTTTATTAGTCTATGTCAGAGGGCGCAGGTATGCTTAGAAATTCGCGTTATTTACCAGCGCCACGAGATGGAGTCATTTGGTTTCATTCTCTGTATCATACCGATTTTTCTGTTTTAAAACAGACGCCGATGCTTTTTCCTTTTGTCAGAACCCATAGCCTCACTGATGAGCTGTTATACAGCGAAACGCGTCTGAGGATGGTTCTGGCAGAAGGAAAAAGCAAACCCTTTTCAATCTAATCTTACTGTTCAGTTCTTGTTATATACGCTGATGATGTCAAAATATATAACATAGTAAGAACTATACGTGACTGTGTTGATATACGGTTCAATCTTAAATTAATTACCTATTGGTGTGGGATAAATAGGTTGCCGCTGAATGTTGCTAAGTGTGATATGAACCAACCACCACCAACTTTCCTGCAACATATTAATCGGTCCAATAATTACAATTCTTTACAACAAAATTTCTTAGGTAAATCAGAAAGTTACTTTACAGGCTTATAGTATTAATATTTCGATACCTGTTATAAACATAGGTACAGGGTATGTTTTATGAAACAGTCTAGAATTCATTGTAGAATTCAGGAATGTGAAACCATACATGGCGTTTCATTGAAAACATAAAACTTGGTGATGGTGGTAGCACTTCTCTGGAACACCCTTCAAAATATTTTTTTTATAAAATATTTTATATTAAAAAAATTAAATTACTGGTTTTGAGCAATTTTTGATCAAATACATAAGGCTCTGTTTCTTTAACACAACCCCGTATACTTACTCGTATTTCGGCTGAACAATTATTATTCTCCTAAAACTCTTACCTTTTACAAATGTGGTGTAATTATTCTCAAACACCTAAACTAATTCATTTATCGCATACAGGCGAACAAGTTTGAACACAACTATAGTAAAATACTCAAAAAAAGGTGTAAAGCTTATGGGCGCGTTATACAGGGTGACGCGGATCTAAATGAACATACTTCAACACAAGACAAAGAATACCTTGGGGGTTCTTAATCACCCATCTTTGATAGTTCAATTGTCGATAGTTAATAAGATACAGGGTCTTTTATCACGTTGACTGCCGAAGCGATATTCGCTTATTTGACCATGAAGCCATGCCAAAAAACAAAAAAAAGTCCCAGAGGCCATTTTAGACATTGCATAAAGTAGGACAAATGAAATGGGTTCTGGCGCCAATTTTTAAAAAATATCGCTTGGCGGACTCAGAATTTCAATTTTTTTCACTCGGTCCAATAGACCGAGTTGGCGTAAGACAATTTCAAGTTGGTCTACGCCGACTCGGTCTATTTTTCGGTCCGCCTACAGCTGTTGAGACTTGTTTAGGGTTTTTTTGTTGCGTCTATTCGGGCCTTGCTTTAGTTTGTTTTGAGCTGTTCACGTGTGTACATCGTTGTTTTGTTTGTGCCAACCTTATAATGTCCCGAAATTCATATAAAAAACGACCTTTGAAGGCAGCAGAGCTACAAAGTATCGCTGAAAATATAGATATAGATTTGTCTGACGAACAATCGGATTATGATTCAGGTAAAGTTTAGGTTAGGTTAGTGTATAATTTTGTGATAACAAAACGATTCGTTTTTTCAGATGATTCGATTAAGGATCCCGATTTTGATAATAACGCATGTAGTTCTGATTCTGATTCGGAGGAAGAAGAAAGCATAGACGTTTCTGTAAAAGCATGTTTCCCTTCAACTTCTAATTTGTCGTCTCATGGTGAAGTAGAAGCTGACTATGAGGAGCAGCAGTCAGATCCCGAAGTTACAACCCAGGGTAATATAACAATGGAGGACCCAAATATACCTGCAAGTAATATAACAATGGAGGACTCAAATATACCTGCAAGTAATAATACATGGACTCTTCCAAAACGCAATCAGCCAAACCTAATTCCGTTTACCAAAGATGTGGGTGTAAGTCCCGAGTTCGCCGAAATGATGCAGAGAGCCAATCCAGAAGACTTTTATTTTTCATTGGTAGATGATGCGTTCTTTACTTACGTCGCAAACCAAACAAATTTGTATGCTACCCAAACAATTTGTAAAAGGGCCGATACATCTAAGCAATCACGATTACATCAATGGACTCCAACAGATAAATACGAAATCCAACGATTATTTGGTGTTATTTGCTATATGGGCATTGTAAAAATGCCGTCTATTTCATGTTATTGGAGTAAAGAAAAAATGTTTCAAGTTGCATTGCCAGCAGAATGCATGAGTCGCAACCGGTTTGAACTCCTTCTTGGCATGGTCCATTTTTCTGATAATGAAGAGAATACCTCAGATCGTTTACATAAGGTACAACCAGTGGTGGACAAAATACAAGCAAATATTCAGAGCATATATAATCCTTCAGAAGTTGTGTGTGTGGATGAATCCCTAATTCCATTTCGGGGAAGGCTTGTAATGCGACAGTATATAAAAAACAAGCGCCACAGATACGGCATCAAATTGTTCAAATTATGTAGCTATGGCGGATTTACATACAGCATGCAAATATATGCTGGTAAGAACTTAGAATTAGAAAAAAACACTCCTGCAAAAGTGGTGCTGAATCTTTGCCAGCCCATTCTAAACTGCGGACGAACACTTATCACAGACAACTGGTATACCAGTGTGGAACTAGCTTGCAAGTTGCTAGAAAACCAGACACACCTTGTAGGGACCCTTAGGAAGAACCGTAAACATTTGCCTGTAGAAGTTACTACCAAAAAATTGAAAAGTGGTGAGCATGTTATTAGAGAAAATCAGCAGGGGATATCAGTCATAAAATGGCGTGATAAGCGCGACGTTCTTTTATTGTCCACAAAACATTCCGATGCCATAGTGCCGACTACAAATCGAGTGGGTAATATTAAACTTAAACCACAAATTGTGGTAGCCTACAATGCAGGAAAATCCGCTGTTGATCTTTCAGATCAAATGACAGCGTATCAGTCCCCACTACGGAAGTCGCTAAAGTGGTATCGCAAATTAGCAATTGAAATTATTTTGAATACCGCAATGGTAAATGCTTGGGTAATGTACAAAGAAGTATCCAAGGAAAAAATTAAACTTTTAGATTTTCGCAAAAAAGTCACCTACAAGTTATGCGAGTCCCGTCCTGCAGAAATCATATTGGAACCTACACAGAAACGAAAACGGCATGAAATAGGAACGAAACCATACAATAGAAGACGACCATGCACGAAATGTTATGAAAAAGTGAAGTCCGAGAGCGGCTGGAAAATCGCAAGAAATATAAAAAGAATTAGGACTTATTGCCAAGCTTGTCCTGATGAACCCAGTTTATGTTTGGAATGTTTTAACGCAGTTCACAGGGCCTAACATAAAATTATTTATGTCATTCAATTTCAATGTTTCTATTTTAAATGATGTTTTATGGTTTTGTTAAGATCTCTTGTTCACGTAATAAAGTTCTAAAGTGTATGCAATTCATGTTTATTTTTAAAAAAAATTACATAAATCTTTAAAGGTACAACACTGTGTAGTAATTTGAGAAAAGGCAAAACTGAGTGATGCATACTTGTCCCATGCGCCAGCTCGGTCTATCACCGCGAATATTCTTCGGTGAGAACAGACCGCGGGCCCTGGGGAACTAAAAATGATCTCGCTCCAATGGACCTAGTTGGCGCGTGCGACAAATTGCATCACGGTCTAATAGGCCGCATTTTTAAAGTTAGAACCATTTAATCTCGGTCCTATAGACCGGAATGGCAGTCAACGTGTTATGAACTTCAGCAATTTTTTGTTCTTGTCATATTTTTTAATGCACCCCGTATAAAATTTTCATATTGGGTCAACATCTGTAACATATCTGTCGCTTAAAATTGCAGTATCAGAAAATTTTAAATTCCAGGCCCGTATTAAAAAAAGTTGACATTTTCAATTTTTACATTTTTAACACCCTGTAGATCAATTTTTTCAAAATATTATTTTTTTATTGGAAAGAGCATAAAGAATTGACCCTAACGGCATAATTTTCAAAGTTCCCGCACCCATCACTTGATTAGAATAAATGGTTGTTTTGTAAAAAATTTCAACATGGTGCATATTTGGAAATTAGAAATTAAGAAAATAACAATAAAAAAGCAAAAACTGCTTCCGAAGAAAAAAAAATAAATGTACTAAACGTTTAATAGTTTTAACGAGACTAAATTTTAGGGAACAACACAACAACAAATAACAAAGTAATAATAATAATAACAAAACTGCAAGTTAAAATCGACTGCTTAAAATCTAATACATAGAAAAGGTTTTAGCAAGAATTAATTTTAAGAGCACTTTAGCAGAACACTGTTATTTAAGAAGCTGTTCAAAATGCCCTCCATTGGCTTGTTCACATCTTCGTCTTCTGATGTTTAAATTTGACACTGCTTTTCTAATTGCGTCTGGGTTATTTTTTATTTCCTGAAAAGCATTAATAATTCGTTGCAAAAGCTGCTCCCGCGTGTTGATTTCTTCTGAATAAACCAAATTTTTCATATTCCTCCAGAAAAAAAAATCCAAAGGATTAAAGTCCGGCGACCTGGCTGGTCATAAATGGGGCCCTCCACGGCCTATCCATCTGTTAGGAAACGTAATATTTAAAAATTCAGATACAACCCTTGCAAAATGTGGTGGGGCCCCATCATGTTGAAAAAAGAGCCCTCTCACGTTAGCATTTTCATTCTGCATAAGTCCTGGCAAAATGTTTTGTAAAAAATTTAAATATTGATTTCCATCTAATCTTTCAGCAAAAAAGTGCGGCCCAATTAATTTATTATTTATTATACCTGCCCAAACGTTTAGGGAAAATTTGTGCTGCGAATGCGATTGTCTGATGGCATGTGGATTTTCTAACGACCATACATGGGAATTCCTTGAATTATTTACACCATCTCTGGTAAATTGTGCTTCATCGGTCCAGAGGATTCGATAAAGACTCCTTTGGTGTCTACTGAGCCACTGGCAAAAGAGTAACCGGTTTGCATAATCGCCAGGTTCCAATCTTTGAACTTCTTGAACATGAAACGGATGCAAGCCTTCCTTTTGCAGTGTTACATTAACTCTTTTTTGCGGGATTCCTAGACGTGTCGCAATTTCTCGAGTAGATGTTTTGGGATTATCTTCAACAAGATTTAAGATATCTTCTTCCTCCTGAACTGGATGTCGTATTGGTTGATCAATATTATTGTCGGTGGGAAAATGTCCATGTTCTCCAGCAAATAAAAATACATTTGCAAATGTTTTGTGATATGGACATCTTCTACCCGGAAATCGCCTACGATATTCCCGAACAGCAGCTCTTCCATTACCGTTACAAAAACCGTATACAAAAATAATGTCGGCATATTCGGCATTTGAAAATTGGTAAGGCATCTTCAACAGAAAATTGCAATAATTGTTAACCGAATACTAACAAAGGTCAGACAACTGTCACATATCTGATAGTGACTTCAATTGTTGCTATGGAACAGTAACTTGATAGTCTTTGGTTTGTTTTTAAACGAGGCAAAGCCTACTTTACAAAGTTTGAAATTTCTGACTGTAATTTACGATTTTTTGTCGATGTCTAAAAAGCAATCATTATCTTGCAGTTTTGTTATTATTATTATTACTTTGTTATTTGTTGTTGTGTTGTTCCCTAAAATTTAGTCTCGTTAAAACTATTAAACGTTTAGTACATTTATTTTTTTACTTCGGAAGCAGTTTTAGCTTTTTTATTGTTATTTTCTTACATTCTAATTTCCAAATATGCACCATTTTGAAATTTTTTACAAAACAACCATTTATTCTAATCAAGTAATGGGTGCGGGAACTTTGAAAATTATGCCGTTAGGGTCAATTCTTTATGCTCTTTCCGATAAAAAAATAATATTTTGAAAAAATTGATCTACAGGGTGTTAAAAATGTAAAAATTGAAAATGTCAACTTTTTCTAATACGGGCCTGGAATTTAAAATTTTCTGATACTGCAATTTTAAGCGACAGGTAGGTTACAGATGTTGACCCGATATGAAAATTTTATACGGAGTGCATTAAAAAATATGACAAGAACAAAAAATTGCTGAAGTTCATAAAAGACCCTGTATCTTATTAACTATCGACAATTGAATATCAAAGATGGGTGATTAAGAACCCCCAAGGTATTCTTTGTCTTGTGTTGAAGTATGTTCATTTAGATCCGCGTCACCCTGTATAGTAGATAGCTAAAATTAATTGGAAAAAATTACTAATATGTACCAATTAGAATTTGGAATAAATATTAATTAAATAATTACCCTGAAGCTTCCTAATGTTTCATCACACTTTCATTGAGGTGTGTCAAATACCATAAAAGCAACTTGGTTTCAGATGATTGCTCATTTGATAATAAATAAATAAATTGTAATAAAATAATGCAGTTAGTAAGGTTGGATTAAAACTGGTTTTACCTTTTCTTGCGCGACAACCAGTCATTGCCCCGTAATATTATTTAATTTAAACATTCTGTATTTAAATGATCTGACAAGTGCAGCTTGTATATCGCGTGCGTTTTCTATTTCTATATTATTATTCCTCTCTGCTTTATATTACCTTTACAAACATGGTCATTTCTTGTCATTCCGTTGTCATCCATTTACATTAAAATAAGTGTTTTTGCCTTTCTTTATGTCTCGCGACTCGTATTTAAAAACTAAATGTTGCCGTGATTAATCGACATCTTTCATTTAAGAATGTTTATTACCGCTTTTGAAAAATTACATTATTAAGGAATATGTTGTCAAATTAATAGTTAACATTAAGCTAATTGGGATATGGAAAGGAAGACTTTAAAAAGCAACCTTATTAATTTTAAAATATAAATAAGTGTATTATATCGGCCACCTATTAGATAACTTAATTGGCTAATTTAATTTAATTTTAGGTAGATTTCCTGTAATGTTTTTAAGTTTCACCAAATTAACACAAGCTATTTAATAGTAAAAATCGAAATGTATTTTTAACAGTTTGTCCAAGATTGTTCAGGGCTGAAATGAATGAAATATTAACATGTTTCCCTTCTACCCATCGCATGTAAGGGTGAAGCTATTACGTACGGTCTAATTCGTTTTGTATAAAACCCTTCCACTATGCTAGACTCTTTGCCTCTACACATCCTTTTTTCCTAAAGAATTTCTCAGTGTGTTGTCTCAAGTTTTCGTTAATCTTCCGCTCCTGGCTGGTACTGAATTGTTCAATTTTGTGATTGGAAATTGTCTTTGCTCTATGAATTCTTCTAGGGATTCTATATTTAGTTCTTCACTTATTTGAACATTTCTAATTCTCTCATTTCTGGTTACAGCCCTGACTCTTTGCACGTGTTTCATCTCAGCTGCTCTAATTTTACGCTAATATCTTTGGGATAGCATCCATAATTCGCAATCGCATCTCTAGACGGATTAATTAATACAATTTTTTTGTTGTTTCTTTCCAAATTTCTCTTATATTTTATCAACTACTTGCCCAGTGCATAATGCACACTATTATAGTCTATTTCTTAATGCGAGAGAGTAATAAATCATTATTGAACTATAAAACTCAGTGGTCTTCGCCGTATTCCATAGGCGTAGTCCAATTATTATTTCATATAACATTCGGAGTATGCACGAGAATGAACGCGGCCCCATCAGGTTACCAAAGAGAAGTGCAGGAAAAAAAAAACTGTAATAAATAAGGATGAAAAGACTGCCATCAGAAGAATCATACACTCGTTTTACTTAAAATAAATACCTACCTTGTTCAAAATAATGCCTGCAATGAAAAAGCATGATTTCATTCCACCCATGGGTAAGAAGAAACTATGGAAAACTTTGAAGGAAATGAATTTTTGTTATGAAAAAAATTCAAAACAGAAAATCACTTTTGATAGAGAAGCACGAAATCATCTGCTGGCGACGACGATATTTGAGGGCAGCTAGACATTTTCGAAGAGAAAACAGGAATATCTATTATATGGACGAAACTTGGTAAAATGAAGGTTATAGAATAAACATTTAAAAAGCGCGAGGCAAGCTTTTATGGAAGCATGGTCTACTGGAATAAAAGCACCCTCGAGAAAAGGTAAAAGATTAATAATTACTCACAATGGTAGGAAAAATGGATTTGTCGATAGCGGCTTACTAGCATTTAAATCAAAACGAACTGGAGAATATTATGAAGACATGAACGCTGATGTCTTTGAAGAATACTTCCAACAAATGCTAGATCTTATTCTTCCTGGGTCTGTTATAGTCATAGATAATGCCAGCTACCACTGAAGAAAATCCGAAAAAATACCAACGTCTTCTTGGAAAAAAAGATGACATCATTACTACTGTAAATAAGAAACCTTTTCATAAAGATATGCTGAAAAAGGAGCTACTGGAGGTTGTAAAGTTGAATAAACCTCTTTGTACGAAATATGTTGTCGACGAAATCGCTTCAAAACGAAATATAACGGTACTTCGCCTTCTGCCATATTACTGTGAATTAAAACCCATAGAATTGATGTAGGCGCAAGTAAAAGGGTTTGTAGCAAGGCATAACACCACTTTTAAAGAGAGACGTTAGAAACCTCTTGCAAGAGGAAATAAAGACAGTGGATTGTGAAAAATGGACTAAGTGCGTCGAACATGTGATTGATAACATGCTAGAAAACACTGTAGAGCCCGTTATTATTTCTCTGGACCCCAAAGATGATAGTTCATTGGACTACTCGGAACATGATGACTAAAATTTAAAAATTAAGTTGTTGTATTATGCATAGTAGATTTTTTTTATAAATGTTAATATTTAAACTACCTGTAGTAACGCCTCTGTTACTACAGGTAGTTTTCATTTCATTCACCAAGCTGGTCTTTCTATTGTATGCTAATTAGGGCGACCCTAATTTAGGATCGATTCGGGGTGTATACGTCTTAAATATCTGAAATTCCGAATTCTTTAAAATTATCATTGCAATTTACTCGAAACTTACGATGCAACCTTTAAGTTGTCCACCCTGCTTAATGGGTCCTATCTTTGCAAATTTACATTTCATTGCTCTCTTGTATTAAGAAAGAAAGTATAGTCTTGTTGATTATATTATTCAGCTCAATATTCTCTTTCCCTGCTCTTTCTAACGTATTGAAAGATAGATAAAAACAAAACTTCTGTCTTCCTCCACAAATAGTATATATTTCAAAAATTAAATTTTTTAAAAGCGATTGTCCCTGCATGTTTCGACCGTACAAAAACTAAAAGGAATCTATGAAAGTACAATGACAACAGGCACCAATAAAGGACTTACCTAAATCGAGTTTGGTCTCGGTTTTAGTAGTTGCCTCAAATAAATGAGTACAACTCTTTTAAGATTATTGGGCAATTGAAATTTTGTTAGTTGAAGACTTGTTTGGCTGAACGTGATGGATAAAAATATTAAAAGTACAGTATTGAAAGATGCTAACCATATCCTACAAGTTCTCAATCTACTCTAATTTTTATTTCTTTATTTTCGTTTGTTGCTACATTGATTTTAGTTTTAATTTTGTTTATTTCTATTCAATGTTCCACTACTACCTCGTTTCATACGTTTAAGTTTCCTTTAATATCTCATATATGAGATTTATCGGACAACTTATTTAAATCTTTCTGCAGAATTATTGACTGCTGGTTACTTCTTATAACACATTTCTTCCTAATATCATCCGCGAAGAATAATTAAAGGACTTAATAATGTTGTTTCAAAATAAGATGATGTGGTACCTACGAGGGTATTTTTAATCAATTGATAAGTAATTATTTATCTTGGCACACTATAATCGATGGGAAAGCCCATCAAATCCAATTTCTTTAACAACAAACCCTTTAACAATAAATATACCACCATTGCACAAAGTGGATTGATCACTCTTGAATCATCAAATACACTTAACCAAATATTGTCGATCAAAAGTAACGACGAAGAGACTAGTGCTGAATAAGTCAAACCACAAGCTATTAAGGTAAATTTAATCAACAAATCTATTTACAAAAATACAGTCAAAACACCAAGTTATAATATATATCTAGATGACTATAACTGCAAAACCCGGAAGGAACATCTCGTTCTTAAGTAAAATAAATTTATAGATGACTCAAATAGTCTAGATAGTTTTGTTGTCTGTACGGAAGTATCAATAAGTATTGCCAATAAAAAATGAAGTAATACCACAGAATCTGTTCTGATGATACACAACTACAATAAGATCTTAAAGAGAAGCTGAGTATAATAATATAGCCAGTTCTGTAATTGAAGAAGATCCCTATCAAGCTCATGAAAGCTATCGAAAATAAAGAACTAGCGAGCATTGTTAATGCTTTTTGTTTTATAATTGTGTCTATCGTAATAATGATCATATCCTGTTAGGCATGTCCCTAGAGAAACTAAATGCTTTGACCCCGAACCCATAAGATTTCTTAACAAAATGAAAAGGTCCGAGCTCTTTAGTGTAAGTCTCAAAACATAGTGGAGGAAAACCTGTACGCCATTGGGTGAACTTTCACTAAAATGTAAAGTAAACTATTCTTTTAATATTTTTGAAATTGCAGTGTCTATAGATTTAAACATTTTGGAACAAACCCGAGACACTTAAAGCAGCGAATAGAAAAAATCCTAAGAGCGTTAATGGCATCCGAAAATGAAGGATTTATTTTTAAATGTGGCACGTCTTAGAAAAAAGAATAACGCCGTGAGACCATATTGCCGCTAAGAAAGTGCCAGTTTATTTTTGTTTCTACAGGTACTTAAACATCACAAAGCTTTCAGATATTGTGTTAATAGCGATGTAGTCATAAAATTTGAGGCAGTTTATTATAGGTGAGATAGAATATTTATCTAAAACGCCAAACATAAAGTTCAGATTGATATTAACCACAAGGTTAAATTCATTTAGTACTTAACCTATAAAAATTACAAAAATAATATATTACTCGGTCGTAAACTTTCTAATGTTGTTATTATGTTTGATTTTAAGAATAAAAGTTAATAATAGTTTTCTTATATGAAATGGGAAATTATTTTGATCTTGGTACTTCAATTTATTTTTAATATTAAGATACCAGACAATATATTTTTGTAATATATTTCTCACACTAAAATTAATATTTCCAAAAATGTATAAAGAATTGAACATAGAGAAAATTATGAATAAGGCAATAACCAAGATCACTGACGCCATGTTGATTAAGACTTCCGAAGATTTTGTTTTTGGTTCAAAAAATAAAGTTTGCAGATACTGTCTTCAAATGAAGCGAAGTAATAAATCAATCAAAACCGTCTTCTCCATGCACGTGCATGTATATTGTATAGATCTAAATAGGAACGAATTTTTAAATTTGTGCAGAATTAGTACAAGTATCGACATTAAATTCAAGTTTTGTCTTCGAACATATACTTTAATATTAAATTTTTTAAGCTTAAAATTATATACCGCCGTACCATTTACCTGAAACTTTAGAAAGCAATTTTATCAAAACTAATTAGAGTAGTTACTTATTCCGTTTCTGCTCTAATCACTTTATTTCTCTTTCTTTGTACCTAATCCTTGTTACCGGTTTGCTAGTTATGTGGTTATTATACCTTTATGGTTGCCTCTATTGGCATAATACACCTATATATGAAATAATGTAGTGGTGTAATGCGTGCATAATTTATTTAAAAAAGAAGAATTTGTTACAATCGTAGAAGAGCGCTGTCGGCTCTCGCCATCTTCAGTGCTATTCGTCATTACTTAATACACACTATATTCAAAATTTGCATACTCTATCTTCAATTTTCACAACTTAAAACTTGGGAACTCTGCATTTAGTCTCTTACATGTGAGTCAAAATTCATTAAAACTAATTAAAAACATAAATGGACGAACAAACAATTAAAATATTTGGACAGCACGTTACAAAGTGCACTTTGAAACCACGATTAAAAAATGTAACGTGCTGTCCAAATATTTTAATTTTTTTTTGTCCACTTATGTCTTTTAATTAGTTTTAATGAATTTTGACTCACATGTAAGAGACTAAATGCAAAGTTCCCAAGTTTAAAGTTGTGAAGATAGAGTATGCAAATTTTGAAGATAGTGTGTATTAAGTACTGACGAATAGCACTGAAGATGGCGAAAGCCGAAAGCGCTCTGCTGCGGAAGACAGCCATCTGGAAAAGGACATCGACTTATCACAACCCATATTGGAAGGCTTCGTTAAAGGTGGTCTACTGATGTTCCAAACTAAAAATACAGGAGACTATCCAACACCTCCTAAATAATGTTTTTGAGGAGGTGTTGGACTATCACGAAGATATGAATGCCAATGTCTTTGAAGAATGGTTCAAGCAAATGTTGGATCTTATACCAAAAGAAGCAAAAGTATTGGATAATGCAAGTTATCACTTAAGGCTGACGGAAAAATTACCGACAAATGCGTGGCGTAAAAGTGAAATAACAGAATTGCTAAGTTTAAGACAAATAGAATTTTCATTAATAAGGAACTATTGGTACTAGCCAATTTATATAAAAATGCATTCAAAAAATATGTAGTCGATGAAATAGCAAAGTTACGAGGAATATCTGTGCTCAGACACCTACTTACCACTGCGAATTAAACTCGATCGAACTTATATGGGCTCAAATAAAGACAGATGTCGCCAGAAAAAAATACTGCTTATAAAATGGTGGATTTAAAAGACTCTTTTATAAAGCTATGTGTAAAATCAGTGCCGAAAAGTGGAAAAAGTGTACCGATCACGTCATAGAAGAAGAAGCCAAGATGTGGCAGGTAGATACAATAATCGAAGAAACGCAACCGTTTATTATAAACGATGTTCATAAAATCTCATCTTCCGAGTCGGGCTATGATTAAGCCATGGCGACAAAGTATTATTTGATTTTTGAAAGTGCTTTGTTTGTAAGATTCTATATTATATTTTGTTTTAGTAATTATATTAAGTGAAATGGTACCACCCATTGCTATTTATTAGTTAATACAATTTTTTAAATATTTTCATATGTTATAAATAACTACGAATATAATACAATACAATTTTAGGAGAATATGCATGTTTAGGATTTTTAATTTAATAACCACCCCAATAGGCAAGTGCCTAGCGACACTTGAAGCACCGGTTCCCGTCAGATCACCGAAGTTAAGCAGTGTCGAGCGCGGTTAGTACTTGGATGGGTGACCGCTTGGGAAACACCGCGTGATCTTGTCTTAGGGAAGAGTGTAAAATGAATCGACATCAAAACCATCCTATTCACGCCGGACAGGCCGGATGAGATCGGATATCTCGTAGGATGAAGGTGCCGTTTCACACTCCCCAGTCGGTAGACCGCACGACTAAAAACCGTACGGTCGATGACCGGTTCAAGATGGCCTCTGATACGCCGACGACGTAAAAAATAGTAAATAAAAAAAAAAAAAACCTCCCCAATACGCGCTCCTGGCTAAGGGATTTTCCCAACCCAATAATGATGGTAAATCCTTAAACATAGCAATAGCTTGCGATAAATTCAGGGTGGACCTACCTAAAGAATGCTCATTATTTGGATCGTTTAATATAAACGCAATAGATTTTAAGGGACGGTGTTTAAATTGTTCTTGATACTTCGGTATGCGTTTTGCATATTTAATGAGCATTTATTTCTTCGTGCTATTTAAAGATATACTATAAACTGTTATTTCTTTAGTTTTATTAATTATAATAATACTGTAGGCTCTATTGAAATATGCAAAAATAACATAATAATATAAACGGTATTTCATGAGTTGGTTCCTAATAAATGAAAAACATTGTTACTTTACAGGTGAGGAGAGTCCGACCCTGTAGCCCTCTGTTATATTTTACGTATTTTACCGATCAGTATGACTACGCAATGGTATTTTATCAGGTAGTTTATTTATGCCCGTAAAAGGCAACGGTACTATTTTGGACAAAGTGTAGAACATTTTTTCTATGAATGGAGAGCTTGAGGAAAATTATTATAATATGATATGTGCTGTTGATGAATTATTTCTCGCGTCAGTGTGAAAGCGCAAAAAAGTGCAACTCTCAGTACGAGTGCGGGAAGTAGTTACTTGCAGCGCGTTCGTAGAATTATTTACCTGCGCAATCTTCTACATCAAAAGATAATAGAAGCCTATCATAATAATATAATGTCATGAATTTGCTTTATTTATATTTCAGTTGACGTCACGGACAGACCTAATATTTTTAATAGAAACCCTTCTAAATATAATATGCATGGAATTATATTTAAAACATTTTAGTTCTATTTAAAAGTAGGAATTCCGCATACTGTGCCAATCACTGACGTTATTCTCTTGTTTATTCACTGCGTGCCTATGATTTGTGTTATTAATATTTTAAAAATGAATGCTACTTATTTAGTGTCGGACTGGCCCTATCGGTGATAGTACTTATTAAATTGATTAATCGAAAGGAAAAATCGAAGAGGATTTGCTATATTTGTGAGCATGTATCAGGGTTGAAAGGATTTAAATCAATTGATTTAGATTATGATTTAAATCACGATTTAAATAACTTGATTTTTTCAATTTAAATCATGATTAAAATCAAAATTTCTGATAAGTTATAATTAAGATAAAATAAAAACTTTCGGCTTTAACTAATGGTTTATCATATCATAAAAAAGACCACTGCACCTAAATAATGTTTATTTTAGTTATTTGTAGTGCTGGGCGGCGGAACTTTCGGCCCCATATTGGGTAAGGTACCTGCTAGAAATTTTAGGTCAAGTAATCTTGCAAGAAATTTCGGCCCCAAACATTGCAGGTAATGCGAATTGAACCAAAAAGGTGGATTAGATGCCGTGTTAGCGCTGTTTAACCAATATAAGTCTATAAAAGGGGCAAACAATTAATAATAATATTCCCCGGTAAACTTGAAAAAGGCGAATTGGAACCAAAAAGGTGGATTAGATGCCGTGTTAGCGCTGTTTAACTAATATAAGTCTATAAAACCGCATTAGCCGAGTTGCAGGTCAAAAATTGAGTTAGTTCAGGTTATTACGTTATAACGTTATAACGTTAGACCATTGGGGCCGAAAATGCCTGTAATAAAAACATGACCCTTCCATCCTGGGGCCGAAAGTTCCTGTCAAAATCGGGCTGCTACCTGGCCGGGGCCGAAATTTCCTACGCCCGTAGTGCTTGTACAAAAAAACTAATTTTATTTTGCAGCTTTTTCCGTTTGTAATACTAATCGATTTCTGAGTTTGGAATCTAAACCAAATGTTGAGAAAATTCTTTCGACTAATGCGGAAGAAGCAGCAGCACAACGTAATGGTCTAATTATGAAGAACTCTTTTTGAACAATGGGTATATCTTGTTGCGACTTCCACCAATCTATGGGTTTTACATTCTAAAGAATATTATCATGAAACATAATATCAGTGAAATGTTCTGATCTGGCAAGAAACTTGACTATGAGTAATAGTAAACCACTATTTGGATCTAATTCTTTAACAGCTTTTAAAGCAACATTTTTTTCACTCTCTGTAAGTATTTGCTGACTTTTTGTTGAGTCAAGAAGATATGCCAACAAATGATATGGGGCTATACACTGATCATAACGCCTCTTTAATTTTTGCAGTTAATTTAAAGTTATGTCCGTTTCGTCAAAATTAGTTAGGGGGGACGCATCTGACAGCAATTTTAAGCTCTAATAAGTAAGCGTTTTTCGACAGGAACTGTCTTCATTAAAATTTGAAGAATGGTGGGAATAAAATCAAAAACGTGTTGAAAATAGCAACTTATTTATAGGAAAAAATAGATAAAAATAAAAATAGAAAAAAAAATAGAAAAAATAAAAAAAAATCGCGTTTTTTCTTGTTTTTCAAAAAAATCCTGATTTTTTCAACCCTGGTATGTATATTATTCGGTGGAGTTTATAAAAGCAACATAAATGAAGCAATACACAGTACTTAAATTCTAACAAAATCTTTCTTCCATTCTATTAAACAAATATGATCAACCTTGTACAAATAAATTTGAACTAAATTGTATCTAACTCTAACGTCTCGGTATGCTGATTGCTTTCATCAAGTTTCGTTCACTGGTTAATACATTTTACAAATTTTAAAGCTCTATCAACGTCACCTTCCACCAATATTTTTTTTCTCTACTGCTAATAGTAACAGCAACATTTCTTTTGTCTCCTGAGGACGAAGGTCACTACCCTCGAAAGATGTAGTCTTATTAATATGAAAGAATTGAGCCTTTGGTTGCTCTTTTCTTCAATTAGTCGAGAAAGACTTTTTGACTTTCTTTCCTTTCCCTAAAACAGTTCAGATATGCTCCATTCCACAATTATTCGTTGATTTCTCGACCGCAATAAAATTTAAATGACAACCCTCAGTCGTAATCCCAACCATAAATAACTTGCCTGACAAATATCTATTGTGTAGGCACCGGACCTTTTGAAAGGGTACAGGTCCTGATTACCTACTAATTTCAATAGTTTGGGTTAGCTATTTTCAACAAAACAACGAATATAAATAAAACAATAGGTAAGTATCTTTATTTTAATCATGTAATTAAATAGCTATTAATATTTATACAAAAATACTAATCTACAATATTATAATAATACAATATTTAACTTAACCTACTCTATATTTAGCTCTGTTTCACTATCACTATCGTCTTCATCTATGCCTAAACTAATTATTAAGGGCGTTACGTTACTATTAATTGTTGGATGGATGGGTTTGGTTATTATATCTTTTACTGTCGTTAATGCAACTTTGGTCAAAATACTCGTTTCACTAAATCTTGCACTCCGGTCATACCCTTTTTCTAAAAGGGTACAGTAAACGTTCATTATGATGTTTTTGGCATCAAGTGATAAATGTTTTTTCTTCGTTACACCATAACTTCCGGAAGCAATATTATCTGAAGTTTCACACAGATCTGACATATTTTGGATGCTCGATAACACACACGAAAATACCTTTAACGCACAGCTTGACAAACACCAAACGACTGATGAACTAAGATGAAAATACTCTGCTTTATATTGAACACCTGCAATTTACCATTAACCTACCTAATATACCAATATAATAACATAATTAATAGTAACGTAAGGCTCTTAATAATTAGTTTAGGCATAGATGATATTATAATATTGTAGATTAGTATTTTTGTATAAATATTAATAGCTATTTAATTACATGATTAAAATAAAGATACTTACCTAATATTTTATATTTGTTGTTTCGTTGAAAATAGCTAACCTAAACTATTGGAAGTAGTAGGTAATCAGGACCTGTGCCCTTTCAAAAGGCACTTATTTACGGCTGGGTTTAAATTTTATTGCGGTCGGGAAATCAACGAATTATTGTGGAATGGAGCATAGGATCACTTTTTCATTCTTAAAAAAAAAAATATATTTGACCAATCCGAAATCACAAATATTGGTTGGTGGCGAGTTAGATCAGATGAGTTTCTATGTAGCTAAGTAGGTAAATAGAAACGTTGTATTAATTAATGAAATGTTTGTTTTGCAATTGTACCAACCTATTAAGCTTTGTATTGAGTATCTCTTCATGTTTAATTTTTCTTTCTATTCTAAAAAATATTTGACATTTACTATTACTGAAATAACATTACATGATTTTGTTACAATTAAGAGAAAGTATTGCAGTCGGTAATGACAAATAATTGCAAGTCCATCACTGTACCTATTCTACTAGTTGTTTGGAAAAATTTGCACCTATAAGTTTTTTTTGCCAGGAAAAGCTATACTTGTTGGCATGTTATAAATATGTGTTAAATAATT
Source organism: Polydrusus tereticollis (assembly GCA_963920685.1). NCBI lineage: Eukaryota > Metazoa > Arthropoda > Insecta > Coleoptera > Curculionidae > Polydrusus > Polydrusus tereticollis. The sequence continues at coordinate 105,815,144 of OY987331.1, read as the reverse complement.
GCACAGCTCGATAACATCTAACTGTAATATAATTAAAGCAAATTTACCTGGACGTTCTTTTAAATTTATTGCTCCAAATCTGTTTAGGAAATTGTGGGAGTAGTAGTTACATTGATATTATACGGTGGGCCATCTACGTCATACCTACATGTATAAAAAGTTATTAAAATCAATCTAATTGCGGTTATCTTCGCAATTTTTTAAATTTTTTTTTGACATTTATGAAATTTAACCAGTTTATTCTTAAGAGGCGTTGGTTATTCAAAACTGTGTTTATATGGAAAAACACGTCGCCGTTAAGATAGAAGAACTTAGTTAGGGTCAATTAGGGTAAATGCACTTTTGGGGTAAATGCGCCATTTATTCATAAAATCGTAAATAATAAAAAATTACCGTTTTATCCATCAACGTTCCTATAGGCACTCCCGGTAGGTCATATTATGTTACTGAAGAAAGTGAGTCCAAATATACGTAAAGGCAACCGAAATTTGTGTTTAAATTCTACCATAGTGCTTCCAGAAAAAGGTAATTTGCCCCTCTTAATGTGCAACGTTACATATTATTTATTATATAATGTTAATCGGCTTTTATTGCTGCTTTCGTTCAATCGGATACAAATGTCCACGAAATATGATATTTGAGGTTATTGCACGTAATTTGCAGCCTTGAGGCACGGTGGCGCATTAACCCCGCGTAAAATCTGTCCGGGGGTAAATGCACCAACTCTTAAGGGGCAAGTTCGCCAGTGGTACACTTACCCCACATATCTTTTGTTTTTAGATTATACCTATACTTTAATAGACAGAAAGATACTCAGAATAATGCATCTAAAAGAAGAAAGGTAGCAAGCACAGCTGACATTTTAACGGCTTCAAATTTATTAGAAAAACCTGAAAAGAAACCCAAAAAACTAAAAATAATCAGAAAAATTAACAAGGATATTGCGCGATCGCAGGAGACCTCTGATTCTTCAGAAACGGATTCAGAGTGTGGCTTAATGTTAAATGATTCAAGTGAAATTTCGGACGAGTTTGATGATAGTAACTTGTTACTAGAGGATGACGACATACCGGTTCTACAAGTTGAGAGTTACGTTATAGTAAAATTTCTTACGAAATCTACTCTAAGGCATTTCGTTGGCAAAATAATCAAATAGGTAGAAAATGACTGTGAGGAGAAAACTGGAAGTGACGGCGAATTTGATGTTTATGAAATGAAATTTTTAAGAATTAAAAATAAAATATAAGATATTTTTAACTGGCGTTAAAACCAGATTGTAAAGAAGCTACCTCTACCTGCAATAGATAGAAGAGGACTATGCCATTTTAATGCAGATTTTAGTGCTTATAATGTAACTTAGGGTTAATGTCATTATGTACTTTGTTGTAGTTATTGGACTACTTTTCCTTTCGATTTTGCTTCAAATCAAAAATATAAAAATGATTTTCAACTGCGGAAGTTCTCTTTGATAAAATGCTTTTATCCTCTTTGTTGAATTTGAATTTGCAGGATATGTAGTTATTATAAGTATTAAACTTGTGTTATTTCATACAGTTGCATCATTCATTGCCAATTATATAACGTACCAAAAAAATCCTGGTGAATCGGCTTAATGTCTAACAGATACGGTACATTTATAAGTATGGCTCATTCACCCCAAATCGTCTTAAGTACGACAAGTATTCAATCTAACTTGAGGTGGCACATTGACCCCATTATGGTGGGGCAAATGCGCCACCCTGACAAACAAACAAAAATAAAAAATTTCTGTTTCTTAAAATTTTATGTTTTTAAGTTTCAATGCTGGTGTTTCAAAAGAAATATTTACTTGTTCAGTTTTTATATTTGAAATGACGATAAAATGAAATTCATGATTTTTTTTGGTTCGTCAAAGTTTAATTATGTATTTTTCGGGGTGCACTTACCCCAACTGACCCTAATATTTCAAATAGAACCATCTGGTAAAAAGATTTGTAAACTTCGATCATCGCTTAATTTTTCTCTAGTTTTAGTTTTTTAAAAACTACTTTATAGCAAATATATCATGATGTAAAATTTTACATCAAAACTAAACAATTACATGTCTATCAGTTTATTACCCAGTTTCTCCCAAATCTTTGAGTAAGCTATGAGTACAAGATTGGGTCAGCTTCATGAGAGAATGTAATTTATTTAATAAATGTCAAGATGTTTTTAGTTGAGGAAAATCCACACCAACGGCTATATTTCAATTTTACATTAAATAGTTACAAGTTGTCATCTATTCTATTCCCCATATATAAACATGGGAATCCCATTATTCTTATACTCCTCTTTACCGACCCATCTGTTAAACGACCGCGGGCACTCATCATCGGAATTTTTAGTAAACGTTAATGCTAAAAACACCCTCCATTAGGGACAGTAAAACCGGCCCCCGACAATTCTCATACATCGATTGTTAACATTAGTTTTGTTTGGAACAATTTTTGTGTGTTCTGGGACTATAGAATGATGGCGGTAAAAGGAAATGTCTTTTTTTAAGCGAAAAAACTGGTTTAAGTACCAGGAAATTGGCTGAAAAATTTAAAGTTGGTAAGACTCAAGTGACTATGTTGCGTCAGAATAAAGCAGAAGTTAGAAATTTGTTTCAAGGAAGTCGCAACGGTGAACAAAGAGAATTTCTCAAAACCGAAGAACTGGCAGTGGACTAAGTTGTTTTTAACTGGTTTTATAAGGCGCGAAACAAGCACTTACCAATATCCGGACTCACAATTGAAGCCAGAATCCTTGAATCTGCTAAATGTCTAGGACTAGATAACTTCAAGGCATCAAATGGATGGTTAGAAAGATTCCGTCGTCGGCACGATATTACCTTCAAGAAAATATGTGGCGAACCAGCCGATATCAATGTTGAAGACGTAACTGCTTGCAAACAAAGGCTATTGACCATTTTAAAGGATTACGCCCCAGGGGACGTACTTAATGCAGATGAGACAGGCCTCAACTGTCGTGCATTGCCAACAAGAACATACGCATTGAAAGATGACAAGTGCACTGAAAAAAAAAACAGCAAAACAACGACTTACAATTCTGTTTTGTGCAAATATGGAAAGTGAGAAGGAAGAACCACTTATATTAGGCAAAAGCAACAATCCACGACATTTTTAGGGCATACATATTGATACCTTTCCAATGAATCTCGAACAAAAAAGCGTAGATGACAGCTGACATCATGACAACATGGCTTCACAAATTTGGTACCAATATAAAGAAACAGAATAGAAGACTGGTATTGTTTCTGGATAATGCAACGTCTCATCCTAAAATTACACTGGATAATGTCAAACTTATTTTTCTTCCACCCAATACTACCTCACATTGTCAACCTGTGGACCAAGGCATTATTCAGAATTTTAAAATGCTCTACAGAAGCTGCCCTATTAAGAGGCTTTTAAGATGAATAGACAGTCAAGAAATCGAAAATAATATTACCATAACCAACGCCTTGGTATAGGTTTCGGTGGCCTGCCGAAAATTGTCCCCAGTGACAGTAAAGAAAATGCTTTATGAAAGCCGAATTTATGTGTAATACAAATAATATTGACGACCTCGAAGAAGAAGATAATATTCCGCTTACACAACTGTTTCGGAACACTAAGAACACATTTGTGAACTTGAAACAATTTGCCTCTATTGATAACGATTTGCCAACAGAAAGTGCAGAATTGACTATTATCGAGTATAATAAAGAGATCCAAGAAATGGATGAAACTCTGAAACAGAGGGAGGGAAACCTGGACTTGCTTTAGTGTCGAAAATATTAAACCTATCTGAAGCCTGCACAAGCTTGAAAGACTTAAAAAATAATAATTTCAAAGCAAACATACCGTACACTGTATAATATATACGTTGGTATGCACGTGTAGTATATACATTTTGGTAAATTGGCTTCATCTCATTTAATTTTAGTTCTGATAAATTTAAACAAAAATATTTAGCTGCATAAAATATTCAAATAAAGTCTGTGCATTTTAAGAAGTCCGATATCGGATTAAATCACCAAGGGATGTTATCGCTTTTAAAACAGTAAGTCGGTTAAGTTACAATATCTTCGCACCTTCGCTATACTTGATCACACCGAACATCCCACTGGTTTACTGTATTCTATTACTGGGCGAAATCAGAGGTTTCAAAACAAAATTATCTTAGAATTACGCGTTGAGCATAAATAATAATTAAATAGATAATTAAATTATTTTGCTATTATTATAGTTAAATCTATATAATAATCGCTATTTTCCAAGAACCAATTAAAATTTGCTCAAGTGCGGGATGGTTAAATATGTTAAAGATTTTGTCAGGTATATACTTTTCCGATAATGACATTATTTTGGGATTATTATAATTAAATCTTCATAATAATTACTATTTTTCAAGAAATAATTAAAATTTGCTGAAGTGCGGGATGGTATGTTCTACTTTATTTTAAATAAGTAGTTGTGCTTTTCACTTTTAGTTTGTTTCTCATTGTGTGTGAATTAAAATCAGTTATTAAGCAAAGTTATGGAAAATGTTCAGCAAGGTGGCACATTGCCTAGAAGGCATTTATCTCCAGGTGAACGCCGTTTGGTATTACAAGTGGAACGTTATTTTACTTTAGAAAAAGATAACTCGGGCCCGTTAGAGTCTGTTTTGGCAGTGCAAAAACGAACGTCTGATGCTTGCGGCATTTCAGAGAAGACCTTAAGAAGACTTCGAAAAAAGAGTGAAGAGGATTTGGACAGACCATATAAAAGGGTTCGACTCCATTCAAAAACCTTGGATTTATCCCAAGGGATAAAACTCTCTATTAGGAATATTGTTTATGATATGTATAAAGCCAAGGAATATGTTACCCTCAAAGCTATTCTTGAAAAGATAAAGCAGAAAAAACTTTGCGATATTGGAACTAACAGTTTGTCCATCATCTTAAAACATATGGGTTTTAAATATAAAAAAACGAACAACAGAAAACTGCTTTGCGAGCTGTCCAATGTTGTTTCGAAAAGATGGCAATTTTTAAGGGATTATTTAAACAACAAAAAATCGGAATTGTCAAGACAAGTTGTTTTTCTTGACGAAACATGGGTATTTGCAAACGGAACTTCAAGAAAAACGTCTTGGCAGGATGAGTCAAAGCATTGTTATTCAAGTACCCGTGCAAGTAATGGAAAAAGGTATATTATATTACATGCTGGTAATGAAGAAGGTTTTGTTTTAAATGCCGGTTTAATATGTTCATCAACAAAAAAAACTTTATAAAAAAGAATTCGTAAAACTAATTTGTCTGAAAGCTAAAAAATTATTATTTTTCTTTACCTAAACTAATTTTTTATTTACTTTAAATTATTTTATTTAGAAAATGTAATTCATCAACATCCAAAATTACCTTCAATATAATTTATTGTTTGAGAGCCACCGACATAATGCTCAAGAGGTTTTATGGCTTAGCGGACTTCTTAAAACGCACAGACTTTAGCAAAAAATTTTAAAATCGCCTTAGGTAGAAATCTCCTAAAATATAATATCCAATTTCACTCCCTAGCCTGGATCCTTTATGCGTGTCAACCAATAATTTTGAAAGCTCACGGTGCATCCTGTTCCCATTATTCATTCCCAGATCACAAACGATATCTTTTGCATGTCACATATCGTATGTTTTATAAAACAACTGACTGCGTAAACTGTTTACAGCTTTCGTCAATGCGTAAAAGTGAAAAAATGCTAAAAAAGGATGTTATGTCTGGAAAAAGGGTAAAAAGATTTAAAAAATGGGTGGCTTTAAAAGCGTTAACTGATATATAACATTTCAAAACAACCCGTTGACGTGTTATTTAAGGATTTTGAAAATTATCCACTTAGAGTTCCTAAAATACTTATAAAATGTTTCGGGTGTCGTTTTTTGAAACCATTAAAGTCAAACAGAATATATGCTGAGAAAAAGCACATTTATCTACTGGGTCTAATAAAATTACAATTAAAATATCTATCTAATAGAAATATTCGGGACCAATACAGGCCTATGTTTAAATATCAGTTCAGGTTAGTTTCTACGTAAATAAAGACTATAGGTATTCCAAACAGGCCCACGTACACTTAGAGAGTTTAGTGGTGGCAAGTACTTTCCGACAGTAAACTTCCCAAGTGTATTGGGCTTTATATAGTCTTCTTAAATAATATACAGAATCTTAATTCACGTTTTATGACGATCGGACTGCTCGAAACTCCAGTCATTTTTTCTTTAACCCAAATAAGAAAATAAACTGAGCAATATTTTAGATTTTTCGTAACGGTGATCGAAAGACATCATTCATGTGATTTTTGAAAAGTAATTTTTATATAAAGGAAGTATCACAACAAAAAAATATAAATCCGTCAAAATAGATATAGGTGTATGATAGTTAGCATAGTGATCATGAAAGTAATGTTTCTTATATGAATTTTTTTGGGTTTAAAGTGACCGTGGTCAGTTTTTTTGTGCAGTATTATTATACTTTAGATACGATAATCGGTATCGGCAAAATTTTACCGGACATATTTAAGATTAACTATTTTATTAATTCCATCAAACGCGAAATACAGTTCAATCAGATACAGGTCACACAAGTCAAAAAATCTCTAAAAAACTCAAAAACCTAGAATTCCAACGAGTCTTCATATCTTGTATAGGTTTTATGGGAGGTAATCCTAACTGTTCCTGGATTACCTTTAACTTGTCACTTGTAACTAAGGGTGACTAAAATGACCAAAAATTCTCTTTGCCATGCTAATAGTATTCAAAACAGATTACTGGGGGAGCTGTGATTGATTACAGATCTTCTAAAAATATGTTGCCGATACCGATATTATATCAGTATCGACAATTAAAATATCGGTATCGGCAATTAATGTTCAAGTTTTATAAAGCGTTTTTAGCGCACATGTCCATGTTGAACACACCTGTTTAAAAAGGCGCTAAGAGGAATTTAAGGCACCGTCAATGGTTTAACTAATTGTATTAACATGTAAAAAATGAGGTCGAGATGGCCGAAATAGGGATATTGTACTTTTGTCTACACAACGCTGACCAAATAATAAAAACTTTTAAATGATTTTTAAAATATTTGATCAACACGTTAACATAGGGAAAACCTATGTGGTTTAATCTTCTTATTTTGCCTTTTAATATCGCCAGTTACTCTATAGCCCAATAGTAGGATACCGTATAATACTCCTTATTTGCTCCGGTAAAGAAAAAATACCGCTTGGACAAAAAAGGGCACATCACATAAAATGATCGTCATTACTTTTGATATAGACACTAATTTCTTTTTTACAGCAAATACAAAAGCATGATTTATAAATTGCATGGTAATTTTTTGGAATCTATCGGATATGTTTTAGTCATATAATATCAGAATTAATTTTCCTTCTTTTGACTTTTCTGTTTGGATCTATGGTCGTACCGAAGTCATCTACGTATTTTTCTTGAACACATTTAGCACTTAACCTGAATATGGTTTTTATAACACTGTCTTTGTAAAAATAACCATATTTTGGTCCATATTACTTTCTGAATTCCGCATAATGAGTACCAGTTTTTCTACCTCAATTATTTCGTCCAACGAGTGCACTGGAGTTTATAATAACAGGAAATTTTAAAGTATTCGTAACTAACTTAACCTTAAATTAAGTATCCCATTTTTTTTTATAAACTAATATACTATAATATGTATTTATTTGTTATATTTATTTTGTATTAATATTGTATTTTATATTTTTAAACAAGTTTAGTTTGGCATAAATTATAAATTCAAACATAGCGCTCTATAAACAACAATATTATTTGGTACAGTAATTTGGATAAAATTAAAATGTTGAGCTATTATTGATCTTATCTATAAAATTATCGGAGGAGACGAGTTCACTCCGAAAATATAAATATTACCTGACTGCCAAAAAGGTGATGGTTGAATTCACTCCCAGACGATTTTATACCGTAATTAGAATAAGTATTTATGATACCTTAAAATCTAAACACTGTTGCCAAGTCATTATTTTCGCCAAAGTTATTTTATTTCTTAAAATAAAACAGTAGCAAAGTAAAAAAACAAAATTAAAAAAAAAAAAAAAATTATTATGTATACAAACTTTAAAAAAAAAAACAGAAAATTCCGATTCCGTACAAAAATTCCGAAAAAAAATATGATATAAAGATTTTACTTATACAAATATATACAATTATACAAATACAAATAGTTGTCAAATTCTACATTTAAAAGAAATATTTTTTATAAATTGAAAATTGGTAAGGCGGCCGTTCTGTAGTTTCTTTAAATTATTTTCTATAAAGTTTTTTCTTAATACTATTTTCCGATCGTATACTTTCGCGACGGTATTAATACTTTGAAGCTTAATATAAGTATCTAGTTGGAAATCTACAAGAACATTTAAAAATTGATTAAAATTTGGATGTGCATTGTAAAATGATGCATTATAACGAGAATGAAAAGACTCGCATGCATTTGTTGTCCTTTTCAAAGACGACGAGTTTTCAGCCCAAATGTGAGGAGGAAAAGCTGATGTTTCTTCTATATAATTTTCAACCAAATAGTCATTAAATTTGACCAACTTTTCATTTTCTGGTTGAATTGAAACGATATCTAGAGCAAAGCACTCCCCAACGTCTTCTGCTTTTAGAAATGGTAAACCAAATATATAAGTTAGACATTTAGTTACCTCTGTTTCTGCACCGTTTTTTAACTGATACTCTTTGGCAAGACCTAACTGTTGAATTTTTCTAAACCAACTTTGACCCAGGTGAAATAGGCATCCCTTAATTTCAGTAGTTGGGAACATTTCCCGAATCGCTTTATGTATAGCTGCTTCAAAATCTGCAGTTATGATTTTTAGGAAAAACTCGTGACCGGTTACAGAGAGGCATGCTTCTTTGAAATAATGAAAAGCTAATTTATATGAAGCAGTGTTTTTATTTTTTAAAAGAAAGAATACGAGAGGAACATAATGACCATTTTTGCAACCATGAATGGTAAATAATTGTAAAAAAAATTTCGGACAATATTCAAAAGTGCCGTCAACATATAATTCCGATATTTCTGTTAAAGCAAGAAAGTTACTTTTACATGAAAACATGATTACATGATTTTTTTCGTCATTTTTTAGAAGAAAACGTTCACCTCTATTTGTTTTTGTTTCTACAGAATTTAGTAAATTATGAAATTCAAAGATATCTTTAGGAAGTTTTGGTGCAGTTTGAGACCTAGCAACATACATGTTAATTAAAATAATGAGTTCTCTAAATTTGAATCAATTTGCTGATAATCTCCTTTTAATTATAGTTAATGTTAATTAGAATAATGAGTTCTCTAAATTTTGCAATTAGTTATTCTGTGATTTATTAATATCTTTTACATAGTACGTTTCCTAAGAAAAAATAAATGACTAACTCACCGTGCTTTCATGGATAAAAATACTATTTGGCAACAATGTATCAATTTCTGAAAAGTAATACCTTTTAATGCATATTCGCTTGGGAATGAACTCGACCTATGTTGGGAGTGAATTCGACCCATGGAAAAACCACCTGGTCAGGCCGGGAGTGAACTCGTCCCTGCCCAAAATTATCCCTGTGATTATATCAAGTCTTATCTTATATTTTAGGTAAAAGGCGCCAAAGCATCTAATTTTCGATATTGTTTTGACATTTAAAATATTTATTGGATTATCTTGGGGACCATTTTTTATTAGGTACTATTTTCAAATTATTCTTACATTTCAGACCTTTATCGCTCTTGGAGTATATCGTTTGCCATTTTTGTACTAAATTTTCTAAATTTTGATAGGATCTTTCTAACCCTAGCCGTCTTTGCTATTAGTTCCACCAATTAATTTTTCTTAAAATTCCTTCCATATTTTGAATCATTGTATAGAACTTGAATCTTATTGATTATTTTGCTAATTAAGTAACTTTCATTAGCCTTCGTAAAATTACTATCTTTAATTTTTGAAAGGAACCTCTTCTATTTAACAAAATTTCTTGTTGTCAGGAGCTCATTTATATAATTGAGTGATTCAAAAATAGCCCAAAGGCTGAATAAACGTACCGTTTGGAAGTTTGAATTTTTTAAATTAATTTGGCAGTTTAGTAATAGAACGTGCAACCTGCGTTTTCTGTTTTATTATTCAGAAAAGAACCGTCAGTAAATAATATTTGATTATAATTGACCCCATAGGACTTAGAAATTTCTTTTTTTTATAATTAAAGATTGGTCTCCTCTTTAATGGCTAATATTAATAATTACTTTGGGGGGGGGGGCTATTTATGTAAGAAGAAGTGAGTAAGTACCTGGTAGGCACTATTTTTAGGTACCTAGTTTTTGTTAACAGAACCAGAAAGAGAAAGTTTGGAAAATTATTTTTGCACATTTTGTTCAAATATTTTTTTCAAACTGAACCTGAAATAAACATTAAAGTAAGTATGATGATAATTATGGCCGATATTATAGGTTTGGTTTAAAGTTAAACTTTAGTGAAACTATGTTTCTTCTTTTGTTTCCGGGGATTTCTTAGTTTAAACTCAGCAAAGAAGAGAAAACGCAGTTTAACTAAACTTTTAGTTTAAACCAAACCTATAACAATATAGTGCCCAATTCCCTTAGCCAACTGTAAATTATCAGTCTCTAAATTTTGTGACATGAATTCAATGATCAATACGAGTCTTCTCAATTTGAATTCCTATAAATTTGACCAGATATTTATCTGGTCAAAAGCACTGTCCGTTTCAAATTAAAATTAATTGTAAACTTGGCACATGACATGAATTCCAGTTCATGCATGTAAATCTAACATCAATAGAAGGTGTAAAATGATACTACGTGACGTGTGCTTTCAGCGTAACATCTAAGGATATAATCTTCATGTACATATTATGACTTGCCCGTTATGACGTGAGCTGACTATACAAGAAAATGGAAAGTACAATATTAAAATGATTAATAACTGTGTTAAAATCAGAAAAAATATTTTGTGTTTTCTATACCTATAAATACCTATTATTCCATATTTGGTTTTCTTCGCTTAAAATTTCTTACAATGTGTCTAATTCTCAAATCGTTTCTGCTACCGGCTTCGCACTCTTAACGCTACATCACGTAGTTCAAAAGAAATATCACTAATGGGAGTTGTCATATAGGGATGGGGTAAAGTCTAGGTACCTTTACTGCTTATAGAAGCACTGATGATACTTTTGAAGGTGTAAAGTTCACAATATTTAATTACTTATAGATTTTTTAAAACAAACCTTTGCACCGGTATGTTTCTGATTAGATATAATAATTTAGCTGTATTAATAGCATCAGATTACTTAAGGTTTACATAAAACGAAATAGAGAGATTCATTCAAATAGAAAACATAAAAAAATGGAATTTGGATTGCAAATAATTTTTTTGGTTAGGTTAGTTACCTAACCGCCTCAAGTATTTGGTATGATTGAAAATGAAATGAAATTCCAATGCTAAAAAAATAATTTAAAATGTGCACCAATCTTTGCTATAAAGAGATTTAAGTTCAAGTGATGCTTTAGCCGAGACGTCTGCTTTAACAAGTACTTCTTTATCTTCGGCAAAGGATACAACAGTGCTGAAACCTATCATTCTCAGAAAGAAGCGAAGTTACTGTAGCACATTTAGATGTATTGACGAGAATGATTTGGATTTATTAAGAAGGAAAATTTATCAAATGTATGAAGAACCATCTGTACCTACCGTCCTTTCCCTAAAAAAAAGGCTTACCAGCGACAAAACATACATTTCTTTTAGCATTTCAAGCTTAAGGAAAATTTTGCTTAAAATGGGTTTTAAATATAATAATAATAATAATAATAATAATAATAATAAAGGCTTTTTATTAATACATAACAATAACAACAACAAAGGAAAAATACAAAAGGTGGCGAGATCCAGCATAGCTGTTCATCTAACCACCAGACAATTACATTTCAAAGTTTAACAATAATAATAATGTCGAAAAACCAAAAAATAATTACCTTAAGTAATTTCAAAAGTAAAAAAAAGAAAAAAAAACGACTTAACTATCCATGATCCGGAATTGGCCGAAAAAGCGCAAATATTGGATTTATTTTAAAATAGAGAAGAAAAACAAAAATATAACGTAAGTAAAAATTTGCTAGAAAACAATTCAGCCCCTCTCACTTATTACACACTTTTTAAGATGATTCTTAAAGCTATTTACAGATGAACATGATTTAATTATAGGTGGTAAGTTATTATATGTTTTAATAGCGTTATATGTAAAGGAGCGCTGGAAGGCGGCAGTGCTGTGTCTGGGAATCTGGAAAAGTTCATTGTAGCGCGTAACCCTGTTGTGAATATCGCGACCTCTAACAAGTTTTTCATAGAGATATACAGGTTCTTTAAATTTGTTTATTTTATACACCAAAGTACCCAAATGCATTCGATATCTTTCAGCCAAGGAAAACCACCCAGAAGCAAGAAATGATGGAGTTATGTGGTCAAATTTTCTTAGACCGTAGCAAAACCTAATGCATGAATTTTGTAGTTTTTGCAAACTACTCCTACTTGCTACGATCAGTGCAGGCCAATAAAGAACATTTGCATAATCGAGTAGGGATAAAATCAAACTATCACAGAGTCTATAATATAAATATCACACAATTATTGATAAAAGACAAACCAATAGACATCCTAACTATTAGATCGAACAATAACAAATAAACATGATGTCATCATTGTATTCCAGTGTAAAGTAAATCAGCATACAAGCTGCTCCCCTCCACTTGGTTTGCCAGACTTACGCCACAGAAAACGGTTTTCTGGGCTTACTCTGTTAAAAGTATTAACTTTTATGATTAACTAGATTAACATGATGTGGGAAATATATAACATTGTCTAAAACCTTGTAAAAAATCTGTATTATGGCAACGCAGCAATAAGGGTTCCGCCCAGATTTCATCATTTTCGTGGCCATTCGCATCGACTCGACAATACTCGGCATAGCGGATGTTGCTTTCCTGGAGTTTTGTCGCATGCATAATATGTAAAGTCAGCGTAATTCTCACTCCCGGCCCCACCTAGCTCCTCACAGCGTCTCGCCACCAAACGATTTTGGCATCACAATTTTATAGCATTTATGAATGGCGTGTCGGATCTATAGTTACGATGCCTATGGACAAACGTCAATGGAGACTCAACGTGAATGGCGTCATGAATATTTAACAGCTATTAAACAATATAGAGCAAAAAATCGGCCAATTATCTACCTTGACGAAACATGGTTCGATCCACGTGACACTGCAAGCAAAGGATGCCATGACTTTTCAAAAAAAGGTCTAACCAAGGCTCCTTTAAGTAAAGGCTAAAGAGTAACAATAATACACGCAGGTTCACAAAATGGATTTGTTCCGAACTGACTGTTGCTTTCAGTTAAAAATATAGCAGATTCTTTTCTAGATAACCACCTAGGCACTGATGCACTGTACAGGGTGTCCTGTGTGTCTTGTATTAGTTTGTAGTCGAAATCGTAACATTGTAAATTTTAATCATAATAACTTGTAGGTAAATAGTTATTTATGATGTGAGTGTTAAAAGTGATGTTTTATTTTGTGAGTGAAAAAGTTTGTGAAATGAGCGGAGCGAATTGAACAATTTCACGAACAAAATAAAATTACTTTTAACACAAATATCATACAATGTTTTTTGTATAACTGCCCTATTTCGATAATAAAATAGGGGAATGTGGAATGACATTAAACTTCAAAATGCATTTTAATATTCAAATAATCACAAGGTTATTGTGAATGACAAACGTTGCCAACGCTATGGTTACTAACAAATTCTTGTTTACAAATAAAAAAAAAGCTGTCATTTAAATAATTGCGTTCTTGTCCAATTTTTGTCTTTGGTTCTTGACTGCTTAATATGTTTGTCGATAGTGGAATAATTAATAAAAGTTAATTTAAATAGATGGTAAAATAAGAAAATATAATTTTACACTTTCCACAGATTTTTATTTTGACTCGACAATATCTTTCGCAACACAGTTGCTTCTTCAAAAGAGTACTATTAAATGGTATTTTAACACGTATATACTTAGGTGTAAAATTTTTATTGCAGGTAATTTTTAGGTACGGTTGTTGAAAAAACCAATAATAATATTTACAAACTACCTAATTAAAGAGATTTAAAAGAGGTGATCCATTTAAATCCAATTGATCATTAAGGAGAGTATTGTTATATTTAAGCCTATTTATCTCTAAAGATTCAAGCAAATTTAATTTTATGCTTTTGTTTTCAATATGCAAGATATCGTAGTTAGGATTAAATGTATGATTTGCTTCTAACAGATGGTTAGAATAATTAGAATCTGTTTTGTTTTTTATAAAACTTGTATGATGTTCATTCACACGTTTTTCGAAGTTTCGACCTGTTTGTCCGATATAAACTTTAGGGCAATCATTACATTTTAATTTATAAACGCCAGACTTATTTTCTTTGTTCAGTTTACTTTTATTGTTTTTAATGTGTTTTCCTAGAGTATTGTTAGTTTTGAAGGCGATATTAATGTTCAAGTTTTTTAAAAAGTTTTTAATTTTAGTGCTAATATGACCTATGTACGAGATAACTTTATAATTGTTATTATTCTTATTTGCCGTTGGAAACACTAGGTTTATAGCCTTTTTGTATAATTTTTTATTTAGGATTTTATCTATTGTTATCGCGGAATAACCATTATTAACTGCAATTTGCTTAATGATATTTAATTCGGTTTGAAAATTAGTTTTGTTTAAAGGTAATGTTACTAGTCGATGTATCATACTAAATAAAGAAGCTAATTTATGTTGTACTGGATGGCAAGATGTGTTATGTATAGTAGTATCAGTATGAGTATAGGTTTATGGTATATTGAAAAATCATGTTTATTTTCGAATTTTGTTATCGTTAGGTCTAAAAAATTAATGGAATTATTGACTTCTTTTTCTATTGTAAATTTTATATTGTTGCGTATATTATTTATGAATTCTAAAAACTGATCCAATTGTCTTTCAGTACCTATAAAACAAGCTAGAACATCGTCCACATATTGGCAGGTGTTGCAAAACATAGTCAAAATAAAAATCTGTGGAAAGTGTAAAATTATATTTTTTTATTTTACCATCTATTTAAATTAACAATGGATTTCCACCAAGTAAAAGCCGAATCAATTCAATTAATAAAAGTGTTGATTTGGTTGTTCCTGTAGATATTGAAGAGTCTGCAAGAAGAGCAACGTTGGAACTCCTAAAATTATTATTATAATTTTATTTGATTTCATCATAAGAAAATGGAGTGTTAAAAATATTTTGTCTACGATCATGCAAAAAGGGACAACTTTTGTAGTCACCGTCTTATGGCAAAAGTTAGCTTTTATTGCACGCGTGCAATAAAAATACATTATTGCACGCGTGCAATAAAGTGTTTTCTTGGTTGCCTATATTCACCACAACCCACCGAAACGACACTTAACCACAGCCTACTTAACTTGGCGTTGGGGCCGTTGGTTGCCTATTCCTCAGTCAATTAGAATAAGTTCCTCAAAACTTTTACCCTTATTTATTGCTTATTTATTATACATTTACTAAAAGAAAAATTTTAAGAGATATTTAGCAACATAATATCCAACAACAAACGAAGACTGTAACAAAAGATTGTTTAATCAAAAACATTTAATAGTACTTTTAAACCCTGACAATGGAACATTATGCTGAATAAAGCTCCAAGAAACCTAACCAAACTTATTTCTTTTATTATTGTAAATTTTATTTTGCGTGAAAATATAAACAAACCCTAAATTCGGCAAAACTTGTTTTATTTAATATTATTAAGTTACAAAATGAAAAGACGAAGTATACAAAAATTACACTTGTACAACATTGGAAAGTGGTTATTTATTGGAATGTGTGTTTATGGTTATGTGACAATAAGTGCAATTGCTAATATTAATTGGAGATGGACCGGGCATTGATGATAAATAATTTATATAAAATAGGTTCGATCATAGAAAAAATATTATATGCAACATGTGCAAAAAGGCTGTTTATTGCACACGGCACACTTATTCACCTCGACTACGTCTCGGTGAATAAATGTATGCCTTTGTGCAATAAACAGCTACTTTTTGCACTAGTTGCATAAATAACTATTTAACACGCTTCCACGTAAACAATCACTTTTAACACTGTCGACTGTCATTAAAAGTGTCACTTTTAATGGCAGTTGTACAAAAAATCCTTTTCATATACCTAGTGTACCTACTTTGTTGACGACTGTAGAAACTTAATTTTTATTGAAACGAGTAAATCTGTATTTCAGTATTTAATTAATTATTATTGTACTAATTATGTCCCAAAATATTTACTACTATAACAATTTATCATTACTTTCATTTGGTTTGAAATGCTTGTTTATTTCGAAAATATTTTCAAGCCGACTCACCTCCACCTATTTATTGCGGTTTGCAGATGTTGGGGCTACACAATGCGGTTTAATAAAGTAGGTGATTTATTGCGTAGGTCAACGATATAATGTGAACTTAACTATACTTACATGGTCAATTGATTATCATTTTATAAATATAGAGATAATAAGATTAATATAAATAAGCATGAATATCATGATTTCTTACTTTTTATTTATTCATGGAACTGCAATCCGAATTAATGCTATATAATGCATTGGTTTGCCGGTATTTGTTCCAACGCCCCCTTATACCTGTCGCATCGTATTAAATACAGGTAGGCTGCACTGACTTGAATAATATATAATTAAAGTAAATTACCGTCACTTTTAAGATAGGAGTTAATTTAATAATGTGGGCAAGATTCTTATTCTGAACACTGTCCGTGTATATATACATGAGAAGGCGACCTTGGAAGGTATATCAATATCAATAGCTTGTAAATCCTTTAAATTATTTTTCATATCCATATCCTGAACTAACTTAAACAAATCTAGGATTAGACGCTGTAAGGCCACTAAAGAATTAAGTGACATTGTTTTCTACATACCTACTGATGTTTATGAATGACTAAGACTGTGTAACAATATGAAACTATATAAACAGTTTCTACTTGAACTGGAAACATATTTCTTATAAGACAGCAATTAGCATACCTAAACTTTTTTGTTCCAGTTCTGTTACTTTTCTGGAACTTCTACTATATTTGGACGCCGTTATGCAATAAGAAACCAACCGACAACTATTGAAAATATGGGATTTTACCACTATCAGAACCTAAAAAGGTCTTCTCATCGACTTGCAACAAAGATCCAAATATTTGAATTACTAGTGCCATCTGTAGGAAGAACCAAGTTGCGAAACTAAAAACCTGTTAATAAAATTGTACTATGAAGATCTAAGGCTACTACAAAAACCTATTAAATACCAACCAACTACGGGTTGGATTCAGTTTGATCTGGTTCCCTAGAAAGTGTAAAAAATCTTATCGTTTGGCGTGCTTCCTGTGGGGGCCAGAACTGCAACACTAAAATGGTACTCATGCTGAAATGCATTTTACTACATCTGATGAAAAGTATTGGTTACGTTTAAGGATTAATATAAAAGAAGGAAAAGGAACACAAAACAAAACTTTTCTCAGTTTTTGGAATTACTATGGCCAAACGGAAAAGCAGTGGCTGATTCAAAATTAAAGGATACCCAAAACTCTTTGTGCCCAATTCCTGCAGCAGATCATGCTTTTCGTACAAATCTTTTTGGTGATATAAATATAGCAGGAGACATAGATTGATATAATAGTGACTTGGACTTTGCTACTAGACCACTAATGTTGCAGTTTTAATTAAATATTAGGGAGCCAAGTTTTTCCTGCATTTTTGGAAATGTTGTTAAGAGGGTTGTAAAAATGTTTTTTTTAATAATGTGGATCTAGCATCAAATGAATATTGTTAAATTTTCCATTAAACTATAGGGAACTGTTTTTTTTTACTATTTGGGGCACTTTTAACAATGCCTCGTAAATAATAAAAACGTGCCATGTTTGTTTACTCTAAATGTCTTTTTATAAATAAA
This sequence comes from Polydrusus tereticollis, assembly GCA_963920685.1. Taxonomy (NCBI): domain Eukaryota; kingdom Metazoa; phylum Arthropoda; class Insecta; order Coleoptera; family Curculionidae; genus Polydrusus; species Polydrusus tereticollis. The sequence goes on along the minus strand of OY987331.1, from coordinate 105,797,020 downwards.
TATTTGAAACAATGATTAAAACGTTTTTCTTAATTATCTCGAAATTTAGTCAGTAAGTTAGTGCGCCTTGCAGCTTCATGTGCCATGTCACTGATATGGGAATTGGCTCCCCGGATCAACTGATCTTAATTCATTTGATTTTTACCTGTGGAGTTTGTTTTAAGAAATACTTTTTAAATAACCAGTTCAATAGATGCTATGGCGGGTCAACTGGCGAATTTTGAAGTAGACCACTATTTAACATTATATAGTTATTTTAGCAGTCTCACTTATTATTGTTTGTTGGCGGTGCGTTTAAAGTTAAACAATCCAATTTTATTTGGATCTAGATCTTGAAATGCTTGGTTGACCCGATGTAGAACCTTTTCAACTGGGTGATTTGTAAGTTCTTTCTCTAAACCTACTTCAGAGATGAAAATCTAATTAATAAAATAGTGATCTCGTAGGTTAATTCTAGTAATATCAGTGACATAACAAGTGGCACTGAATAGCACACTGACTAAAAACCATGTGGAAATAGCTTCTTTGAGGAACTTCTTCAAATAAATGCGTAACTAACTCCTAAACCAATATTTGTGCGAGGCTGTCATTACATATTATTCTTTTTCAAATATTTTTTTCTTAAACTCAAGTTAGTAGACACTTCTTAAACTAGCTTAATAATTTACTTTACTTTTGTGGATCTGTGGTACCTACCACATCTGAAATTGTTCCTTTTGTAGAATTTAATAATTTTCTACCTTTGTATAGAATAGAATAGAATAGAATAGAATAGAATTTTATTTAACTATGGTTGTACAAAAAATATACATTATAGCAGGTCAAAAAAAAAACAATGTTTAAAATACATAGTAAATAATATGACAATGAAAAAAAGTAACATACAAAAGAAAATATTACAAACTAAAATAAAATAATATAACTAGACATAAACATAGTACAAAGTCGATACATGGCTAAAATAAAATATTACGTGGTCAACGAATGGTACGCACTGCCTCACAGAAAAAGATTTGAGGCAAGGAATTCCTGAACAGAATAAAAACAGTGTTTTAAAAGATAATTTTTTATTTCCATCTTAAACCTTTTCTCGCCCAAACTCTGCATTTCGCTGGGCAATTTATTATAAAGTTGGAGGTTTAATAAGTTTTTAACAGACTTTGCCAATCTTAATCTTGGTATCAGGAGAGTATCCTTTCTTAACTTATACTTATGAATCGTACTGGATGACTGGTAACTTGATTTTTTCTGGTGAATTTCCACCAACGAATAAAATATAAAAATGCATGGCAACGGCATTATTTCGAGTCTTTGAAATATGGGTCGACAATGTGCTCGATAATGAGAGCCAGTAATAGTTCGAATGGCTTTTTTTTGAGTTCTAAATACAATTTGGGCTGCGGAACTATTTCCCCACAAAGCTACTCCATAACAAAGTTGAGAATGAAACAAGGCAAAATAGCTCATCCTCAACACATCAAAATGTACGAGCGCTCTGAGTCTGCGCAACAAAAAGTTAATACCGGAAAGCTTGCCACGGATCATTTCCACATGGCACGACCAATTCAATTTATCATCTATTTTAATACCCAACAAATTCACACACCTGCCCTGACCTACACCGTTACTTGTTGAAATTTTTAATGACTGTGTTTTTTCGGTATTAAGTTTAAACTTATTAGCCTGAAACCACTCCTGGGCTTTTTCGATGCAATTGATTGAGATTGTATCTAACGCGTCTGCGTTACTATCAAAAGAGACAATGGTAGTATCATCAGCATATAGCATACATGTGGTTGGTCGCATAAAATAACATAGATCGTTTATATAAATGATAAATAATAATGGGCCAAGGATGGATCCCTGGGGCACCCCAAAACCGTTATTTTTCTTCTGTGACATTTCACCACAAAACAAGACATGTTGGGATCTGTCCGAAAAGTAAGACTAAGAGCAGTACCCCGAATGCCGTAAAATTGAAGTTTGTTTAAAAGTATCTCGTGGGAGACACAGTCGAAGGCCTTAGAAAGATCACACAGCGTAACAACACAGTGTTCTGAACGCTCCAGACCCTCAACTATGCTTTCTACCACCCTAATAACAGCCTTAGTAGTTGACAATCCCGGCCGGAAACCGAACTGGGAAATATCAAAAAAATCATTACTCTCGAAATACTTTAGAATACGGTCCTTAAGGATACGTTCAATTATTTTTCCTATCAAAGGCACAATGCTAATTGGTCGATAGTTATCAGGTATATTAGGGTTGCCTTTTTTAAAAAGGGGTATTACTTTATTTGTTTTTAAGCAACTCGGGAACTTGCCCTCCAAAAAACACCTATTAATGAGTATTGTAAGTGGGGATAATATTAAATCAAAAGTACCTTCTAAAATTTTATAGTTAATGTTAAAAATATCAAAAGATGAAGTATGTTTTATAGCCCTAAACACATCAAACACATCCTGCTCGATTACCGGAAAGAGAAAAAAAGAAGTGGATTTTTGAGGTACGCTTTCTAAAAGGGTCGAATTATTTAGGTTTATCTCTGGCAAATTTTTTATAATAATGGGAGCCACTTCGACAAAAAAATTGTTTAAATCGTCCGCATTTAATGTAGATTTATGAATAGATATACTAGTGTTCCTTTGTTCGCCCTTTATTATTCTCCAACTATCTCTTATCTTATTTTCCGAATAAATCAAAAAAGAGTCATAAGCTGACCTCTTAGTTTCTTCAATGGATTTTTTATAATCTTTTTTCAGAATTTTGTAAAGTTGTTTATACAGGGGACATTTATTAACTGAATGTATAGTTTTAACTGCATTAAGCTGATTCCTTTTTGCTCTCAATTCGTCAGTGAACCAGTTAACTACCGGTTTATGCTTCTTTTTTATTCTTTTTAAAGGAAATAAAATATCGATATTCTTTAGATATAAATTGTTTAAAAATTCTCCTAATTGATCAGCGTCAGCTTTCTGATCTTGAAACAGACGCCAATCCGAAACCAAAATTATATCCCTCAATAAATCCAATCCCTGTTCGTTTATTACCCTATGCCCCGTAAATACATCCTCAGTGTCAATCTTACCCTTAAACATTATGAATTGTCCGAAATGGTCAGACAGTCCTGGATCCAGAACACCGCTAACAAACAAGTCCTCCTCTATGTCGGTCACAATATTATCTATGCATGTTGAGGATAAGTCACTCCGCCTTGTACAATCAAAAATTGTCTGTTTAAGCCCATAAGAAGCAAATGTTGATAAAAGTTCGCTCAACGCCACTGACGGATTCTGAAAATCTATATTAAAGTCACCCAGAAAGATGATTTTTTTATTCGGATTATAATATTTTTTTAGTAGTGCCTCCAGCCGACTCACAAATATATCATACATGCCATTACAGGACCTATACGTTGTAATAATTATGGTTTTGCACTCTGTTATTTCTAAACCACAAAATTCGGCATGAATCTCAATGTTAAATTCTGAAAAATCCAATTCCCTGACGCACAGCGATTCCCTCAAAAATATGCAAACCCCGCCATGCCTAAAGGTTAGCCTACTAAATGAAGTTAACAAATTATATCCCACTATATTAATTTTTTGCAAATTAATGTCTGTAAGCCAGTGTTCTGAAATACAGAGTAAGTCACAACAAAAATCATTTAAAAAGTCTGATAGCAAATCAACCTTATTTGACAAACATTGAATATTTATGTGAAACAGACTTATCATACCATTCGTCCCCAGAAATGATTTAGCAAGATCCAAATCAAACATATGACCACTCTCTCCATCAGGAATATTGATAGTGTTGTACGGGATGGTTATTTGGTTACTCGAGGTATTTTCCGCTTGTGTAAAAAACGATTTACTCGAACTCCTCTAGGCCAAAAGGAAGCGTCCATAGCCATAGTAAGGTGATTTTCATGAATCACCACCTTAAATGAAGAATATATCTCAGGATATTGAGAGTTTACCTATAGCAAGGCTGGCCAAACCCAGGCCCGCGGGCCACGAAGTGGCCCGACAAGACATTTGAATTTGCCCGCCCGAACTTCGGTCGGCTAGCTAGCCGGCTCGCGATGGCACTGCTTCCACTTGATTGGTTGGTTAAAACGTTCTGAAATTTTTGGTCGAAAAACAATCATTGCCAGCAGAGAGAGCTCTACTTGAAAATTCATTATGGCTGTGTGATCTTGCATTTTTAATTGATACATTACAGTACCTTAATGTCCTTAACCTTAAATTGCAAGGAAAAGATTGTTCTCTTCCAACAATGTTCAACTTGATCAATGGCTTCAAAGGGAAGTAGGACTTGTTTGCAGCAAACTTAGAGAGAAATAAAATCGACCATTTTCCCACATTTGCTAGTGTAAAAGAAGAATTAAAGATCACTGCCCTTGATATCCCAAAGTACCTATCAAAAATAAAGTGTTTAAGAGAGTCTTTTGAAAACAGATTCCAGGATTTTGAATTAGACAAGAGAAATATTCGGCTGTTTATAAACCCATTTGCCATCAGTTCTACTAACCTGCTTGAATATCCAGCAAACATTCAGCTTGAAGTGACAAATATTCAAAACCACACTGCCCTGAAACAAATTTTCTACGAAAATGTAACTTCAGAGCAACTAACAGAAAATTTTGTAAGTTTTTGGAAAAGCGTTTCTAGTGAAGATTTTCCAACATTGCGCGACCTTGCTATGCAAATTTTAAACAGGTTTGGTTCCACCTATATGTGTGTGAAAAAACATTTTCAACTTTATCATACATCAAAAATAAATATCGCACATCTCTCACTGCAAAACACATTTCTGATTTAATTGTTCTATTAACATAAGACTTAAAACCGAATATCGACAAATTAATATCAGGAAAACCTCTTCACAGCTCACATTAAAAAATAGAAATAATGTTTTCATTATTATGATACCTAATTTCATTTACCAATAAAGTAAATTAAAGCATATTTTGTCTTTTTGTGTATAATGTGGTATTTGTATAATAAACTTTATGTGTACCTATATAAAACCTTTGTATAAATATGGTATTTGGCCCAGCGCCGCCGCAGTCTATGAAATTTTGCCCACCCGGAAAATCTATTGGCCAGCCTTGACCTAGAGGATATATCTAATTTGAAACTTGCAGACAGTAAGGGTGGATGGTAAATTTTCTGAGCCCTTAAGTGTTAGTTGTGGCGTTCCTAATGGGTCTGTACTTGGTTCCATTTCATTTATTTTATATTTGAATGACAAAACACATTTAAACATACAGGGAGGCTTTACGCTGTTTGCCGACGACTCTACACTTTTGTGGCGTTCAAGTAGTGTCGAACTTCTGGGAAGGACCATGAATGATGATCTGTGCAGGGTTAAGGAATGGTGTGACTCAAATTCTCTCTGCCTCTATATTAATGAAACCAAAATACCAAATTTTGGTTTTAACAACATCAGCCTTCATAGAGAAAATGATGGCATTGAAAACAAAACGGTAGGTAACTTCTTGGGTATCCCTATCAATAATAGGTTGAGGTTTGAGGGGCATATTTTTGGGCTGAGTAGCAAGTTATCATTTGAATGTTTTGCAATTAGGGTGGTGTCCGCTGAACTGGACACTTCCACGGCAAGAATGGTATATTTTTCTTTATTTGAATCATATATTCGATATGATATAGTATTCTGGGGCTTTTACAACCAGCAACTTTTTAGTAGCACCTTTGTGTTGCCAAAAAGAGTTATTAGGTATATGTGCAGGATGAGAAGAAGAGACCACTGTAGACCATTATTTGTGAGACATGGCATTTTAACATTAACATGTTTATTTATCTTAGGAACAGTTTCTCTGCTTTACAAAAAATACTTTCATCAATATGAAAACGCATCAAAATCACACAAATATAACACGCGACAAAACAAAAATATACGCCTTCCTATACCTAAGCTCACTTTGATCAAACGGTCAATAATCTATGAAAGTCTCAAGATCTACAACCACTTGAGTATCGAGTGTAGACAATTAATTGCCAAATTGCCATATCTCTAGTTCCGCTGGAGGGTAAAGAGTGTTTTACTCCAGAAGGCATATTACAGCTTTGACAAATTTTACAATGAAGATTTTTTAAAATGTTTTTTAATCAAATGCCTATCTAAATTACATATTTGTTTTCGTATTTTAATTTTTACAATTTTGTTTTCATTTATTTAATTTGTATGCTGTTTTACATTGTTTACTTTGTTTTTGGTATTTGTATTTTTATGTACTTCTACATTTTCAAGTATTCTTATTCTATTTTATTTTCTTAATTGTTTACCCCTATTGGGTTGTAGTGTTTTAAAACTACATTTTTTCGATTAGGTAGGCATATTCTTTTATATATTGTCACGCCCAGGATAATTATAATTATAATTACCAAATTATTATATTATTGTTACAATAAAATCGCTTTGTCGATGAATTCTTAGAATTTCGGACAATAAAGCATATGTAATGTAAAATAAAGTATACCTTGGCATTTTTATTAATAATATAATTACTAACTTATATTATGTTATAATTAAAAATTCGTCGTGTAGCCCGACTAAAAAGCTAGTGGAATTAGGGGCTGCCTACTCTTTAAACGTAGATAAAACCTAAACACGCTTTTAAGAAGAAATTTCTATATAACAATAAGGTACCTATTCAAAAAAGCCTTCCCCCTTGCTTTTGTTCTTTTTTTTAATTAATTATATTTTCTTAATCCCCGAATTTTACTTCTTCTAGTTTCCAATGTTATTGTACCCGTTCTTCTCCCAGTTTTTATTTTAAGTATTTTTATTAGACATCACCATCAACTGATTTGGACAATATTATGAAGTTTCATTTTTTGTTTTAGTGCTTGAGTCGGGTTATAAGCACTAGTATGTTCTCTCTTTCCATTCTCTTGCTAATTACTTCTTTTTTAATAGTTGTGTGATAATCATGTTAACTAATACTAACTAATAATTATCACATAATATAAACCAATTTTTAACAAACAAAACGGCATTTTTAATTACACAAAAGCTGATATAAAAGGGAGCAAATTCCATATCAAATAACCATTGCATCCATATTCTGTTTGCACACACAAAGCGTTTGTGCGCCATTCAATGGTTATGACATGTTTGTATTGCCTCTGTACAATAACAACTAATTACCATCATTTCAATAATTGACTGGATGCTTTATGTGTCGCCATTATTATGTATTAATATACTGGTTCGTCCATTATAATTACTACTGTCGGTCAGTGTTTTAATATGTTGTTTAATGGCGATCGTACAAAGGGTATCGGTTTGGACTAAGTATTGACGTTTGGAAAAAAATATTTTGTTTAGATTCGATGACGAAAATTAAAATGTTGGGGGTTTTGTTTCATACAAAATCAAGTTCTTCGATCACTACTTACTAGGATAGTGATTATTATTAAAGTTGACATAGTTGACATTTTCTCCCTCCATATACCCTGATCTTATGTCGAAGTTGGGATATAATTGTTCAGTGATAGGTGCGGCAACTAAGTTCCGGAGAGCATTTTTGTTAAATTATACAGAGTGGCAAAAAATTCGCGCATAATGCCTTTAACTTTTGAATTACCTCGTATATAAAAGTTATGAAAGTTGTTCAATAAATCATTCCCCATACCTATTTCTACCTGCATGAATTTTTTCTGTCATTTCTGGTTTGGCTGCCATAGAGACTAACTTACTTTTTTTAAATGGAACACCTTACATATTATGATTGCATAATATTTGGATTCTACTCGGAAAATTCTGAATTTTTTATCTTTCAAATCTGTACTCATTTCCGAAATAATGACAGCTCAAAATCGAAAAACTTCCTTATTATAAATATTCCTATTTAATACCCACTAGTTGAGTCAAGGTGTTTTCATGACCGCGACCTAAGAGGTGTCAATTTTGAGTTCCTGTTTAATTTTCTGTTGTCTCATTTCTAATTTGTTTACACTATGGCTCATCTGAATGAGAAACAGCAATAATGAACGGTTACGGAAATATGAAGAGATCGCAAGATCAGGTTTGTCAACTTTTCAATGAATTATATCCAAATAGGCCTCCAATATATTAGTCAATGATGTATCGACTGGTACAGGAATTTCGAGAAACAGGCAGTGTTAGGGAAGCCACTAGATCAGGTCGATCTAAAACAGCAACCGGGGGAGACAAAGCTTTGGATATCATGCTCTCAATACATGAAAATCAAGCACAATCATCCAGGCCAATGGCAATGGATTTTAATGTGTCTCATCAGTCAGTGAAAAATTTGTTTAAGCAGGAGGAGTTGCATCCCTACAAGATAAAGTTGATGCACCGAGTTAAACGAGGATGATTTTGATAGAAGAGCTGAATTTTGTGAGCTGGATGATGGAAAGATGCAATAACGATAATAACTTCGCAACAATTTTCTCGGATGAAGCTACTTTCCATTAAATGACATTGTTAATAGACACAATTAATTATCGTTACTGGTCTGCTGAGAATACTCACTGGTTCCAGGAGGTCATACTCAGAGGCCCGAAAAAGTTAATGTTTGGGCGGGCATAGTTGGTAGACATATTGTGCGACCTTTTTTCATAGATGATAATTTGAATGGCGAAAAATATCTGGATCTCCTCAGGAATCACATAATTCCTTCTTGCAGAATGGTTTTACCGGGTGTAAATAATGGTATAAACGAACAGGTATGGTTCCAGCAAGATGGAGCACCTGCGCATTATGCGGCAAATACATAAGCGAATAATTTTCAGGACGTTGAATAGGCAGAAGGGGTGCTATTGACTGGCCAGCGGTTTCTATGGCAACCAAACTAGAAATGACAAAAAAAGTTCATGCGAGGGGAAATGTGAGGAATTATTTACTGAACAACTTTCATAAAGGTCACTTCTTCGTATACGAGGTAATTGAAAGTTACGGGCATGCGCGACTTTCTTGCCACTCTGTAAATAATACCTACTTTCAAGTACGTTAATAACCTTTTAAGTATTAATATTAAATTATAGATACCTGAATTTTAATTATAAAGATAAAGACAATGTAGCAGAAAGTAATAATTTTGTCGGTCGTCATCACGATGCCACAGGTGAGTACAACCTAAAGCTTTATCGGAGCACCGAAAAGTATTATAGTCCGGACGCAAATCTTATCTAAGCTACTTATTTGCAAATGGGGTTTAATTGCTGTAACTCAGCATAGAGGTGGTATTGGCATTTGCTATAGAGATTTGGATAATGAAGGTCTTACCATTTTGAGTCATAGAATTATAATCTGTCTGTGATAAAACTCGAAATACTGCAAAGCACAACGTAAATTTGTACCTACTTACTATTAACCTTTTAAAATTCATTTATTTTTGTAAACTATGTACCTTTAGGCGGTCCACACGAATTCCCCCGCAGAACCATTTTAAATCACGAATTCAGCCGAAAATATTTTATTTGTACCTGAGCAACCTTGCGAATTGCCCTGCAAAATTTTAAATCGTGCTGCTATATAATCTCTTTAGAATCTAAAAATAAGTGTCTTCTTCCATTTTCATTTCCGCACTGTGGTTGTACCTGTACCCCCTCCGGCAGTTCTATACTAGAATAACCAATCCACGGACGCCACATATTTGGATAATCAAAGCTGCGTTCTAATTTCACACGAACTAATAAAATTACTGGTTTTGCAACACTGATTTGTCTACTTATTTTTTCCCATTATTTAATACGGCTTTGTAAACTAGTTACGTTCAAGTACGGTCCCTATCTGGATAATAAAATCATTATCTCTATTATCCTTGAAACCCTTTCAACAAAGAATTTTATGATGGATGATAACTAAAGGCAGGTAGTCATTCTCTGAAATCTATGAACGGACCATACCTATGTTATCTTTCTAATAATTTTAAATGAAACTCCAATAATGCTTTTATGGACGTATATTTTATATACCCTGAGTAATACATCGATAATTGTATGTGCTTGTTTTAAATAGAAATCCTTCCGTAATAATTATAACTAAGTAATACCAAATACCATATTTAGAAGGAAAAGTGTGCTTGAAAACAGTTTTCTTAAAAATTATTGTATTTAAATGATACACATTTAACAAAATCAAATCTGGAAATTTGCGCCCATTTGATACGGTTCGATCTTACTTAGCACAAAATTATTTTTTTTAACAACGGCTTTTCGGGGAGTAATAACTTCAGTAAATTTTGATCTGTTAATTTTCATGTATGAATCAGTTTGAAATCCCTTTAACGTCGACAAAAATTAATGAATGTTCGGGTGAGGTGTCTCACAATAGGTACTGTTTGAACGGAAAGATGCTCAATTATTTGTAGTTCTTAAAATACTTGCGGATTGTATTGCTCAGATGTATGGCGGAAAAAGAGAATCGGTATCAATGTATGTTTCGGTGAAATAGTCTGCTAACTTTTCTAACCTTCTGCCTTTAGGCATGCAAGATATGAAATCTTCCACGAAACATTCGCCAACCTGGTGAGGTGACAAAAACATCAAGCCATAAAAGACTTTAATCACTTTCCAATTTCCGACTGTTCGCTTTTATATTCTGTTGCAAGACCTACTTGCTGAATCTTTCTCCACCATAACTAGGAACATGCAAAGTAAACAGTTGATAAAAATATTTTGCGTAGTATTCAAATGTACCATCCATATAAACATTAACTTTATTTTCACACACCACAGTTAAGTTGGTAACACATGAAAAAATAATTATTCCTGACATTTATTTCATCAATATGTAAAATAAACTTTTCTTCTAAAGTAGTTTTAATATCTACAGACCTTAAAAACTCATGGACCTCAGCACTACTTTTGGACAGCTTAGGCACAGTTTGCAGCTTTGCTCTGTTGAAGTTGTTGATAATAAACTGCATATTTTTTATGTCAAATTCTGTAGTGTTTCAGCTCGTCCCGCAATTTTCTGGTGAATTAGTTTTCTTGGTCTTGAAGATAGATCATCAACGGCCTTCCCTTTAAACATAATTTGGTAATACTTTAATACGATAGAAACGCCACTTTATTATAATTCAGTATTTTGAGAGATTGTCAGGGCCTGCAGGCGCGTAACTACAGGGGGGCCTAGGGGGTCCGGGCCCCCCCCCCAGACGTCGCTAGGCCCCCCCCCCCAGAAAAGGGCCGACTTTGTAAGCTCGCTACTCGCCTCGCAGATATAGCATCAATTTATAATTATAATCTATATAAACTATAATAAATAATCTTGCCAAATATCACTCGACCATCATTTTTTTCATGGTTAAATTTTCCATTTTTCACTCAAACTTTTTTGACAGTACTCGTTGAACTTTGGGCTTGTTTATTCAAAAATAATCAGAATAAACATTTCCAAATTCAACTCGAAAAATTTCCAAAAAAAGTTTTCGTGACAGCTGAAAAATCTAAAAAAACGAGGTATTACTGTTGATCATTGACCAAATTTGTTAAAATTTGGGCGTGGTCCAAAAAAAATTTCGTCTGCGGCGGGCTCTTCGCCGGCCCGCGTCTACGCGACCCGCCACTACAAGTCACGATAACAGGCCCACCCTAGGCCACCCCCAGGTCAGAGGGCTAGTTACGCCACTGAGGGCCTGTTAATAATAAAAATTTAAGACATTCATTTGTTAGGAATATGGTTACCGAAAATTCAACCATTTGTTCTGAAATATTTACGTAACGTCAACCTAAATCATTATTCACCTTTCCGCTCCTACCTAACCGCCATAAAATATAAAATAAATATCTAGAAATAACTCGAGCTTTGTTTCACAAGTAATTATTGTTAGGAAGCGTGACGGAACCCACGCGCAAGCGAATTTCCATTGGCTGGCGTCGAAACCGGTGCTTTACCATTGGTCATTTTGTGACGGATGAGTTGCTATTGTCCGCTGACAGGTAGGATAATAAAGGTCGGAACAATGGCGAAGTTTGAAATAGGTAGTTAGAAATTTGACGCCCTTTATGCAGGCGCATGATGAAATCCCAGGTTGATTTCTTGACCTATTTAGAAAATATGCCTGCAGACTACGTATTTCATGAGACTGGCGACTATAATAATATTATGAACCCCATGCTCTCCAAACATAAATCTATCGGATTTTCCTTTTGGTCCTATTTAAAGACTTTGCTTAAGGAGACGACGATATAAATAATAACAATCTATATTATGCAACATATTTTTCCACATCAGCAAACCAAGTTGAAAATTAATAGAAAATAACGAAAAGTATTCAAGTAAGTATTTCCAGTTGTTAGTTCTGGTTTATTTTCCAAATTCTGTTAGTGATGATGATTCTAATACTGATGAGGATCTAAAAAGTGCCATAAGAAGAAAAGTTTATAATTTTTATTTCAATATGGAGATCTCGACATTGGATACATTTTTTAATCTTTAAAGAGAAGATAAGACTTTACGCAACCTAGGGAAAAACATTGAGGCAAATTTTACATAAACTAAATTTCTCTTGAGAGAAACTTAACCGAAAGTGAATCTTACTGGATAGAAAAGATATTATTTTTTGGAGACGGCAGTATCTAGGAGATATTAGCAGAGAAAGAAGTGAAAAAAGAACATTTTTTATTTAGACGAAAGCTCAACGAAGAACATTTAGTGGAAAAGATATGGCAAGATAAAAATATTCAAAGCTCTCGTCAAGCATTTATAGAAGATTTGTCTACTGGTTTGAAGGGTGACGGTAGATTCGGTCCCAGCAAGTAGCAGATTAAATTAAAAACTTTATACCCATTTATCGGTAGGTACATTCCCTCCCAACCATAGTTTTACGATACTGAGGTGCTTAATCTCTTTTGTAGAAAATAGTAGTAATTAGTATATGAATAATATAAATACCTGAAATGGATTCAAATATTTATCATTTGATGGATGATTTGATATGCCGAACGACGAACGTCTTAGCGTATTCGCTGATTACTTGGCAGGTTTTTATATTGGCGAAAATGCAAAGTTTTCTCCAGAAATGTGATCTGAAATGACAGACAGCATACAGAGAACAACGAATGCTTGCGAAAGTTTCCATTCGAGATTTAACAAAATTTTTCATTTCTCGCATCCAACAATATTTAACTTTTTAAACATAAGCAAAGTTTTAAACAGATACGAATATTTACCTTAGATATATCTCCGAGAAACCTAGAATACGCGATACTAAAATGAGAAAACGACAAGATTTTCAACCACTAATATTTGTCAATATCAACGTAAAGACATTACTACAGTTGATGCAAAACAAAAACCAATACACGTCATCAATCAACTGATAATTGTAAATCCGTAAGAAAACACGAGGAAATTAAATTCGGGCAAGAAATATTAAAACTTTATGCGATACTGAATTTACTCAAACTTAAAGTATTCTTCTTTGATGCGAACCCAGTTATCGCAAATATTTTATTTATTTAAGCTTGTAAAAATTAATATAATTCGAATTCTATTGGCCCATAGTTGGCAACACAACTGTAAACGGTGCGGTGGCGCCAGCTTGTTCGTTGGTTTGGTTTGACGTTTCATGCAAAACTAACCTTAATTATTGTGCATGGTTCCGTATTGCTGTGGGTCTATTTTTTAACAAAAACTCCAGATCTTTTCATGAATAGCATTAAAAAACTGTTCCATTAAGAGAAACAAAAGTGCACATACATATCTCTATCGATTACGTTGTTTACTATTTGTGAAAAATGCCGAAGCACTTAAATAGTCGATGCAAAGAGCTAATAATAATAATAATGACTTTTATTAATAAAATACATAGCAAATTAACAAAGGAATTATGTGTAAATATCTATAAAATATTTAAACGTAAATAGAAGAGGCAGAGCCTAGTTTGGCGAAGTCTAGCCTTCTGCCTACTCTTACTTAAGCAAAGGTAGGCTCATAGTATAATACATACCTATAACACAAAACACAAACATAAAGAAAAAAGTAGGATAAGCATGATGAATTCGTTCAAAACAAGAACATTATCGAGGTTTTCAGAAGCATATCATTGTCTATTTAACAAATGATTACGGAGTTTGAATTTAAATTTATTAATGTTATATAATCTGAATTATTCAGGCAGAGAGTTATACAAACTAATGACATTAAAAAAAAAACTTCTCTTAAACATTGCTGTTCGATGTTGTCGCATTGTGTACCCATTCCTAAATCTAATGTTCCTATTATGTACAGTTGTTCTAGGAATAAATTTACTTTTTACCAGATTAGAAGAGTCGGGTGAGTTAAGTAATCTGTGTACGAAGTTACCAAGGTGGTGGAGTCGGCGATTATTCATATTAAGCCAATTGCATTTAGTTATCTTATGCGAGATGTGATCATATTTGCGAAGACCATAAATTAGTTTACAACATGTATTTTGTACTTTCTGCACTTTGTATCTGTCCTCCTCGCAGAGACAAGGCGCATAGATGAAGTCGCAATAGGTGAAGTGTGATAACACCGGGCTTTCACACAGAGTTTTCTTTAATTGAGTAGATAGTATGTGGCGATTACTATATAAAAGTTTAAGTGAAGCGAATGCTTTCTTATTAAGATTTTTTATATCCTCACGAAATCGTAGTTCTTCATCGACCATTAGGCCCAAATCCCTAGCAGAGTTGACAAAGTTTAAAGGAGTATTTAAAACTTGCAGTTTCAAGTTGTTCTTTACATAACTTCTTTTAGCCTTAGTACCTATACACAGTAATTGAGATTTTTTAGAGTTTAAAGTTAAATTATGTTCCTCCGAAAGTGATCTGATATTTTCCAGATCATGAGTAATGCTGTGAGTCGCTTGAACTGTATCTGACACATTAAAAGAATAATAAAGCTGTATATCATCAGCATAAGCATGTGTTCTACAGTAAGTTGTTGAGGTTATTATATCAATAGTATAAAAGAAAGAAAACAAGGTCTGTCTATACCACCAAAATAAAATATATTTGTCCTTTTAGGGTGAAATAAGGGTTAAAGCGTGTACAAAATTTAATTTGACATTAGGTTGAACTAGTTTCGACTTTAGTCAAAGTCATCTTCAGCAACCAAGTGATTAAGAATTATGTTTTTTAGGATGTACCTAAATAAACAAACTAAAACAAATTAAAAGAGGGAACGAAGTGGTTCAACAATACATGGTCATAACGTGTACCCTATGCAGCCAATGGACTCGACAGAAGATAATCACTAATAAAGTCTGTGCGTTTTAAGAAGTCCGATATCGGATTAAATCACCAAGGGATGTTATCGCTTTTAAAACAGTAAGTCGGTTAAGTTACAATATCTTCGCACCTTCGCTATACTTGATCACACCGAACATCCCACTGGTTTACTGTATTCTATTACTGGGCGAAATCAGAGGTTTCAAAACAAAATTATCTTAGAATTACGCGTTGAGCATAAATAATAATTAAATAGATAATTAAATTATTTTGCTATTATTATAGTTAAATCTATATAATAATCGCTATTTTCCAAGAACCAATTAAAATTTGCTCAAGTGCGGGATGGTTAAATATGTTAAAGATTTTGTCAGGTATATACTTTTCCGATAATGACATTATTTTGGGATTATTATAATTAAATCTTCATAATAATTACTATTTTCCAAGAAATAATTAAAATTTGCTGAAATGCGGGATGGTATGTTCTACTTTATTTTAAATAAGTAGTTGTGCTTTTCACTTTTAGTTTGTTTCTCATTTTTCTCATTTTATGATGCTACTTTTAGCAATGAAGGATATTAGATGTAAAAATTTTTTTAATAGAGGAGAAAATTCTAAATGGAATCATTTATAGTTATTATATGATGTATAGATGTCTATAATGAAAATTCAATAAAATCAACGTTTCATGAGTCAACTCCGAGAGGGAACATGATTTATATTTGGTGGGTCAGAATTTTAATAAAAAAAAAGTAATAAAGTAAAAGGGGGGGGGGGGGGGGGGAGAAGGAAATTAAAATGAGTTAAAACCATTTAAGTCATTGAGTAAGTTCGGGTCATCAAATTGTCCATATTCAAGGCTTAATTTTCAAAAATTTTTTATTTAGGTTATATATAGATGTAAGTAAGCCTACGGTGCGTTGCAAATTTTCTTTTCTTCTTTTTGGTAAAAGAGGCAGAAATTAGGAACATGACTCAAGAATTGATGCTGTTCAAAGCGAATGTTGAAATAAAATAGTATAAATTAAAAACAATAGAGGTGATAAGACAGAGCCCTGAGGCACTCCAGAATGGATGCTTAAACTGCTGGACTCAACACCGTTACATGAAACCCTCTCAGAACGATTTGATAGAAAGGATTTTAGTAGTTTGAGAGCATCGGGGTTAAATCCATAATATTTTAACTTTGCACATAGAAGTTTATGGTCCAGAGTGTCAACTTCCTTGGAATAATTCAATAGTACAAGCACATTTACCATTCCTATGTCGACCGCTCTTATTGCATCGTCAATGACGGAAGCTAGTGCAGTAGCCGTACTAAAACCTTTTCTGAAGCCACACTGGAAGTCGGGAATTATTTTATTTTCTTTAAAAAAAGCTAAAATCTGATTGTAGAGGACTTTTTCCAGAATTTTTGAAATTGTCGGCAAAATACTAATTATTCTTAAATCTGAGAAGTTTTGTGGGTTATTTAATTTTGGAATAGGGATGCCTACAGCTGCTTTCCACAATGCAGGAATATGATTGTTTTCAATGAGGCTGTTAACAATGTGCAGAATAATATGTTCGATAAACGGACTGCAGAGTTTCAACATTTTCAGATTTAAACCATCAACTCCTTGTGCGTTTGTTTTAATACTATTTAGGATAAGGTGAATATCATTTATGTTTGCAAACGTGAAGCTAAATATTTTTTCAGGGTGATGTAAATAGTTATTATTAAAGTCAATTCTGTTGTTACATTTTTTGTCAGACACATTTTGCCTCGCATTTTGCAGAAAAGATGCGAAGTATTGGTTTATGCTTTCTGGATCAGTGAGATTGTTAGGCAACGTATTGGAATTATTACAGCGAACATTTAAGTTTGTGAGTGCTTTCCAAGTTTTCAATGAATTATTTTGGGAAGCAATTCTAGTTAGATAGATTCTTTTTGACGTCCTAGTAGCAGAAACGACATGATTACGTAGCGCCCTGTAATTATCACGTTCAGTATCGGATCTAGATCTTTTGTATTTTTGCCACGATCTGTCTCTAAGTTTTTTTAAATGTTTCATTTCATCATTTAACCAAAGTGCCCTTGGTTTAGTGACCCTGACTTCACGTAACGGCGCATGTCTGTCAAACAGATCTGCTAGTAGCTTATTAAACAGTGAGAATTTATTATCTATACTACGTTCCCTGAAAAGGCTATACCAGGGTAGGTTATCCAGGTCAGTTTCAAAAGTATTATAATTTAGATTTTTATAACAACGGTATTTAATTTTTGTGGGAGATGGTCTGTTTGATTGGAGATTTAAACAAACATAAACCAGATTGTGATCTGATATGCCCTCCGCTGAGACTGTACCGTACTGATTGACTATTTCAGTATCGTTTATGAAAATTGGGTCAATGAGTGTGCTTGATTTGTCAGTTATTCTGGTTGGTTCGTTCAATATCTGTAAAAGACCGAATGATTCGAAAATGTTTTGGACCGGGTTATTTAAACTGAAAAAATTCACATTGAAGTCTCCCAAGCATATAAGAGTATCAGTCGTTGGAAAAATTTCCCCTAATATGTTGTAAAAATCAGTAGTGAAGCTATTAATATTTGTATTAGGTGGTCTATAGAATACTCCTACAACTATCGATTTATTACGTAAATTAAACTGTAAAAATAAAAATTCTAAAGCTTCTGCTACTTGAAAGTGAAAATTGATTATTTGGGTCTTTACACACGACTTGCCATAAGCTACTTACCTACTTACTACAATACCTTCTCTACCTTCTCTAAGAAGCTATTTTTAGGAAGAACTTAACAACAATGGCCTATTGTTGCCCTAGACAGCAGTACAGAAAAGTAAGAGTGTAGCAGCTGCCCTAAATTTGAATATTTCCACTGTAGGCGCAATTCCAACAACAGTTAAGAAAAAGAAATTATTAGAATCACCTTAAAACAAACAATATAATTCAAAGAGAGTTGTAAATGTGTGAAGATTGGATATAAGTTCTATCCGTGACACTATTTATGGAATGTACGAAACAAGTAAGTTGTATTATTCAAAAATTATAATATTTTACATCGGTTATTTATTAGCTGTAACTTTTTTTAGAACATCATCTTACTTTGACAACTTTAGGTTGGCAATTAAAAGACAGGAAACTGTTTGATGGTTACCTTAACTCTTTAAGAAGGCTCTTCAAGAAAATAGGCTTCGGATGATAAGAAGATGAACTGAGGTGAGGGTTTATGGAACTTTCCTATGTAGCTTTCAAACGACTGATATTTTTGAAAGAATATATTAAAAAGAAAAAAGCATTGTTGTACCAATTCGTTTTTTTGGATGAAACATGGATTTTTCGGAACGGTACCATTGGTCGATCTTGGCAAGATGAAAATAAAAGAAGTGTTGGATCTACTAAAGTTGATGGTAAAAGGTATTATGCAGTAAACAAATATATAAACTATGGGAAATTTTTGTATATTTATCTTGTTTTTATGAAAAAAAACTGTGTAATTCCCTTACTCGCATATTTTGGTTACAAGCCGGCAACACTGTCGGTATCTGACGTCACTCGAAGGGTAGGACGTGCATCGGTTTTTGTTTTGCATCAGCTAGACATATATTGGGCGTATGAAATTTCGGCCCCGGCCAGGTAGCAGCCCGATTTTGACAGGAACTTTCGGCCCCGGGATGGAAGGGTCATGTTTTTATTACAGGCATTTTCGGCCCCAATGGTCTAACGTTATAACATTTTAATTTTTTTATGATCTTTTGTGTTTTGAATCATTTATAAAATGAAAATGCAACTAACCTGAACTAACTCAATTTTTGACCAGCAACTCGGCTAATGCGGTTTTATAGACTTATATTGGTTAAACAGCGCTAACACGGCATCTAATCCACCTTTTTGGTTCAATTCGCATTACCTGCAATGTTTGGGGCCGAAATTTCTTGCAAGATTACTTGACCTAAAATTTCTAGCAGGTACCTTACCCAATATGGGGCCGAAAGTTCCGCCGCCCGTGCCCCATATAATTACGTGAAATGTTTGTCTTATATGAATAAAATAAACAATGAATAAATTTTACTTTTATACATATTTCCTACCCCATATATTGTAGTTTAGTTGCTTAATAAACATATTCAAAATTAATTTCTGTAAGAACTTTTAATTTTTTTATTTAAAATAAAAAATAGTAAAATGACAATTATTTATTATTCCCTAATTTATATTACCCTAGTTGTATAAAATTAAGCCTAGTCCGTAAATTTTAGTAAGACTGTTCCCAAAAATACAAAAACTAGTGTATAAACCAAGGGACTAAAGTGACTCATTTAATCTCGCGAATGGAGTTTGTTGCTCGAAAGCTCTGCTCAACCTTGCTTTATTATACACTATTATTTTGTTACCCAATATCATTAACATAATAACACGGTAACCACAATGAAAATGAAAATCTTTTTGTCTTGCGTCTATTTGGTAGGTATATATTATTATTATGCCATAGAGAGGTATTCCTCCATAAATTAATTGTACAGAATATTACATATACCGGCTCGAACTACGACTATGGTGATAATTATTATTTGTTGTCCGCTTTGTGTGTGGCAAATTATTACATCCGTAATTAACTAAAACCATTTAAAGCGTCAGTCAACTTTACGAAAATTACCAAAAAAACATTTGTTTCGTACTCAAGAAACAATTATTTACCGTGATTTATGGCTGAACATTCCCAAACGGCTCTGAATATAAAAAATAAAAATTATTTTACCAAAGAAAGAAACACGCGTGAATATGGGCTACACATTCTTAAAATTCTTCATAATACAGAACGAACATAAATACTAAAGATACACATCTTGGAGCCTATTTTGTCTCATTTGAAAAATTGACGTACCGGTAACTGTTCTTCTTTTCTCTTTTTTTTTACGTCTAAATTGTTTATGCTATAAGATTCCTAATAAATAAAAACTTTTTATGTACGATTTAATAATTTAAAATTTAATTGCTATTGCTTTCCTAATTATTTTTTTTTACTGTACCTACAGATAATATTCTGCCACGCTGCTTGATTTATAGACGATGTAAATGGGTAGATAATAAGCATTATTAGGTTCATTTGATTTTAATTCGATAGATATTATTCTACGTGATAGGTATGCTTAGGGTAACTCTATACCTACCTCTCAGCACCGTAATAATTCCCTAAAAATTTAACCTTGAATAGGAACCCAGGCATAGAAAAAATGAGGCGTTAGCTGCTCTTACCTAAATCAACACTAATAAGTAAGTTAAGAGGTTCACTATGAATAATAAATTGCACTATACTTAATGCAAATTTAAAACCGTTGCACGTCCTACCCTTTAAGTGACGTCAGATATCGACAGTGTTACCAGCTTGTAACCAAAATATCCGAGTGAGGGAATTACAGTTTTTTTCTCATAAAAACAAGATAAATATACAAAAATTTCCCATAGTTTATGTATTTGTTTACTGCATAATACCTTTCACCATCAACTTTAGTAGATCCAACACTTCTTGTATTTTCATCTTGCCAAGATCGAACATTGGCATCATTTTGAAAAATCCATGTTTCATCCAAGAAAACGAAATGGTACAAGAATGCTTCTTTCTCTTTTACTCTTTCAAAAATACTAGTCGTTTGAAGGCTACATGAGAAAGCTCCATAAGCCCTCGCCTCAGTTCATCTTTTTACCATCTGAAGCCTATTTTTTTGAAGAGGCTTCTTAAAGAGTTAAGACAACCGTCAAACAGTTCGTCTGTCTTTAAATTTCTTACTTAAAGTTGTCAAAGTCACATGATGTTACTTACAATTCTCTTTGAATAAAAACGTTTCCTTTTAGGTGACTCCAATAATTTATTTTGCTTAAGTGTTGTTGAAACTGCGCTCACAGCTATTTTTCATAAATAGTAAACAACGTAATCGACAGAGATATGTATGTGCACTTTTGTTGTTCTTAAAAGAACAGTTTTTCAATGCTATTTATGAAAAGATCTGGAGTTGTTGTTAAAAAATTAACGGCACAGCAAGACAGAATCACCAAACAATAATTAAAGTTAGTTTTGTATAAACGTCAAACAAAGCCAACGAATGAGCTGGCGCCACCGCACCGTTTACAGTTGTGTTGCCAACTATTGGCCAATAAAACTCAAATTTAATTAATTTTTTCAAGCTTAAATAAATAAAATATTTGCTATAAGTGGGTTCGTATCAAAGAAGAATACTTTAAGTTTGTACTAAATTTAATATCGCATAAAGTTTAAATACTTTTTGCCCGAATTTAATTTCCTCGTGTTTTCTTACGGACGGACAATTAATTATCAGCTGATTGATGACGTGCATCGGTTTTAAATCTGCATTAACCATACTTGCGGCATCAGTTTGATATGATTATAATATAATAATATAATTCATATAAACATGTGTCCTAAAAATCTGGTTTTCAAGATACAGGGTGTCAAAGTTTAAAAAGAAAATCGTTCTTTTATTAATACCGCGAAGATCCTTCCGTCGATTTTGGTGAAATTTGGGAGTGATTTTCGTTGTTGTAAGACGCTAAGTTGGCACTAACTAAATGATAACTATGAGTTCCAGTGGCGTCGGGGGGCAGTCTCACGAATAATATTGACAAAAAAAATGTACGTCACTGACTTGTCTAAAATATTTATACCGTTTTCGGGTTAAGCAGCTAAAAAACAGCTTTTTTGTCTCTTGATATTTTTTTGTATCTTACTTCATTTTCGCAATGTATTAAGTCCAGTGGCATCCCGAATATAACGAATATCATTGACAAGAAAATGTACGCGACTGACTTTTTCTAATTTTGATCATTCTTTCCGAATTTATCAATTAATAATACAATTTTTTGTTCCTCGAATTGTTTTCGTATCTTGCTTCGTTTTCCAGGAAAAGAATGAAAACCACTTTATTGCTTAAGTATGCAAAAAAATCCTATGTATTTCAAAGTTTATCAAAATATGAGGTTATGGTAGGTTTTGATATCTAATTTACCTGTTTTGCCAATAACAAGTCAGAAATAAATAACTTTACGAACGCTAAATTGGCCCAGATGCATTTCAATTATGGCCTAGCAAATGAAAATTTATCAGGAACGTTATCCAAACAGAGTACTGCCTTGTGCCAAAACACTTAGACAGCTCCATGCAAGATTAAGTAAGACTGTGAGTTTTAAACGTAGTACGGAATTTCCTGGCATCCTTGCAACAGTAACCACGCGTGGGTTAAAAGAGGCTATACTTCGAGAGATAGAAGATGATCCATGATCATTTAACTAGTGCCAGGAAGGCAGCAGTGCAACTTCAAATAAGTGCATCAACTGTTTGGAGGTTTTAGTATCTTTATAACTATACCCATACCATATTTAACGTGTGCAAGCTCTGCGTCCCCTTGGTTCTCAGCCAAGGTTTGATTTTAGTAGGTGGTTGCTGCATACTACGAAGGCGTAGAAAGGCCACCCGAAAGAAAAAATATTTTAATCTCGGAATTCCGACTTAAATCTCGGAATTCCGAGTTTATTCTCGAAATTCCGGCTTAAATCTCCGAATTCCGAGTTAAATCACGGAATTCCGAGTTTTTTCTCGAAATTTCGACTTGAATCTCGGATTTCCGACATAAATCTCGGAATTCCGACTTAAATCTCGGAATTCCGACTTAAATCTCGGAATTCCGAGTTCAAAGTCATAGGTTTCAATACCAAGGTTACCAATCTAATTATAACCAAAAGTCAGGTATACTTACCAAATCCATGGTGTATATGTCTACGGCTAAACTTAACCATTCTATGGAACTTTGTTTTACAGTAGCAATTGCATATCACAATGTATTATAATATGTAAGGTATGACATTCTAACCTCAAACTCTTAGTCCTGACAATACTTTCGAAATTCCGAGTTTAAACTCGAAACTCCGAGATTTAGGTCGGAATTCCGAGATTAAACTCGGAGTTCCAAAAATATAGTTGGAATTCCGAGATTAAAGTCGGAATTCTGAGAATAAAGTCGGAATTCCGAAAGTCGTCTTCAGCAACAGTTTTCGGTGAATGTATGGGCAGGGATCATTGGCGACTATCTTATTCCACGATACTTTCTACCACCTCGATTGAATAGAAATTCCTATACGCAGTCTCTATTTGAAGAACTTGACGTTGTGTTAGAAGACGTACCTCTACAAATAAGAACTAATAAGTGGTTCATGCACGACGGCGCCCCAGCTCATTTTTTTTGCTCGCCAATACCTCGACAACACTTTTCCTAATTGCTGGATTAGACGCGTAGATTCTCAAGGCAGGCCAGCTCGCAGTCCCGACTTAAATCCTCTAGACTATTATCTATGGGGTCACCTAAAGTCTCTTGTATACAAGACGCCTGTACTAGATGAAAACGGCTTAAGAATTCCAATTATTGAAAGTTGCAATGCGATACGAAATAATGCAGGCATTTTTGAACGTGTAAGAGAATCAATGGTGAGACGATCGCAATCGTGCGTTTTATCAGAAGGTGGCAATTTTCAATATTTGCTTTGATTAACTGTTACATCATTATTTAAAAAAATAATTTTATTTTTAATTTAAATGTTTTAATTAACTTTGAAATACATAGGTATTTTTTTTGTACATGCAATTAAGTGGTTGTTATCTTTCCTCACCAAAACGAAGCAAGATACGACAACAATTCATGGAACAAAACAGTTGTATTATTAGTTGGAAAATCCGAAACAAAATATTAAAATGAGGAAAAAGTCAGTGGCGTATATTTTTTTGTCAATAATATGCGTTAGGTGCTGCCCGAGACGCCAATAGACTTAATAAATTTAATCTAGTCGGAACTAATTAAGTCCTTTATCATTATGAATAACGGTAACAAATTTTAATAAAATCGGGAAAAGTATATTTAAAAACCTTATAAAAAGCCGATTTCTTCCTAAAAACTTTAACACCCTTTATATCAAGAACGGGGAAATCCGGACACATATTCATATAAACCTTTTTTCTTAGAATATCATAAGGAATCACCCCCTTAAGTGACGTACCGTACTTCTGGAACACCCTGTATAACTTGTCCCAGAATTTTTCTGAATTAATTCCAAGTTACAGACTCGCACTGTATATCCCGCAAATATTTTATACCCATACATAGTTTAAATCCTTTACGCGTTCAACCATTTTGTTTTCAAATATATCGTCCTTGTTGTTTATATTTCACTCGTAATAATATCATTCCTATTCATATTTGGGGGGATTATGTCTCGTACAATGACATGTAATATTCTATTCTGCTTTGTGGCAGTTATCCCGTCTGTTCGTGTTTGTTTCTAGATTCCCGCACTTTGATTGCGTTTGTGTATGTTGAATTTCGAATGCCAAAACACAAACATCCCTTTCTCTTTGCACAAAATTCATAATCAGAATTTCTGAGTTTACTTTGCTTTATTATAATATGTATATTATGTAGAAAGCACATAGATCCAGCAGTGTGCTTAAATGAAGTGTATTCATGTGTATTACTTGAAATTCTGCGCAAATCGGAATAATACAAGTAGTTGCAAATGAGTATTCAAAGCAGTGTTTGTTCAAAATAGTTAAAGCTGTAGATGTTTATTTATTTGAGTTTTAGGAAAAACTGCAATAGTAAGTAACTTAGTGGTAATTTTCGGGTGGCACAATTTTAACTACATAAACAACAACATTCTATACTTTATTTCTTAATGGTTATTAGCACAGCGAAGGGTCACAATCCTAAATTATTTTGTTAAAAATAGCGAGATAATGTACATAATAATAAAGGTTCGTGAACACGGTTTTTAAAGGTTGTAGATAATGAAATAATAAAAAAAAAAGATTACAGGTACTTATCATGACCACCAAATCTAGGATAAATTCAGCGTAGGTTCTTTTTTAAATTTATGATTTGTACCATAAATATGATTTTGGCACTGTGATCGTTTCCAACACGGTAAGTCCCTGTTGCATACTAAACACCATCCACTAACCGCAAATCATGTCGATGTAGAGTTCGACCAAGTTCAAAATGGTGCATTAAATAGAGGCTACATTAAAAGTCACAGGGGACGTCGGACGTCTGCTGTGATTGGCTAATATTTCGTTGACAAGAATGACATTTGACGCCTGACGGCTTTAGCTTTGATTATTTTTAGAGCTCAAACTATTAATACCTATTATTTGTTTTGTGCTATTAAACTTTCTTTAAAATTATTTATTTTGGCGACTTGGTGTTATTTTGCTTTGCATTATATTGCATTCTGCGTGTAGTGTTTGTAAGCGAAATAATATTTTTTACGAGATTTGCAAATCTGTACATTCGGCAAGGCTTGTACGAAGCATTCACCATGGATCCAAGCTCAAGAGACGAGCCATCAACATCATATACAATATGTACTCTTTGTTCAAAGAAATTCGGTTGCGTAAAATTACTGAACCGCCACAAAAAACGTATACATAACATTGTTGCTGTTTTAAAGGAATGTAGAATCATTTGTCCAATGTGTAAAGAAAGAAATGAAGTTAGAAGTCATGAGATGTTACGAAAGCATCTTGAAGAGAAACATGGTATAAGTATTGAATTACTAACATTAAGGTTTGTCAGCATGCAAGATTACGAGTTGTGGAAACAAGCAGAGAAAATTGAAACCAGTTACTCAGTACAGGGAACAAATCGAACAAATGATCACAAGGAAGTTAGTTTTATCTGCAACAGAAGAGATTCTAAAGGTAATGTTAAACTGAAAATATTTTTAGAGGTAGTACAATTGACCCAGTGATCAACATTTGTTTAGGATATAATATAGCAAAATATAATAAAAGAACTGAGAAATCCGGTGGACAAACCATCAAAATTCAAGGAATGTGTCCCTCGCAGTTGATTTGTAGATTGTATCATAATGGGACTATATCGGTAAGTTTTTGGAAGACACATGCAGGTCATGACCATGAGTTAAGAAGTTTACATCTTTCTACATCAGAAAAACATACCATTGTTGAAAAATTGAAGTCTGACAAATAGGGACACATAGAAATCACGCAGTGGCTTTTCCGGACAACCATACAAGGTTGTCCATTAAATTCTTACCTTCCTTTAGCAATTTTACAGATTTTTGAAGAAATACCTAATATTTTGAAAAGTGAGCTAGTCAAAGATGGTATGACACTTTTACTGTGATATTTTATTTAAACAAAAATGTAAATTAGAGAGTATTACCTACTGAAGTATATAAATAAACAAACCTAATTTTAGAAACCTATTTTGAGTTATTACTTCCCTTCTTCCCCTAATCCACCGCCTCACCCTTATAATAATATATGCAATTAAAAATTATTTTTATATCTTAACTTTTAATATTTATTTTATTTTATGGCAAAAAATTAAAATCATGTGCAATGGCTTGAAAGTCAATTGGCAAACACAATTTTTTTTGCTGAAAGCTATATTTTTAAGCCATTTGAGGGAGAAATACAAAATAAAAGAAGTTGCCAGGTCAAAGTTTTGATTTTTTAAGAATGTTACCATGCAGATCACGAGAAAGAAAATATATAAGTTAGGTTAGGTAAACAAACAGCTGATGAGCACCCAAAATCGGGCTACATCCCCAAGAGTTGGAGAATCGCGAGAGTGGTATTCCTACCAAAGGCAGGCAGGGCCTCATATGACGAGGTGAGTGCCTTTAGGCCAATCAGTCTCACGTCCTTCTTGCTAAAACTGCAGGAGAGATTGGTAGAAAGGCATCTTAGGGAAGGCGTCTTGATGGCCACGAACCTGCACAGGTCACAACACGCCTACCAAACAGGCAAATCTACTGAAACAGCACTGCATTCAGTGGTTTGCAAAATAGAAAAATCATTACAGCAGAAAGAGCTCGCTTGCGGGACTTTTCTGGACATTGCAGGGGCCTTTGACAATACGTCATGTGGCTCCATAATCATGGGATTGGAGAGTAAGGGCGTCCACAATACCATCGTAAGATGGATAGGGGACATGCTCAACAACCGAACAATTACCACCACACTCAATGAGGAAACGGTTAGAGCGCTCGTCGCAAGAGGATGCCCACAGGGGGGAGTTCTGTCCCCTCTATTGTGGTGCGTCGTCCTAGACGGGCTTCTCAGGAGGCTTCATGAGAAAGGTTTTTATACTCAGGCATATGCGGACGATATTGCGGTGGTCATCTCCGGCAAATTCCCGGGGACCATCAGTGGTCTCGTACAGGGTGCTCTGAGACAAATAGAACTATGGTGTACAGACCAAGGGCTATCGGTGAACCCCACTAAGGTGGAACTGGTACTCTTTACGAAAAAAAGAAATATAACTGGGTTTAAGGATCCGGTAATATTCAACACAGCCATCCCGAGAGTATCGTCTGTCAAATACCTGGGTGTTCTCCTGGATCATAAACTGACATGGGGACCCCACGTGGATAGACAGATCCAAAGGGCTACGGCTTCACTCTGGGGATGTAAAAGGCTCCTGGGCAAAACCTGGGGACTTAACCCCAAAGCCACCCTGTGGCTTTGGACAGCGGTAATCAGGCCCATGCTGCTCTATGCTTCGGTAGTATGGTGGCCTGCGGCAGAACTAACAACAGTAAAGACCCGCTTAGCTCGGGTACAACGTCTGGCGTGTACGAGCACGACGGGAGCTATAAGAACGACTCCAACTGCGGCCCTGGAGGCTCTACTTGCGCTTCCGCCTCTTCATATAATAGTGAAAGCGGAGGCCATGAGAGCGTCCTACAGGATAAAACAATGGGGTATGTGGTTAGATAAGGGCCATGGCCTAGGCCATGCCAGCATTCTGGGAACGCTTGTGCGGGGGGAGGGTATGCTGGAATCGCCCAGTGACATTCTTCCTCCCACATACGTGTTCAGAAAATCGTTCAGCACAGAGATACCGACTAGAGACGCCTGGGGCGAGGACCAAAGAGCTCAGACGGAAGGTCAAGGGCTCATCTGGTATACAGACGGGTCTAGGACTGACGGGGGCTCGGGTGCTGGCGTCTGGGGCAGGAGGCCAAGGTGCGAATTAACCTTCGCACTGGGCTCACACGCCTCAATTTTTCAGGCGGAAATATTCGCTATCAACAAGTGCGTACTGGCGAACCTCGATAGAGGTTATAGGAATCAGCAAATCACGATTTGCACCGACAGCCAAGCAGCCATAAAGGCGCTGGCATCAAACAAATTCGTGTCGAAAGGAGCCCTAGACTGTCGAGAAAATCTCAACGTCTTAGGCAACTCCAATAGGGTGCGGCTTATCTGGGTTCCAGGACACAAAAATATACAAGGCAACGAGGAAGCTGACACGTTGGCTAAACGTGGTTCAGCGGCCTCATTCAGGGGGCCCGAGCCAGTGCTGGGGCTTCCAGCGGGCTTTGCCAACAATGTCATTGACAAGTGGGTAAAACGGGAAGCCAAAGAGAATTGGACAAATACAGCGGGGCTCAGACAGGCTAAGCTCCTCATTCAGGGGCACTGTCAAAACTTCGCCGACACGCTATCCAGAATGAGTAGGAAAAACCTAAGGATCGTTACGGGCATCCTTACTGGGCACGGCGGTCTGAATAAGCATCTGTATACAATGGGGCTGAACAACTCAGCAGTATGCAGGTTCTGCAAGCAGGAGAACGAGGACTCACTGCATGTCCTATGCTTCTGTAATAGCCTTATACGAAAAAGGCACCAGTACCTGGGTGCAGGACTACTTGCACCAGTGGATATCAAGGAGCTTTCACCAACCCTAGTGCTCGCCTTCGTGAAGGGCATAGGTTTGGCGCAACCCTAACCAACGCGGCAGAGCACAATGGGTCGACAGGCCTGAGTGCTGCGGTGTCAGAGCTGCCCGCACTTACATACATACATACATACATACATACCCAAAATCGAGCATTAAGTAGTTCGAATCGACCGCGAAATTACCCAAAAATATTGCCCAATCACAGCGGGCGTCCCCTGTGACTTTTATTGTAGCCTATTAAATAGCCTCTACTCAAGTTGCGCAGTAGTTTATTTAAGTTCGCTACCTAGCGACGGCCACGAGGCAACATCTTCTGAAGCTCCTGATGGACCATTGACTGAACTTTCGAGTCCTTAAAGCCGGCTCCACATTACATAGCAAACTAGCCAAATGTTTGTGATCTGTGAAGTTTGCCGAATAGTGTGTACGGCAGGACATTTGACAAGCTCTGCAAAAATTTGCATTGGTCTACGTTCCGGTAGAACTCGATAAATGAGACACGAGTCAGAAGAAATGTTTGTTGCTTGTACATACTCATTCGCGAACCGGTATTAGAGCTACACATTATTTAACAAACGTTTGAAAAACGTATTAATAAGTTTTTCATATTTCCATCGTTTTGTACTTAGTTTTGACGATTTGGTGTCTTTAGGTATATACCCAATATGGATTTTTTTTTTCGAGGGTTCGTTCAGGTGCCGGATCCACTTCGGCCATGTTTGACCCATTGTGCTCACCCTAGTTTTGTCTTACATCCACTTATTTATTCCAGTTCCTTGCACTAGTTTGGGTAGGTCAACTGGGGAATATTCTCTGGTTCTAGTCTTGGTTGCCCGAGTATTTGTTGTTTATTGACTATCTGGATCGCTTTTTCATTGTCTGAATAGTCTTGAGTTTCACGGACCGAAGAATATCCGGAGGTGCAAAATCGAGAGAACACGCTAAATGCGGAAGCACTTTAAAACGAATTTTAGTCAATTATTACAGAGCGACACAGCATAAATGTAATTCTTTTTCTGGTCATTTTAGGATGTTTCTTCGTGACAGTAAAAATTACTATTCACTTCCATCCTGTCG
The DNA here is from genome assembly GCA_963920685.1 of Polydrusus tereticollis. NCBI lineage: Eukaryota > Metazoa > Arthropoda > Insecta > Coleoptera > Curculionidae > Polydrusus > Polydrusus tereticollis. Next base: position 105,766,965 of record OY987331.1, on the reverse strand, counting down.
TTCTTTCAGAATTTTAAATCGCGAGAAATGCGTTGACGAGCATCCGTGTATTCAACAAAAGGATGTTATTATGATGTGGCAATATGATGTGAATATAGTCACTTTTGGCGAGATCCACTTCTCTTAAGTTGGAGAATAGACTTGCAGAAGAATGTCATCATCTTCTTCTAGTTGATGGAACGCGTTTCGTCTTTTTCGGAGCGGGCTTTCCTTAGTTAATCAAAGAAACGTAGTTACGTCATTTATTACAAAACAACAGAAAATTCTGCTAAATTCTTCTTGATTAGTTGTAAAGGTTAATTATTCAGGAGGTGCTTGCATGTAATTTCGTTTCTACTCCGATTTTATTATTCTCGAATTACAAACTCTGCAATGGAGAGAGTTCCCTATAATATATTTAATTACAAGTTTGATTTGAACCATATTATAATTGTTTGAAAGCTGTAGACAATGTGGAAGATTCACTAACGCGTTCTTCTCGGACTTGCATTATTTTTTTTTTTGTGACGATATTTCAATTAGCTAATCGTTTTCGAGTACAAACTGAATGCAAAACCTGAAGGTAGAAGCTTATACACTAACTAGGTATTGTGCACCGAGGCATAATGGTTTAGTTTTGTTGCACTTTTAGTGATTTAATATTATCATCATTTTAATAATTATGTTACGTACACAAGAATTTGATTTTGCTAGCAACTAAAAAAAATCCAAAATTTTGGCAATTTGAGGACCCTCTTAATTATATTCATATTAAAATGTACCTAGATTTCCCGATATCGTTTATATAATATAACTTAATTAATTACAGCCCTCTATTTCTTTTCCTTTCCATTTTTTTTTGTTTATCGAATGTCAACAATGAATACATTTGGTAAATAGAAAAATACTTTTGTATGGGATTGAACACAAATACTATCACCGTCTTTTTTAAAAGGACGATGAGAGTATCTACATCTTAAAATTACTTTGCCTACTCCCATCGAAATGGTGCCACTAATTCTATTTTCTAAAAGATATTTGTGAAATCTGATTGACGGTTTTAACGATTTTAAATACTTCGTGTCGTTATTGTGAAGATTTGCTTGTGTGAATTTTTTAAATTTTTTGTCATGGAAAACCAGTAAGATATATTTTTTACTATTAAATGTAACTATGGTTTATTTCCATAACCTTATGTAGCATTGGTGCACTTTTGAATTTTATTTACCTAAAATATTTATTTCATGGGTTATGTTGCTACATAGCCTTACAAACTATACAGTTCTTTTAAAAGGCCCGTGGTACAGTGGGCTGCGGTTGTTTTTAGATATTGGAAAAAACCTCGAACTTTGAATGAGCTGTAGGAAGAGACAAAGTATATAGAAAATGACGTTAATTTGCCAGATGCCGTCATTGTTTCTCCATTAGTAGAGCAAATGATAATAGGATCAGACAAGATATCAGAGAGAACAGAATTGCAGCCTCTAAATAAAATCTGGTGTATATTTATTAAAAACAGCAAGAGGATGCTTTGAATATGGCTTACAAAACCGAAAATACCAGTATCTGTCGCTGGAATGACAATAACACCGTCTCTATTTTGTTCTAACTCTGAATCTGTATTGTCAACAAATAATGTGATAGAAGGAGATACAACCAAAATATAGTTGTAGTTGACAGAGTAGACCAAAACATAAGCCTCTACTGCATAAATGTTACAGAAAAAAGTGACAGTCTTCACTAGTTAGCCAGTGTTTTAATATGGCAATGGTCATTATGGGGAAAAATGGATCAATACACATTTCGAATATGTCTTGCCACCGGCATATCAGAAAGCCATAAAAAAAAAACAATATAAAAGGGCCGGTGCCATCTAATCCTAATGACAGAGCTCATCTTGTGATTTATCCAGACGATCAAATAATATGATGTCGCATGTCGCTAGTGCCACAAACACCTGCAGTTCCGATGCAATACATGCAATGTAGGTTTGTATCCCAAAAATTGCTTTTTGGAGTTTCATACGCATTAAATATTTATTACTAAAAAAAAATTTTTATTTTGAAACAATCTATCTATTCTAATTTGTTTTCATATTGGTTTATCTTTACTTTTGTAGTTCCAATGTAATCAGATTCTATATGTAAATAAACATGTTTGTACCCACGAATATTTTATTTATCCCCTATATCATACCTCTGGCCTTTATAAAGAACGCTTATTATTGATAGAACTGTTGATAATAGGAAAAAAACTTACTATAAAAATGTGTTAAAGCATTTTTTATAAGGAAAAGATCCTTTTAAAAAAAAATAGTTTCGGTAGTATTTGGGTTAATTCCCTATAACTTGTATTAGAACAATTTGGTCTCTCATAACTACTTCATAATTTTACAGCAGTTTTACTGGCTCTACAGCTGCGTATCTAATACCAGTTGAGTAGCGAAATTCCTGCCGACCAGAATACTGAGGCCTGGCATCGTCAGATATGTAACAAGTTTATTATTACACCAGTGTTAGAAAACGGATAAGTTTTTTTTAGAAAAAAAAAGGTTTTATTTGCATCGATAGTTACTAGCAAATAATAAAATTGGGAGCTAACTCAAAACCAATATTTTTGGTGAGAAGCATTTCTACACTGCAGTTTCTTAGTTATACAACATCTTAATTAGCAGTTCGAATTTAGCTTTGAGAGACGACGGTTAATTTACACAAGATGTAATTGTACGTAAACGTATTATCATTAGCTTATGCCCTCTCTGATTTCGGAGAAGTTTCTGTGAACAGGCAGATTCTATCAAAGGATCGCGACCGTGATGCCCTCTGTCGATTTATCCCGTTTCTGTGTAATTAAGTAATGGAAATCAAAGTCCTGCCTTCTGATGTAGCGTTATTTGTTTAAGAGTTAGAGCCAATCCGCATATCCCTCCCGCTTTTCTCTGTTTGAATATTAGAATCGACGGTGTTTTATTTTATTCGGCGCCCCGGAGAACATCAAACCGTTTGTGGGGCGAAGGGAATTATTCACCTTTTTATCATTAACGAAAAAGCTTTATGCTTTTTAGCTTCTACTTGCTTAGCAGAAAAATCTGTATACACCATTTATCGATCTTTAAAATCTTTGAAAATAAACTCATTTCCTTTCCAATTCTGCATGGATAAATCAAGTAAGGAATCAGGAAATAAAATAAACATTCTAATTAGGATATTCTGTATTAATTCCTCTTCAGTTTAGGTTAGTTCACGTCAGCTTGCACTTAGGAAAAACTCTTCTTGTGCTATTAAGAACGCTGAATTTATTTTTTTGTTAATTGTGACAATACAGCCTATATCAGGTCCGAAAAAACTTAGTTGTTTCCATAAAATAAGTTAATTGCCGGATACGTTCTTAACTCCTATCTAAGTGGGTAAATTAAATTTTGCTAATTTAGTTTTCTCCGAATTTTCTTTAATTAATAAGGTTTTACTGCAAGAATAAAATATTAGTTTCTTAAAACATAAGATTCAAAAATAATATTATTAAGCGGTTATTCTCCGTGCAACTCCTTTTTTTAACAGTTGCCATAACTATAATTTAATTACCATATTAAAAATGTGGTTCCCCGAATAAAAGTTTTTTGATATACTGGTTACGTGACCATCTTCTTTCTCGTGCAACAATTAGTGCGTCGGCAAGATGTCGCGCGGGCGCGCCATTTATGTCTGGTGCAAGTTTGGTTCCTGGCAGTAGTGGGTGCATTGTGTATGCAGGGTGTTGGGAAAAATGTGGGAAATCTCTCGAATTTAGATAGAATATGACAAAATAAGATGATAAGTCTCTATAAAATTTTCTCATACAGGCCCTCATCATCATCATCATCTGTGGTTTCACAACCCAGGGTGGGTTTTTGCCGACTCGACCACACGTCTCCATCCTTCTCTATCAAGCATCCGATCGGGGCCATTTTCGATTTTTATGGCTTTTGGGTCCTTTGTAATATTGTCTCTCCATCTAAGGCGGGGCCGACCTAATGGACGTTTTCCCCCTGGAACCTCCTCCCACACCAGTTTTACCATTCTATCATCTGGCATTCTTTTAACGTGTCCTGCCCACTGTAGTCTCCTGACCTTTATTTCGTTTATTATGCAGGTATCCGTGTGAAGTTCTTTGAGTTCTTGGTTGGTTTTATTCTATATTTCCCTATGTTTTCGTCCCTAGTTGGGCCAAACATTTTTCTTAACACTTTCCTTTCAAAGACCTTAAGTCGTTCTTCGCTTGCAACCGTTAGTGTCCAGGCCTAGCCAGCAAAAAGGCATCTGTTTGCCGCCTGCATCCTGTTATTTATCTCTCCTGTGATGTCGTTGTTTTCACTGATACTTGTGCCCAGATATTTGAATTGTCTTGTCCGCTCGATAGCAGTTGGCTTCTCGATTTTGGAGTTCCTAATTATATATTCCAATGCTATGTTAAAGAGTTGAGGTGAGAGGGCATCACCTTGTTTGAGACCATTATTGATACTGAAGGAGTCGGAGAGACTCTGTCCCACTCTTACTTTGCATCGCGTATCCTCCATGCATACTTTTGTCATCGATATAAGTTTTCTTGGGAATCCAAGCTCTTGCATTGCTTGCCATAACTTTGATCTACATACTCTGTCGAATGCCTGTTTAAAATCAATAAACATTTGGTGGAGTTCTCTGTCGAATTCCCAGCATTTCTCAATTATTTGTCTAATAAAAAAAATCTGGTCTACGGTTGACCTATTTGACCTAAAACCACATTGGTAGTCCCCAACGATCTCTTCGGTATATGGTTTCATTCTCTTCAGCAGGATATTGGAGAGTATTTTATAGCATGTATTCAAAAGGGTTATTTCACGATAATTTGTGAATTTTTTTTGTCTCCTTTTTTATGTATAGGGACGATTTCCCCTTCCTTCCACCCATCGGGTAGGTCCTCTGTCCTCCAGATGATTTGTATAAGCTTATGTAAGGCCTTATGGAGTGTTTCTCCGCCAGATTTTATGCATTCGGCAGGTATGCCGTCACTGCCTGGAGCTTGGTTATTTTTCAATTTTTTTATTGCCTTCACTGTTTCTTCGTACGACGGTGGCTGTATTTCAATTTCGGCCGTTGGTATATTTGTTGGTGGCGTATTTGTATTTTCCTCATCATTGAGCAGTTTGTAGAAGTAATTCTTCCAGGTATTTAGAATCTCCTTTTCATTGGTTATGAACAGGCCCTCCCTACAGAGAAATGTTACCCTGAATGACGCCGCTGGAAATCGGCTTTTCTTGAATAAAATTCCAAGTACTTAATATAATTTAATAAAAATTTAATGTGGACACTGTCAAGAACCTTTTAAAATAGTGTCCTTGAAACATATTTAGCTTTTTCAGTTTACCAGGGTCCGTCCCTTTTTTTTTCCAGCTTTACAACTTATTGCTTAAATTCTTAACACCCTGTATGATAAAGACTTAAAAACAATAAATTTGGCTAGATTGCACCATAGACTGAAAGAGAGCTACTCTTGTTTATTGTCGATAAAATGAACCGTCTTCAAGGGAACGAAAAATGAACGAATTCATGGTTTATTTTTAAATAATGAGGATTATGATTTCTATTTTGTTTGTCGACCACAAAGTGTGATACGAAAGTCATTGAAACAACAGAAAATTTTCATTTTAAGTTGTTTAATCCGAAAAAATACAAAAATTTAAAAAAACGCAGTGATGTAATGGGAGGCACCTTAACGAAACCATTGAAAAACTGCATAAGACGGTTTAACATGGACTCCGTGAAGTTTCTCCCTAGTGGAAATACACAAAGCTTTTCAGGTGTCGCCATAGGTAAAAATGCAATGGCGTTTTATTAAAAATAAAACATGAATTCATTTATTATTCTTTTTCTGGAAAACGGTTCATTTTATCGACAATAAACAAGAGTACCTTTTTGCAGTCTAAGGTGCAAGCCACCCAGATTTTTTTATCTATTATTATATCTACCTGCCACATTTTGGCATCTTCTTCTATCACATGATCGATATACTTTTGCCACTTTTCCGCACTGATTTTACCCAAAGCTTCATTAAAGAGTTTATCTAAATCCACCATTATTTAATAAGTCGTGTTTTTTTTCTGGGGACATTCTGTTTTATTTGAGCTCATATAAGTTCGATCGGGTTTAATTCGCAATGGTAAGAAGGAAGTCTGAGTACAGATATTCCTCGTAACTTTGCCATTTCATCGACTACATATTCTTTGAATGCATTTTTAAGTAAATTGGCTTGTACCAATAGTTCTTTTTTAAGGAATCTAAGAGAAATTCTATTTGTCTTCAACTTAGCCATTCTGTTATTTCACTTTTACGCCACGCACTTGTCGGTAATTTTTCCGTCAGCCTAGAGTGATAACTTGCATTATCCTTTACAACTATTGCATCTTTTGTTATAAGATCCAACATTTGCTCGAACCATTCTTCAAAGACATCGGCATTCATATCTTCGTGATAGTCCTGTATTTTTAGATTGGAACACCAGTAGACCACCTTTAAAGAAGCCTTTAGAACTTCCAATATGGGTTATGATAAGTTGATGTCCTTTTCCAGATGGCTGTCTTAATCTTAAATAACTTAGCATATCTGCTGTAAATTGCACTGCATTGTCAACACTCAAATCCGCATTCTTACTTTTAGTAGAACCGGAACAGTTAAGAATTTTTTGTCATTTACTGTCCATGGGCAAGTGCTCTCGGACCAGTTGTTTTCCCATCAATATGTTGGAAGATGTGTCTAAGAGGAAGTTCATTACCAGACAAAACGGACGACTTAATTGAGCCTCAAGTTGGGCAATCACCCCATTTTTTGACTCGGTGTTAACAACGGTTCCGTCACATTCCACCGCAACCAGTTGATTTAGGTCGTAACCCTTTTCTTCCAAAAAATTAAAAATACTCTCGCATATACCTTTCGCTGATCCATTGGAAGGCGTCGTATTGCCTAGAGAGATTGAACCTGGTTCTTGAACTATCGTGATGTGGTCTTCAACTACTGAACGTCTGTGATATTTTTGTTCAACTTTTCCACCAAAAGAGTTCCTACCGTCAAAATGTACAGATTTGAGAGAGACTTCTTGTTGCTCAAATGTTGTTCTAGTTTTTTCTCTCGCTCGCCTCAATTTGTTTTTGTCTATCACATGTGTTTTATCAGTCGGGGAAACAAGTCTAAAATCTTGTAAAACTGCTGTTGCGACCGCAGCAGCAGATCTATCTGACAAGCCATACCTGTCACATACTTTAGCAATATACATATAATTTTTAAGGCCCTGTAGAGGGTGGAAGAAGGCAATTTATAAAAAAATCGAAAAAAAAACATTTTCATGGTAATCATGAAATGACACTTTTTGTTACTATTCCAAATCAGAATTCCTAAATTGTTCAAATTCGGCTCAGCCTAATGTATATCCTTAGTTAATGTCAAGATACTGTTACATTTTTATTTATTTCAGGGTCGTGACAGGTAATAGCGCTTTAATTTTGATTAAAGATCTGAATATTCAAAAAAGTGTTATTATATGTAGGCACCACAATGACATTTGCGTCAGACACCCATTTTTACTGACCATATCAGGCGCCCATTAAGCCATCTACATTTACTGTGCCTCGAGATACCGTTACGTGATAATCAAATAATAGCTATATAAGTAACAAGAAAATTAGTAATACAGGTGCTATTTCCGACAACCGCATGGGGGTCAAAATTTATGGAGCCAGACAGTGCAGGTTCAAGAAAAGACTGTTTTCACGGCAATTATATGAAATGTGATTTAATGACCATTACTGCTACTGGTAAATTAATAAGCTGCGTATTTAGATAAAATTACGAATTTATTAATTTATTGTTATACAGGGTGTCAGTCGGGAGGAACGGACTCAACTCCAGGAGTGTTATATTATACACGTGAAAATAAATGAAAATCAGATATCTCGGCTCACCCTGTATTTCATGAAAAGCAATAATTGGCTTTCAATATTCAGTGAGATGATATAAAGATTCTAACGTTGTTACTTTCAGGTTGTTCTGGTTATGTTTTATTTTGTGTCGTATAACCGCAAGTCCGTAAATCTACCTCCATGCGCAAAACCGTTTTTCATTTTTAGGTTATGTTCTCTCAAATATTGTTTATTCTCTATGATCTTTTGGGTGGGTTTTTGGGTTTGACGGAAAGCTGTCATCGGTGTCATTCAGTCAAACGAAATTGTGACGTCTGGTCAGATCCTTGGCCCTTGTGGGAAAATTCGGGAAATCCTTCCCCATCTCTGTGTTTTCCATATCAAATCTTGTTTGAGGCATATAAAGGGTAAGTTCACAACGTATATTTTCATGGATTATAGATATTTTTGACAGATTTTTACCACATAACCTGAAACTCCATACGTTTTTTTTTAGATCAGAATTATTCTTCCTCTGCCACTTGTAGTTTCTCCGTACCACATAGCCGTTTTCGTTTTTCAAGTTACGATATTCCGATTAACTATGTCAGACTTGACTCTTAGGTGTTCCGGTTCATTTTTCTTGAGGCGCTTGTGAAGACTATTTGAGGGCCATCCCTTAAGATATCCAACGACCGTGAGGAAGGACATTTTCTTTAATAAAATAACATTTAATCATTTTTGTGTCTGCATTGTTTCACTCACAGGAATTTCGTGCTGTTGTGTCAAGTTAGAATTAAAAGACACTATGAGTGGCGCTCGAATTTTCATTCTTAAATATTGGCTTGCATAGCAGCATCTTTTGGGGGCCATGCACGTACACATTGTTGTTTTGAGTTTGAGCTACAATTGCCACGAGCTTGAGCTAGCTGAGGTAAGTGGTGACCTTAGACTCAATTCACATCAAAAATAACATCTTTTATATTTTGTTACCACCTAATAAGGCTATAAGATGTAGAATTTTTTTTTTAAACTTAATAAAGTGTACTTAAACTCGTTGTTATTATTTGTCTTCAAGCTTGTTAAAATAATTTTCCATAAACATTCCATTTAGAACAAGAAAATAACGTTTGTTTGAAGGTTTGAGACAATGATGTATCGTGAATGGTATACGTGTTTTGGACTTCCATTGTCATTTTTTATTTATGTCACAACGTTTCAACTGGTGAGTATCTGTAGTCGTCTTCAGGTGAATAATGAACAAGCTACGAGACTACAAGGATATTTATACTACCTCCTGGTAAGCAGCGCATGACCGAGATTGGTGCAGTCATGCATGACTATGTGATCCTAAACTAAGCTTACATCTACTTAACAAGGGTTTTCAAATATGTCTTATGTCTAAAGAGGGCTTACTAAAGCAGTCTGGATTTTGGGTTATTACGGCCGCTTCTTTGAATTTCCTCTTTCGGCACTGTTCTTCTTGAGTATTATTTTTGCCTTTGACCATTGCAAGTGGTGGCCGTGTCTCCAAGCATGTTCTGCCGCACCAGATCTGTCTGTTTCTCCCGTCTTTGTGTGGTTTTGGTGTTCCTTGATTCTTGTTTAAAGGGGGCGTAGGGTTTCACCAACATAGGATTGTCCGCACTCGCAAGGTATTTTATATACGCAGTTCTTCGTCTCTCTTTGGTTGGTTCACTTTGTTTTTGTCAGGTGGCTTCTTAAGGAATCTTTGAAGCTGAATACTGCTCAAATTTTGTATTGCTGTCCGAATCTCCGAATTTTCTCGGATATTCCTTTGACAACTGATACCTTTATGGTGGGTTCAGTTTCGACGTCATCTTTCTGTCTATTCATGTGATTTTGACGCTTCTTGATAGTCTTGTCTACCAGTCTCGTGGGGTAGCCATTTGTGTTAAGGTCCTTTTTGATGTTGTTGAGTTTTTCGGAAAGAGCTTGCTCGGAGTCACAGAGAGTAAATGCTCTGTCAACATGTGTTTATTATTCCACATTTTGTGATATTTGAGTGGTTTGAAGCGTAACTAAGGTATTGACCAGTGTGAGTTTTCTTTCTGCATACCGATGTTCGGATGGTGTCCCTGTTCTTCTGTTCTATGACGTCTACAAACGGTAGTTTATTGTTTTCCTCCTTTTCCATGGTAAACTTGATTGTTGGTGCCAAGTTATTCATGTGATGTAGAAAAGCTTGGAGTTAGTCGTCGCTTCTGCTCTAGATGATGAATGTGTCGTCAACGTAACGAAGCCATAGTTTTGGTTTTATTTTTGCCTTGACGACTAAAGATACTCACTAGTTGAAACATTGCGAAATAAATAAATATTGACAATGGAAGTTCAAAACACGTCTATCATTCAAGAAAATCAATGTTTATAATCATTTTTTGTGATTGCAAGAGATAGAAGAAAATGTTATCTTTTATAATCGAAGATTTCTTTCACCATCAGGCAAATAAAGATTTATCTATTTTATATCTTGATACGTTTTTATCTATCCTCATCGATATGGCCAGAAGTGGTCCAGTACACTTAAACCCTGACAAACAAGTGTAAGTTCTGGAATATAGACTTCCTCAATACCTCTTCAGACACGTTCAACGTTTCATACCTAGATAACTTAAATCTCTCTAAACATTTGTTGACCATTCCGCGACATAAAAAGGAAATGTTTAAGCATTCATTTTTGTATATTATATTCTTGTAATCTTATTATAGCGTCAAAAATATTTCAAGAAAAAGCTTTTAAATAGACAGTAGTTAGGTATTGGTGATTTGTGTTGGATTTTTAAAATTATTTTATTATTATTATACTCGGTCTCTTCTGTTTAGTTATTAAATCCTTTCGAAAATGTAATGAATCCTTTTATTGTACTTTGTAAAATAAAGTGAATGAAAATGGCACCCTGGAGCTAAATGAAGAAAACTTGCATTTTCAGCAAGATGAAGCTCCTCTACTACGCATTACCAGTTAGAGAATAGCTTAACCAACCAGCTAGCAAGGTCTCATGACTTGCCTTCTCTGGATTTTGTCTTTTGGGGTCACTTAAAAAGTCAAGTTTATAGAACCCCGTCTGAAAGCATTGAAGACCTGTCAATATCGGCGCACATTTTGAATTCTTAATAGAATAATTTGTTCGAACTAAATAAATTCGTGACATTACTATCAGATTATTCGCAAACCTATTACCCGATTTTACTTTTCTTAATATGGTTTGATAGGCAATTTAATGTCCTTAGCAACGATGTATTACTCGATAGGTAGTGCCGTTTGACACTTCGAAGTGAGGTTGGCTGGAAGTAGGGGGGCCAATAGTAAAATTCTATAAAAGTCATACACATAAATATATGTGAGAACTTTGTTCTCTAGCTACTTGCTGAGACCTTATGCAATAAGGATTAACCAAAGTATGCTGGAACAGCTATTCTCTGGGCTATATGCCTCAATGAGCGCTAAATTATATAGCAAGATTTGGCGTATTTTGACTAACACTGTTAGTACTAAAATACAAACTCAGATTACAGAAATTACCGGAAAAGAAAGGAATGAATCTTTATTCCCAATGATAGGATGCTACACTGCTGCTACCTGTAGACCGGTTTCGAACTCTTTGGTTCTCGTCAGTATAGGGCAAGCATGACAAGCGAGCATACCTACCATTGGAAAGTCTGAGTTTGTATTTTGGTACTAACAGTGTAAAATTTTGCTATATAATTCAGCGCTCGTTGGGCTCAGAGAATAGCTGTTTTAGCATAATTTGGTTAATCCTTATTGTATAAGGTCTCCACAAGTGGCTAGAGAACAAAGTTCTCACATATATGCATATTTATGTTATATTACCACTTGCCAAGTAGTATTCTTTTGCTATTTATTCTATAAAATGTTTAGTTAAACTTCCCCTCGATATCAAAATTAAAGTAGTTTCTGTCAAAATTCTCTTAAAATCAAGAGATATTTAAAGCGGTTCGTTTTGAAATGGAAGCCTTGCAAAGCAATTAGCAATATAAGAATTATAACAACAAAACTAGTATGCAGACTTTATAAACATATTAAACAAGGACCAATAATAGGACACTGTATGGTACGGGTATCGGGATATGAAGGTTACCAAGGCAATAGAAAAGCGACGAGTTGAGAGCTTCAACCAGGACCAGAATCATTTTACGGGAAGACCAAATCATTGATCATAACATCAATAATAGGGTCGCCGAAGAATATCTATTGGGACAAAGACAGGTGAAAGAATTTATTAATTGAAGGGTCGAGTGGATCAAGAAGATAACTAACAAGGATATAGTACTGAGAAAATCACCTCCAAAGTTTTTTTAACTAGAGAAAGGAAAATTGGTGTTTTAGTAAATTGTTGTTAATTGTAGGTCATCATGTTGCACCAAAGATGGCTCTACCATAGCATTCAAACAATAAAAGTTTTACATAACTTCTAATTTATCAAAAACCGTTATCTCCACCGTGCACAGCCATGATATAAATAAAATCATATATAAGAATAGAAGAACGTTGCAAAAATTGCATAACTGCATCTAGAAATATATGTTTGTTTTATTTAACTCGATTATAACACTGGGATTATCTCTTTAACCTAACCTACACCAAAGCAATTTTCTTGCTCGTTAATTATTTACTGTTTTCCATATTTTCTGTCAACCCTTTCAATCGCAACATTGCTATGAGGCGTCAAACGGACATTTCTCATATTGCTCACCTTTTTAAAAGGAATGTTGGAATTATAACTCTGTACTCTTTAATCCACTTGATTTAGTATTTTATTTTCTGTTTATAAGATCTTCAGAAAAATGATCAGATTTTCGAAAGTGAATTGACATGTCAGTTATATGATTTATTTTACTTGATTTCGTAATAATAGTACGAAACTCGTCAGGTAAGTATATTGTGTCATGTTTGCTCAGATCCTTCTCGATTCTTTCGCGATCGGAATCAAGGAAACTGTATTCCATCTCGGGAAATCTTTGGTTTATCCCTTAAGGACAGCTAATTTAAAAAATCTTGTTTAGGTCAGCACATCAATCTCTCCATATGACCAAATGAGATGCTCGTTTCTTTTAAAATGATACTGTATTCCAAGAAAGTTAAAAGAGAGCTGCATATTTCTACACTGCCCTAATGAGCCACATCATCCATCACTTTTGTCCATTTTAGAGGAAACGTTTGTGTTTAATTTCGGATTGCTAATTATTCTTTCAGGTTTCACCTTTATTTTCAAAATTATCAATAATTGTTGATGCAGGTATGCACTGTATAAATAACTGTTAATACAATCATCAAAAACAGTTTCCTTGTGGTTGCTTGCTTGTGGTTCTTAACTAACTGCTGTTATTTTAGCCCTTGAAGTCATTTTTAACAATAGTTTTTGCTCAAACAAACGGCACACGAAATATCAGGAAACTACCAAAATATTGCTGATTATGTCTTTAAAGTTTAAGCTGGGGAAAATGAATAGAAAATTTACGGAAGGAGACAAATGCTCTAATAACTTGCCTACTTTATTCACTGAATTCAAATAGTATAAATCTATTAACCTTCCAAACATATATGGATAAACAAGGTAAATGCTTAAATATGATAAAGGAGGTAAGTTTGGTTATTTACAACTTTCATGCAGAAATAGTCGAAAAAACAAGTTGATTTACCTCCTTCATTCGGTGCTATTTTCAAGTATAGGTGATATTTTAAGATTCCACTGAGTTCGTGTAAGAGAGGGTCACTTACAACCTTTTCCACGGCAGTTTTTTAACAAAATGTTAGTTACCTCCTTTATCGACTTGACCCTCCAATTGACATTCAACAAAACTCTTAAGACACCTAATGGAAAGTTTATAAGGATGATCCCTATCATCATAGGCACTGCTGACTTTTTAGACAGTTTAGTCTGATAGGACTCCCTACCTTATAATATAGATTCTCGCAGGAGGGTAAGGAGTCAATACGAGAGACCTTGGAGAGACGCTTTATAATAATGGTCCTTAGAGCATCAGGCTTTACAATGGAGACCCAGTTAAGACTTAGGAGGTTTCTAGATTATCTAGGTCGTAATAAGGCAGTTGTGCTAACTGCTTACTCAACTATATGTTTATAAGTCACTACGTCAAAAACCCAAGCTGACTCTCTAGCGACTCAGAATTAAATTTATCTACAAAGCTTAATTGTTTCTCTTATCGCTGCAATTAAATTATATGGATAAAAATCATCGACATCTACCGTTTAAATTTACAATGTAAAATGAAAATTTGATTTATTAGAGACTTTAACCTTTACAAGTATTAAATTCAACAGTACCGCTTGCTAAGGAGAGTCGTAAAACGAATGTTGAAGATGGTAAAAGTACCGACGAGTATCATGCACAAGCATTTTACAAGAAGTTTTACAACGTACCGAACGTTATTCGACGACAACAAATAATGTTTCGATGATAGTTTGACCAGCGTCGATATAGGATTACAAAAAATCGTAAAAGGTAAATTGCCAGCATAAAACCAGCGGTGGTGAGTTAATGATGTCTTTTATACGTTCGAGTAACTTGATTTATAATTGTTGTCGGTAAATTTTTAAGCCTAATCCATTTTATAAAACCATAAAATCCTAAAAGGATTAAAACTATAGGATGACATATAAATACTTTGACTACTTTGTGTACAAAATGTTATAAGGAACCAAGGTATACGATAATTTGCGTCATCTATTAACCTTTTTCCTTTCAACTTTTATCGGTAGAGTTAGTAGTTAGTTTAAGAGCAATTTAGTCATTTCATTAAGCACATCGAAAGAGAATAGCTACTAATCTCAAATCAATAGTTTGTATTTAGAAACAAGCATTCTCCGGTGTGCCTAATTCATAGAATAACCAGTACTATTGAAAAAGCATTGGAAGAGAAAAGAGTTTGTTTTGCAGTTTTCTTGACGTAACACAAGCGTTCGACAAGGTGTAGCATAAGGAATGTAATAAGAAGTTAAAACATCTAAGTTCCGAATTCCTGATTTAACCAAAATATACTTTAGGGCTAAACATTAGGATGCTTATTCCAATCTCAGAGAAACAATCAGAGCCAGAGTGCAAGTTGTTTTCAGCCCGAGCCTCTCTCTGCTCTGCATTTGTGATTTTCTAGAACTAGAATAGAATATAGTATCCACCTTTGCTCATGATTCTGCCCTCAAACTGTTCGAAGACAAGGAGAGCAAAGAAGCAGCGAATTAATTGCAAATATCCATCAATGAATTTCAAGACTGGACAATAAACTGGAAAATAGACCATAATGAAACCAAATGAGCACACATTGACTTCACCAATAAACGCTTATAATGCATCCCTGCCTCGGTAAATATACACTTGACATTCACCTTCGCTGGAAAACTCGCGTAAAAGAGATGTGGGAGGAGGACGTATTACATTTTGAATGGACAGACTCTTAGGATTAAATTCTTGCTTTATCAGTACATATAAAGCTACTTTTACAACATAAAGAAATAATATTGCAGCCAGTTTCTACTTATGGTAAACAACTGTGAAATTGTAACAAAAAGTAGCATAAACATTTAAATTTTATTCAATCTTCGTAAAAGACGGTATCAAGAAACATCCTAGATGCACGTTAGAAATGACTAACCCTATAGAGACTCCAAAATGGAATTTGTGGGTAGCGAAATTCAGGAATTTGCAAAAGGCCACGAAGAAAGACTTCTGCAGCACTTGAAAAAGGAGGCGCCAGCACATTTTAGCCTTAATTAAATTAAATTAATTAAATAATTAATTAGGGCATATTTAAATCAAGTCTATCCTGAGCGATGAATAAACAAAGTCCTGTATGTTAGTCATCCCGCTTTCTAGAATTATATCCATTAGATTTTTTTATGGGGCCGTTAAAATTCTTAGTATACAAAATACCACTTCGCATCGTTGAAGAATTAGAGCAGCGGGTTGTGAAGTAATAAGCTTTGAGGTATTTGAGTTATATTGACGCCTGCCGCGACAATGTTAGTATAAAAGCAGAACTAATGCTTGTGTTAGAGCACGACAAAACTGTACCTTAAATTGTTATTATAACCTAGGGGACTTATTAAAATACCCAATGACCAAGGCTTTTAGACTTTAAGTTCTTTGAGAATTATTAAGTCATTATTAGTCTCGGACTAGATCGTATCATTACGAAACACAAAAAATAAATAATTAAGCTTTAATCAGTAGAGTTGCATCAAAAACATGCTAAGAGATTGATCAGCTAGAATACCCAAATGCAAACGATACATTTCCAATTATTACCGATAGTTCAGTATTTTATATAAGAAACAATTTGAACGTTTTCTTGTAACTCCAGCACAAGTCAACGAATCTGTAGTGTATTGCACCAATGAATATAAGGTATTGGGCAACAGTGGTAGATACTTAACTTTAAGGACAGATCAGTCGACATAAGACCGAAATGCGCCCTAAGGGTTGGTTGGTTGGTTAAAGGTAGGGACAGGTTAACATGATCTTAATTGAATCATAGATATCTCCGGGGTGAAGATTACTCATATTAAACAGGAAAGAAAAATCCAAAATTCTTCACAAATATTTAATAATTCGCTCTACGCGTTTCGGTTTCTTATACCATTTTCAAGAGCTATCTAAAAAGTTTATTCATATAATAATCTCAGGTATAAATCAAAATAATTTGGTGTTACTTACATCATATAGACAAAACTTTACATTAAGGACACAAACAAGCTCACAATGGCGAGCACAGGTTTACTAACTATATAAAACGGGATAAACCCAAAAAACATTTAAAAATAAAACACTTAAAAAAAATAAAACAAAATACACCGAACCATAGCGACATCTAGATTGTACAAAAAGAGGTTCCATTATTTAAACAATCATTCACTACTTAAATTCGTTTATAATTCTCGCCGCTTCCCTATAGTGGGCGTTGACAGGGTCGTTCAAACACTCAATTTGATTATTTATCTCTAATTTCGCTATTTCAATATTTTCTAAAAAATTCAACTTTAGGCCTTTATTCGCATTATGTAGCATTTTAAAGTTGTCTTTAGTATTAAAACTATGTAAATTTTCTCTTAAATGTAGGCCAAAAGCTGATCTCCTGTCATTAGGCGATTTCTGAGAGTTTAAATGTTCTTTTATTCTAACATTAAAACTACGTCCTGTCTGACCACCGGTGTTGAAATGTTGTTTCAGGGGCCATCTGTTTAGTACTGACTTTATCACCTGCCTAGGGCGGGTTCAGGACTCCTGAAATTCCGAGCAGCTCCTGTGTAGCCTGTCTGCTTTTTCATTGCCTGCTATCCCTGAGTGACCAAAAACCCTAAGGGACCTAGAAGCTTCTGAATGTGACTTTAAAATAAATCCTTTTTATTCAAAAAATTTTGACTGCTTTGGAGAAGATTGATAAAGTTTAAAAGATGAGTTACTACTAGAAACCTTATTATCTCAAGGTAATAGTCGATCCAGGATCCAGATTATAACCAATGGCAATTTTTTCAGCGGGGTTACTGATAAATTATTATTTTAGTGTATGAAGGCAATTTCTGTCCAATAATATACACATATTCTCCTATATCAATTTACGAAAGTACATAATACGATTATGCACACTTTGCCCATTAAACATAAATGAAGCTTTTAATTCCCTGGTTATAACGAGCATCATAAATCTTTAAAAGAATTTTTGGGTTTGGTTAATGTCATCTAAAAATATGAACTGAATTGTTGAATCAAATGCATGCCAACAAACGGTCCCTTACCATTTCCACATAAAGCAGTGTTGAGGTGTACCGCAAAAGCTAAAATTAAAATACGGCTTTTGCGGACTTGTACACGCACTTTAACCGAGTAAAGTCTGCTATTAAAATAATAAATGAGACGATAAACCTAGGAATTACAGACTGGTATCGAAAGCACAGCGGGTGCTTCATTCTCATCGTGCATATTAATCGGAGAAATAATTATGGGATTTTTTCATTTATCAGAGATATCAGAGACTGCATAGTCCAGTCTAATGAGAAACTCTTAGTGCCTGTTTTTTTTTATATTTTTCAGGTATGCGTAATATTTTGCCGTAACAGGATCTTGTCAAAATTAGTTATCAATTATTTACACAATGTTTAATAAGCTCTATCGATTAGTATAAAATATTTATATTAAAATGACACCTAATTCACTCACACATCTTTTGCTTTTGACGTTTTTATCCACTACGAGCCTTAACCTGATTTATAATTCGATGTCTAGTCTTACGGGTCTACTTTGTTCAGCAAGGAGTTTATCAGCGACTACAACAGACCTGAGCTGGATAGACTAGTGACATCATAACATACTGCAAAATACACCCTAAAGATCGGGCTGATTGAGTTTGGCGAATTGATATACTTTTTATTTTCTCCGTGGCTCGCATCTCGCCTTGCTATTTACCGGAAGTTTGGTTTAATTTCGGAAGAGTAATAAGTACTGTATGGAAAAAAATACCGGCGGTTAAAATTAGACACAATATAATAATACCTAGTTAGTGGCTAGATATTTAGTATACCTAAATGTTGCAGTAGGTACCCAGGTATTTATTATTAATATTTTGATAAGTAAAATAAATAATTTTCATCTTTGCGTTTGGGAAAAATTCAGCATCCGCCGCGCCGGGCCGCGAAGCGTAGACAATAGAATACGATTATAGATATTATATGAGTAAGATGGGGAGATGGATAAGATAGCTTAAAAATATATTTTATACAAGCCGTAATGTAATTTGTCTTCGGCTACAACTAAAGCGTCGAGCGTAAAACATTGCTTACGACCGATATACCTACATACAAATTACATACAAGATTTTATATATGATCAATTTTTGCAATGAAGTACCTATATAATATATATACTTATATTTATTAAAGAAACCTCTATTGTAACACAAATATGTAATCGGAAGAAGCTTTCTTTAAAGCATACCTTAAATTTCAAATAAATTAGTGGCATATATCAGACGAAGAATGAAAATTCAGAAAAAAAGTAGATCTACAAACCGGATTCGAACCGATAACCTTCGGTTTTATACATCAACGCCCTAACTAATTGGGCCATCATAAATATATCGGTTTATTCGCTTATCGAGATCTGCTTTTTGCTTGCTTTTCTGAATTTTCATTCTGCTCCGTTAAAATTACATAATAATAACGGAATATATATCCCCTGTTAGAAAACACGGTTAAATATCAACACCCTACGCACTAGCGTAAAAGTAAAATGACAAATTTAATTTATTTTCTAATTGTGCAGCAGGGTCAGTAGTAGATGTTTTTGGTGCAAAAGAAATTTAAAAGAAAATATCGAGGGAAAACAGCTATTTAGATATTTTAAGTTCATTGCATCCTAGTATCACAATACAGAGGTCATAATATAGACTTCCGGACTACTTCCGCATTTTTCAAGCAGAAGTGACGGCAGTAGATAAAGCAGTTAAAATCCTGCAGGAACGTCAAGACCTGAGAGCAGCTGCGTCAATAGCTATGTATATAGATAGATAATATATATATATAGATAGTCAGGCAGCGATAAGGCAATTAGTTCTAACAACATTAAATCAAAACTAGAGAGGCGACGTCGCAACAATCTTCGCATACTCGGTTCCCGGCATCGAGTCACTCTGTGTTGGGTTCCTGGTCATCACAGCATAGATGACAATGAGTCTGCTGATGCGCTCGCCAAAGAGGGCGCGGGCATATCCGCCGATCTATCTAGTAGAGAATACCGTGGTTAGACCACTGGGATCAGTCAAGGAGGAGATAGATCGTACAGCCAAACAACTTGCAATAAGCAGATGGACAGAGCTAACTGCCTGTAGGATCTCCAAGCAATTATGGCCCCTACTCGATAACGGGAAAAACGCAGCGTTATTACACACAGTCGGAAAGACCTGAGAAATATTACTGTCGTGTTTACCGGATACTCTCTTTTCGGTAGACATGCCGAACGTATGCAAATGCCAGCTAACGACTTCTGCAGAAGTTGCAGAGGCGAAGAACAGGAGGAAAGTATTCAACACTTCTTGTGTGAATGCCCTGGCCTTGCAAGAAGAAGGTTTAATGCCTTGGGCGAACCATTCTTCAATAATCTGGAGGAAGTAAGCAGCTTAAAACTGGGTCGACTTACTAGATTTATTAACAGTAGTGGCTGGTTTGAATGAGCTGCCAAGATTCTTCTACGCCGTACTTCGCACTAGCCATCAGGGAGCTGAAGCTGATAGGTTCCGCAGAATATGTGTGGTAACACAACGGTCCTTATAGGACTACGTGAGACTGTCTGGATAGACCAGAAGTCTGCAACTCTAACCTAACCTAACCTAACCTCTCTTAGTATCACAACCGTTTTTTACCATAAATGAAATTTAAGGTGCTATAGTGATATTTTTCCAAACTACATATTTACATACAGGTTGAGAAGTTTAACTTGAATAAATTGTGTGTTATGTTGTTGTTTGTTTTAAAGGCATTGATATGTCTTACCTTATCCAAGGCATCACGAGATGTATATACACATTTCCCATTTTTAACAAATATTAGCGACGATATTAACCTTGAAACACGCATTTTATTTTTTAAATAAAGAAGCATCTTTGCATCCCCTCCTCCAATCTCAATTCGGTTATATTTTTAACAAAATGTCTTACAACATCCGTCATGTCATTTGATCACTCAAATACCACAGCTAATAATGATTCATTACATTTGATAATCTATAATAAAATTTAATAGTATTTATACCAGAACTTTATCTCAGTGTACCATAATCCTGCCTCCGTATCGATTGTTTCACGTCAACTGAGAATAAATATTGCTGTAGATAGGCAACTTCTATTACATTTCGACAACAAAATGCGTTGCGCGCTGCAAGATTACAGACTTATTGCAATATTGCTATGTCTGAATTTTTGGGATTATACATAAAGGACTTGAGAGCTCTAAGGTGCATAGCCCTGTAAAAACAAATTAGCGACGATATTAGCCTTAAAATATTTTTAAAAAGAAGTACTTTTTGTTCGACTTCTTCATTAATTTCCTTAGTCATGTACCTTAGATATAGAAATAGTCCCTCGTTAAAATTTAATTTGACCGGACACATCTTAAATAGCCATTTCAGAATCCTGCAAAGTAGCGAAATCGTGTTAATCCTTTTATAAATTCGCACGTTGTAGAGCCTTAGCAAATTAATTTACTAAAAGGAAAATAAAAACAGTACCTAGGTACTCGAGACAATTAAACTCAATGTAACATTTTTTTATGAAAAAACGGTTAAAAGGTGAACTCTTTCTGCTGCACTATAATATAGGTGTATCATTTTCACATACGAGGAAGATTGGTGCTCTGTTCATGCACAACTTTTTTCTCGACTGGCAATCCCTATGCAAATAGAAAATGCGTGGCTTAAGATTACAATAATTTACTCCAGGTTGCCATGTTCGGTAACACTGTTTTTTGATAAGAAGGTAACCTGATATTTTCTTAAATCGGCGATAAATATATTAAGGTGTGGTTCGAGGTGTCGTTTAGTCAAGTGAGGTTGTAATTTCTAAATTAATGTATTTGTATACTTAATTAAATTTTAACTGTATACAATTATTGTGAGCGCTGGGCCTCCGTTGAAAGGAATCCGCTGTTTGTAACAGCATTTAATTACACTGAGATCATTAAATAAGACACGTTAGTAAATTTAGTTTAATTTAGGGCAATTAATTCCCCTAAAGGAACTTCTCGTGAATCCTTGTTCGTCCAATTCTGTTATTCGAAAATAGTATCTCAGAAGCTACGAAATACAAGACATGTTGTTTTGAACAACAATGTATTGTGTAATATTTTCTTCTATCTCCAATATCCAGTGTCCTGAACCTACAATGTGCGGAAAGTATGTTTTTTGCACTCGACGCTTCGCGTCGTTCTGTTACCTGCCGCTATCAGGTAGATAGGTAATAATTTTACTGTCCTCCAAGTTCTTTAAAACAAATAAATAGAAAATATGAAAAAATATTAACTGTACAGGAAAATTCAACTTTCCTTTAAAAACAAAACCATTATTTTAATGAAAAATAGTTTTTCACTGTGCTGAATAACAATTGGTAAACTTGTGGCCATATTTCTGGAAAACTATTCTCATTATAATTCAGTTTATTTTTCCAAGCGCTATATTTTGTTAGCACTAAGCCTCTAAATCATGCAGCGATGAATCACTGGCTTATTTTTAAATCGGTAAAAACAAAATATTATGATTTTTATTTCTATATCACCTAACTATTGTATAATAATAAAGAATTTAATTTGTAAATTTTGAAAAGTAGCCAATGACTAGGTAATGCGACCATCGAAAAATAAGATACCGATATTTTGAGTATTCAATTATTAAAAATTAAATAAAAAACGAATGTTATCACATATACAGAAACATACAGAAGTAGATGAGTGCCAATATGGCTTCCAAAAAAATAGTAGTGCCTTATGCGCAACGGCGGACTTTGTGAATTATATCTCTAGAGCCTTGGATAATGGAGAGATTGCGGTGGTTGTTTATGTAGATTTGAGAAAGGCTTTTGATGTGGTATGTTTGGATATTTTGTTGAGTAAATCGAAAAATATGGGATATATCGGAATAATGCTCAGTCTAATAAGTAGTTCTTGAGGGTAGAAACTAGTGCCCGGAATTTTTGAAATTTTAGTATTCGAATACTCACTCAATATTATTTAAATATTCAAATTTTTCAATATTCGAATATTATCGATGAGTATTTAAATATTCGGTTTCCAATATTCAAATATTGAAATATTTGAATACTCGTAGTG
The DNA here is from genome assembly GCA_963920685.1 of Polydrusus tereticollis. Lineage (NCBI taxonomy): Eukaryota > Metazoa > Arthropoda > Insecta > Coleoptera > Curculionidae > Polydrusus > Polydrusus tereticollis. The sequence goes on along the minus strand of OY987331.1, from coordinate 105,744,214 downwards.
ATATTCAAACATTGGATTGTTTTATTATTTTACTTTAATTGCCTTTAATTTCAATTTTAGCTTTCTTTAGCCACGTATTTAAAAAAAAAGAAACTTTAAAGTATATACACTATATATAATATATAGGGTATATTATATAATAAAAAATTTTAAAGGCTGGTGCACGTAACATTAAATAATTTTAAAGTAAAAATATTTGATAATTGAATACTCGAATATTAAACATGCAATTAATCGAATATTCAAATATATGAATACTCGAATAATCGAACACATGAATAATTTTAAAGAACAATATTCGATATTTGAATGTTTAAATATTCGAATAGTCGAATTATTCGAGTTTGATTCCTAGCACTAGTAGAAACCAGTATGTCACAGTAAATAGTGTTAGTAGTGACATAAAATCCAGTAAGTTTGGTGTTCCCCAGGAATCCGTCCTTGGGCCACTGTTTTACGCCTTGTAGGTTCCTTATTTAAAATGTGCAATTCTTCAAGCACGTTACTTTACATTCGCGGACGATACAGCTCTAACCTATATAGGAGATAGTGCAGACGAACTTAGTAGGGAGATCAACAGTGCCCTAGAGAGATATGTAAACTGGCTATACTCTAACAAGCTCCAAGAATAGGATTTCCCTATGGCATTAATAATATTTATTATTTTATAATTAATAAGAAAGTAAATTTTTGATTTAATGAGATGCCAACTATTGAAAGCCAGTGAACTTGTCTATATTTTTTCCGGAATAATCATGTAATGGTTCATTAGAAGGATCATCGCTCATACCATTTTAGGTAGAAACTGTTCCCATAACGAGCTCGTGGTCACTCAAGTTAGTATTCATAGTTTCTATACTCACTGAATGAAACCTGCTGTTGTTAACTAAGTGTTGACTAAGTGACCAAATCAAAATATGAAAGACAAAATATTCTATATACTCAATTTGATATCTTTAGATAGTCTGCAGGTGGCAATTAAAAAAAAATTTACAACAGAGTAATTTTAAGAATTTTCGCCAGTGCAAGAGGGTGTTAACTATTTTAAAATGTATTATTTCGTAGAAAGTGAAAACTGAACACAAGAGCCACAACAAAACTTAAAAGCCTCAAAGCCTCCATCCTATTAAAGAAAACAGGCTTTCAATTTAATTAGCTGCGTTATTTGTTCAAGCACTGGCCAAAGGAGAACGACAAAAGGGATATAATATGCAAATTTAATTTCGATGGAATACTGTCGGAATAAAGAAAGAGCATACAAACAAAAAGTCGACAAAGCACTGCTCTCCGACAATCGGCAAGTGTACTGCATATTTTACATTGGGGGTTGCCGATCTGCATTCAGGTCAACCGTTGACTAGTTTTTGCTCTTTTGAAGCCTGATCAATGATGAATGTCCCATGTTGCGCTGTAACCTTGTTGTTTGTGGCTAAGGAAGATAATTTTGTTAATTTTTATAAATGATGAAATTCTTCTAAATTTTGAAATAGGTACGATTTACAACAAAGTGCAGTAAATCCAAGGTGTTACAAAAACGACGTCATATATTTTAATGGGCTACTTCAAGGGTGCTTCTAAGACACAATTAATTATATTTTTCAATCGAACGCCTTGTGAATTTCAAAACATACTAAAAACCATGCGCACACGCCGCTTTGGATCGCCGCCACGTGCTTACTTTCTAAAGCATTGCCGACTATTGTCGGTTGTTAGAAAATATCTTACTTATTATTTACATTTTGAAATTTAAAACTTTTTATAGTTATAATATTTTACATTAAACTCTCCCTTCTGCATAAAAGCACTGGCCTCGAGAATAAGAATATAATACACGGTGTCCCATATAAAAATGCACACTACAGGGATCTCGTAAACCACAGGAGATACAGAAATGGTTAAATTAGAGAAAAGTTGCGCTTTGCTAAACTCTTCAAAGTTACGATTCGAAATCTAAAAAAATCCGATTACTTCCGAAGATATTTGGGAAAAACCGAATTTTCCCGATTTCGTTTTTTTTTTCTGACTCTATTTAAAAAGATATGACCAAATAAATTTCACATTCTCATTGCCACTTTTTCTGCTCAACAAGCCGACGTTCTTAGATTTTCAATACGACGTTTCGTTTCTTCGCAACCATCATTAACTTCATTTTTTTAAATAGTCGAAAAATTTTGTGTCCTCCCTAAAAGATTCTAACTTTAATTCTAAAATCCACGACATATCGTTTCTTACATTTATCCGACGTTTTGGACAAAAAAATCATCATCAATATTATTTAATGATTATTACGCAGGAACGGAACGTCGGATCGAAAATTTAATTACGTTATCATGTAGAGGAGAAGAAATTACATAGGAATGTGGTTTTTATTTTGACCTGTCTTCTTTTGTGAAATCAGAAAAAAATTAATTGCCAAAATTTATGTTTAAAATTTCAAGAATGCGTAGATCTTTTTCTGATTCTACTGTAAGAGATAAATTAAAATAAATTATACATTTTTATTGTCTGTTTCTCCTCTACAGCATGACGTCATTCAATTCTTAATTCTACGTTTTGGGTTTTCTCGACCATTATCAACTTTTTTTAAAATAATCCCAAAATTTTAAGCTTTAACTATTATTAGGGCAAGTAAGCAAAATGTTACTATCAAAAAACAAAATATTTTATTTGTACGCTACAAAATGTTCATTGAAACAATCTTATTTAATCATATGTTCAAAAAGTCCTCCCTCATTCTCTAAACAAACTTAGCAACGGTAAACAATTTCATTCATTACGTTTCCTAGCATCATTGGAGTTATCCTTGCAATAGCGGCTTGAACCTCGGCTCTAAGTTGTTCTACATTTTCGTACGTTTTCCAGTAGACTTCATCGTTGAGAAAGCCCCACAAGAAAAAATCCAACGGAGTGATGTCGGAAGATCGTGCAGGTCATCTTATGGGGCCATTAGTGGCGATTACTTTGTTCTGGAAATGTTCTAATAGATATTCAATGTTGTTTCGAGAATTATGGGGAGGTGCCCCATCTTGCTGAAACCAAATACTGTTGTTTTCTGCCAGAGGAATGTTATCAAGAAAATCTTCAATATCGTTATTCAAGAACTGGAAATATCTTTCTGCATTTAAAGTACCTTCATAAATTATTGGTCCGATAATCCTTGTTCTAACTAACCTGAACTAACCTGAACTAACCTAAAATACCACACCACACATTAAAGCCAAAGCGTTGCTGGTGCCTCAATGGTCGTACACGATGTTCATTATGCTTTGCCCAATAATATCGATTGTGTCGATTACAAATTACATTGTTACAAAAATACCTTTCGTCTGACCAAAGAATAGTTCTTGGAAATTCACGATTTTCATCAAACATTCTAGTCAGCCACTCGCAGAAAATCATACTGCGCTGTTGATCACCAGGTACTAAACTATGACAAATCGGGAATTTAAATGGTGTAAAAATCTTTTTGTGCTTGTTACAACGTTAGTAGATAGCCCGAGTTTTTATCAAATTTTGACCAACTTAAATAATTAAATTTTTTAAAAATTTTTGAATACGCCCCTGTCTAAAAGGTTCTAGACCCAGGCTGGTCTTCTTAAAATAATAACCTACGTATAGGCAACCCGTAATATGACGATATGCATGACTAGCTGTCGGAATATCACTTGCACACCCAGATGGTATTATGCTATCTTTTACATTTTTGGGATGACTGCCGTTTCTTCGACGTTACCTAACCTAGTATTTTGGATGCATTTAGTTTCGGGTCAAACTTGCATCTATTTTCTTGGCTTTTTTGGTTAAAATGAGTAGATTCCCGTTTTCAAGTTCAAAGTGCCCTCCAGCTTTACTTGTCATTACCGGAAGTCACATGGGTTTTCGAAGCAGTACGAGTCACGAGTGGGAAGTTGTTTTTTTTGATAGGAAAGTCTATTTAAGGACTTTACGGCGTAGTGCCTCGGTCTGTTCGTTCTATATACCGGTCCAGAAGACTTGAACAGCAGGTGACGAAGATATAAAAATTATGGTTTTGTGTTAATTAATCGCATTTTATATGTGGCGGCAATGGCCGGATCGGAATTTAACATAGAAGCTGTCTTTTGAGCCTTAAATGGGATTGTTTCGTCACCTAGACCGAAGAAAGCCCGACCACCTGGTAAGTAATACCTTTTGGGTTTCACAAAATGGCGTCCTAATGTTCACGTTTTGTTTTAGGCTTCATTATTCTTCATTTTTCTTTTACCAACTTCATTTTTCGTTATTCATTTTTCTTTTACCAACTTCATTTTTCTTTTATCAACTTCTTTTGTCTACTTCTTTTATCTACTTCGATTACCGTCTATTTTTCTTTTATCTTCTAGTTCTTTTATCTCCTACATCTTTTATCTTCTACCTTTATTACCTTCTACTTCTATTTTCTACCTTCTACATGGATTTAGCTATGTGTTGGAAATGCTTTAGTCAGTATTCGTAACCTGGAGTCTTCCTCTTAATTCTTTACCCTGCTATGGATCCCATGTCTGGAATGGAGGATGTATGTCTTAGAGAGGCCAAGACGAGTGGGGGTGTCATTTTGGATGAAGTTCCTGTTTCGGTGCATGTGCCGGTCACCCCGACGTGCTGTATGGTCAACCGTCCACATTGATCTGATGCTGGAGATTGACGCATAATCCGTCGTGCCTGTCTGCTAGAGTCCTGCCTTACATGAGCTAAGTAGCATATTTTTTCTCCTTGATTACTGTACTAACACCACCTCCGACTAATTTTTATTAAATTTCATAAAATATAGTACCAAAAAAACCCTTCTTTTGAGTTTGAATAAGTAAATTTCATGTGTCTAATAATTCAGGATAATTTCACCTCAATACTTCAGTTGAATCACTCGTAATGTACTACTAATGGGCCAAGAGCCACCTTTTTAGATAATATTGCTAAAATACCTCTTTTTAATCACTTTTGATTTTTAATTGATCACTAAAAGACAATTTGTTAACCCTTAACTTAATTTCCTATGTTATAAACCTTTTATGTGGTGATTTGGTAGACTGTATTATATTTGTATATTCTTCCCTCTGTATATTTTTATGTATAGTGTATAATTACCCTAGCTTCGCTTAAGACTCTTGTAAATTCCTGTAGATTTCGCTTAAAGTGGATGGGTCACTCCAGTAATGTACATATTACCTAAACTGCTTATCTTGTATCATACGAAAACTTAGTTTTCAATTTAAACCCGAAACCTCCCTCGTCAAGGAATGCTTGAGTGGTTGGTCTATTTATTGTAAATTCATTTGTATATTAATCCCTAGTAGGTTTTATGATTATCTAGCTGGAACAGGCTAGTTTTGATTTATGAAACTAACTTTTACTCGTCAAGGAGTATAAGATGGTTATTTTAATTATCTTAAATTGAGATTTACATTAAACAAAAAACGTAAGTCTTACTTTCTAACAGAAGTAGCGGTTAAATGTTTAATTTTTAAGTATAAATCTAGAACTTCCTCAGGAAGTATGCATTTTCGCACTAAGTTATTGAGATATTATATCTGTAATTTCTTTATTTTTGCTTAATGTTATTAAGATATCCCTATAGAGCATTGAGATATTTCTATAGCTGTAATTTTCTCTATTTTGACTTAATTTTATTAAGATACCCCTATGAAGTTGTTGGGATATTCCTATATCGGTAACTTCTTCATTGGACTTAATCTAGTAATGGATATATCTATATCCGTTGAGCGGGTTAATAGGAGACTGATAATCCCGGTCTTGAATACATTACTTACTGACCCAGAAATTTTAGTTACCATCAGTATGTATTTTTTGTCATTCTAGGTTTTGGCTATATCTATTAGTTAGACTTAGCTAGATAATCTTTATCTTCACCCCTAAGCTATTTAGTTGGGAACATAACTAAAGTTTTAAGTTTCTCAATTCTATTTTGGAATAGGGCATGGTAAATGTCTTTATTAATATAACCTGAAAGTGATATTACTATATATGAATTTGATTCTAAATTCTAACTCACTTTAAATTCTGGCGTAGTGAATGCTATATATATATGTATATGACTTTATATTAACTTTACCCTAAATGCTGCTTTACTTTGAATTTTGGCAAAAAGGGTAAATGTCTTTAATTATATAACCTTGAAGTTATCATAAATTTCTCAATGGATTTTAACCAAATTTTGGGGCATCGTAAGTGTTTCAATTGACCTTGCATTGACTTTACTACAAAGAATATTTTATTTTCAATTTTGGCATAATGAAGGCTATAATTTGATTTAGTTTAACATAAATTTAAATTCTGTTTTATTTTGGTCACTACCTTTAAAGTAATTACTCTTTAATTATGTTCAAAGCTTTTAGTTAGTATTTGACTCCTTTTATATTGGGTGTTTAGAAAGAATCCTCACTTCTTAATCTTTTTGATTTCCTACGATCTAATATATCTTTTAGTGGAGCTGCCTAGCTCATGTCATAACTTTTTCTATGTTATTTTTTATATCTTCTTTCTCTGATTTAGTTGCTTAGCCTTTTATTCAAATCCTTTTTCCATGTTATGTTTATTTCTTCCTATATGAATAAAATGGGTGTTAGTTGGAAAATATTATTCTTTTATTAATAAAATAGGATTTGATTAAAATAATTGTTTTATTCATACTGCTTTCTCTTTCAGGGCTAGGGAACTAAATATTCTATTTACTCTTTTCTTTATAATCTTTTTCAACCCCTTTGGTTGATGGCGCCCAAAAATCTTATTTGAATTAAACCTTAGCTCTCAAGCGAATTAAAAAACTGAGTGGCCGTGGTGACCCAAGTAATTAATTAATAAAAATATCAACAAGAACAATCTTAAGATAAATTGAATAGAATGAAGTAAAGAATTTTTTTTAATTTTTTTTTATAATTTTTTATTTTTTATTAATTATTACAATGGACGAAAACCTTCCTTGTGAGGGATCCTTTGAGCATTGGACTTAGGAACATTTTGCTCTTTTTCGATTGATCTTAATCCCACAGTATCTTCTTCTTGTACAGCCGACAAAACGGTTAATGTTTCTTCTAGATCATTCGTCTTTACTCTATGCGACACTGGTTTTTGAAATGCGCCATATTCCCTTAGGTTTATGAGAAGTCTTTTGAAAATTGATATATTAGGTTGGCGTCGCTCTGGATATTTGAGCAAATATTGCTTGATTGAATGACGTCATGCTGTAGAGGAGAAAAAGACAATAAAAATGTAAAATTTATTTTAATCTATCTCTTACAGTAGGATCAGAAAAAGATCTACGCATTCTTGAAATTTTAAACATAACTTTTGACAATTAATTTTTTTCTAATTTCACAAAAGAAGGCAGGTCAAAATAAAAACCACATTCCTATGTAATTTTTTCTCCTCTACATGATAACGTGATTAAATTTTCGATCCGACGTTTCGTACCTGCGTAATAATCATCAAATATTATTGATGATAATTTTTTTGTCCAAAACGCCGGATAAATGTAAGAAACGATATGTCGTGGGATTTAGAATTAAAGTTAGAATATTTTAGGGAGAACACAAAATTTTTCGACTATTTAAAAAAATGAAGTTAATGATGGTTGCGAAGAAACAAAACGTCGTATTTAAAATCTAAGAACGTCGGCTTGTAGAGCAGAAAAAGTGGCAATGAGAATGTGAAATTTATTTTGTCATATCTTTTTAAATAGAGTAAGAAAAAAAAAAAACGAAATCGGGAAAATTCGGTTTTTCCCAAATATCTTCGGAAGTAATCGGATTTTTTTAGATTTCGAATCGTAACTTTGAAGGGTTTAGCAAAGCGCAACTTTTCTCTAATTTAACCATCTCTGTATCTCCTGTGGTTTACGAGATCCCTGTAGTGTGCATTCTTATATGGGACACCGTGTATACAGTGTACAGTATTTCTTAGCCTAAATTAAGTATTCCTAAACATTAGAAAATGCTTTTTTAAACTACTCACAAACGTACTCCAACTTTTTATATTCTTTATAGAGGTAGGCAGTTTACTGAATACCTCAGATCCACTAGTAATCGGATTATGCAGACCTATATTTGTTCTAGTTTGTATTCTGTATACATCATTTATAATTCTAGTAATATAGTTATGAACATTTGCCAATAAAATATAAGAATTCGATTTTTGATGCTTTTTTAGTATCCTCTAACAAGCTTACAGTGTTCTATTTGCAATAATGCATCAATTATATGAGTATTTAATTCCCTATGTAATACATCTGTATTGGTTAGTCTATCCTAGTTATACGGTACCTTAAGTGTTTTATTTTGTCATGCCTTTATTTTATTATAGTTTGTTTTACCACATGTACCTCAAATGGGTAACAAATACCGAAGGTGAGGGAAAAAGAAGGCACTGCACACCATTGACTTGGTTTTAAGAGTTAAATAGTCTCTGCATTTAAACATTGCTGAATACATAGGAGTAATCCTATCAGCTATATACAACACATGTTCCGCCCAATCTAATTTATCGTCAACAATTAGCCCTAAATATTTGACTTTGGAGACTTGCTCTAATTTTATATTATTAATTTGAATATTAATTTCTTCAACATGTTTATTTTTTTGTTTAAATGCCTTGCTTTTTGTTTCGTCAATGTTTATCTTGAGCTTATTCGAGTATAGCCAGTTTACATATCCCTCTAGGGCGCTGTTGATCTCCCTACTAAGTTCGTCTGCACTATCTCCAATATAGGTTAGAGCCGTATCATCCGCGAATGTAAAGTAACGTGCTTTAAGACTTGCACATTTTAAATTAAGAACGTACAAGGAGTACAACAGTGTCCCAAGGACGGATCCCTGGGGAACACCAAACTTATTTGATTTTATATCACTACTGACACTATTTAGTTTAACATACTGGTTTCTACCCTCAAGATAACTTTTTATTAGATTGAACATTATTCCGGTAAATCCCATATTTTCAACAAAACATCCAAACATACCACATCAAAAAGCTTTCTCAAATCTACATAAACAACAGCCACAATCTTTTTATTATCCACGGTTCTAGAGATATAATTTACAAAGTCCGCCGTGGCGCATAAGGTACTACTATTTTTTTTGGAAACCATATTGGCACTCATCTACCTACTTCTATATATTTCTGTATATATGATACCATTCGTTTTTTAACTAATTCTTCTACGATTTTGGAGAAAACACTTACAGTACAGATATTGGTCTATAGTTGCTTATACACTTTTTGCTCCCAGATTTAAATATCGGGCTAATTTTACTAATTTTTAAGTCCTCCGGAAATAGTCCATTTTTAAATGCGTTTATTTAGGATTTCTACCAGAGTGTCTTCCAAATTGATTAGATCCTTAACCGTTACTTCATCGTGACCTTCCATTATTTCATTTCTGTTGGTTAATTCAGTATCTATCTTACTCTGTGACGTAATTTCATTGCATAAGGGAATACCATTCGGTCTCACCAAATTATTTTCCTATGAAGGTCATCAACAATATACCCTTAGAAAAATAATCATTGAACTTATTTACTAAAATAAATCAAGTGGATTATTAATTTGTATATTATCTATTTCGAGACAATTTACTTGTATTTCATTTATCCTATTTTTAAAGAAACTGTTGACAAATTTCCACTGTTTTTGAACATTTGTACCCATTTTATCCCATTCTCTTCTAAAGTGAATATTTTTTAATGATTTTATTTTATTATTTATTTTATTTTTTATTGCTTTAAATTCAGTCTCCAAAAAGTTGCCATTGGGACTTTTTTAATTTTTCTTTTGTACAATTTGTCTTTTTCCCTCATCATTCCCAGTACTTCGCCATTGATCCATTTACTACTTTCACGAGCTTTACAGACCTTAATGATCTCGGATTTTTTTTTTTTTTAATCAATGATAATTTGAGCAAAACAATGGAAAGATAAAATGTGTATGACTTTTGTTGCTTGTTGAAAAACTCTACAAAACATTTTACAATCAATTATTTTAACCTAATGTTTGATTTTCTTATTAAAATTTTTTAAAAGATCTTTTATAGATATATGGAGCTGGTTATGATCAGAAAGTGGATTACTTTCAACCCTAACGTTACAATTTAAATGACTATGCTGATCAGATAAAACGTTTAAACATTTAACAGACAAACAAAATAAACAAAAATAAGTTTCAGTTGACGGTTGTGTTTTTAAATGTGAAACAGAAATATAACTAATTTTCTTATAAATAAATTTTTTAAAACAAGTATACAGGGTTATTCACGTTATTCGACACGACATATTATAGTTAAATTATTTGTTTTGGATAAAAGAAAGTTTTCGGGGTGGATAGAAGCCTGTTAAGGGTATATTTCAAAATTATTTTCATAACGTACAGGTTGTCCTAAAAACACGAAACGCATCAAAGTTCTAGTTTTTTTTTTAAATAGATTGCCCTGTACGTATTTTCTTTTTCAAACCAAATTTACACTGGAGTCTCCTAACTGATTATGTTGGGGTAAAGGTTCAGTTATCTAGTGCATAGACAAGTATCAACATAAAAAGAACGGCAACGTTGCTGTCTGCAATCTTTCTGAGAATATACGCCGTCTACAATGCCAAGACTAATTTCCGAGAATATCCGCCAACGAAAATCAAGCGTATATGACCGAATGCAGAGTGTGAAACAGATATATATGTCTTGGTTGAGTAGTACAACCGCGGTAAAGAAAGGGTTTATTGGTAGGCAACTAGATATACTTACGTGTTAATTGAAACAGCGTCCCCTTCCGACTACCTGAAGTAACGCCGTTGTCACATTACTTTCATTCACCAAACTCGTCGTCTTTCTAATGTATGCTTATTAGGGTGACTCTAATTTAGGACCGATTCGGGTTGTGTACGTCTTAAATATCTGATATACGGAATTTTTAAAAACTATTATTCCAATTTACCTGAAATTTCCAATGCAACCTTTAAGGTGTTCACCCTGCTTAAAGGGTTCTGTCATTGCAAACTTACATTTTATTACTCTCTCGCATTGAGCAATAGAGTATATGTTTCTATTTATGCCCAATTATATTTTTTTAGGTAAACTATCGTTTTGTGAAAAATATGAAATAAACGATAAATCCTAGCTGGGTACCAGAAATATATCACTTTATCTAAAGAATCCGGAAATAATCAAAATATTATGATAACATCTTGAATATCTTTATTTACAAAAAGCCAATAAAAGATGATCATCGAGTAGAAGAAAATAATTGTATAAATACTTAAATACCTCGAAACCGTTAATTATTAAAAAAATAATTCACTATTATACAGCAAATAATATTAAATCTCTTTTTTCAAAATAGCTCCATTACCTAATCACTTGGTACGCCGGGTACAATAAAGGCGACCCAAAATGTTTTGAAATATTTTAAATAAAAATATCGAAAAAAGATCGAATAGACTCAATATGGATGTAAGGAAAATATATTTCCTATAAAATATTTCAATAAAAAAAAAAATAAAGAGCAATTTTTTGCACTCTATATCAAAAATTTCAAAATGCGAAATATACGTTTTACGTCTTTTGAGGAACGCTTTTTTATGGACAAAAAACACAACACGAACATTCTAGTATGAAGAGGACGGAAAACAATCGGTGCAGTTCGACCCGATTATAACAAACAGATATTTGTTCGCTTGCTAACCGCTTATTATCCAATACACACCAAAACGAACATAACTCAAAACGCTTGCTTGTTCTTGCGTCAGCTGTTTTAGTGATTATGCAACTATACTAACACCTTGCCTATAAAATTATGAGAGCTCAAAGTAATGCAATTAATATTGACATGAATCTTACCTTATTTGCTTCTTGCTGGTGATGTTGCATCTGTTGTTGCTGCTGATTCTGTTGTATCATCAGCTGCTCCCGAGCCATTTGAAGTTGAATTATAAGCTCAGAAAGCTTTCTGTCCTTTTCCATAAGATTGTCGCCAGATAGTGCTTGTTGGATTGCCGCTGCAGGTTCTACATCACTAAAAAAAAAGGTAATGGTGCTTTAAACTATGATGGTGCAGTGTATTTCCGAGTAAATTTTGAAAGATGTTAAAGTTGAATGTTTGAAGTATATTATATTGTAAAGTAATAAAGTAAGATTATATTTCTAAGATGCTACAAAATAATATATAAATATTTATATAGAAGAAATTAAAATAAGATTTTGTGAGAAGGCAATTTGATAACGCGCGGAATACCCTCAGGAAAAAAAATGCAATTCTACTAAGATGGTGGCACTTATGTTTTATTATAGAACAAATTTTGTCTGATAAAATAACCGCAATATTAAAGTTTATGACACTAAAGTCGGTACATCAGTATGAGAAGCGAAAAAGATTCATATTTAAATTATGTTACAATATTTGATTACTTCGAGGAAATCTTGTCGGCAATAAAAATTACTTGGCTCCTTGAAAAGTCTCGGATCTTATATCGGTTTTACATAATTTAGTCTTTTATAGGCTAATAACGTCAAAAGCATTTGCTATTTTGCAGAAGATACTAATCATATGCAGTGTAATCTTCGGTTTTATTAAGGATAAAATACATGCATGCAATGGCGAAAGGAATAAGTTTTTACGGAAATTTTAAATTAGTTTTAACATGCATCAGACTTGGTTCTATATATTGATACGTGCCTTGCTTTTTCAGTTTAAAACGGTGGATTGACAACTTAAACTTCACTTGCAGCACATGAAACATTAAACTTTACCGATGGGTTAAGTGATCAAAATGCGGGGTGTGTAGATAGATTATTTTGAAAAATTAAAAAATACAATAAAGCAGGACGAATGCATGCGTATATTTTTTTTATAATCAGGATAAATCCTCTACGAGCGGTGCGTGTGCACAGGAAGCTATTCACATTGGTTTTGAGTCTTAATTTTAGGTATTCTGGTATCCCTTGACGATGGACGTCTAGACGCCCGAATCATGTAGGAAATATAACAATCCCGTTCTTATTAAATTTTGTAAGGTTGGATTGTGGGTCGAAGATACACCTATGATGGTAAAGTCTTTATTAATGCACAATATCTACAATTACAGTAAATGGTGTAAGTCAGGCCGGATCCACACAAGGATGCCGGTGTAAATATGTCGGTAACACAGTGAAAGCGTCGAGCCGGATCCACGCAAGGATGCCGGTGTAGTTGGCTATTAGGATCCACGCAAGGATGCCTAAGTAGCAGTGCTGGCTATCAGGACCCACACAAGGGTGCCAAAGTAGCCGGGTTGGTTCGCAGAGCGTTACTTCTCCGTAAGAGCAAGGATCCACGCAAGGATGCCAAGGCAGAAGCAGAGAAGAGGAGCTCGTGAGGAACTGCCGTCTCAGGGCTCGGGGCTGCCTTTTTGATCGCTCCGGCGGCTGGGTCCGTGACGTTAGAGGGTGGGGGTGCTGGCTGGTACGGGCTCGAGCGGGCCGTGGCGACGGTGACGGCACTGAGAGGGGTAGTACGGCGAGTTTAGATACTACAGGGGGTGTTGTGTTACAATTTATATTTAACCCTACTGCAACTATGGACTACTTTTTCAATTTGTTAATTTGTTTGGAAGTAAACAAAACACCCATGGTACGTAATGACCATCTTGGAATCCGCGAATAGTGAATATCAGTTAAAAAATTTGGTGCATTTCTCGAATGTTCCATCCATGTACAGGGATAGATACAATAGATATCTCCATTATTATTGGTTTTAGAGAAATGGTTAAATTAGCAAAGGTATAGCATTTTCACCGAACCTTCAGAAAACGAAATGAACAAAAACAACGGAAGAATCGGAAGTGATAGTTTTTTCAAATGGAATACACCATACTTTTTTATTGTATCCGTTAAAGAATTTTATCATCTTTTTAAATATACAGTGTGTATTAGCCAAATGGAATAATTTCGATATTAAATACATGGGGGCGTGTCCGAAAAAACGCTCGGACACCTCGATTGGTATTTCTAGTTGTACATCTTTTTCAATAAAAACTTTTTATACAGGGTGTGTCATGTAACAGTGGCCAATACTAACTTTCTTATTTTAAATTCAACACCCAGAAAATTTTAGACATATTTCATGTACAGGGTGTCCAGATTTCGTATGTTTTACGGGTTATCTGCGTTATTAGTAAAGATAGAAGGTTGCGGTTTTCGCGACACTTTGTTACTTTTTTGAGAAACAAACGATGCCATCAACAGAATTTTCATAGCCCCTTAGTTTTTTTAGATAGGGGGTGATTTTGAAAAGTTTGCGTTTTGGGACACCCCCGTATCTCGGTTACGCTGCAACTTAACAAAAAGGTAAAAAATGAACTTATTAGTATTTTCACGTATAATCCAGTGGCTTAGTCAGATATTTTCTATGGTTAATTATTGTTTTCAAAAAAAAAGGAGCAAACTTGCATTTTTTTAAATGGGACACCCTATATATTTTTAGCTATTATTATTCAGTTTATCACAAGCTCTTCAAGCATATATAATACTTTATAGGTGTTTTCAATGTGAAGCTCAAAATTTACATTTTTCAACGAATTTAAATTTTTTTTTAGTAGGCCATGACAGGCTTGTTATCTGAAAAAATCTTTCTTTACTGTCAGAATACCTTATCTATTTTCTGTTCTTTATTTCTATTCAGTTTCGATAAAAAGCAGTTTTTTCTTAATTATGGCTGCGAATGCAAAATTCGTGAATTACGAAAAGTACGATATGTTCGTTTGTTATATTCAGTGTAACGAAAATTCGGATGAAGCATTAGAAGTTTATTTTAACAGGTATGGGCATCTTTTTATATTTTTCATCATATTTTAAAATTTATAAAAACGTAATATTCGTAGATTCCCAGAAAGAAGACAGCCGGATAAAAGAATATTTTTAAAAATAAAATCAAACTTAATTGAAGTCGGTTCATTTTCCAAACCCCGACCTAGTATTTACAATAAGAAAAACCAGGATATTGATGAAGTAAACATTTTGGCTTCAATTGAAACAAATCAAAGTAGTTCTTGTAGAACAGTGGAAGGTTCTGTCGGTGTTACAAAATCAAGGGTTCAAACTATTCTAAAAAAACACAAGTTTAAGCCATACAAATTTTATGTTGTACAAAACTTACATATCGGTGACGCAGAGCGCGGCGTAGAGTTTTGTAATTTTTGTAATTGATATTTACAAAATGTAAATAGAAAAAATCATTTTGAAAGAACGATTATATGGTCTGATGAGAGTCATTTTACCAGTGCCGGTATATTTAATCGGCAAAATACTAGGTTTTGGTGCCAGGAAAATCAACATGTTATATTTCCACGGGAACGGCAATGCAGATTTGGGTTTAGCATTTCATGCTTCATACTAGGAAGTAAAATTTTATATAATATATTTGAAGGCGGTCTTACTGCAAATAAATATTTAGAAATTTTGGAAAACATTGTGCCCGAAATAGTAGAGAATGTGCCCCTAGCTCATCCTAATAGCTTATATTTGCAACAGGGCGGAGCTCCCGATGACAATGCTCAAATTGTAACAGCATATCTTAACAATAATTTTCCTGGCCGCTGGATTGGAACAAAAAAATAAAATTTATACCGTCCAGTACCAAACGATGGCAGATTTAAGAGAAGCCACTGAAAGAGCCTTTGGGGAGTTACAGGCACGGCCTTTTATTATTTTAAATGTACTGAGGCGAATCAGAACAATGTGTGAAACATGTCTTAGGCATAATGGAGAACAGTTTGAGCAATATTTATGAGACAGTTTCCTAAATCATCAAATAATTATTGTAGCTTTTAATTTTTGATCGTATAACACAACTGAGTTAATTGTTATTTGTATTTATAAAAGTTATTGTTATAGGTATATATTTTTAAAATTAGTGTTTTATATTTGTGAGAAGCTTGTGACAATTGTTTAATCTTAAAATTTATACGGTGTGCTGTTTAAGAAAATGTAAATTTGTTGAAAAATGTAAATTTTGAGCTTCACATTGAAAACAGCTATAAAGTATTATATATTTTTGAAAAGCTTGTGATAAACTGAATCATAATAGCTAAAAATATATAGGGTGTCTCATTTAAAAAAATGCAAGTTTGCTCATTTTCTCGAAAACCATTAAACATAGAAAAAATCTGACCAAGCCACTGGATTCTACCTGAAGAAAACTAATAGGTTCATTTTTTACCTTTTTGATAAGTTGTAGCGTAACCGAGATACAAAATTTTCAAAATCACCCCGTACATAAAAAACTAAGGGGGCTATGAAAATTCTGTTTATGGCATCGTTTGTTTCTCAAAAAAGTAACACAGTGCCGCGAAAACCGCAACCTTCTATCTTTTCTAATAACGCTGATAACCCGTAAAACATACGAAAACTGGACACCCTGTACAATATCCTATACATATCTTTAACTGTTTCGGAAATATGTGAAATATGAAAAAGTGTTTTCCGATTTATTGCAAAAATTAACAACACACTAAAAAACTAATAATGTAAAAAACAAGAAAAACATTATAAAATGATACCTACTCATAAGCTCATGGAAGACGATTTTGATAGGAGAACGTATTTTTGTGAACAAATGATGGCAATGTTAGATAACAATGTAATCCAATTAGAACATGTTTTGTTTTTTGATGAGTGCACCTTTACACTTCACGGTTATGCTAATCGTCAGAATTGCAGCTATTGGTCTAGGGAAAATCCTCACTGGATGAAAGAAGAACATACATATCCTGAAAAGGTTAATGTTTGGGCAGGAATTGTTGGAGATCATATCATAGGTCCCTTTTTCATTAATGGCAATTTAAATGGCGATAATTATTAATATATATTATTTAAATAATGTATTGCCAACTTTTACAAACTTATATCCTGATCCAGCAAACCCACAACTTTCAGCGAATATGATATGGTTTCAGCAAGATGGAGCACCGCCCCATTACCAAATCAATGTCCGGCAGTACCTCAACCGAGTATTTCCAAATCGGTGGATAGAGAGGCGTGGATCGATGGAATGGCCAGCGCGATCCCCTGATCTGACGTCATTAGACTTTTTCTTATGAGGTTGTGTCAAAAATATTGTATACAAACACAAGTCACACCCTATAAGGCCCAATTACATAGGTTGGAATTAACTATAGAATTAAATTGCAATTGTATAGGATAGGGTAATCCATAAAACTGCTAACTTCAGAGGAATGGGACTATCAAAATTGCTTTCTATTTTTACATTTCATTTGTCAATTGTCATGTTCATGTCAACTTTGCAACCTTCTTTATATGGTGATTTAGTTCCACATTTCTCTTTGCAGGCGTTGGCCAATCACTTGGATTAGCACTCCTACAGAAGGTTTTAATATTCTAAGCCTTACAATGAATTCTAGATCTATCCAATGGTCCATATTATTATTCTCAATATGAGGTCCAAAAACGGCACATTCTGAACTACGTTAAAATTCCCCAAATCTTCTTCGTCCTCTGAGAGACGATAATTATTTACAACATCGAAAACATTCATATGGGGTTACTATACAGGGTGGCCATTTGAAAACGAAGCAATTTTAATTTTGGGCACCCCTGGCTATTAAAAAAAAAACGCTCGGACCCATCGATTTTTGACATTTTCGCCCCCTGAAAGTCAAACCCCTAGCGGAGGCGACAACTACTCTCAAAGTTTTAAATATAATGGGGTTCAAATAATACTTTGTTTTGAAGGTCTTTTTTATGCAAAGTATAAGCCCAGAGTTTAGCATCGCTACTATCTACCTAGCCTGTATATTGGCTCACCAAAAGTACAAGAACAGGTTGTTCTTATCTTTTTGCATATTTTTGTGTGTTTTTTTTTCATTTCTGGTTTGATTGCCATAGAGACTAACTTACTTTTTTAAATGGAACACCCTGCATATTTGGATTCTACTGGAAAAACTCTGAATTTTCTTATTTCAAATTTTAACCTATCTGCAAGCGTTTCCGAGATAATAACAGCTCAAAAATGAAAAACTTCCTAATTATAATTATTCCTACCTAATACCCACCAGTTAAGTCAAGGTGTTTTCATGAGGTGCCAATTTTGAGTTCCTGTTTAATTTTCTGTTGTCTGATTTCTAATTTGTTTACACTATGGTTCATCTGAATGAAATAAGTTCAAATTTTAATAATGAGCGGTTACGGAAATATGAAGAGATCGCAAGATCAGGTTTGTCAAATTTTTAATGAATTATATCCAAATAGGTCTCCCATAAACCAGTCGACGGTGTGTCGACTTCAATGGTGTGTCGAGTGGTAAAGAAATTTCGAGAAACAGGCAGTGTTAGGGAAGTCGCTAGATTAGGTCAACCTAAAACAGCAACCGGAAGAGATAAAGCTTTAGATATCATGCTCTCAATACATGAAAATCCGACACAATCATCCAGGCCAATGGCAATGGATTTTAATGTGTCTCATCCGTCAGTGAAAAATTTGTTTAAGCAGGAGAAGTTGCATCCCTACAAGATAAATATGGTGCATGAGTTAAACGAGAACGATTTTGATAGAAGAGCTGAATTTTGTGAGCTGATGATGGAAAGATGCAACAACGATAATGACTTCGCAACAAATATCATTTTCTCGGATGAAGCTACTTTCCATTTAAATGGCGTTGTTAATAGACACAATTATCGGTATTGGTCTGTGAAAATACTCACTGGTTTCAGGAAGATTATACTCGGAAGTTCGAAAAAGTTAATGTTTGGGCGGGCATAGTTGGTAGACATATTGTGGAACCTTTTTTTATAGATGGCTATTTGAATGGCGAAAAATATCTTGATCACATAATTCCCTCTTGCAGAATGGTTTTACCAGGTGTAAATAATGGCATAAACAATCAGGTATGGTTCCAGCAGGAAGCACCTGCGCATTATGCGGCAAATGCTAGACAATACATAAGCGAATAATTTCCAGGACGTTGGATAGGCAGAAGAGGTGCTATTGACTGGCAAGCGTGATCCCCGGACTTAACCCCCCTCGACTTCTTTTTGTGGGGACACTTAAAGAACAAAGTCTACGTTAACCGTCTAAATGACTTAGAATTCTTAAAAGTCAGAATTACTGCTGAAATTTGTGCTTGTATGCGTTAGCCGTTGGCGAAGAGTTTTTTAGGACGTTTTTCGGCAACTTTTTGCGGATTGCCAAATTAAAAAATTGTTTTTTAAAAACGCCCCCCGGATGCAAGACTCCTGAGCCGCCGCTGATAAGTAGGGATATTTCTTTTAATCTACAATAGTGAAAGACCTTTAATCCTTGTGTTTTATTTATAATAAATATAATTATCTTAAAATGTTATTTATACTTAATGCAAATGGAGAAGAAACAAAAATCTATAAATATGATACAGGCTTATGAATGAGGATTTCAATGTTATTTGGTACACAATGGTTAAGTAATAAAAAGTTAATTACAATTAACAGTTATGTCACTTATCGTTGTTTTGAGTTCAGTAGATTAATTAGTTATTGGTCAAGGCGATTTGATATTTTACGTTGTAAATTACTAGGATTGTATTTGTTGGAGTAGCACGCGGTTAGTCAAATTTTATTGGTGCCATTTTCATGCTATGTAGATGCTTGCAATGACGTTTTTTTAGAATCAAATAAATTTAATTCAGAAAGAGAGAATCAACAGTTTGACTTGTATTTAAAATGACAAAAATTCATTTTTTCTACAAACGTGTTAAAAGTGGAACTTTTAACACTGTCTACTAACCTTAAAAATGTTACTTTAAGGCTCTAGTGTTAAAAGTAAAATGTCAATTATTTCAAAAAAACGTCAAAAAACATTTCTATTTAATTTATTTAAACTTATATTAATTGTGCAATTTAAAAACTGAATACCCTCCTCAGTTCTGCTATTCTTCGCGGTTGAGGAGGATTGAACAGACACAGCAGCATGTCCAGTTTATGTTAAAGCATCATCGGCTGATGTCGTTTGTACTGTAAGCAATTTTCGAGCAATAGAATTTTTATTTTCTAAGGAATCCACGATGTACCCTTTCGCAACGGTTGAGGATTTCCATCCCCCATGCCGCTTAATTGTCGTCAAATTTGCTCCAGCATCGGCAAGTAAGCTCGCAGAGGAACGGCGAAAGCAATCCCTCGTATAGAGTGTTGAATTTGGAAGTTGCAGAAATCTTGCTATAGCAGCAGGAAAGTTTCCGAACGTATATTAATTCCGATCGGATTTCTGGTACATTTACCTTTTACATATTTTAAGAAGAGCCGCCGAAGTGCGACACCTGCCGGACGAAAATCAGTATATTTTCGATAAAAATCCAATTATTAAAATTTTTCAACGATAGTGAAATTTGGTGGTACCTTGGTTTTGGTAGGTATCTGATATTTTAATAACTAATGAAGTCTCCATATCTCCCACGTTGTCAAGAGTAAACTGACAAAGCTCCTCCCTGCGGCAGGCACCAAATTTTCTTTTCATCAGAAGGTACTCATCATCCGGTGCACACTTAAGAAACTGTTCAATTTGGTCTCTAGTAAAAATTTTTGATTTTTTGGCCTGGTAACCCTCTTCTTGACGCTTCAAGTAGGCAATCAATTTAAAATGTTTGCTGATATCTACGTCGTTATTTCCACGTAGCATAGCTTTAATCATTGAATAATGGGAAAGAAAAGATGACTTCCATACCTTTGCCTTTTCCTCAAAATAGGCCAGGAATATGTTTTCGGAATACTTTCCAGAAACGCCTTTGTTTTCACACCCTTTTATAAATTTATTATGAGCAATCTCATATTGAATTCTTGATTTTCGTGGCAGTAAATCTAAGGTAGCTCTGTTAGAAGTTTCTTCTATATCTTTAAGTGGCTCGATTTCTTGTATTTCTTGCATTTTTGGCAAATCACAACAGCCAGCTCTAGCGTTTTAATAAAACTGACAGGACCTTTCAAATTTTCAATTTTTCTGTAAACAAATGAGCCAACAATGATGGTTGCTAGGTTTTATTGACAAATGTGAACTAATTTAATATAAATATACGATGCTATTAGAAACTACCTGGATGTAAGAGATTGAAAACATTTAGTTTTCAATTATTGTATGCTTTTTATTGCCGTTTGTAGGAAAAATATTGTATGGTATTTGTGTTAAAAGTATTTCTAAGGCACTCTTGTGGTTTGCAGAACGAGCGAAGCGAGACATGCGTACCTTAAAAATGTACTTTTAACACTTATATCATAAATAACTATTTTCTACTGACGTTTTATAATAACCCTTTTTTGATTGTCGTTTTGATTTTTAAATAACCTCCTTTTAGGCACAGCGTGCTTAAAAGTTTTTTAAGCATGCTGTGCCTATAAGTAATTATATACAATTAAAAACTAAGCACATACTATAATTTTACCTATTTATTATAAATATTAAAAGTACAGTTACTTATATTATTAAAATTAATGCTTGGGTAACCTAAAACAGTACGTTGAGATATTTCTCTTTGTAAAATAGATGAGAAACTTGAACTGGAAATAGAAAATTAATCTGCAACAGCAGTATCAATTAAACCCATGCCACTAGTAGAGCTGGTAGAATATTCTGATTAATTGTTTTAACACGTTTGTTGTTAGCGTCCAAAGATTTTTCACAAAGAATTTTTTCGGAAATTTTTCTTTTGTTTTCTAAAGAATCGTCTATATACCCCTCAGCCACGGCATTTGACCGCCAACCTTTATGTCGCTTTAGCATCAATATATCCGCTCCAGAGTCCGCTAAAAAAGTTGCTGAATCGAATTCGAAAGCAGTGGCGCCTTTGGAAGCCCCAAGAACTCAGCAATTTTCTTTGGTGTTGCTTCAATGGTATTAATGCCCACTGGAAGTCTGGAACATTTGGAGTTTCTTACGTGATAAAAAATCTTTCATGGGTTATGTATGCTGGACGTAATTGGGCGTACTTCCGGACAATAGTCAAGAAGTTGATGCCGTTAAGAGAGCCTTCGCTAATTACAAAGCTTCTTGCAACATTTGTTTTAGTGTTTGGAATGCTTATCTTAATTAGAGACTCCGAAATTTCGATATTATTCATCTTTGAATATGTGAGTTCTTCTCTGCGACATGCCTCACAGATTTCCACAATATGACTTTGTCCAATAAATAGTTCTTATCGTCTGCTTCTTTGACAAACCTTTCTATTTGTGCCTTGGAAAAAACTTTCGACTTTTTGGGCTTTTACCCCGTGGATTTCCTTTGTAGATGTCTTTATATCAACATTATAGGCATCGGATAATCGTGAAAAATATGCCAAAACGACCTTTTCTGATAAGTTTTCTACCTTTTTCTCTTCACACCAGTTTTTGAATTTTTCGTATGTGCCCCCATACAAACTCCTTGATTTTTGGGGAGCAAGGTTCACCATTACCTTATTTGCGGCATTCTCAATGTCTAAGTCTTCTAAATCACTCATTTTTTACTGGGCTAAGTGTCAAATTTTTTGACATAAAAGATGTACATGAAACACAGCTAATAAAATTTTTGGTAAAATAAATTAAATTTTTTATTATAAAACGCCCATAGAAAAAATATTGTATACCATTCGTTACGAAACAATGCCTCTTAGTCACTCTGACGTGCTGTCTAACTCGGCTTCGCCCCGTAGGACAATTTTTACATCGCGTGCCTAAAAGACCCTTATTTCGTAACTTGTTGTATAAATAGCTATTGAACCACTGGCGGCAGGGTCGGTAGTGCCCACCCAGGTCAAACATCTATATCGATTTAAATTTTTATTGACTTGCAAACTGCCAGCGAATAATCGTTCCACTTTTTAAATCGCCATTGTAACCCTGGATGTGGATTACTCGGATTTACGCCGCTATCAAATTAATTAGTTAACTTTTCAAGTCGCCTTGTAACCGGAACTAGGTCCGGCAAGCCTACCCTACCAGAATAACTTATTCAAGGCTTTAGGATAGCCAACCAAATAAACACCACTAATTATTTGAAGACTTCAGACATGGCAAAATCGGATTTGCCAGTAAATTTAGGGTTAATTCCAACCCGACCAAAAACTATACCAGTACAGTCCCTGAACGGGCGCGAAACTAATTTACCACTGCCACAGTCGAATGCCAATTTCAAAATTTAATTGACAGGCTGGAAATGATTGCTCGGGCATAGAATAGGTTCGGGGACAGTGCCAGGTACGGTTTTTGGTCGGTTTGGAACAAACCTTTAAAGTGGGGTTAGTTAGCTAGTTATTATTCTCATTATTTATCGGTTGTTGATTATTATTTTTGAAAGAAAAGGAATTAATTAGTGTAAAATAAGTCAAAGTGAGTATTGTCTGTTGAAAAATAAACCTTTCGGTTTGGTTTGTAGGTTTGTTCCGGATAAGGACCTCAATTAAGTATTTTAAAACTTAAATAAGATATATTGTTTGGACGCACCCACTACGCAATGACATGAAAAACGAAGTTGAGGCTGAGGTAAAAAGTGATCTTATTCGATATATTTTAAGTTTAAAATGTGGATTTTCGTCTTCTTTTCATTCGACGAACAAAGTACAATAAAAAAAACAGTGGTCGTGTCCGACGACCCCTAAAATGTTAAATTTAATTAACACCGGAGACACGGGGAGTAATAGGCAATATTGAGAAAATTAGGATCAAAAGTATGCATGGCTTACGGGAAGTACAACAAAAATGATACTGTTTTGTTGGCCATAATATGCATTTAATTTTCAAATAAAAAAAAAATACAATTCGTCAGTGCAGCTGTACGACAATCTAAAAGAACTTGATTTATTTGGTGAACAAAGCATTTTTATATGCCTCAACTCAACAGTGACAACAAAGTTGTTTAGACGGAACAATAACCCTGTTCTGGGCCGATATCGTAAATTTTTAAGATTTTTACCAAAGAATTTAGTATTTAATTCTTGACACAATCATAAACTAAAACACGATTTGTTAATTTTCAAAAACCTTTTTTTTACAATATTCTCAATGAAAGCAGGCTTAGAGGGTTTTCCGAAGATTTTCCTTTGTTGAAAAATCGGTTGTCAATGCTATCAATTACTTTTTAAAAAAGGGAGCCAGTTAAAACTTCAGTGCTAATCCGCCAATTTTTGTAAATTGGGAAAAACTGATGGAAATGTATTATTTCAATTAGGTACCTATGATGTGTAACCTTGCGAATACTTTACTATGGGGGTCATGATCCGCATCCTCCCCAAAAAAAAATTAATACTGCATATTAACATAAAGAATAAAGAATATGTGATTAACATTTTTTTGAACATACCTACCTTCTTGCATAGAAATAAAAGAGAAATGGAGGTGAAATTAAATAGTTTATCATCTGTTTAATGCAAATATTAGAATAGTAGACAAAACAAAAATTTGAGCGTGGTCTACAAAAATTTTCGCCTGCAGCGCTCCTTGACCCTCCCTAATATATTTTCGTGGATCCGCGCCTCTTACGAACTGCCGACCCTGACTACGAACCCACGAGCCGCCATTGTATTGTGCTAGCTAATAACACTTATACAAGTATAAAAATTATCTTTGTCAAAGGTGGTCAGGAAATGAGAGCGGCTACCTAGGAAGAAATCCAACTTATGTATGTAAGCTCGTCAACCGGCCATTAAAAATGTCGCGGAGAAAAGCTATAATGTTCCGTCTAGTACCTTCCTTATTTTGTAAAAAAAACAACAATATTGTTGCCGTAATACTCTCTTTAAATTTGCATAAAATCTTAATTTGTATGTAATTCACATATATTCCAGAAAACAATTAGACGTACGCATATCCCTGTATATTGTTTACACCCTGTAACATATATCCCTTACAGTGCAAATGGTAATGAATTAATATAATTTATTATGTTCTTAAAGCAGTTAGAGGATAATATGTTTTGGTACATTTGGCAACTCACGCCGAAATCAATCAATCAGCGCGGGTTTCTGTCCCTTTTGTCTCTATTTATTGTATATGATATTGAATTATTGGGGATACAAAGCACATCGCGATAGGAAATTTTACAGGCATTGCGGGAGTTTAAAATTATTAGAATTAATTTATAATTGATCATATTTAAACGTCGATGTTTGTAAAATGAATATACAGGGTCGTTCGTATGTATGGAAACGGTCGATTATTTCTTAAAGTAAAACAGTCAGCAAAAAATATTTTAGATAAAAGTTTTAGGGTTTTTTTAAGGTGTATTAGAATTTGAAAAAAATAAGTATACAGGTTGAGTCAGAAAACCGTAGAGAAACAAAGTTACTTTTTTTTAAATGGAAAACTCAAAAGCCGGAAATACAGTACTTCCGGTTTAACCGGAAGTTGATGTTTTTGGGAAGATCATAAAAGAGTAACATATGGACATGTAAGCCGTTTTACTATAAAACGTACCGTTAGAAAGCTTGAAGCTGTCAAAGTTAAAAATGTCATTTTTCAAAAGTCCATATCTCGGAAACTATTAGGTGTAGACTTATAATGCACTTATTTTTTTTAAATTCTAATACACCTTAAAAAACCCTAAAACTTTTATCTACAATATTTTTTGCTAACTGTTATACTTTAAGAAATAATTGACCGTTTCCATACATACCAACGACCCTGTATAGAGTGGCAAAAATGTCGCTCATAATGCCTGTAACTTTTGAATTACCTCGTATACGAAAAAGTGAATTTTATGAAAGTTGTTCAGTAAATTAATCCCCACATTTCTACCTGCAAGAATTTTCCCTGTCATTTCTGGTTTGGTTGCCATAGAGACTAACTTACTTTTTTTATTTCTATATGAAAGCTTAATTTCTTGAACCAGATGATCTAAAGGTGTTGTAGGTCTTATTCTATACAATAAATAGTAAGAACATACTACTCTACTGGTAATCATAATATGACATATAAATATGTATACATGTGAAAACTTTGTTCTTTAGCAGCAGCTCTGTTTTAGCATAATTTGGTTAATCCTTATTGTGTTGTTTGACAAATTTTGAGAATCAAAGAATGATTAACTTCAAAACTATTGATGGTCGTAACTTATTTTTGGGCTACGCTGTATATATGAATTTACCATCAGTAAAACCACATTAGGAACGGTCCGAGCGTTTTTCCAAAAAACACACCGCTGAATTTAAAATAAATTTACACATTACTTCTGGGACTCACTGTATACCGGTGAATCCCCGAATTCGACCAATTCCCCAACCCCCAACCTGTCGGCATATTGTATACACAACCTTTTTGAGACCGAAAACAGATTTTTGGGCATGGCCTGGATTGCCCATAATTTTTTTTTATTATTAATACTATTATATCTCATAAATTTAATACCTTACCAATAATTCATAGTACAGGTAGGTAGAATATCTTCTGTATAAGAGACATGGTCTAAATATCTTGACAACATAGTGTTTCCTGGTAACATAGACTAAAATAGCCCTCATATTTATTTATTCAGTAAATGTTTTGTCTAAACAGATCTGGGACAGCCTACGATGCGCGATATAAGCAATAATTAACAAAAGTACTTACGAATTATGTGAATTCGGTGTTGATGATGGTGTAGGCCTCCTCTCTTCCTTCACCGAACTGTTGCTAATTTTCGACGTTAACCGCTTAAGTACATCGTCCATGGACCGTTTCAGCGGATGTAAGGAACTATTGTTATTCAACAAACTATTATTATTGTTATTGTAATGAAAATTCGTCTTCACGTCCGAATTCGGCGAACTACACTCGGAAGAATTCCTCCGCCTATCCATTTCCTCATTGTGCAATGACAGCGCGGAGATACATGGAGACACTGACGTCATTATAGAATTGTTACAGTCATTCCCGGACATTTTCGCGGCTTTTGACGGTATATGGTCGTCGTCCAGTCCATCGTCTATCTCACTACCGCACCCGCTAGGCGATGATGATTCGGATAATTTATAAAATGCCGCGGATGAATTTACCATAGTGCTAGTGTCTTCTTCACAGATGTCACTAAGGTTGTTGCTACTCGTTTCGTCTAAGTCTGTTAGACCCCCTCCGTCGCTACCGCTTCCTAGGTTGACTTGTATTGGTGGTGCCTCGGTTGAACTGCCTTCTTGAAGTTTCGTTGGTGGAGACTTTCTCTTTGAAGACATATTTCTGTAAAGAAAATTGGCGGTTTTTAGTAAAGGTTAGTGTAATCTATAGCGGTTTCTTTTTAGCTGATTTCAATAACTAATTGCTGTACAATTAGGTAAAGTAAATTATTTTATTTATACATGCTTATTTAAGGTTCAAGTAGAGACCAACGTCAAATTTACGTGTTTTGCAAAATCTGTAAAATCAGATTTTTGCAGATAATAAATACATGTTATTTTGAGACTTGCATGGTCTTAATCTAACTAGATATAACATGATATATAGTCTATCTTTAAATGGCGCGAAGTAATAAATGCTCATTAAATATGCAAAAGGCATACCGGGGTATCAAGAACAATTTAAACATCATCCCTTAAAATCTATTGTGTTTACATTAAAGGATCCAAATAATGAGTATTCTTTAGGTAGGTCCACCCTGAATTTATCGCAGGCTATTGTTATATTTGAGGATTTGCCAGTGTTATTGGGAAAATCCCTTAGCCAGGAGCGTGTATTGGGGAAATTTTTAAATTAAAAATCTTAAACACGCCTATTCTCCTAAAATTGTATTATACACTCGACAATAAATTCCGGACAAAGATAATTTTAGTCAGGTTCATAGTCCTGTAATTGTTTTAATTGCTTTCCGACTCTGGTGAAATTTTAGCAAAATATAGACTTGTGTCTTGGAATGTTACTCTCAATTTTAATTCCCAAAAAATTCTGATGGCTTGATCATTATACAGGGGGAAACAAAATATACTTTTTTACCCTCAATTTCTAATTGCCCTGTGGAATGATTGAGCCGCAGAATTTAGCTTAATTATATTTTCGTTTGAAGTGTGATCTTTTATTAACGCAATGTTTTTTGGTTCACGTAATTATCTGCTTCTTAAGAAAAGATACAAATTTTTAAAGATAGTGTTGCAGTTTTTCTATTTTATTAACAATTCAGAACATTTTATTACCTTATCTAGTAAGCCTTTGGTTGCATGACCATTGTTTACCAAAGTGTCACTATACTGCCATTAAAGAATACACTCTTTAAAGTTTTTCGTTTAAAAAAATAAGACCAGAAGATGTTGCGTTAAATGACGATGGCCGCAATATACGGTACATTGCGGAATTCTTAGGCAAACCAAAAAGTACTGTACAAGATGCGATCAGTCACAAGTTGATAATTCAGCAATTGGAGTGGCCCCGTAGTCCAGATTTAAATGATATTGAACACGTTTGGGATATGTTAGGTAGACGTGTTCGGAATCGACACCCGGAAACATTGCCAGATCTACGAAGAGCCCTTCTTGACGAATGGGAAAATATTCTCCAAGAAGCAATTCAAAACTGCATTAAAAGCATGCCACGCCGCATGGTAGAAGTGGTAAGAGCAAGAGGTGGCAATACGCGCTATTAACTTTTCGATAATGATTTAGGCTCACTAGAAAAGATAATGAAATGTTTTGAATTGTTAGTAAAATAGAAAACCTGCAACACTATGTTTAAAAAATTTGTATCTTTTCTTAAGAAGCAGGCAATGACGTAAACCAAAAAACATTGCGTTAATAAGAGATCACACTTCAAACGAAACATAATGAAGCCAAATTTTGCGGCTCAAATTATTCCACAGGGCGATTAGAAATTGAGGGTAAAAAGTATATTTTGTTTCTCCCTGTATAATGATCAAGCCATCAGTATTTTTTGGGAATTAAAATTGAGGCTAACATTCCAAGACACAAGTCTACACTTCGCTAAAATTTCACCAGAATCGGAAAAAACATATGAAAACATTTAAAAAATCGTATTAAGTAATAAATAACAATGGGTGGTACTATTTTACATAATGTAATTACAAAAACAAGATATAATATAAAAGCTTACAAACAATGCATTTTTAAAAATCGAATAATACTTTGTCGTTATGGCTTAATCATAGTCCGAAAGACGAACTTTTATTGACATCGTTGATAATAAGCGGTTCAACCATTTCTTCGATTATTATTCAACCTACCACGTTTTGGCATCTTCTTCTATCACATGATCGATACACTTTTTTCACTTTTCCGCACTGATTTTACCCACAGTCTTTTTAAATCCACCATTTTATAAGTCGTGTTTTTTCTGGCGACGTCTGTCTTTATTTCAGCCTTTAAAAGTTTGATCGGGTTTACTTTGCAGTGGTAAGGAGGGGGTCTAAGCACAAATACTCCTCGTAACTTTGCCATTTCATCGACTACATATTTTTTGAATGCATTTTTATGTAAATTGGCTAGTACCAATAGTTTTTTTTTTAAGGAATCTAATGGAAATTCATTTGTCTTAAACATAGCCATTCTGTTATTTCACTTTTACACCACGCACTTGTCGATAATTTTTCCGTACTTGGGATCTCTGTTTTTTTTTTTTAGAATACGCCTGCGACTTCATTTGAATCTTCGCAAACTAATTTTGCCGTCAGCCTAGAGTGATAACTTGCATTATTCATTAAAATGTCATCCAGTTCAAGTTTTGGTCGTCCTGGAGAAGTTTTTGGAGGTTTGACGCCAACTCATTTTTCTTCATTTAAAAGATTATATAATGTTTGTTTTCCCAACGTTAAGCATATCTGCTGTAAATTGCAGTGCATTGTCAACACTCAAATCCGCATTCTTACTTTTAATAGAATCGTGATAGTTAAATATAGACTATCAGTACTTTTAGTTCTTAGACCGCTGGCGCTAAAAATTATAAACAAAGTATAGTTGGTTGTCGGTCTATCTAATTGCAACAAACAAACAAGGTTTTTCGTATTTTATAGAGATAACAATGCAACAAGCATGATATAGGGTAAGGTATACAGTTGTTGGCCTCGATACAGTCGTTGACCACTTAACTTTAAAATTTAATAGTAAGCCTTCAGTTTATATTTCTGTACATTTATAAATTTTATGACAGTCAGGCAGCCCTGTAGATTTAGTTCTATTTAATAGAATTTGCCATACAAGATCAGTCTTGGCTTTGTTACCATTAACAAGAAACACGTGTTCAAGTTGTGTGAAAAATTTGGTGATTTCTTTAAATTTCCTTGGATTGGACTCCTGCAAAGTAAGTTACAATTTGTTTTAAATTACTTATTTCTTTTGTGCGTGCATTTTTTATAGAATATTAAGGTATGAGACATTAAAATTAGACCTTTTTCGGCATTACAACCTAAAAAATAAATTAAATGTAGGACGGCCAACTACTGAATTCATAAAAATCAACATTTTTAGTTGTTGGCCGCGGGGGCCAATAACTAAAAATTAGTACAAATATAAATTTAGTAACCCAAGGTGTGTTTTGCTTTATTTTTTCATTGGAGTGACATTTGTTTTGCCTATTAAGCATTATTTTCCTATTTTCCAGTTATTGGCCGGGGGGGCCAACAACTAGAATAGACGGCCAACGACTGAACGTACTCGCGTCAAAAAGTGTTTTGTCTATTTCTCAGTTTGATTTTTTGAAAAAATGATCAAGTACACTGAAGAACAAATTCAAAAAGCGCTAAAAGCCATTGATAATGGAATGCACATTAGGAAAGCTGCTATCGAATTCAAAATACCACGTGCCACCTTACAATTTAGAAGAAGTAATAGGTTTAAAAAAACTGGACATGGTCCTGCCCCAGCTCTTACCGAAGATGAAGAAGCTACACTTGTGGAGTGGATATTCGAATGCCATAGAAAGGGATTCCCAAGAAGAAAGGACGATGTTCTAGATATGAAGCCAAGGAAAAATCCGTTTATAAATAACTGTCCGGGGAACGGATGGTACAAATCATTTCTAAGCAGACATCCAGAACTGGCTACATGAATAGCTGAATTTGTTACAAAAGCTAGTTCAAATATCCAAATAATTTAAAAAAGTGGTTTAGCGAAATAGAGGGATATTTAAAGGAAAAAGGATATTTCCATATTCTGGAGGATCCATCCAGAGTATTCAATGGAGATGAAACAAACTTCTATTTGTGTTCAAAAAACTCCAAAGTACTAGCCCCAAGGGGTACATCTAATGTATATGAGATGAGATAGGGGTAAATAAATTAAGAACATCCGAACAAGCTCAGTCTGATTCTTTGAAAGATTCCTTAGACTGGCCAAGGACACCTCAAAGAAAGGGAAAAAGACAAACAGATCATGATCCATATGTGTTAACTTCGACGCGATAGAAAAAAATAAAAACAGACAAAGAAGAAACAAAAAGGCAAAACGAAACAGAAAAACAAGCTAGAAAACAAAAAAGGGCAGAAAACAAATTACAAAAGGAAAATACAAAAAAAAACAAAAAAACCTCAAAGATGGTAAGCAAAAGAAAAATAGCGTTCTATCAAAGGCTCCAATAATGTCGGCCCCAATACAAACTTTATTTCTTAAGACAATCCCCGAAGAAAAGGAACCTCTCTTCATTACTCCGTTTCCATCAACGGTTTCTCCTCCACGTGTTCCTTTTCAACAAATTGAAAAAGTTAGTGAGGCGTCCAGAATTTTATTTGCCCAATCTCCTAAAATTAGAGTCATATATGAGACATAACTTTAAACGAACCCCATAAAATTACTCAAGAAAATATTTTAGAACAAATGGGATTAATTCAAAGTCAAAATTGTATTTTAACTCAAGGAATATGCTATAGCTGTATATTTAACTTTACTCAACAATTGAATGGTTTAAAATATCATTCTTGCATAAGAGCATATCATTTTAAGTGTCTAAAAAAAATTTGACTTGCACAAATCCAATTCCCCAATTTTTGAATGTTTAACCTGTTTAAAAAGAAAAAGTTAAATATTGTTGTTTTTTCTTACTTAGGTTTTATTTTTGAGTAAGTTTTTGTTACTTGTTATTATTTATGTTTACTAAATATTGGCATTTTAACAACGGCTAACAACTGGTTTTCTCCAGGCCAATAACTGACTTTGAGGGCCAACTATTGTACATTTCATGTATTATATTTTTAAATATATTTTCTTTGTTAATGGGTTGATCTTTTGTAATTTAAATAAAAACGTTTTAAAATATCATAATATGTACTTATTTTTAGTATAAAACAAATGAAATCTACTTTTTAACTTTGAAATTAGAAATTAAATTGTTGACTGAACTCCTTAAGGGGCCAACAACTGTATACCTTACCCTAACTGTTACCATTTTTTACCACTTTGATTTTGTGCTTTAAAATAAGCGATTTGAGGAATTTATTTCAAGTTCTATCTTCCGACGCGTTGAAGAAGTACGCGGATTTCCAAAAATGGTGCAAAGTGAAGAAAATTTCGTTCCCTTGGTAAAAATGAATAAATAATGTGTGTCAATTTGTGTTTATGTATGGCAAAAAGTAATTCGTTTTCGATTTCAAACTATAGAGCTAAAATAAACTACGTTTGCCAATGAAATAAATGTGAAAATGTTACTTTTTTGTAATTTAGTTACGAAAAGTTATGATTTTAATACTAGTGCTAAAATGAGTTTCGTCATACGTAAAACCACAAGAGCTTTTTTTTTATCGATTAAACTTTTATTTTTTACGAAAACTAGATTGCTTAGAAATTTAACGAAAACAAACGAGTTTAAATTGCTAAAAAGTGATCTAGTTTCAGTTTAAAAAATAAAAGTTTATCCGATCTTAAAAAAAAGGTCGAGTGATTTTTAGCTACAGAAATTCACGAATTGTGGCATGAATAGATACTAAAAAAAATAATACTTCACTAAAAAAATGCTTGACAGCATCAAATTAATGTGTAACAATATGTCAGGTTGCCGAGCAATGAAAAAGAAATGCTACTCGATTTTGAGCTAGAGAGGTTTTTACCATTTAATTTTTAGCTGGAGAGGGTTTTATCGCGATAAAAAAGGATGCACCTTTTTTTATCGATGTCATAGTGATAAAAATGCAAATGTCAAATGGACATTTTATTGTAGGAGTGAATTTATCATAAATAATCACATATTGACACATATGCATTGATTTTACCAACATTTTTATAAAGAATTTAAGGCTATTCGCTAATTTCTACTACAACTTTTGTAACCTCGTCAACATCTTTTCAGATTCGCTCATTTTTAAGCACAAAATTAAAAAATAAAAGTTGATATTTTAGCAAACATTTTTTGCCATTAATTCATTTCCATGGTAACCCTTATATTACATTTGTTGCGGCATGAAATAATTCAAAATAAAACCTAACAAAAAAATTCTGAGGCTTTATTGCTATTTTCATTGCATCATATTTTTCATAAGTTTCAAACTTTCCGATTACATCATTATCGATAACCATATTAAGATAATTACTATAACAACAATACAGCAAATATAGTAAACTATAACTGAGAACAATAATTTGACACAAACAAAAAATTACTAAAATGCATATTAATTGTTTTGTTGGCATAAGAATATTATTACACATTGTAATTTTTAATAAAAGTTGGGATTTAACTAGATTCGTTTGATTTAAATTCGATAGGGATTCTAGGTAATAGGTACGCAAAGAAAAAATTTAAAACTTTCCAGCCTAAAATTTTAGCCTTAAATAGGTATACGTACATAAAAAAAATGAGGCGTTAGCGCTGCCCTTATTTAAATCAATACCTACCAAGTAAGTAAGTTAAAAGGTTCAAAAAACAATAATTTGCACTGCTTTTGACATCAATTTGATTTGATTATAAATAAAGAGCGAAGAAAATGCAAAATGCATTTTTTTGCATTTTTTGCATTTTTTGCATTTATTGCATTTTATTGCCAAATAAAGACCCTGTCTGGCCCTTTTCAGTTGATTGTTTATTGCACGGCACGTGTTTATTAATATAATATTATATAAATTTATGTCAGTAATTGAAAATAACACGGGCTTCAAATTCTTAAAAAATATTTCAGAAGTTTTTATAGGCAATTTCACTAATTTCGAAACAGAACTGCATTTGTATAAATTAGAAACAAACTTAATTCCAAAACTGAAATACTGTCCGATAACTTCTGTAGATGTTGAGCGAAGTTTTTCCAATTTTAAACATATGTTTACAGATAAAAGACACAAGTTTCTTTTGGAAAATTTTGAAAAACATTTAGTTATAAGTTGTTTTTATAACTGCAAAGAGTAGTTTGTTAATTTACGAATTGTATGTTGTGCAAGTTGCTATTATTATTAATTGTATTATTATTTTTTTTTATAATCGCAAATATTATTTTGTCACAGTAAGATTTTTATGTTTTAGATTTTATGTTTTGCAAATTGCTATGTAAGTATCAATGTGTGTATTCTGAATAAAAAACTTTTATCACGATTTTTTTTTGTTTCATTTAATCGCAAATATTATTTTGTCACAGTAAGATTTTTATGTTTTAGATTTTATGTTTTGCAAATTGCTATGTAAGTATCAATGTGTGTATTCTGAATAAAAAACTTTTATCACGATTTTTTTTTGTTTCATTTATATTTACTCAAATATAGGTCTGTGGAATAGGTAAAAAATTATAGGATTTTTGAAGAACGGGTTTAATTATAAAGAATTAGTTCAGGCTTTATTTAAAGTAACATTAATGTTCATAATTTTTCATATAATAAATATGCATATTTGCATTTTTTGTTCATTTCGATGCATATATTCTAAACATTTTATGCATTTAAATGCGCATATATTGGGGTTTTTCGCTTGCATTCTTTCCGCTCCTTAATTATAAATATTTTTAGAAATCGGAAATTATGTACCTATATGTTTAATTATAATTTAATCACAAGGAACTTTTCCCCATAATTGTTGCAATTATTATTACAGCCTTATCATCGTAAATTTAAGTTCAAATTAAATTTCCATACAAATTGAATCGCATCAGCTCTATCTGCAAAGTTACAGATTTCACACAATTATGTGAGGAAATTTAATATGAAATTTTATTTTATGAGGACATAATAGGCTAATAAATAATTATCGATGTCTTGTAGTTGTATATACCTTAAGAAAAGATTATAGTTTATCATTTTGTTTTTAGTAAGA
Source organism: Polydrusus tereticollis (assembly GCA_963920685.1). Taxonomy (NCBI): domain Eukaryota; kingdom Metazoa; phylum Arthropoda; class Insecta; order Coleoptera; family Curculionidae; genus Polydrusus; species Polydrusus tereticollis. The sequence continues at coordinate 105,709,088 of OY987331.1, read as the reverse complement.
AATGCGAAAATACACTGAGAATATCTGACATAAAAAAGATAAAATCGAAAGCCCTCGATGAGCCAAATGTAATGACGTATATCTATACAGGTTGTCTCATTTGAAATGCCCCAACTCTACTTTATTTCTCAAAAATGAGAATATTTTGAAAAATACTAACTACCTTCTTCTCTTAATTTTTACACTTTTGATATATTCCCTCATAGTGGAGACACAAAATCACCCCGTAGTTTAAAAACAAATACAGGGCTGTTGGTACCTATGTATGGAAACAGTCAATTATTTCTTAAAGTACAACATGTAGCAAAAAATATTTAGGACAAAAGTTTTAGAGTTTTTTATAGTCTACTAGAATTTTAAAAAACTGAGTATACAGGATGAGTCAAAAAGCCGTAGAGAAATAAAGTTTCTTTTTTTTTAATGGAACACCCTATATCTTGGAATATTTTTGGATTTCACATCAAATTTCAACTATTTTTTAATAAGTGCATTATACGCCTAAACCTAATAGTTTCCGAGATATCGACTTTTGAAAAATTACATTTTTGAATTTTGACAGCTTCTAGCTTTCTAACGGTACGTCTTAGAGTAAAACGGCTTACATGTCCCTATCTTAGTTTTTAATTATCTTTCTAAAAGTGTCAACTTCCGGTTAAACCGAATGTAAATGAAAAGCCGGAAATATAGTACTTCTGGTTTAACCGGAGGTTGGTATTTTTTGGAAGGTAATAAAAGAATAAGATAGGGACATGTAAGCCATTTTGCTCTATGACGTATCATTAGAAAGCTAGAAGCTGTAAAAGTTTAAAAATGTCATTTTTCAAAAGGCGATATCTCGGAAACTATTAAGTCTATGCTTATAAAGCACTTATTAATAAATAATTATAATTTTATGTAGAATCCAAAAATGTTCTAAGACATCGGGTGCTCCATTAAAAAAACAGTAAGTTTGTACTACTTGTCTTTTTTTAATTCTAATAAACTTTTCAAAACCATAAAACTTTTGTCTTGAATATTTTTTGTTAGCTGTTTTACTTTAAGAAATAATCGACCGTTTCCATCATACCAACGACCCTGTATAGGTATTAATATTCTGAACCTATGTGTTATCTTTTGTTCCAAAAAAAAGTAAAGCAACAAACCCCAACCTTCGATCTGTACGAAGAACTAAGATACCCCGCAAATACATCAAAATCCGGACAACCTGTACAGGGTGGTCTACGTAAGAAGACCCAGCACCTTTTCTCGGAAACTGTAAGAGTTGTAAAAAAAGTTCAAAAGAAAAATTAATTTATTGTAAAGAAGTTTTTGTTTTATTATATTTTTATGTAAGTCGCTTGGCTGAAGTTGATGCCACCTTTCGTTTTCTAAATAGAGCGCCCTACATCTTACTTTTGGATTCTACATGAAATAGTAATTATGTTTTAATAAGTGCACTATAAGTCTAATCTTAATAGTTCCCTAGATATCGACTTTTGAAAAATGACATATTTGAACTTTGACAGCTTCTAACTCTCTAGCGGAACATCTTAGAGCAAAACGTCTTATATGCCCTATCTTACTTTTTTATTATCTTTCTAAAAATATCAATTTGACGTTAAATTGGAAGTAAAGTATATACGAAGTCAATCGGAATAGCAAAAAACTGAAATTCTGGTTGTAACCGGCAACTTTTTTCAGAAGCATGGGCGGCGTGCAACACTAGGAATGGAAAATATTTTACCATATTAATTAATTTTTATTTTGTTTATACGAAACCAATCGCGGGAGCATGAAAACTATTGAGGTCGGCATTGTCGGGCAGCATTTAAATTATAATTTTAAAAACTTATTACCAATAATTTTCATATAATTACAGGGATCTATTTTTTTAAAGTTTGTATTATTGACGATAAGAAAACACTTAACACCTGTTTATCATTATATCTTATTTCCTGTGAATTTGATAAAAAGTAAAAATTCACTTTCCGAATTTCCAGAGCTTGAATCCGTATTTGGGGATATAATAATGGGATCAATTGCCCGTAAAATACAATATTCATCCTCTTTCTCTATAGCATGCTGGATACATTTCATCCATATACCACTGTGCTTTCATCGCCAAGTACAAAAGCGTTGCCAGTTGGCGATTGGGTATATTTACCCAGTTTGTTCTTGACTGCAGCCCAAATCATCTCGATTGGATTAAATATACAGTAATAGGGGGGAGGCGTAAAATAGTATGACTATGTGCTTCGGATACTTTGTCGATTACATATTCCTTTTTAAAGTTCTCTTTTTTATAGCTTCCAATAATACTTTTTTTCTAGCATCTTGAGGAATTTCCCTATTTCAATTTTCCAAGAATTTCATCCTTCTTTGTGCTACTGTTAGGAACTTTGTTATGTAGACGCGAATGATAGGATACATTGTCCATATCAATAACAGAGTTGGAGGATAGATTTGGCAGCAATTGTTCCACTTTTCGAATTGACTGGCGGTCATATCTTTACGGTAGTCAGCCGATGAGTGCTTTATATTTTTGGCCAAAAATAATAAAGCGTTAGGAACAAGACCCTTAGTATTGCCTGCGTGTAGTATGATAACTCGTTTACCGCGAGAACAAGGTTCATCTAGTGTGCACTTGTTACTATCATCCACTCAACTATTTAGACTATCTTCCTTTTTAATTGGCGATATACTTTAATTTTACATATATAATATTCTTGCCGCCATGTTACGATGCCAGAAGATTCCTTTATACCATTCTTTTGTTCAATTTTTTGTACTTAAAGCCACAATCTAGCAAAATACTACGTAAGGTGTCCCGAGATTTATATTCATTATCAGGATAATCCCGTAACTTATTCCGAATCATTTCTAATGTCGAGACTTTGTTTTCCTCGTCCAATTGATATACAACTCGGCGTTTAACTTCTTTGTCACCATTATCAACTTTCTTAAGCTTCTGATTAGCTCTTTCTTGCTTTAAGAAATGATTGATGATAACTCCTGCTCTAATCATTGTGTAAATTGTAGTTCGAGCAAGTTTAGTAAGCTCACAAATCCTTTGGGAGACCCCAGGACCTTCACTTTTTAAGCAGGTGTAAATATTTAAAATAGGTCTCTGGGTTTGAACATGTAAGTCATAATTACAAAATTCCGACGACTCCCCCATGGAATCGGCTTCCACATTGTTCGTTACATTATCAGAAACATCAAAAGGTCTCCACAACGGCATCTTGATTAAATATTTAAATAACAACAACAGCAAGAACGGTAACAACAACAAAACAATTTAGAAAAACACGACACTCGATAACAACAGTAACAACAGCAACGGCAACAACAACAAAATAACTACTACACTCGGGCACACTCTTAAGATATTTTCCAAAAGTTTCAATAACGAATAAAAAAATAAATTAAATTTATTTCACCCTATTTAAATAAATATACTACACCACTGTCAGGGGCAACAGGTAAAAAACGCAGCGAAACAGACATTTTTGAGGCATTATTTCATTTTTTTGTCCACCAAAATTATTTCTTGAAGCAGCAGGCTGGGAATGCGTGGGCGAGAAAAAATTCATACACGGTATAATCATCATAAAATTAGGTAATTTTTATTTAAAATTAATTGGTAAACTTAGCAGACCCGGTATTTGACTCTTTTTTTTAGCTGTTCGGATTGACTTCGTATAGACTTATACTATATTTCCGGCTTTCGAGTCACATCCGGTTTAACCGGAAGTTTACACTATTGAATTAACTGTATTGTTTTCTCTCTTGGAATAGTGAAGAGTGCATTTTTGACAATCTACCTATGTCAAATAATTAATAAACCTAATTGAAACTTTTAGACTGCGCATTTTCTTCAGGAAATTACTAATAATTTATTATAAGTTTCATTTTACCTGTACTAGATCCATTACTGTATTCATTAAAAATAAAATAACGTAGCTGTGCCGCAAATTATTCATTAACACAAATTATGATATATAACGGCTAATAATAAATATTGGGTTCCTAATAGCGTTTAATCAACAGCTTGCCAAATTAAATAGAAAGTCGCTCGTGTGAGTCGTGCACACCTACTTCCATATTTTAATTAAGGAAGATTGAAAGTGACCACATTTACCCGTGAATAATTTTACTACCTAAGAAACAGAGTATTCCTCCTCGACGGACCATTTGCATCTCAATTTCCGATGGGACCTAGAAAATAGATTCCTTCGACAGGCTGTAATCTGATTTAAATTTAAAGCGGAAATCGTATTTGTAGAAAGAGTTAAGAATCGCTTTTTAACGAGTTAAAACATTTAATGTGCATTCTTTTCGGAATAAGGTAGGCGATGGTGTATGTAGATCAAAACCATGGATAAACCGTAGATATATTTGAGTTTGGTCAAGACCTGCAACATCAAAAATGATTCACCGATATAATTTAACAAAAATTATAGTATTTACGCAAAGAATAAATTCCTTCTGGGGAAATAATTTACAATTTCGATAGGATTTAGAAAAGTGAGCAGTTAAAGTTTTCTTTTCAAAGAATCACAGTGCCTAACTACTATTTTGTCCTTCACTTTAACATTTGTATGAAAAATATCCTGGTTTGGTTTTCATAAATCCTATCTACAATGAAGTAAGTAAGGATTTATATTGACCCGTTATTATTATGTCTACATCCTTTGTCTTAATTTACGATAAATCTTGTAATCTACAGGGTCCTGCGATGGTTTGTCAGGCATCCATAGCCCCTATACCAATTAAGTTAGGAATTTCGTTCGAACGCAGACCTACAATGTATACAGGGCGGCACCTATTTAATTGACCAGTATGGGTATCTTTTAAACGGTAACTTCTACGAAGTTGATTAAATTAGAGAAAATGTGCCATTTTTAAAGCTCTCTTAAGATACACTAACAGCGTTGCCTAATTATTTTTCGTTCCTGAGATACAGGGTGATTTGTTAAAAACGTCTAAAATTAAATCCTGTAATACTTTATACATAACATACTATACTTTAAAAGTGCTTACTCATTAGTCGAAAAGGAAATAGATGTAGCGAATTAAATCCATAACTTACAAAAACTGCTCAACAAACTAAGGATATGACCTACTATAACTACACCAACACCACACTACCAGAAAAAAATATCGCGGACAACAAAAGCAGTGATTCACTCAAGACTACATTTAATGAATCCCAAATTTCTAACTACGAAACTAAGAACAATCAAAGTCGAACAATTCTGGGGTCAAATTGTTATCTTAAAACTGAGAATAAGTTTTAACTAACTAAAACAAAATCTTAAAACAACGTATCCATGCGTGATTTGCATCACACAATATTAATGTCTTACTTTTAAATTCGAGATGTTAATGCGTTCTACATTTTTTATTACTCTAAAATAATTTATGTTACTATTATCAGAAACATATCTGGAGGTCATAATAAAATATTTAAATTATTATTTTTGTCGTATTTTAAAATGTCAATTTCGTTTCGTATAACGGTAATATCTTAGTGTTGTTGTGAGCTCTAGTTAAAGTCTCCTGAAAATATTACGAATCAGAAATTTTCAAAACTCGACAATGAGATTGTTCGCCACGAAATATGGATATTTTAGAGCTGTCATATCAATGTCTCCATTTGCATATATTTTGACCATTCTACGTTAGAATGTACTTACTTACTAGTTCTGAAACCTAATCAATTACATACCGGACCGACATTTAACTTAAAACTTGTAAATTGGCTTAATTATTTTAAAAAATGGCGGTCTAGTATTTAGTTGCTGAAACCTTATACAATAAGGATTAACCAAATTATACTGAAACGGCTATTCTCTGGGCTATATGTCCCAATGGGAGCTGAATAATTACAAAGCAAAATTTGGCGTATTTCGACTAACACATTTAGTAAGAAGATACAGACTTAAGTTGCAGAAAACCACTGGAAAGGAAAGAATAAATCTCTGCTGTAGGACGTTACACTGCTCTATCTGTAGACCGGTTTCAAATTCTTTTGTTCTTGTTAGTGCAGGGTAAGCATGACAAGTGAGCATCATACCGACAATTGGAAAACCGAAACACCTTTAAGCTGCGATATTGATCTGCATAGGCAGTACTATATATAGGTAGCTTCATCTTCCAGCAGTTTTCAGCAATCTGAAGTGAGGAATAACGTATGGTACTTAGATTTGATTTGGAATCTTCTCTGGGTTTTTAAGTCAGGAACGCTCCTTTGACTTCTATTGGTTTGTCGAAAGCTGTTTAGGTCTTGTCACTTCTAGAATTTTGAAATCGGTCCTTGCATTGATTATTGCCTTTTCAATTAATCTTGTTATTGATAGTGCCTCTCTACTATTAGTGTCTCACAACTATGGGTTTGGACCGACAGGGAGCCAGTCTGTCGGAAGTTTGTATGTAGCGTTTTGTCTAGATCTCGTGTGTGAGTCTGTAATTAGTGGGTTTGTCCATACGTCCGTGTGTCTCTAATAGTCTGTTATAATTTTTAAGAAAAATTCATTTATCGTTTGCATATTATGAAAGTCCTGATGAAGTACGCGGTTCATTATATATCTAGGGACGTCAGCAATAATTTTCAATGCCCTATTTTGAATTACTTGGAACTTATTAAGCTCCGTTATGCTTATGTTGCACCACGAAGGTGCACCATAAGTGAGAACCGGCCTGACCAATACCTTGTAGAGGTTGACCTTTGTCCTATTACCAAGTCTACTTCGCTACTTCGCCTGTGAAGCAGGGGGTAGATAGAGCCTAATTGACGCAGTGCAAGCTTTACTCTATTAATTGAATTGAGCCTTCAGTTCAGTCTTTGGTTAAATATAAGTCCCAGGTATTTCACCTCCTGGCACCAATTCACTTGGACTCCAGCCTTGTTTCAGGCCTGCTAACGGTGCTTTTTGAGAAAAAGATGAACTTCGTCTTGGCAGGATTCAGGCGAATCTTCCAAGCCGAAAGCCATTTTTCCAGCTCGATTACGTGAAGCTGCATCCGGCTGACGACGATGCGCGGTGATTTGGCAGTCGAAGCAATTGCTGTATCGTCAGCGAAAATATAGAGCTGCGTAAATCTATCTCGCGGAATATCATGAGTATACATGTTATACAACATGGGAGAGAGAGGTGAGCCTTGCGGCACTCTCGCCCTGATGCGTTTATTTAAAGAGAGTGCATTCTCTGACGAGACCACAAAAATTCTATTCTCCAAAAAAGAAGCTACCACCTTGATTAAGTAGTTGGGAGTTCCGAGCGTTATCAATTTTAACAAGAGACCATTGTGCCAGACCTTGTCGAATGCTTTGCTCACGTCAAAGAAAACCGCTCCCGTGTGTGCCCTTTTATTAAAACCTTTGACTATATTCGAAGTCAGTCGCGTAGTCTGCCTGACTGTACAATGTTCGGGCCGGAACCCAAACTGTTCGGGAGGCAGAACGTTTCGTCTAAACACAAAGTCATTCAGTCGACTCAAGATTAATTTTTCTACGATTTTCCCCAGGCTCGACAGCAGGCTGATCGGCCTATAGCTTGCCGGCGCCATAGCATCCTCACCTTTCTTGAATATAAGTATGGCTTTTGCATATTTCCAGACACACGGGAAATGACCTTCTTTTATTATCGCCTGGGATATGCTTACTATGTTCCCCAAAGCTTTGTCTGGTAGATTTCGCAACGCCGCATTCTTTAGTCCGTCAAAACACGGAGCTTTTCTAATATTCAACACGCTAATTAGGGACTCTACCTCGTTTAAGGTGACTTGAGGAAAGTCCTGAAACGGGTGATTAATTGTTTTATAAATTTGTATCGTCCTTGAGACCCTCTCATCTCGTAACGCGTCATTGGTCGGGTTTTCGCTGAATAGATCGCAAAGTTTCTCTGAAAGCAATTCAGCTTTATCTTTGGCATCGATCAAAACAACACCTGGTTCCTGATTTTTTAGGTGGCACATAGGTGCTCGCGCGCCTTTTATCAAGGTCCTGGTCATTCTATAGATGGAGTTGTCCTCTATAGATAGACTTTGAACCTTGTCGTCCCACAGGTTCGACTGCCGTTCTATCAACAATTCCCTGATTACCTCGGCTTCCCGATTGGCCTCCGCCTTGATGCGGGTATGGTACTATAACCACAATAGCAAATGAATACTGCTTGACAAGTGGGACTTATCAACTAGTATTGCAGTTTTTGTTTTTTTTTTTGATAAGGCATAGCACTGCAAGATTAACACTTTATGGCGCTCTGCGAGCGGTGTGTGTGCGCAGGAAACGATTCACGTTGGCCTTGAATCTTTGGAGATTATACTTATTGGGGAACACGGCCTTAGGGAGGTCTGCCTTCGATGTTCAAGGCTTTCCGGGTTGCTTGTTAGTTCATGGTCACCGATCAAGCGAATAGCTCTTTTTTGATTGGAATCTAGCAATTTAGGGGAAGTTTAGGAGCAGAACCCCAAATATACAAACAGTACTTCAGTGATGGTCGAATTTGGCCTTTATAGAGCATTAAAAGTTCTTAGGGTTTACAGAGGTCCTTAGTTGTTCGGAAAAGTATTCCAAGCATCTGCGAGGCTGCCTTAACAATGGCTGGAACGTGACTATGCCAAGACATATGACTATCTAAATTGACGCCCAATAAATAAATTGATGAAGCCAAGGGAATCGAGTGTCCCGCCATGACTATATATCCGGTTCTTCAACATTAACTTTTTTAGAAAAAACTGTCGCCTGGGTTTTTTTAGCGTTACATTCTAATGGTTACTGTCATCCCAAGACAGAATTTCTTTTAGGTCTTTGTTAAGATGTGAGACCTCTTGCTGCATATAGGGATGTGCATTGGCAGCCGATGTCCGAGCATCCAAAGTAAAGGATGAAACAATTGTGCTGGCATCAGCGAAGCCATATATAGGATTTTTAGTTTTTTCCAAAAGATCATTAATGTATAGTAATAAAAGGTGGGCGACAATATAGAACCACGTATTGAAGCTTGTTTAATACAAACTAATACAAAACACAAAAATAAAATTCAATTGTAATTGGACAAATTGGTCTATTGTTGAGCACCGGCTTCTACTGTGACGACGAACTTTAAGGTTGGCCATTGTAATACTAGAGATGGGTGTAATAAAGTGGGATGGTGCCCTGGTCAGAAAAACAAAAAAAAATTTTTTTGATCCGCCCTGATGGACAGTCTTATCTGCATTTCCTCTAAGAAGCACGACCTTACTTAAAGATGTACCATAATATGCTTTAAGCCAATTAAATGTGGTATATGCATGATGAAACTTCTGCTCATTTCGGGGTAATTGTTCATTACATGTAGTTTACTCTAATCACTGGATAGGTCGCGAAGGACCTCAGCAATGGTCAGCAAGATTCACAATCTTAATAGTTTGAAATTCTTTTTATGGGGTCATCTTAAAACGCTCGTATGGTTTCGCACATAAGCGGTCCTTTTCGACATCTCTAACGCCCTTGATAATGTCTGGCATAAAGTTAATAAGACTGGGTATGCCAAACTACTTAATCAAACTCATTGTTTATGTTCTCAACGACATAACTTTCGGGGTGTAATCTGAAGATCGCAAAAAAACGAAAACAAAATTAAAACTTTGACACCCTGTATCTTGGTTGTTATCAATTTTGAGATAACGCAAGTTTGAATAAATCGCATTATTTCGCCTTTAGGAGTCTGCTGTTGCTCTGTGTCCTATTACTTTTGGGACACCCTGTATAATTCTCACGGTCGGCTTCAAAATATACAATAACTGAAATTTCCTCTCTTATTTTGGCAAAAATGCTTTAGCTAATTCGGTTGAATGCGAAGTGAATATAACTTAGAGCAATTCTCTTTTTCATTATTGTATCTTAAACTCAAACATATCTCGTGCAGAATGTTTCCGTAATATGATTCCGTTTCAATTAGAAACTCCATATTCTTGATGCAGTAAGGAACACCAAAAACAATAAATTACTATTAATAGGTGGAAGCACGGTAAAAAAAATTTCAATGGCGCTTTTTTACCTATAATGTTTTTGGTTTGCTTAATCGCGTGGCCACGAGCCGCCACTGCAAACTGTGTCTTTTGATCTAGCATGCCGATAAAATTAATTTATAAAAACTTAATCAAAAAGATGCAGCATTATTTGTTTAACTTATGAACCAGAACAAATATTTCAAAGAAATAATATGTTTTGTCTTAACGTAATCACAATAGATAAAAATTGATTGTTTTGAGGTCTAGTCCAAGTAAGCAAGCGGATTCATTTGATTCAAAATGCTTACACAATAATATAGGATTTGTGGTTTTATTGTGAAATGCTACTTCCTTTTAATGCAACATATTTTTGTGAAACTATATGTAAACAATTAACTCAAATAAATATGCCGTTTTAATAGGAAACTAAAAATGTTAAAAGGCAGGTAATCCAATTATTTAATCGATTAATCTATTCTAAGCGTCATAATTCAATACATGTTTGGTTGATTCCACAACATACTTTGTGGACGTTTTTTAATTTTTCTTTTTAATTTACGTAATATTTTTGCATTAAAATGTATATCTGTATCTCAGAGCCAGACTAACTTTTTTAAAAAGGTATGTCTTCGACTCATGTTCTATGGTCTTCTAAGATGAATAAACTGGGAAATAAATTAATTACTACCTCAATTACCACCAATCGGCCAAAATGTTCGAACTGCAAACACCATCGCCATCAAAGCATCATGTTAGTGTGTAAAATACTAACTTGTAGCACGTAGTTGTAGTGAACTTTTTATGGTAAATTGTTAACTATATAAATCATATTCCGACGTATGTATTCAAAGCGACAAGTTGACCCTTAAATGTTAGCCTCTCTTTCCCTATTCATGTAGGATGAGTGTCGACTCAATCTAACTTCCATAATTTTTGAATCTGGTATAGCTCAAAACATACAATTTAGGAAACCATTGTATTCCTATAGTTTTAATGGGATCACAACCACCTAAATTTAATACACCCATCACATGTAATTCGAGGGGTCTTGCAACCCATTCAATTTCTGGCTTGTTCGACAACTACTTTCTTAGATGAAATACTGCTGTACTTAAAACATTTGAAATCTCCTCACCAATCTTCTGAGATACCTTATCATCATCAAATGCTGTGATTAAATCTTCTACGCAAGAATCTCGAAGTATAATTTCTGAGGATGCAGGAAAAGAATGTTTAACATCATTCGCCACTTATTTTAAGCATCTCATAGTCTCGGGAAGAAACAAAGAAAAAATACGGGGGAAATGATTTAAACATTAGTAGAATAAATAGTCGATACTTAGAAGATTGCAAGGAAAGTCGGTTTGAACCCGAAAGTATTGGAAATGACTGGTAATTCTCAGAGATATGTAACTATGAATAAAATTACTCATTTAAGAGTCCAGACAATGATACCTGTGACTCAGCTTCAGCTTCAGATCCGTGAAGCGGAATCTCTTGAATCGAGATAGAGTCTACAGGCTGAAAAATCTAGAGAAAATTTACTAGAAGGGAGAAAATAATGATTGAACTTGAAAACTGTCTAGAGACGCTAGATGCAACATAATTCACAGAGCTTCTATTCCCGTCAGCTATGGACATTCAAGATGCAATTATTGAAAAAAGCTTCTGCATGTTGTAAGATGAAAGCTGATAGGGAAAGAAACGAAGAAGCTTCATGTTTAAAAAAATATGTTGTAGAGGACGTCTCAGACATCTTGATAGTGGTGTGCTATTTTTTTATCCTTTATATTATGCCAAACATGATTGTTGTTCTTAGCCAGGCGACACACACACTTAAAAGTTGAAACCATTCATACTGTGATAAAGCGCGAAAGGAAGAAACTTCCGGATTTTTAAATAGTGACCCTCCTAAAATTGACAACAAATAGTCCGATTGTGTGATGCAAATAAACAATTTATTGTAGTTAGCATGGAAATCTCTGATTCAAGGAATTCACACACATTTATAGTCTTTCAATGAAGAATTGTTTTATATTGTTTGTGAAACAAAGTTGCGGTTCGAATTAGATTGTCACTACCTACTCTTATGGAGTTGTGCGATTCGACTTAATTTCCAGAACAGTGAAGGGCTATTGTCATCAACTAGCAAAACCATGTTATTTTTTTGTACCGGCTCACAAGAATTGGTACACCACCGGGAGAAAATTCAAATTCAAATTTAAAATAGCTTTATTGTCATAAAAATAAAAAATTTTATCGACAAAGCACATAAAATAACTAAGAAATATAGCACACCATTAAACAATTAAACAAATAAAAGCATAAATCTCTCGTCAGCTCCTATACGGGGGTTCGACAGATATTCAGTAAAAATTCTATTTTCGTAAGTAATTACATAAGTGCATCAAAATTACCGATAATTTTTTATGAAAGCATGTTGTCTAAAAACTGGATGAGTTTATTTTCATATTTTGGCAAAAGAGCCCGACACCGAAGGTGGAGGGCTCTTTAAACAAAATATGAAAATAACCGAATCCAGTTTTTTACTGACAACATGCTTGAATGAAAAATTATCAGGTCTATTTTGATGCACGAATGTAATTCGGTAGAATATTTCTCGAGTACGTGAAATGAAAGCACAAAATTTAATATTTTTATTTAAACGGTTTATTTAATTATATGAAAATAAACAAATTAAAAATTGCATGAATCGCAGTGGAAAACACAATTGTAAAAATTAGATTAAATTATTGTTACTTAGATACGGACCTATAGGGAAATTTTCGACGGGACATTTTCGCACCTACTGGGCAATTTTCGTCGAAAATTTCCCGCTTCATATGGTAGTTTTTACACATGAGAGAAATATTCGTAAGTAATTACATAAGTGCATCAAAATTACCGATAATTTTTTATGAAAACATGTTGTCTAAAAACTGGATGAGTTTATTTTCATATTTTGGCAAAAGAGCCCGACACCGAAGGTGGAGGGCTCTTTAAACAAAATATGAAAATAACCCAATCCAGTTTTTTACTGACAACATGCTTGAATGAAAAATTATCAGGTCTATTTTGATGCACGAATGTAATTCGGTAGAATATTTCTCGAGTACTTAGATACGGACCTATAGGGAAATTTTCGACGGGACATTTTCGCACCTACTGGGCAATTTTCGTCGAAAATTTCTCGAGTACTTAGATACGGACCTATAGGAAATTTTCGGCGGGACATTTTCGCACCTACTGGGCAATCTTCATATGGTAGTTTTTACACATGAGAGAAATATTCGATATAATTAATTTTACACAGCAATAATTATTGACGTTATTTTAAATTATTGTGATTCATTCGGATTTATGGGTTTACTAGATTTACTCATACATACAAATTTCCAATGAATAAAAATATTAAAGAAATTTATAAAAAAAAATGGTAAAACAAATTTTTCTCCCAAAAATTATAAAGAAGATTCATAAGGGGCTCAATTAATTAAAACTATTTATTTAGCGGTTGTTTAAGTTTTTATTAAATAAAAAATATATAACAAAAGCTCAAAGTAACTAATACATATTTATGTATATTTAAAAACGAAACTTTACAGGTCCTTTAAAATTGTTAATTTGGTGAATTCTGTGTGTTCTTAGTTCTCTGTTAGCGAATTTTAAATTATAGAATATCCTAGCCCTAATATACAGGGTGGCGATCGAAAACGAAACAGAGACATTTACTGGCAGCTCAGTTCTTTTTTGGAAAAACGCTCAGACCGGTCGATTTTGTTTTCGAGGGGGACACAAAATTGGCAAAAAATTACGTTAACACGTGCAGCCCCCTGGGCGGGGGTGGCACCACCCCTAAAATCTTAAATAGAAATGGGGGTCGAGTGATACCTTGTTTTAATGGTCTTTCAATTCCCTTTATAATGATGTAAAATTCATTAATAATACTTAATAAGTAAATGCTTTTCTTCACTACGCCCATGGTTTGTTTATCATTTTGGTGTTGAAAATAGCGATTGGAGCGTTTTTTTGTGGCAAAAAAAGTTGTTTCTTGAAGAAAGATAAAAAGGGAACGTCTCGTACTTATTTCAAATAGGAATTTAGTACATAGTTTGCGATTGATTCGACCAAACTTTGTTGTTAAAATACCTTTTAACGCTTTATACATTAATTAACCATGGTATATTCCACGGCTGAAAGGGTTGAAATTATTGAAATTTTTTTCGGAAATAATCAGTGCGCTAGTAGAACAGCACAAATATTTAATGAGCGACATGAGAACAGTAACGTGCATCGAAAATATGTTCTAGAACTTGTAACTAAATTTCGGGAAACTGGATCAGTCGCCAATAAAAAACGCAACATTGAAAATAGTATCCAACGGATTTTAAAGGCTCATAGTTTTCATCCGTATAAAATTCACCTTGTCCAAGAACTTAATGAAGACGATTTTGATCGGCGATTACAATTTTGTGAAGATATGAGTGAACGAATTATAAACGATGAACATTTTCTATTCAACACTTGCTTTTCCAACGAATGCTCCTTTTTCTTAAATGGCGTAGTAAATCATCATAACTGCCGATATTGGTCCGATTCTAATCCCAGAATTTATCGTAAGGTACACACACAGCAGCCACAAAAATTAAATGTTTGGGCTGGTATTTTTGGCGATCATTTAGTTGATCCTTGTTTCTTACCTGGAAATTTGACCGGTGAAATATATTTGGAATTACTGTAAGACGCCATAGATCCTGCATTAACAACCATAATTGAAAATCAAAATGATCGGCGGTACATTGCGAATTGGTTGATGTTCCAACAGGATGGTGCCCCACCACATTACGCATTACGTGTTCGACAATATTTAGATCAGACATTTCCAGGTCGATGGATTGGTAGAAGAGGTGCCATTGAATGGCCCCCAAGATCGCCAGATTTATCACCTTTGGATTCCTTTCTGTGGGGTCACTTAAAAAGCAAAATCTATGCTACTCAGCCAACATCGTTAGAAGATTTGCGACAAAAAATTGTGAATGAGTGCCTTCAAATTACTCCTCAAATATTGCAAAATGTGCGGCAATGTTTTGAGCAAAATCTTTATTACTGCATGGAGAGTCATGGTGGTCATTTCCAACATTTACTTGACCGACGGGTCAGTTCATTTTCCATTTTTAAACTACTTTGCTGCCAAATGTATTGATCTCCACTAATGATGATTTATTAGAGTTTTATTTAAGCTTTAAATCAATAAATCTCCAAAACTACTGAACTGAAGTACATTAATTTTACATCAATATAAAGGGAATAAAATAAGGTATCACTCGACCCCCCTTTCCATTTAAGATTTTAGGGGTGGTGCCACCCCCGCCCAGGGGGCTGCACGTGTCAACGTGATTTTTTGCCAATTTTGTGTCCCCCTTGAAAACAAAATCGACGGGTCTGAGAGTTTTTCCAAAAAAGAACTGAGCTGCCAGTAGATGACTCTGTTTCGTTTTCGATGCGCCACCCTGTATAAACTACCACAGAATACCGGAGGGAAGTTAGTGCAAGAAAGAGAAAATCTGATTTTATCAGAAGGTGGCTATTTTCAGCATTTGCTTTCATTAACTGTTGCATTTTTATCGTATCATTATTTTAAAAAATAATTTTATTTTTAGTTTAAATGTTTTAATTAACTTTGAAATACCCTATTTTTTTTTGTACACGCAATAAAGAGATTTTTGTTTGTTCTCTCGAAAACGAAGCAAGAAACGACAACAATTCATAAAACAAAAAAGTTGTATAACTAGTTGATAAATCCGAAAAAAATGTCAAAAATAGAGAAAAGTCAGCAGCGTACATTTTTCTGTCAATAACCTGAACTTAATAAATTTAGTTAAGGCTAATTAAGCCCCTCATCACTATGAATAACGGTACCAAATTTTAATAAAAGCAGTTAAAGAATATTTAGAAAATTATAAAAAATCGAATATTCTTAAAAAAACTTTAACACCATGTTTATCAAGAATGGGGCAAATCCGGATATATTATTATGTTCATATGAACTTTTTTTCTTAGAATATCATAAGGAATCATCGCCTTAAGTTACGTGCCGTACTTCTGAAACACCCTGTATATTGTAATAGGTATCTATGACCTTCAATACATCGTATTTGAAGTAATAAATGCTCTGCCAATATAAAAATTGACCTGTCCGAACCTTTTTTCGAGAAGGCAATTCCTCAAATTTTCGAATTTTTGAATCTTTTCCGAATTTATTCCAACTGTTACGTACTCAAGGTAGTCTTAATTGGTACTTTAACTTATTCGCAATTATTCACTCAATTCTAAAATTATTAATAAAGGGCGGAATATGTTCAGCCAAAATATGCGCATATATATGCCGTATTTGCCTTTAAAATATGCAATTATATTCATTTTTCTGACCAAATATGCATACAGGTATGCAATATTTCTTAATTTATTATAGTAAAATAGGGTTAAGAAACACACTGGGTTCTAAAAAAGATGTATATTTACTATTCTCTACTTTACCGGGAATGTGGTTAAATTTAGCGGAAAAAGTTTCAACAATACTAATTGAGTCACACAGTAACACAGCTGACACATAATCAAAATGTATACAATAAATACACTAACCACTGGTCAAGCCAAGTTGTCATTAAAAAACTCCTCAAGAGAATAATACGCCTTGGTGAGAAAGTAAGAGGCAGATCTTTCACTTGTTCCCGAAGTCTCCTGACAAACAGAATCTCTAGTCAATCAAGCTGGTGGAAAAATATTCGTGTAAACTATAATAGGCCCTAGTTAACAGGTGTTTCCTTACTGTTCTACGAAATAGAATTATGGAATTTAATGTTTTAATTTCGGTAGAGAGGTGATTAAATATTTTCCGATATATCAAGGATCTTTTAGTAAAGGTGGAGGTTGGTATGGGTAATGGTAAGTCGTGGGTCTGTCGCGTATGATGATTACGTTTCGTCTTCAAATGCCAATTTTTGTTTTTAAAGACAAGGCTGACTGTCTCCAATATCAAAAGGGAGGTGGGTCTTGTCCATGTTTAGTGTACGAGTTCTTCCTCACTTTCAACATATTATCCGAAATCTGTTCCCTCAGCAGATCAACTGCCTTCGCGTGCCATAAGATTGTCGTATCATCCGCAAAAAGAGTGAACGTCCCCTGAATATTAATATGAACTAGGTCATTTATATAAAGCAGAGAGAGAATAGGTCCCAATACAGAACCCTGTGGTACGCCACAATCAATTCCTCTACTCTGCGAAAGAAATGATCCAACAAACACTCGCTGACTACGACCACCAAGAAACGACTCGAACCACCTCAATGCGACTCCTCTATCCGCGTTGCTGCAATTGGCTAATATGGTCACGGGTCCATCGTTTACAAAACAATTGCACAGACTGTTACAGAGTTTGCAATTGTTTTAGTCGATTTTCTGGTAGGTTAGTAAAGTCTGCTTAAGGAAGATAGTGTTTAAGCAAAAAGTAAAAAAATGTTAAAGCAATAGCTTTTTATACACCAAAGAAGTTATATAACCAGAAAGAGCGAGAATAACAAAAAATACAAAAGTATATTATAATTCAATAAAAACTTAATGACCACAAGGGAATATGTCTTTGAATCTCAATGAAAAGTCACAGATTACTAGAAAACTTTTACTAATTAAAACAGTATCCAAGACATAAAATACAATTTCCAAAATTCCTACAAAGCATTAAAATTTCAAATTACCGTTTTAAGCCGGAGCAAAAAATTGCTGAAGGAGTTCCGCCTTATTTCCCTTTACTGCAAAGAAAATATTATTAAGAAGTTGAAAGGATGGAAAATAATAAGTATAAAAGCGTAACTTGAAAGAACTGCGTTTGCAGAACACCCGAATTGAAACAGAAATAATATAATAAACGATGAAAATATTTATTTGAGAAATTAGATTTGTTACCCGGCTTTGTCACAACAGAAATTGCTGCTCGAGCAGAAGCTAATCGATACAGCTCCAGGAGGCTGTCTGTTTCTTTATAAAAGTCCATGGTCTGAATCATTAAGTTCTTTATTTATTTTCGCATAAAAATTTGTTGTTGTTTTTTAATGAAACAGCATTTTTAAGTATAAAAATAAAAAATGTTTTACCCTGAGAGCATTTATTTGTGATTTGATTTTTTTTTTACTGTGGAATCAAATCTATAAAAACATTTAAATAGTGAGAAGTATGTTTAAACCACAAGTCCATGAGTGCACATTAGGGTGACCCATCTTTATATAGGTCTTTTTTTGTTTTTAAATTTCTGTGTTCTCACCCTTCAAAAGTCTTTGTTTGGCTACAAAAATAATATCTTATGGACAGAATTTATGCAAAATAAAAATAAGTATGATGCCTAAAAAAACTATTTAAGCTAATTTTATCACGCTTTCTACAGTTTTGTTTCTTAACAATACGGGTCTAAAGTAGATAATTAGTCTTATTCTTAAAAGTGTATGGATTCGTCTTTATCTATTAAAAGTAATTTTCTGTTTTGAATTTTTTCATAACAAGAATTTATTTCCTTCAAAATTTTCCATAGTTTTTTCTTACCCATCGGTGGAATGAAATAATTCTTATTCATTTCAGACATTATTTTGTCCAAGGTAGGTATTTCTTTTTTTTTAAGTAAAACGAGTGTATGATTCTTCTGATGGCAGTCTTTTGATCCTCAATTATTACAGTTTATTTTCTTCCTGTACTTCTCTTTGGTGATCTCATATTCGAATACATTTCAACTATTTTTGCAACTTTTAATTTTTCATTTTTAGAAGGCGCAGTTTTACTAATTAACAACAGTTACTTCACTTCAGGCAGATCTTAAGTAAGAGTATAACTAAAATGTTCTATTTCGCAGATTTCGCTAATCCATCATTCCATATGGTATCATTCTTAGGGGTGGTGCATCTGCAGCACGGCGTGTATTCTTAATACAAAAAGAAGCCATTCGGTCTATGTTCGGTCTTAGCTTTAGGGGATCACGTAAACAATTATTCATAAATGAATCTATCATGACCTTACCTTCAATTTTCATTTTTGAAATTCTTAATTTGTTAGACAAAGGATTTCAAAACTTGGACAGAGGAAAAACCCTTTTTTTTTTCTTTCCTCACTTTTTAGGAAGCACTGATGATGGCCTAAGGCCGAAAGCGCTCTGCATTATAAGAATCTTAGAAGATTACAAACTTAATACACAAATCATATAGGTTCTCCCTCTAAACCTTACTTATGAAATGGGCATATTTATGGTTTTTGGTAAATATTTTGACAGCGGTATAGAATTTTGATACTGATTTAAATTCTGCATTAGATAGTAAAATAATATACAGGGTGCTTCATTTGAAAATCTTAAGAAAAACTAGTTTGAAAGTTGTCACTTTTGGAAACAAATTTTGGACACCCTGTATGACATAACATAAAACTATTTTATGTCAGAGTATCGCTAGACCTCTTTTATTCAAATTCACTCTATGTAGCTCGGACAAAACAAATCTAAGGCCGTTTTCTTAATAATTTTTTCAAGGCGTGCAAAACGATTTTTCATTGTTTGATAATTCTTTGTTGAAAAAATGTTGTTCGAGTAATTTTTGAAATACTGCTTAACTTATTCAGATATGATTCACACTTTTTTTAAGTGGGTATCCAATAACACATTATCTCTGTCTGTTATGTTTATCAAGGTGAAAAAGAAACAAAAAGAGGAAGTCTAAGTCAGCTTTGAAACGTGCTTTTAGATAAATAGACGCGAAAACAGTTAGTGTAGTTTAGTAGTTGTATGCTCTGTTTACTGGTATCTTTGAAGTTTTTGCCAAAATCTGTACGTAGTAAAGCAAAGTTAACCATACGTAACGCGAATGATTTGCAAATAATAGATATAAGAATATAAAGAAATGTCAAAGCAATGTGATATAGAAAGGTTTCCATCTTCCAGTGAGTGTAGCATTAACCTAAATACGTACCTTATTAATTTCACACAGAAAGTCAACTAGGAAGCGCTTAGGCTTGCAGTCAAATTATATCTCAATATAACAAAAATATATTATTATTTCTAGAGGTAAAATATACCCCGCCTTGTTCGATGCAAAAGGTGACACGCCTCCTCATGCCCTTAAATTTATTTTGCAGTATTTCTGACGTTATGGTTGTACAAACATTGTTCAACAATTCTGTGTTCCAGTTTTTACAAATTAGATACAGGAATTCTGAAAATTCTATGCTCCGATTAAGGGAACATCAAATAGTCCATTCAAATGCCAATTCTTTGAATTAAATTATTGACACACGATTGGCAGTACGCATGATATCTGGGGTGGTCTGCCACAATAAGGCTTGATACAATTGCATCTTATATGGATGTCCAACTTTCCCTTTACAATCGTTTGGCATGTTCCATAACAAAGTCAAATTTCTTGAAACAAGCGTTTCAACCTAAGCTCTTGTTCCATACGTTGGCCAATGCCGTTAACACCTTTTTCTGTACGAACGATTGCTCTACAAGCACTTTCTTTTCTAAGTAACAGAGCCTATCGTAGAAAACACACCGTAAGGTAAGCATAGCAATTTCCAAGGCATGTATAAAAATCATTTTTAAATATTCTTGAAATCATGCAAACATAAAGCTAATTGTATTCCCAAATGCCAGTAACTAACACATACGTTCGAAACTAGGCTTTACTAATGTAAATATTGTGCTCAGTTGTAAAACCTATAATTCAAGACCATCTTAATATTGCAATAGCAAGAAAGCTTCACCAAAACTGCTTGACAAATTTTGACAATCAAATTATGATTGACATCCAAACTAAACTAATATACTACACCAAGATAATTTTTAATGTCTCAGTAGAAGGTGCTACTGCCAGTTCTGTATTTATATGACGTTGGTGACCACTTGGATGAACCTCGAAACTCTATCTTCAGCGCTAGCGGCTAGCCTAAAAGTTCCCTTGCAATACCAGGTCGGGTTCACCTACCTTTCTTCTTTTCTTCATTACCGATTCGATTTATTATAGTCGCTCCAATTGGGATATTATACAGTGTAAATTAAAACAACACTTCTGTCTTCCTCCACATCATTTGTGGAGAAAGACAGAAGTGTTGTTTTAATTTACATTACATACACTCCACTGCAAGTATAGACTACTTCTTCATATTATACAGTGTTTAATCTTAATATAAAATTATTGGTTAGTCTTGGTTGGCCTCAAAACGGATGAAATATTTGAATATTTAGCTTTACTTCAGGATAACCTCATTCATATAGAAAAAGGATCTCAAATCGCCGTCATTTACACCGATATTTCTAAGGCTTTTGATAGGGTCTGTAATGGTCCGTTGTTGGAAAAGCTAAAAACAAACGAATTGACAGGCTGTTATCTGGAGTCCATTTAATCCTACCTGACATGTCGCGATAAATGGCATAACATCAAGAGAGATTGTGGTAAAATCTGGAGTACCTCAGGGGATCACATTTAGAACCTATACTGTTCTTGCTCTTTATCAACGATGTAACTCAACTTTGAAAAATGTAAAATGTCTTTTTACGCGGATGATCTTAAATTATTTTACGTCATAAATTCTATGACGGATTCAAGATGAATAGTTGACCCACTGGTGCGCTGAAAACTGTCTAAACCTTAACGTAGGTAGGTGTAAAATCATGAGTTCTCATCCTCGAAAGGAACCAATACTTTTCGAATATATTCTGAACGGGGAAAGTGTTCAAAATGATATCGGGATGAACGATCTGGGAGTTACCTTCGACAGGAAAGTAACCTTTAACGTGCACACTTCTAATATTACCCTTAAGGGTTACAGAATGTTAGGTCTTTTTTGGGTACAAACTGTAACCATATCTACGATGTTTCCGCCATAAAATGTTTCTACAACTCGCTTGTTCATGGATTACAGTGGTGTAGTCTGATTGCCATCATATCAGTGTCATGTAAATTGTCTAGAAGCGGCCCAGAACAGATTTGTTAAGTTTCTTCTATATAGATGAACAAAATAAACATAGAAATTCTCGTATAGTACTAGGATACAGCTAGTTGGGGTTGACAGTCTCGAGAATCGACAGACGAATGCCATGGTGCGCTTTTTACACAAAGTGCCGAGTTACTTTACAGTATTGATTTTCGCGTCCCACATAGACCCTTGAAGTAGGCAGCTCTTTCAGAAACCACCTCAGCGGACTAGTTATGGGTTTTAGGGATGTGTGGGTAGATTAGTAAAGGAACTCCAATTTCCTGGACTATGATCGATTTATCAATTATTAGAAACATTTCAGGAAAACATTTTAAAATTTTAATCTCTTGTTATGCTGGCGTATCTTTCCTTTTTTCTTTCTATCCTTTAAAACTAATGTGATTATACCATTTGGAGAGAGTTCTCTGTAGAGTATTGTATAAACAAATAAATTTAAACAAATTCATTACTTGTACTTCTCGGAATCCAAATCCAAAATATCGAAAATATACGTGTACACTTGTATGTATAAACTAGAAATTTAATGTCAAAGGCTTTTACCCAAAAAAATTAATAATACAGAAGAATCTCGTGGCATTGTTCTCTATATCGACATGTGCACGTCTCATTGAATTTCTGAATAACTGTACAAATCGCAGGGGACGCTGCAGAATAGAGCCATATAATAAAACTTCAGCGTTTACATAATGACTCTGTTACAATGGGTGTCATCAGTTTCTCTTGTTCGCTCCGGAAGTCATTTTCTCTGGATGGTGAGGATATACTTGACCCAATCGGGAATTTATTGTTCTTTGCGATATGTCGTTATATTTTGATGCAGACAGATGAAGCGAAGCCGAGTTTTTTTTATATGTATGTTGTTTACCAAATATTTTTTTGTAAAAATAATTTCTTAATACTGCTTTTAAGTGACTATAATGATTATTACAACAACAGGGCCAACAAAACAGCATCTACACACTAGTTTAAATAATTCAACAATATTCACAAAGGAATTTTCAATTTAAAACTCATCTAATTTGACAATTATTAGAATTTTTTAATTACACTAACTAATAGGGAACTTGCATAGAAATTAAAATTGGAAAATAAAGAATTAATTATAATTGACAAAAGAAACATGAAGTGTTTTTTTTTAGGTTTCTGAAAATTAATAATAGTAAAATTAACCAGTAAAAAACGATAAAAAATATAAAATTATTAATTTTAATAATCCGTATTGCCACCTCTAGCCCTTATGCAAGCTTCAATTCGCGCTGGCACGCTTCTGATTAAATTGGCAACATTTTCTTGTGGTATGTTTTCCCATTCTCCTAACGCTGCTTGAATGAGCTGTCCGATATTTCCTGGATTGTCCCGACGAGCTCTAATCCTTCTTTTAAGCTGGTCCCACAAGTTTTCAATTGGATTTAAGTCCGGTGAACATGCAGGCCAGTCTAGAATTGTGACACCTTCCGTTTCCAGAAATTCTCGAGCCACTCTGCTAGTATGAGGAGGTGCATTATCTTGCATAAAGATAAAATTATCCCCAACTGCACCTCGCCAAGGCCTACCTACCGGCTCTAACACCAAATCAACATACCTCCGACCGGTTAAAGTTTGTTCGAGTGGTAGTAAAGGAGTTTTTGCTCCCATCATAATACCTCCCCAAAACATTACGGTTCCTCCTTTATATTTTGGGATAGATCTGGCAGCCTGGAGTCTAGCTTGTCTTCCTGGAGCTCTGAGAACCCGAATTCGATGATCATCTGACCTAAGGCCAGTTCTGCTCTCATCTGAAAGAGAACATTTTGCCAATTTTCAATTGTCTAGTTTTGATGTTGAAGGCACCAATTTAGCCGGTCAGTTTTGTTTTGTCTGGACAACTCTGGAATCCGTAACTGTCTCCTGCTGTACAACCCTCGAGCACGAAGTCTTTTTCGTATAGTTTCAACTGAAACATTTACACCTGTAGCTTCCAGAAGTTGTCTTTTCAGCTCTGGATGAGAAACATTTGGATTTCTTCTAGCAATTTGGCACACAAAGCGGTCCTGTTGTTCAGTTGTAACTCTTGGACGACTTTGTCTAGGCCTATTCTTGAGAGTTCCTAATTCCAGATACCTTGCATACGTTTTTGATACAAGACCCTGGGTAACGCCTACCACCTCTGCTACGTCTCTTTGGGGCATTCCTTGTTCAACGAGAGCAACAATTTTTCCTCTCTGCACATCTGTTAGTCCAACATAAGGCATTATTATCTTCTTTGGACCGAAACAAAATTACCGGATTAAAGTGATTTTACTACTGAATACAAAATTTAAAAGATTATTATAATATGCAGTCGTTTATTTTTTGTTATCATGTTTATTTTTACAGCAAAAACCTTTATCTTCGACAAGCGTACCAAGTTTTTTCCCTACAAAATATTTTAGTCACAAATCCTGAGTGATTCCATATAAGTTTGGTTGTGTGTAAGTCACATGACCGAGAACGCGCAACGCGCTGCCATTGACCAGGACTTTTAACCGCACTTGACGCCAGACAATGCATAAGTCTGAATTTCCCGAATGTAGATAATATGTTTCAAGTTACCATGGAGTTTTTCCCCTGGAGGAGCTGCGTGGAGTAAAGGCAGAGGTAAAGGGTTTGTGAATATTACTATTGTAGAGATTAGTACGAGTAGCAGCAGTAGTAATATACTGCCGGGGTTAGATGTCATAAAATAATATAAAATTGTATAGTTAATAGTGGTTATGGTTCCCGTCAGATCACCGAAGTTAAGCGGTGTCGAGCGCGGTTAGTACTTGGATGGGTGACCGCTTGGGAAACACCGCGTGCTCTTGTCTTAGGGAAGAGTGTAAAATGAATCGAAATCAAAACCATCCTATACACGCCGGACAGGCCGGATGAAATCGGATATCTCGTAGGATGAAGGTGCCGTTTCACACTCCCCAGTCGGTAGACCGCACGATTAAAAACCGTACGGTCGATGACCGGTTCAAGATGGCCTCTGATACGCCGACGAACCGTAAAAAATAGTAAATAAAAAAAATAATAGTGGTTATAGACACGTTTGTTGTCCGTTATTTTCTGAACCGAAACCACACGAAAGTGTTTCAACTGAGCAGCAACTACAACTAAAACTACAGTTACCCTTGGAAAACCACCCCTTTTTTTCTATCTATCTGTGTTAAGTCGTTTCAAATAACACTGTCCACACAAGTAACTTTACGCTGCATCCCGCGCATTTGACCTGTTTGAAATTATTTGCTTGTGCCTGGAACTTTAAGAATTAATAACAAATCAACTAATATTATTTAAGGCTCCATATTTTTCATATAATATTTTTAATGAAATCAAACATATTTACGCAATAGGGAAAAAAGTATAAGTTCCCTTTTGAGAGTACTGCAAGTAGTCCAACAAAGTTACTCTTTGCGAGGCTGTAGCTTGAGAATGGGGGACACACGACAAATTGCTAAAGTCCATCCAAACCCATTTATTCCGCCATTTTATCACGCACATACTCTTTTTTAATAGTAAATGCCTTTAGCACTTCTAACAGCTGTTTTTTACTATACGTTTCCTCGAAGTATTAGTAATTTTTTAACATGAACTCCTTTGCTGCGGATTTTGTGCTCGATGCATCCGGTACTTTTTCCAGTCGCCGGCTGTGGTAGTTTGTATTGCCCATCACAATAACACTGTGTTCTAGTACATTTGAAAGCAAACTGTTTTTAAACCAGCTTTCAAAAAGAGCAGCGTTGGTATCTTCATGATAGTCCAGACTTGAATCCTTTATATTTTTTGCTGACAGTAATAAACAATTAGGGATCCATCCATTCTCCCAACCTGCATGAATTATTGTTATTCATTTTCCTTTATTTGAAGGAGCTTTACTTTGGCATTTTTCAGTTAAATCAACCCATCCCTTTTTGATAGTCTCATGAGTGTCAAACCACGTTTTATCCAGATAAACTATTGAACGTTTTTCGGATCTAAACTTTTTTATTTCCCTAAGGTACAGAAATCTCATTTTTCTTAATGTTTCAGACTCCATAATAATTTGTCCCTTGTTTATTGTCTTATACTTAAATCCCATCTGTTGCAAAGCGCGGTGAAGACTTGTCCTGCTACATGATATCGTTGTATCGTCAGTTCTTAACCGTGTTTTGAAAGAATCTAACGTGGGCACAACATTTTGTCGATACATTTGGTATATTTTCCTGTGAATTGCATCTTTGTCACAATCACCTATGCACTTCATTTTTCCGGTATCTTTGCGAACTTTTCTTTTTAAATGTCCTTTTAGCATAATATCTCGTACCATCGATAATGGAACTTTCGTCATTTCACTGGTATTTTTAATGGCAATTACTTTAGGGTGGCCGCTCTTTAATAACGATTCACATACATTTTTCAGGATCACATTGGCGTCAGAAGATAAATGCTTCCTAGAATGGTTAGGGTAGATAGATATCGCATTAGCTGGAGATTCCCAAGGTCTCCACTTACTTTTAATATTAACTTGTTGTACACTGTTTCAAAGTAAAATAGATAGGTACTAATCTATTTCGAATATTATGTTTACTATTTATATAAGCTATATAAACAGGTACCTGCAACTAAAAAGTTTTGAGAAATATCCTAATAATTAAGCTGTTTTTAGAAAACTTTAATTAGACAGTTTATTAATTTTGATAACAAATTAATTAATGCACCTATCTGTTGTTATTATAAACTGGCATTAAAAAGAAATGTGAGTTAATACGTCTCTGCGAAAGCAAAAGCCGAGTTTATGAGGGGTTTTATTGCAGTCATTAAGCTAAACGAAATATGTTGGGTAGTACTTTATCATTAATTTGATTAAGCTTATATTCTCGTAATGGACCAAACGAAATAATTAATTCTTTTATAATTGTCCAGCCCTGTGGGTACACCCTGTGAGCGCAAAAATAAACCATTAGGCATACAGGCAGTAAAAGATGCTTGAATTGTTTTCCAGACAAAACATAATGAAAATAAAAGCAGAACCAGCTCCTATTTCAAGAATACAAAGAGGACACTTATTCTTGTACGCGGTATAAATAGCGAGCCTTACAAATTAATTCACATGAAAGATATATTTTTCATTCAGAATGTGAAGTGGAAAGGCATTTAGGACAACAATGTCTTACACTGCCTTTTGAATTTCGAAATGTTCTGTTATTCCGTTTTTGTACGAGGTGAAATTTTTCTTTTTATTTTCGAATCGACAGT
Source organism: Polydrusus tereticollis (assembly GCA_963920685.1). Classification (NCBI taxonomy): domain Eukaryota; kingdom Metazoa; phylum Arthropoda; class Insecta; order Coleoptera; family Curculionidae; genus Polydrusus; species Polydrusus tereticollis. Next base: position 105,681,848 of record OY987331.1, on the reverse strand, counting down.
TTTGAACGGGTGAGCTTGCAAAAGCAAATTCAACCTATTCGGATTATCTCCTGCAATAATTTCTTTTGTGGATGAATGTGTTGAAATCCGTGGACGCAAACAAATTTAGAAATTGGTGTGACCTAAAACAACCTCCAGCTAGTAATTCATTGACACAAAAATTGTAATCTTTTATGCTGTCGTTTTAATATTAGTTTTGAGTTCTGACTGAGCAAAGTGTTAATTGAATGTTATAATTGAAACTACTTAAAAGTTTAAAATATAAGAAAAAATTTTAGCCCTATTTGCATTCTCACCGAACCTTCAGAAAATGAAATGAACAAAAACAACTGAGTATCGGAAGTGACAGTTTATTCAAATAGCCACCGTTCATTAAAATGCAGGATTGGTAACCCTCTTTTAGTTTCTCAATTGTATTAGCAATCATATCTGGCCTACCGAAGTTAAGAAAGTCAATTTCAATATGGATTTATTTCTGCAAATCGGCAACACTATTTGGTCTGGATGCAGATATCTTGTCTTTGAGGTAGCCCCAAAGAAATATGTCTAATGGTGTTAAGTCGGGACTATTGGCAGGCCATGCAATTGTCCCTCCACGACCAATCCAAATGTCATAATTCTCTTTGAGATATTCTCTAACTAACACTTTGACATAAAGCACCATTTTGCTGCCATATAGAACTCCTTGCGGCGTTTAGAGGAAAAGTTTCAAGACTATCCTCTATTTTATGTGCAAGCATTTTACGATATTTAACTCTATTTAAAGATCCATCAATGAAAATTGGACCGATGATTCTGTTTTGCACTATGCCGCACCACACATTTACTGATACCCACCCAGAACGTATCACTTCAACTATAAGATGCGAATTCTGCGATGCCCAGAAGTGTGTGTTTTTGGGACTTTGAGCTAAAGCCATATTAAAAGAAGATTCATCGGTCCATATAATGTTCTCAAACAAATTGGCGTTATTGTTGAGGATATTTGTCATGTGACGTCAAAACCCCAAACGTCTTTGCTTCTGTTTTTCTGTTAATTTTTAAACTTAATTTAAAGTCGTGGAATTTATGCCGTCTCAGAATTTTAAAAACTATTGTGCAACATTTGCCAAGATATCTTGCACAGTCCCTTATCGAATTTTGTGGATTTTCCAAAAACAAATTAAGCTTCCAAATGATACGAAGCGAATATAAAAAGCAAATAAAAATTACCTTGAAAATATTAAAGAACAGCATGTTCTTCATCCTCAAGTATCCGACAATGCCTTTTCTTTCTTTGTAATGTTTTTCGCTCAAAAAGTTGACGGAACACATTTCGGAAAGTGTTTTCGCTCGGAATTACTAAATGTGGATGTCGCCTTCCGAAACATTTGATATATATTTTAAGAATTTCGAGCTTTTGCTCTTCAGAGTATCCCACTTAGACCCTGATATAGACAACGTTTATTTAGATTTGTCAAAAAGACAGAAGTTGCCAAGAACAATTTACAAAACTTTAATGAGGATAATGGTAATTCTATTAAATTTTCGTATAATTCCAAAACGGTAAAAAAATAACCCCAACAACCACTATATATTTAAAAAGAGGATAAAATTATTTAACGGATAGGTACAATAATAAAATAGGGGGTATTCCATTTGAAAAAACTGTCACTTCCGATAGTCAGTTTTGGTTCATTTAATTTTCTGAGTTTCGGTAAAAATCCTATAACTTTGCTAATTCAACCATTTCTCTAAAACCAATAATAATGGAGATATCTACTGGGCAAGATATACGCGAACACCTTGTACATCAGTCAATGGAAAGGGCAAAACAATTTTTCTGACTAATTGATATAGACAATAGATGGAACATGCGAAACATGCCGTCTGAGCTAGAGATTTAAAATTTACTGAAAAGTTAAGTGTCGGAAAAAACCGTTTTTCTCCAGTAAAATTGGAAGAAAATGGAAATTTTGTGAAAAATTAATCGTTTCCTATACACTAGAAGAAAATTCTCTTAACTTCTACATTTGCTTTATATTATTAAATATAAGTGCTTTAAATAATATTTATAAATTGTTTTGATTAAAAAACGCATGTTATAAACAGGCATCAAAACATGCTGAGGCAGAAAAATACTAAAAAATAAATTAATTTCCCTAAAAGTACCCACAAAAACCAGATAAGGTGCTCTATTCATGGCTGTGGATTCAATTTTAAGAGACAAGGAAGCTTTGCAGTTTATAGTATTGCTTGATCATCTGGGTGTCGACCAAACTATCAAGAAATTGATACAAAACAATAATTTTTGCAAAAAACCTGCAACATTTTAAACATATCCTGCTTATTATAGCAAAATCAAACAAACTGATAGAGTCAGATAAATCTTTATTATCAGAAGTACCCTTTGTGATATAATAATTAATATACCAGCAGAAGATGGTCCGATTAGAGGAAATTTTAGACAAAACTTGTTAAAATATGTAGAAGTCTGCCTCGAATTTTGTTGTTTTTAAACCCATTCATTTTGCAGCAAATCTTCTTGACTACCGTTTTGAAACAAAATGTTTAAATGAAGACCACTTTATGATGGCTATTGATTTTATTTCAGAAATAGCTTGTTTATCAAATTTAGATGTAGGTAAAGTCGTGGCAAATTTAGCCCACTTTAGAACAGGAACAGGATTTTATAATAGCACTTCTTTATGGTAATGCGCAAGCAGCACCTATCCTGTTATATGGTGGTAGGGATTGTATACCTTGCTGCCGGTTATGCCAGTTGCCTCCCGAATTTTAAATGAACCTCCATCTTCCGCCTTGTCAGAAAGGAACTGGTCGTTATATGGTGTTATACATGGAAATAAAAGAAATAGACTGACATAAGATAAAGTTCAAGAACTTGTTGCCATTCAATCTAGTTTAAATTTAGATGAAAATGACAAATCGGACATTGACGATGAAATGCGTTTAAGTGTTTTGGCGTTAGCTTCGGCTAAGTACTCTTTCCTGTAGTTTGTAATTCTTGTTGTGTTTACTTTTTCTGTTAACAGAGAGTAAATGTTTTGTTTTTGTTGCTTTAAACTAATATGTTTCATGAAGTAGGGCTGTGTACACTTTTTTGAAATAAGAGAGAAAAACAGTCGTTTTTTTTTTTTTTTTTTTTTTTTTTATTAAGTGTATAATCTAGATTAATGTATTAATGTAATCTAGATTATACACGTAATACAAAAAAAAAAACAAAAAACGACTGTTCTTCCCTCTTAATATATTTCAGGTTTCCGGTTTTGTTTTAAAAAGTTTGCCTTTTCTTCCAATGCTAGAGAAAAAGAACACAAAACAAACTTTCCAATTTTTCTTGTTTTTTTCCAAACCGTTAAATCTCTAGTCTAAAGGAAAATAGGAAAAATAAAAATAAATATGTGTTTCCTATATTTCTGCTGGTTCATTTATTACCACTCACTGTACTGTATGTTGTTAGTTAGTGCTCGCAACTTAGTAAACTACATTTTTTATTGGTAACCAGACTTGATTCTAAAATATGTAGACAATCATCCTTCTAGTTGGTTCTGTTAACGGTACAACATGACGGTTTGAGTATAGTTAACCTGTTATACAATAATAATTATTTTGTTTCATATAAATTGTGCAAATTAGGCTTGATCGTCTTGCTGTATCGGCGACTTCCGTATCTGGTAATTGTTTCAATAAATAATTATGAGCTTAACTGCCATTTATCAGTTTAAGATTGCTCCTGGAAGGTAACGACTACCTGTGTTTTCATGTAAATAACTAATTTACATGCTCCTGTGTATTACGAGTAATAAATATAATGTTGGCCCGAGTAGCGTGAAACGAGTGTCCCCGTGCATATTCCTATGTTATAAACCCTTACCTATTTTATTTGAATATAAGCATTTGAGTAATCATATTATTATTATGTTATAATAATAGCCAGGAGCGGATCCAGAACCTCGTTTTTGGGGGGGGGGGGGGGTTCCTCACAAAAAAGTAATATATTTTACTTTTGTGTATTAATGCTATTATACAGGGTAGTAGTAATAGTAGTAGTAACAAACATCTATTTTAGCAATACTGCTACAATATTATAAATTCTAGTTTTTTTTAACAATAATTGAAACATTTAAAATTACAATTTTATGCACCAAAAATATTTTTAAATACATTTTATCAGATATTTTGTTTTCTAAATAATGATATTTTTAAGGATTTTTTAAATTTACTTAAGGAATTTTGTTTCCTAATTAAAGAATCTAAATTATTATATTCGTGAAGTCCTTTAAAAAAGATTGATTTATATGTCAAATTTTTTGTCACTTTCCCTAAACAAAAATTTTGATTATTTCTGGTTTGATAGTTATGATTTTCAAAGTTTTGCGTTATAAAGTCTTTTAAATGAGATGGTAATAAATTATTTTGAATTTTATAAATAAAAATACAAACTAGGAAAAATATTAAATTTCTTATATTGAACCATTTAAGTTTATTTAACATATAATTTATCTTTGTGTATTTATCAACATTTAATATTATTCTCATCGCCTTATTTTGTAAAATTTGAAGTCTACTAAAAATTCCTTCATTTGCAGTATATAAAATTGTAGAGCAATACAAATAATGAGGTAAAATTATTGTGTTATATATTGTTTTTTTTTTTAAATAAACTTAAATTTTTACTTACTCTTTTGAAATAATTAATTTTTTTTCCAATTTTAAATATAGTGTTTTCAAAATGAGCATCAAATTTTAATTTAGAATCCATTATTATCCCTAAATAATACTAAATATGGTGGGCCAACAAGGGCGCGTCGGTCACTAGATGCTAAACTGTTGAACTTATGAGAAAATTTTCTTAATAAAACTTATAACGTCTCGACTCTGCTATAACCTAAAATTATTTTCAAGTATACAGGGTGTCTCAAAAAAGAGTAACACCAAAAACTATATTTTTGTTAAATGGAACACCCTACCTTTTTATGTGGCATATAAAGCCTCTATCGGTTGTGTATTCAAGTTTTAATTTATATGTAGATCGAATGCAGCGTTGCCAAGTTATGAATTAAAGAAAGAAAAATCAGTCAAAAACATACTTTTTTTAAACTGTTATATCTCCGCTACTGCTTCTTAATTTCCCTGACAAAGTTACATGTAATCTAATGCTGGCCTAGTTTATCCTAGACCGTCCTCACTTTTCGATTTAATTATACAGGGTGTCCAGAATACTTGTTCAAACATCTCTATTTTCAATTCGATTTTAATTGAATTTCTTAAATACAACACCCTATATATTAGTTTGCCGTCAAAAAGCCTAAAGTGTCCCCTTTCAGAAAATATTATGTTTGCCGTATGTATCTCGCTATCATTTTGAGATATTAAGGTTTTTCCGTAACTTTACAAAGAAAATTTTAAAAAGTTGTAGGCGGCATGGCTTAAGGAATCGAAACAATATTAAATATCCAAAATAATAAAAGAATAAATAAAAAACAAATAAATAATAAATCATTTTAGGGATCAATATAATTAAATTTTATCATGCATTGGAAAATAATATGAGCAAAGTAAATATAATATATACAATTTTTTTGTGTTCCTCGGTTTGTTTGGGGGGGGGGGTCATAACCCCCATGACCCTCCCCCTGAATCCGCGCTTGATAATAGCCTGCTGTGGCTAAATCAGCTATGCTTAAGGTCAAAAGAAGAGAAAAAAGGTTAATATAAATCATTGCAAATTATTGTCAATTTTGTGGGTTGCACTAGCACTAGCGGAGTATGTTCTAAATAGCTTTAAGACTAAGAGATAGTAAAACAAATAAAGGATTTGGTAACTATATAGAGTGGCCAGCGAGGTATGTGAAATACTTCTTATACGAATTCTATTGGGTTCGTCCAAGCAATTGTAAGCAAGTATAATTCTATTCACTTTTCCTTTCATTCCTAACGGTTCTTAAAATATCGGAGTTTGAAGTTTTCAGGTCGTATGGGGTAGGTGCTAAAGAGTAAATTACGTTGAATCATAGATATCTCCGGGGTGAAGATTATTCATATTGAAGAGGAAAGAAAAATCCAAAATTCCTCACAAATATTTAATATCTTGCTCTACGCGTTTCGGTTTCTTAATTTGAATTTGAGAGGGAAAAGAACATCATCTTTCAAATTGCTTATAACAACGGATACAAGATATCATTAATCAATAATTTAATAAGAAAAAATTGATTGGCATGCTTAGAAAGGTGTTGGATAAGACCATAACATCTTTTCAACCTCCTAGGTATATAAGACTAACTTTTTTAGACGCTGTTTCTCTGAGGGTGGGTAATGTATTGAAGTCCTTAAACAACAATTTTAAAAAGCTTACAAACCAGTAAACAATTTACGTAGCTTATTCTCGAGAGTAAAGGATTCAATTAATGTGCTTGACAAAAGTGGGGTATATTTGTTATCCTGCAACTCATTCACAGCTTAATATGCTGGACAGACAGGACGTAGTTTTAATATTAGAATAAAAGAACATTTAAACTCTCAGAAATTGACAAATGATAAGAAATCAGCTTTTGGCCTACATTTAAGAGAGAAATTACATAATTTTAATAATAAAGACAACTTTAAAATGCTACATAATGCGAATAAAGGCTATAAGCTGAATTTTTTAGAAAATATAGAAATAGCCAAATTGTAAAATTAGAGATTAATAATCAGATTGAGTGTTTGAACGATCATGTCAACGCCCACTACAGGGAAGCAGCAAAAATTGTGAATGAGTTTTAGTACAGAATGTTTATTTAAATAATCGTACCTCCTTTTGTGCAACCTAGATGTTGCTTTGATTCGGTATATTTTGTTTCATTTGTTTTTTAAATGTTTTTTGGGTTTATCCCGTTGATCAATTCTATATAGTTAGTTAACCTGTGTTCGCCATTGTGAACTTGTTTGGTGTCCTTAATGTAAAGTTTGTGATTATATTATGTAAGTAATACCTAATAATTTTGATTTTAAATTGAGCTTATTATATAAATGAACTTTTTAGACAGCTCTTGAAAATGGTTTAAGAAACCGAAACGCGTAGAGCAAGATATTAAATATTTGTGAAGAATTTTGGATTTTTCTTTCCTCTTCAATAGAGTAAATTACATTGTTGCGACTAAAGGGCTATTTAACTTAATAATTCGGAACGTTGCAGTAGAACCTTCACAACTCCTTGATTAACAGGTGCGTTCACTAAACCGACTTGTGAAAAAGAACTTATGCGAAGAAACAATGCTGCAGAAGTACTTGAACTAGTTGAAAATCATCCTGTTACTAGTACGAGAAGAGTTTCTGTACTTACTGGACAAAGTAGAACGGCTGTGCAAGATACTTTGCGAGAAAACGAACTGCATCCCTATGATTACCAACCGGTACAAGAACATCTCCCCACTGATCTTCCTCAAAAAGGTCGTCTTTGTGAATGGTGAAGCAATTATCTAGATACATTTTCAAGAACCCTTTTTTGTGACAAAGCTAAATTTACAAGAGATGGAATCAACAATTTTCACAATGAACATATGTGGAAAAACCTCACGCTATTCGAGAGACCCGTTTCCAAACAAGGTTCTCCGTAAACGTTTGGGCTGAAATAATTAATAGTTAAGTAATCGTACTACATTTCTTCGAAGGAAATTTGAACAGCAAAATGTACTGGGCTTTTTTGGAACACGATCTACCTCTACAACTTGAGGACATCCCTCTTCAAATCAAAAGGACGATGTTTTTCTTTACATAATGGTGCTCCGGACCATTATGGAACAAGTATCACTACTTTTCTCAATGAACAGTATCCAAATAGATAGAGAAGTCGTGGTGATCCCATTGCTTTTCCACCGCGATCTCCGAATCTCAACCCACTAGACTTTTTCATGTGTGGACATGTGTAGACACTTACCCATTCAATGGGAAAGCTTAATATTAGGGACCAACTCATCCAGAATATTCATGAAGCGTTTTATGAGGTGAATAACAATACTATGAAGAACTACAACTGGGGACGAGAACTCCGACATAGGATTGAGTTATGCATTGCACATATTGAGCAGCTTTAATAATTGCAAAGGTCATTACGCTTTTATTAAAAGAAACCACATCTTTTCCTACGCCTTATAGTAATTTTGCTTAAAATTAGTCACAGAATTCATATACGAAGTACCTCACACATGCAGAGATGAAATTAAAAGCGGTAGGATTTATTGCAAGAAATTGTAGGGAATATCGAGACTTAAAGACCCTTATCTTTGTTTTCTTTTAAATTAAACAATGATTTTGTTGATACACCACATCGATATCCTGTTTACCTTAACAAAAAGAACAAATCTAGAACTAAAGAAGAACGTATAATCGGTTCTGGAAGATTATTACTATTTAATGTAAAATATTCCATCCTAATTTAAGTGAATGTATGTATAATACAGGGTTCCCCATAATAGACTACCCATTTTATATTATTAATAAATTCCCTACGAAATAACTAAATAGGTTGTTCTCTGTGGGATTATCTTCTATAGTCTTTGGGATTTAAGTAAATTATTAATCAAGTAAGCGCCTGTCACAAATAAATTTTAAATTAATAATTTCGTGGAACGTCATTTTTCTACGAGAAGTTTGTTAGTTTTCATCAATAATTATTATTTAATTTTTTTGCTTTGAGACATTATTTCAACATCCGTTTGAACTTTGATGGATTACTCAGTCCAACAACGTGTGTTTTGTGTAGAAACTTGCATAAGAAGCAATTCGATAGAAGAAGTTAGGCGTGCATTCCGGCGTCAGTTTAATAACAACAATGGGGCGCACGCGCCAAATCGTAGAACTGTTAAGTTATGGGTTCGTCATTGGCGTGAAAATGGTTCTGTACAAAATTTAAAGAAGCCTGGACGTCGAGGAACAGTTTGTACAACAGAAAATATTGAACGAGTGAGAATTGCGTTTACGAGAAGTCCTAAAAGGTCTGCTAATCGACAAACTCTTATCCTAGGAATATCGAAGGGAAGCTTAGATCAAATTCTTCAAAGGGATTTAAAATTTCATCCCTATAAATACTAAATGGCACAGCACCTTAGCAATCAAGATAAAGAAGCAAGGTAAGCATTTTGTCAAGAATTTTTGGATTTACATCAAGGAGCAATTCACAGTCTCCTAATGACCGACGAAGCAAACTTTTATTTGAACGGCATGGTCAATAAACAGAATTTTAGATACTGGTCAAATGAAAATCCTCGTGAAATCTTTACACAGAACCTCCATAATCCAAAAGTTGTTGTGTGGTGTGGAGTAGGATCTTTTGGTATTATTGGCTCTTATTTTTTTGAGGATGAAAATAACCGCGCTGTAACAGTAACATCCGAGCGCTAAGTTAATATGCTAGAGACATTTCTCATTCCAGAATTAAATAGACGAGGATTACTAAATAATGCCTTACTATTCCAACAAGATGGGGCAACAGCTTATACCGCCAGAAACTCAATGAGGGTCCTGCGAGAAATGTTTAATGGCCGACTCATTTCTCGATTCGGAGATTTGCCTTGGCCTTCGAGGTCCCCCGACTTAACGGCACCCGATTTTTTCCTGTGCGGATATTTAAAAGCCAAAGTGTTTGCGAGTCGTCCAGGTACAATCGAGGAACTGAAAGCCAAAATTCGTGAAGAAGTTGAGGGAATAGACGAAGGTTTGCTACGCCGTGTAATGAACCACTTTTTATCTAATAATGAAAAATGTGTTGAAGTTGGTGGAGGTCATTTAGAAGACGTGATTTTTAAAAGTTAGAATTAAATTAGCCAAATATTTATAAGTTATCATAAATCCCAAAGAGTAAGCTGTAATTTAGTAAAATAAAAAGTTTGTTTTAATAACTAAAAAAATGTTAATTCAAATATTAAAATGGGTAGTCTATTATGGGGAACCCGTATAAAGGACCATTAAAGGCACATTTTCCAATGTAGGATTCTAGCAGCATCTTGGGTACTAGAAGATATTTTGCCAAGTTATCGCATAATTAGATATATTCCGCGAGATGGATTTACGGAGCTCTACTTTTTCGCTGACGGTACAGCAATTACTTCGACTACCAAATCACCGCGCATTGTCATCAGCCGGATGCAGTGTCACGTAGTCGAGCTAGAAAAATAGCTTTCGGCTTGGAAGATTTGCCTGAATCCCGACACGACGAAGGTCATAATTTTTTTAAAAAGCACCGTGCGCAGGCCTGAAATAAGGCTTCGGGTCAATGGAGTTCAAGTGAACTAGTGTCAGAAGGTGAAATACCTGGGACTTATATTTGACTAAAAGCTGAACTGGAGGTTCGATTTAATTAAAAGAGTAAAGTCTGTATTGCGTGATTTAGGCTTTATCTACTTCCTGATTTACAGGCGGAGTAGACTTGGTAATAGGACTAAGCTCAAACTCCACGAGGTGCTGGTCAGGCCGGTTCTCATTTATTGTGCACCTTTGTGGTGGAGATTAATAAGTTCCAAGTTATTTAAAACAGGGCGTTGAAAATTATTGTAGACGTACCTATATATATAATGAATCGCGTACTTCATCAGGACTTTCATATGCAAACGATAAATGAATTATTCTCAAAAATTATAACAGACTATTACGGACATACGGACGTATCAACAAACCCACTAATTACACACTCACACAGGAGATCTAGGCAAAACGCTACATATAAACTACCGAAAGGCTGGCTCCTTGTCGATCCACGCCCATAGTAGTGACGCACTAATAGTAGAGAGGTATATTATTACTATGAATAACAAAATTAATAGATAAGGCGCCAAAATTTTGCAGCACAAGATTTCTGTATGAAATACACACGAATAACAATAATAAAAGCAAGAGCGGATTTCAAAATTCTACAAGTGACAAGACATAATCAGTTTTTGATAAGCCAATAGAAGTCAAAGAAACGTTCCTGACTTAAAACCCCAGACAAGATCCCATGCAGATATTTAAGTAAATATCGTTTGCCGTTTTGAAAGCACTGTAGTTCTTTTATCATCCTAAGCTGTATAAATCAATAAATAAATAAAAGGTATGTAGTAAACTGTTTCAAAGTTCTGTTATTGTAAAAAAAGAGATTTAGATGAAATCAATAATTGCATTTGCTGTCTTCTATTTTAAAATTGCAAGTCGTGATTTTTATTAATTAGTTTTCACAACAAAATTATCCTTCAATAAATTGTGAAAATCGTCTTTTCTCTCTCTACTATCGGCGATCATTTTCTTTCTTCATTTTACTTGGTGATTTTTTTTGAGAAATACGAATAAATATCCTAGTTGACCAGTCATAAAACAATTACTACAAGAAATTTGCTTGAAACAGCAACTTTATACAATTAGGTTCGAAACTTATAGCTGCCTATTCAAAATACTTTTTGAAAAGTATCGCTTCAGGTTAGTCTTGTTTCAAAAGGAAAACGTCACGTATTTACCTGATTTCGGATTGGCGTTTTGATTGTTTAGGATTGTTATAGGATGAAAATTGTTAAAGTTTTGAAACCTAAACTGAAATAATTAAAAGAGAGAAGGCCTTGGTGAATCGAACGAAAAGTATTAGTATCGACGGCTTCTCTTGCATTACAGCATACGACAAATCCAAAAATAATGCGACAACCTCGGATGCTGGTAGACCCTGACATCGTGGTTATTACCATTCGTGAGATTGCCATAGTCTAGGTACACCAACTCTAAAAATAACTCTTATAATCTTTTCACGGGAAGATTTGCTGACTGCACCATATCTGAGCGAATCTCCTATCATGGCGGTTCCGTCATAATTTGGGCGGGTATTTTTAGCGAAGCACGTTCCAATCTTGTGTTTGTTGAAAATGGAGCTCTAAACGCACAAAGTTACATTGAAGATATCCTCCAAGAGTTGGTCATTCCATTTGCTCCTTTCATTGGGAACCAATTTATTTTATTGCATGATTGGATCGCCAACATTGGAATGGCCCGCATGTAGCCCGGATCTCAACCTTAAAGAACATTTCTGCGATGAACTTAAAAGAGCTGTTCGTCGTCGCCATGGTTCACAACAAACTAAGAGCTAAGATTGGCACAGACAGAGGCATATCAGAATATTCCTCAAGAAAGATTAACTAACCTTATTCATTCAATGCCACGAAGACTGCGAGCTGTCATTATTGCTAGAGATAGAGATATACAGTGAAATCTCCCTTTGGCGGACACCAGCGAGATCAACTGAAAGTGTCCGTTCAAGAGGGGTGTCCGCCTAAAAGAAATGCAAAAAAAAAATTGTTTTTTTTTAATAAAATCTTTAATTAAAGAAATTGAGACATTTAAAACGTAATTAATTGTATGTAAATGTCTTAAACTTTAAACTCAAGGAGAAAATAAGGATTTGTTACTTTACAAATTACATACAAAATATAATAGAATATGTATAGTGTATAGTATACATAAAATGTAAATGACGCAAAAATTCATATATTGTTGTTTGTCTTCTCTATTTCTTTAAAATGAAATCGTATTTATAATATTAATAATAATTTGGGATAGCCTCTGTGGGTACTGGAACCTTATCGACATCAGAATCTTCGGTAAGTTGTTGTATTTCAACTGGATTTTCAATTTCTTGTCCTGAATCTGGATTTTCAACATGCAAATTTTTATCTAGGTTCAAAAAAATCATTAAAGTTTCCATTATCAGTCAATTCATATTTTTCATTTTTCATTTTTCAATGTTAGCGTTTTGTTGGGTAAAGCCCCGCGCGGTCTCATCGGCATTACAGATGTCTCTCGGTGAATATACCTTAATTAAAGAAGGAGATTTTTTCAACAACGATGAAACATCTTTAGCAATAATCGAAGCTCCTTCTGCCGAAATCGCTTTAAAACTTACGTTGTGGCGGATTCTAAATTTATTGAGCCAACCAGAAGAAGCACTGAATGTAGAATGTCCCACGGCGTAGGCTGCGCTTTTATACCGAAAGATTGAAGTCGGTGAATCCCCGATTAACTCAGAAAACTCCCTCAGTGCAGGCAGGCAGCGAAGTTGGCGCGCGGCGCGATTGAGAAATGCAACAGCGACACTCACGACAGAAAAATGAGACAAGGCGTTTATTTTTTATTTTGTTTTTTGTCCATTTAAGAGAACATCTTCTTGTGTCAGCGTCCGTTCAAGAGAATGTCCGTCCAAGAGGGAGTTAACACAATGCAAATTATATGAGGGTCGGTCGGGACCATGAGAGACCGTCCGTCCAAGGGAGGTGTCCGCGAAGGGGAATTTCACTGTACTACATTAAAATTTTTATTATTGTTGTTACTTAATTACGTCTATTGGTTTTTATTTTTGTCAATTAAAAATTCTTTAAAATCACTGTTTTTGTTATTTAAAATTGTGTAGCTGTTACAAGAAATGAGATAATGGAATAATTCAGAAAGCAAAATGCTAGGAATATATATAAGATCAAAGCAAAAAGATTTTAACAAAATTATCCGCCTCAAGCGAGAAAACATTTAATTCATTGTTATAAGGAGACCCCCAATCGGAATGAATACCGGATTCAAAATAAAAAGTTATAAAACATCAAACTCAGCCAAAATTTTTTGTGGCGGAATTTTGCGCCAGGAAGTGTAGAAGAAATTTTGCCTTTAGCAGACAAAAAACTGGTGTTTCCATTTTAAAAGATAATTGTATTCTGCCTTATTGCATTTTAATTCGAGAGTTACAGTTAAAAATTTTCCTACTTTAGTCATTTAAAAATTTCGTATATTTATTAATAAATAAAACACTGAATTTGGGGCAGCCTGTATAATAATTTCTATTTTATTTCTGGAAAAGCAAGTACAAATTCTGGGTATTTTTTTAATTGCTCTGTATCAAAAATTACCCATCGCGCGGCACCCGTAAAATGTCTATTAATTAAAAAAGTCCCACGCAGTCAAATTAACACTGCCATTAACATTGCCACAAAATAACTAATTGCGCCTTTTTAATTATTTCCTCCATTTTGCGGAGGAGTAAAAATATAATTAAGGTAAATTTGTTTTTTCCAAATTTGGAAATATTGACTCCGGCGTTCAGATTTAGTAATTTTATTATTCGGATTATTCCTTCTATGCTGTAGTGATTTAATTTTTTTATTGTTTGTTTATGCAGATAAATGATTATAAAATTTTAATTGGTATATGATTTATTTACGAGCGGTAAAAAATCCTTTTAAAGCCCACATAGGGGGCTGATTTGAATTAAAAATTGTAGCTTCATTATGTAGCTTTTATTGTTAGATTTAGATATTTATGGATATCACCTTAATATATCCGAACATCTCTACGCGTATCAGAAGAAATAAAAGGTATAATTATTTAGATGTAGGTGTAGGTATTATATAGAAAAACATTAACTGCTTCAGTAGGAAATACTTACTAATGCGGTCAATTAACTCTTAACTCTCAAGCTTTGTGCGAAAACATCTCACTCTTCATATTGTACTTACACAACTATTATACAGCTACATATGCGAGATGTTACACGTGGCGACATCTCGTAGCAATCGAGCTATCCACCTAACCAGACCAGCGAGGTCTTAGAGAAGACCAAACGCTGGAATGGATCCCGCATAAGCAGGTATCTAATGTCAGGTGGCGCTGAAAGCCAATCGTCGGTTTCTGTGAACCGAAAACCGTATATAAAAGAAAGATGTTTTTCCCTTTTCTTTCCGTCAGACCCAATCCTTGGACATTAGATACCTGCTTATGCGGGATCCATTCCAGCGTTTGGTCTTCTCTAAGACCTCGCTGGTCTGGTTGGGTGGATAGCTCGATTGCTACGAGATGTTGCCACGTGTAACATCTCGCATATGTATTTATACATTATGTGTTGAAAACACTGTAAGGTCCCTTTCCTTTTCGTCAGACTCTATAGCCTTGCCGATGAGCCGTAATACGGCGAAACGCGTCCAAGGATTGGGTCTGACGGAAAGAAAAGGGAAAAACATCTTTCTTTATATCATGTTTTCGGTTCATTGAAACCGACGATTGGCTTTCAGCGCCACCTGACATTAGATACCTGCTTATGCGGGATCCATTCCAGCGTTTGGTCTTCTCTAAGACCTCGCTGGTCTGGTTGGGTGGATAGCTCGATTGCTACGAGATGTCGCCACGTGTAACATCTCGCATATGTATTTATACATTATGTGTTGAAAACACTGTAAGGTCCCTTTCCTTTTCGTCAGACTCTATAGCCTTGCCGATGAGCCGTAATACGGCGAAACGCGTCCAAGGATTGGGTCTGACGGAAAGAAAAGGGAAAAACATCTTTCTTTATTATACAGCTGATTGCACATATACAGAGTGGCAAAAAAGTCGCGCATAATGCCTGTAATTTTTGAATTACCTGGTGTACGAAAAAGTGACCTTCATAAAAGTTGTTCAGTAAATTATTCTCCGCATTTCTACCCGCATGAATTTTCTCTGTCATTTTTGGTTTGATTGCCATAGAGACTAGCTTACTTTTTTTAAATGGAAATGCCTATAATTGCATATTTGGATTTTACTGGGAAAACTCTGAATTTTTTGTATTTCAAATTTTTACCTATCTGCAAGCGTTTCTGAGATAATGACAGCTCAAAAATGAAAAACTTCCTAATTATAATTATTCCTACCTAATACCCACCAGTTGAGTCAAAGTGTTTTCATGACAGTGACCAGGCTGGGATAACTTAAATAGTGAAGATCGTTCCCCGTTCGTTTAGTTCTTCAACCAGACGATGATGGCGTTATCGTAGGGATTTTGTTTTATAAGGTTGTTCATATCCTAACGTTGGTAGTGGCAAAACATGTATTTAGAATGAGCGTGGGTAACGTTCCCTATCTTTATCTCTCTGAATTCAACCGTATTAGCTATGGTGCGATAAAGATAACAATATTACTTATGCGCTGATCCATAATAAAAATATCTTCCGGAGTCGGACCCAAGCGACATTAACATTTTAGAATTAAATTTTTAAACGAAGCGGCGCGACGTATAAGTTCATTAAGTTTATTCTGCTAAAATGATGATTTATTGTTGCGTTCCCGGATGTAAAGTACAAAGCGGGAAACGTGTGAAAATGGTGTATCGTGAAGGGTCAATAAGGCACCTTGCGCCTATACTGTATACAAAATATTGTTACTATCTGAAAAAAATGTGGACAGGACACCTTTTGATCCTAAATAATCATAAACATTACTTATATACTGATTTTCTTAGAGTTATGACAGTTTACGATCTTAGTATAATGTCCGTGTATTTTTAGACGCATAAACTTTGGGTAAATGCTATTCAAAATCCATTACTCTGTGGCCAAGACAAGACACACATTTTGGATATGACCAAAAAATTAAGCATGGCAGAAGAGGATCCTATTCAAAGCTGAACGCTGTTCCTATGTTAATTCTTTACAGCACAATCCTGAGTAAAACTTGCCTTGCTATTATATTAATTTTAATTAATGTAAATATATAATATTAATAAAACTTGTCGCCATATCAGAAACGTTGTTACAACTTCCTTTTAATCTCCCAAAATATATTGACTTTAATTCAAAAGGTTTGCGCTTCTAACTTTTCCATCAGAGTTAGAAACGCAAAAATTTGAATTCAAAGTGGTAAAACTTTAATTTTCATGCGTGGCGCCGACCACCCCCCCGCCCCCGCGCCCCTCGCCCACAGTGCTACATTTAGTTCTTCAACCAGACACGAGACGATTTTGATAGAATAGCTGAATTTTGTGAGCTGATGATGGAAAGATGCAATAACGATAATTACTTCGCAACAAATATCACTTCTCGGATGAAGCTACTTTCCATTTAAAAAAAATTGTTAATAGACACAATTATCGTTATTGGTCTGCTAAAAATAATCACTGGTTCCGGGAAGGTCATACTCAGATGCCCGAAAAAGTTAATGTTTGGGCGGGCATAGTTGGTAGGCATATTGTGGGACCTTTTTCCATAGATGGTGATTTGAGATCTCCTCAGGAATTACATAGTTCCTTCTTGCAGAATGGTTTTACTGGGTGCAAATAATGGCATAAACGGACAGATATGGTTCCAGCAAGATGGAGCACCTGCGTATTATGCAATGGCAAATGTGAGACAATACATAAGCGAACAATTTCCATGACGTTGGATAGGCAGAAGAGGTGCTTTGACTGGCCAGCGCGATCCCCGGACTTAACTCCGCTCGACTTCTTTTGTGGGGACACTTGAAGAACAAAGTCTACGTTAACCGTCCAAATGACTTAGAATGTTTAAAAATCAAAATTAGTGCTGAAATTCGGGTCATTCCAGAGGACTTCCTTTTAAACGTTGTAGACGGGTTGAGGGATCGACTGGCGCTCTGCTTAGAAAAAAATAGTGGTCATTTTGATCACCTGATCCACTGAAAAGGTTTCACTTGTTTATTATTCCGATGATGTTCCAAAGTTGTTCAATTTTCTAGGCTATTTATTTTGTTATTATAAAGTTTGTTATAATTTTAAATAAATAAAAATTTGAAATGCAGTTGGGCTTGCTGATGGTAACATACTGGAAGCCAGAAAGAAAACCGCTTTCCAAATAGAAATATTCCGGATGCACGAACATTTTCAAACATTGATAGAATGTTGTGCAAAAAGGAAAGTTTTGAACCAGGCGATCATCTAAAACGGGTACAACGTACTGTAAGAACACCAGAAATTAAGGTAGCGGCTTTAAATTCAGTCGAGGAAGATCCTGAATTAAGTATACGAAAGATTGGAAACAATTTGAATATCTCACATATTCTTGATTAGGAAATTCTCAATGACTTTTTATTATATCCCTACCATATCCAACGTTTTCAGGCTCTACTCCCACGCGACTTCTCATTACGGATGAACTTTTGCCAATGGTTTCTTCAAAAAGTAATTAAAAATCCCTTATTTGATACCGAAATTTTATTCACCAATGAAGCCAATTTTTCTAGAAACGCCATCCAAAACTTTTACAATAATCATTTTTGGGCTGAAGAAAACCGACATGCAATCTTGGAATCCCGTAAACAAGAGCAGTTCTCCGTTAACGTGTGGGACGAAATATGCGATGATCATTTAATTGGGCCCTATTCTCTTCATGAGAGGTTGAATGGGCATAATTACCGGCAGTTTCTCGAAGAAGAATTGCCAGCTTTGATGGTGCTGTGGCGCGTGAACATTTAAACCAAAATTACAATAATCGCTGGATAGCTCGCGGGGGACCACCAGTGGCGCAGCCAGGGGGGGGCCCGGCCCCCCCCCCCCGAGATCCCCAAGACTTGCAAACTACTGTACCTTTACCTTTATATTCTTAATAGGTAGGAATCCGATAATTAACGATAAAAGGATTTAGGCGAATTGTGACATATTGTTCTGAAAAATCCGATAATTATGGCAACGCTGCACGATAATTTGATACGCCAAGTCTGGCAGCGCTGATCCGCCTACCTATTTCCTAATTCCGTAATAATAAAGGGCTTCGCACACAACTTTACATAAGCGCATAGCATAGACGCATAACAAATTTGGCCAATCACAGGCCGGGTTCGAGCGGCCATATTGGATGAACTCGGCCTGTGATTGGTTAAATTTGTTATGCGTCTATGCTATGCGCTTATGTAAAGTTTTGTGCGATGGGCTTCCGCATTCTGTCTGCAATAAGACATCGTCGCGCGTCGTACCAGTAACGCCATTTTGCTAATTATTATTGTTTAAGTTTATTCGTACCTAGTCATAGAAGCCTCTGCCTCTACTATAGACAAGTATTCTTTAGGTACAATAGGCAATAGGTATTATAAGTTGTCGTCAATCATACGTATTTTACCCAAAAAAAGGCGTGGCACCCACAAAATTTTTCGCCTGCGGCGCCTTCGGCGCAGCATATTATAACCGCCCTCCCACCGAACGAAGTTTCTGGCTGCGCCACTGGACCACAGGCATGGCCAATTAGGTCTCCAGATCTCAATAGTTTAGATTACTAGCACACCAATTCATACTGAACAGCAGTTGAGAAATCGCATCATAGTTTCTTGCAAAACTATTAGAAACAGTCCCGTCATTTTTCAAAGAGTACGTGAGTCCATGAGAAAAGGAGCTGAGGCATGCATATTTGCAGGAGGTGGACATTTTCAACATTTCATTCAATTTATTTCTTTGTGCGTTCAGGGTAATTTTGTGTTAGCATTCCAAAATGTATTTACAATAGGTACTATAATTTCATAATTTTACCGTTTAAAAATGATTCTCTTATAGTTATTTATGTATCTAGGGAATTATAATGGTCTTAATTACCGAGGGCAAAGTTTACGTCCCGAGGGCCTTTGGCCCGAGGGACAGCAATTGCCCGAGGTAATTGAGACCCTTATAATTTCAGTGATACATAGATAATTTTATTTCTGACCGATTTTAGTAACATTTTGTTAATTTTTAAAGTGGAATAAATGTTTCAATAGATGACAATCAAATTGACATTAGATGTCAATCGTTTGATTATATGTCAAATTTTTCTTAATATCCCAAGGGAGTTATGACCCTTATAATTCCCGCGTAACTAAGACGTTATAAGCTAATAATATACCGGTCAGAAATAAAATAAATTATTGTTTAAAGTTGCATAAATTGGTTTTTCTCGTGGTTTACCGAGATGCAAATGAATGAATTTTACTTTTTTATGCGACAACCATATGTCCAACGAAACAAAATGAAGAGACCAGATTTGCTCAGAAAGGAAAGAGGAATTTAAAAATAATTTTTACCTTAAGAAAAAGCAGTGGCGTATCACTTTGCATTTTAAAATGATTCGGTGCAAATCCCGCACCAACGCCACTGGTGAGAATAAAAAATCACGTTGTGCAGTAAAAAAATGCCTTCTGATGCATAAAATATGCGTGCTACGTTTCACAAAAATATATAGGGTCATACCAAAATTATCACAAAAAAAAGTTTTCTTCTTGAAACTTTAGCACCCTGTAGTTCAACAGTTAAGACTTTTAGGACATACGTTTTTTTCTGTAAATAGACCCAACGATAACCTTCTTAAATATTAGCATGTTAGTTAAGAAACACCCTGCATAGAACGAATATAATTAAATATCATTAAAAAATAACAGTTCTGATATTCGTAAAAGTTATGTACTTCAAAATAACTCAAAGTATAGTGGATAACTAAATCCCAGCAAACATAAATAAAATAAAGATTTATTAATATTTGTAAATGGTTGCTTTTGAAGTTGGAAAAGAATACACGAACAGACAAACACAAAAGTGTATCCTATGTGATCATATTAAAACCGGAAATCGTTCATGTATGGGAATTAGTAAAACAGAGGATAGGGAATCGGTTTAAAAGGGATTTTTGGATGGACGTATGTAAAATATAGGTATTGAGCTCTGTTATAAAGCAATCGAAACTGCAGTTTGTATTTATGGGCTGCTTTTCAATATGAGGTTTTCAATTATCAATGAATATCACAAAAGCTCTTTTGTACTTTAGTCGTTATGGACACAAGTTGATTCATCGAATTTTTTTTTATGATTAAGCGCAGCACTGCAGAAAAAATTCCTTTATGGCGATCTGCGACCTGTGCGTAGAGAGGAAGCGATTCAATGATGCTATATTGCCTCTTGCTTGCACCACTGTAGATTTCTTCCATTTTTAACAACATTCAGACTATCATCAACTAAACCGTAAAAATTAAAAAAAAAAGTTCACACAATTCGAGATGTCGGTGTACTTTTTGATTCAAAATTGATTTTTGATGCGCATATTGAATCGATTGTTAATTCCTGCTCTAGACTGTTGGGGCATATTTTTATACAATGTTTTTTACTACCCTTAAGCCTATATATACTGTGATGGGCTAAAATATGGAACAAATTCATTTAAAAATCACTTATTAAAATTGATTTTTGATGCGCATATTGAATCGATTGTTAATTCCTGCTCTAGACTGTTGGGGCATATTTTCATACAATGTTTTTTACTACCCTTAAGCCTATATATACTGTGATGGGCTAAAATATGGAACAAATTCATTTAAAAATCACTTATTAACTTTTTGAAAAAACGCTCGGCCAACGTCGTTTATAATTTTTTCTTCCGAATTTTTTGCCTCAAAAAGAAATTATACAGGGTGTGTCATAAAGTAGATGTAGCAAAAATTTTTTGTATTTTAAATAGAATCCTATTTTTTTCAGTCGAATTTTGAATTCTACGTCACATTCTGCGCATAATTCATGTAGCATACCCTATCCTTATCTCTAACGGTTTTAGGGAAAAATTACATCATAAAACGAAATTTTTCTTTAAAAAAAGTTACATGTACCTACTTAAAGGTAAACAGGTAAATTGAATTGAATTGTCACTACGATAGCAAGTCATGTGTCAATCAAAAATAATTTTAGGTATAATTTGAAAAACGGTGATCATGGTGCATTTAAATAAAACTCAAAGAATCGAAATTGTAATTTTAATTGGATGTGGAGATAAAACAAGAAATCAAGAAGAAGTTTGTAACTTGTTTAGCGCTAAGTATCCAGAACGGCCGATTACAAGATCTACAGTGAGTAAAATTAAGAAGAAATTCAGGGAAACAGGAAATGTAAAGGATCGTCTACGGCCAGGTCGTCCAAAAATTAGTGAAAACACAAAATTGAACATTTTGTTAGAAGTTGAAGATAATTCCTATAGTGCATCCACTGAAGTAGCGAAGTAGCCCTTAATAATGATGTGAGCCGACGATCTGTTTTGCGGGTATTGAAACAAGAAAAGTACCATCCGTACAAAATTAGGTTGCTGCACGAGCTAAACGAAGATGATCCCGACCGCCGGCGCCGGCGCCGACTACAGTTTTGTGAAACTATGATGGAACTTCTAGTCCTTGTTTTTAAAAATTTTACATTTTGGGACAACCATTGTATTTCGGTTACCCTGTAACTTATCAAAAAGAGAAAAATATGTGTTTTTTGTAGTTTCTTACGGTGAATCCAGTGAAGTACTCAGACTTTTTTTTATGTTTAATAGTTTTCGAGAAAGAGACCAAATTTGATTTTTTGTATTGTAACACGTTTTTCAGAAATATCTAATAGTTTATTTTTATTTTTATATTAGGCCCTAATTTAAAAAAAATATACATTTTTTTTGTTAGTAGGCCATGACGGGTATTAAAAATAAATAACATGGTCATTTGTGTCATATTGAAAAATGTTTAAGTTTCTGTCAGAGCATTCACGTTCCCTAAGTTGTTTTAAAATTTCTAATTAATGGTAAAAAATCAGTTTGCCCTAATTGTGACAGCCAGTGTATTTGTATAGGTAAATTTAAGCCTTTTTTTAACAAAACTTATAGAATTATTTAAATCACTTGTATATATCCCGAAAGGCGACAACCGAATAAAAGAATTTCTCCAAGAATAAAAGCAAATTTTATTGAACCCGGTTCATTTCAGTCCAAATCAGGAAAAATATACCGAATATATAAAACTCAAATTTTCCCACACAAACAATAAAGATTTTAGTAAATAAAAAAAGGAAAGGGGGGGTTTACGCTTGTTATAAAAATGTTCAAATTTAAGATTGGCCTTACATTGTTTAAATTTCTGAGGTTATAAATGCAAAAAAATCAGCCTTTCCGGGCGCAATGTTTTAAAATAGAAATGGGGTATAGATAACCTAGGAAGATTCTAGAACCTTTTAAATCGTTTAATGGTATATGGTTATAAAAACTGTTACCTCCTGCCAGGATAGCCTTACATTAAAAAACTATATTAAATTTTAAAAGGGTAGGTAGATTAAATTAATTTTTAATAAAAAAGTATTTAAATTGAATGAAGGAGGGAAATAATGAAATTAAAATAAGGTTATTAATTTCGATACATCAAAAAAATTATGTTCTGGATGACTGTACCAGCATGCTTCTGCTGCGGCAGCTCCTTCAGCTGGGCCTCCTGATGTGGTCTTAGTTTTATCAAGTTTTATAGCCCCATGTGGCAGCTCGTGACTCGAAGTTGCTTGTTAAGGCTCGTTCCTTCCAAAATCGCGAAAGTGGTGAAAACCCAACAAACAAAACCACCAACAAAACCCCTAAAAATAATAGAAGAATATTACCCACTGAATCCCCACAAAACAAGAAACCAAAAATAAAAGAAAACCCCTTATGCTTCAACGATCAGCTGACACAAAGTTTGGCCAACTTAACATAACCCCAACAAAAAAAGAAGAGAACAGAGACACACCACAAATGATCAGAACGATACAAGGGTCTGAGCTTTTACCAGAACCTAAATTAAAGAATGAAACAAGGAAAATAATTTCAAGCAACTTTGTTTATACATAAAATTGCCAATAGTAAAAATGGGCGTTCTGAGACTTGACGGGAGCCAGAAACGGAAATACGTGGTCAACCTATTTGCCGCGCCTTGTGCCATTAACCAACAGAAAAGCGGACGCACTACTTCTAACCCCACATATCTTGACTAAATTTCTGTAAATAAAGATGACACAACTAAATAAACAATTTTTGAACCAAATAGCTATAAAAAATGCACTGGAAATTTGACCGTAAGAATCAAAGGTAAGTAGAAGATTTCCCACAAAGTCCATAGTGGCAATTTTAAAATTGCTACAAAGTAAAAAAAAAGTTCTGCAAAAATTATTTATGTAAATTCTGTGCATCAAAATAGCAATAAAATCTAGAAAAATCCCGACAAAACAGGTTGATATAGTATGTACAAACGTCTATTAATCTTAAAAATAAAAGATAAACTTTTTATTCCGGGAATCTCTCAACCTGACGATTATGATGAATGTGACTGCACAGTAAACAACTATCGTGTGTGTTATTTTAAGGAAGCCTACATCCGCCTTTCAGTGAAATATCGCCTTGTCTTTTTTGAACAATTCGAAACAAGTCTACTTTTGTCCTCCGAACCCCACGTTAGATGATCCGTTGTTAAACGGTTCAAGGGATCCACAACGGAAAATAAATAGGCCTTCATACGAAAGAAAGAAACCGAAAACTAAAGATCCATTTAGAATAAATGAATACCGGATTTTTTTCTTTGAATTATGAGACTTTGTGGGTGCATATTTATAGGATTCGTTTGAGGATATCGAAACAATATTTCACATTGGTATTTATACGTGTGGTAAGGGTTTTCACTGCTTGGAATGTTTTATCAGTTAACCTTAAGGCATTTTTAGTGTTGTCCTAATTATCTTAAATTTGTATATACAGTATGTCCGGAATTCGAGTGTCTGTATGAGGATTTCGCTTATTAATAAGAGCTAAATGAAGGAACTTTGGTGCTATTATCATGACCGATGCATATATTAACACCTCTAGAAGTTACCCCCTCCCTACTTGTAATGCCGTGAGCATCTCTGTACCTTTAAGCCAGTGAATTTTAAGGAAGCAGCCGGAGTACGCCATGTCTTACGAGGTTATTTTTTTAACTTACGTCGAGTTTAAATTCTTTTGCGGTCATAGTGACCGCAGAACAGTATTAGTGAAACGCACTCATTTTTAATGACTATATATACCGGGTGTTGCATCGTCGAGCGGGACATAGGAAATCCCATGTAATTTTAAATGGGGTCAATTATTGGCTTCCCTAATTATTTTAGAGAAAAATTCTATTTAGGTTTATTAAAGAGCACTAAAACCCACATTCAAAAGAAAAACTTTAGATATTTTTGATGAGCCCGTTTACGGGTTATCGCCGATTTCTTTTTAACTATTTCTTCTTTTTATGGCCCCGTATTTGCGGGCACCAGTCAAGGTAAAAGATGACTGTCAAATAAAGTTGTCATTTTGAAATGTGTGCTTTATTGTAATAAAAACTCGTACATCGAAAATATTAGCCATGAATTACACTTCTGAAGAAAAAATATTGATTATTAAATGGTATTATCAAGGAAATAGTTATCAAAATGGGTCAGACATGTTTGCTGCTCTGTATCCGAATAGACCGATACCTGCAAAATCTACAGTCGAAAGGACTATCAAGAAATTTGAGACAAAAGGCACTGTAATAAATAGCTGCAGATGGGAAGAAAGGCAGGAACAAAGAAGAGATGCAAGAAATGATAGGGACTTGCAAGTTTTATTATGCGTGGAAGAAAATGATGGGAAGATCAGCACAAGGAAACTTGAGGATGACATAGGATTAGATCACACCACAGCGTTACGAGCTTTGAAACGACATAAATATTATTCATACAAATATGAAAAGCACCAAGAGCTAAGAGATAGGGACGAAATACGACGACAGGAGTTTTGTTTTGGTATGATGGAAAGAGCAAACATGGATAGGGAATTTTTAAAAAACATTTGTTTCACTGACGAATGCACATTTACCTTAAACAATGAACCCAATGTTCAAAATTATCGATATTGGAGCAAAGAAAACCAACACAGGTTTGTGGAAACAAGGACGCAATATCCACAAAAAGTTAATGTATGGGGTGGGATTTTCGGAGAAAATATTATCGGGCCATTATTTCTTACACGAAATTTAAATGCAGAATATTTTTTGGAACTACTTGAAGATCATATTTTACCTACTTTACATGATGCCGCCAGGGAAAATCAGGAAGTTTGGTACCAAATGGATGGCTGCCCGGCACATAGTACCCTGGCTGTCCGGGAATATTTAAACCGTGCTTTTAATGGAAATGTTATTGGCTTAAATCATACAGTAAATTGGCCAGCCAGGTCTCCTGATTTATCGCCAAATGATTTCTTTCTCTGGGCCATTTAAAAAACAGGATATACAAAGATAAAAAATACCCAAATCTAGACGAGTTACTAAATGCTATTTCTGCCGAATGCAATAGGATTTCAGTTTACCAACTAGCGAATGTAAGAAGAGAATTTTATGATCGCCTCGGTTATTGTCTAGCAGTCAATGGAGGAATATTTGAACATCTTCTTAAATCCTAAAGTTCTAACAATTTAATAGTACCTACCTATTAATTAGTAAAATAGAAGTTGTTGAGCCGTTAAAGATCCGAGGACGACGTTGCTGAGGAGGGAACATTATTTGGCTTTACCAAAGGTATGACTCTGGTTTCATATGTCCCAAAACAAAATAAAGCGGTTATTCTCATATCGTCCATGCACCATTCAACATCAGTTGACGATGATACAAAAAAGCCGGAGATTATAACCTACTATAATTCTACAAGGGGTGGAGTAGATGCTATTGATAAAAAATGCGCCAAACACTCAACAAGCCGTCGAACAAGAAGGTGGCCTATGGTTATATTTTTTCGAATCTTGGACATAAGCGGAGTAAATGCCCATATTATTCATCAGAGCTTTAAAAATAATAAAGCAATTGAAAAAACAGATTATTTAAAGATATTTGCTGATGAGCTGGTTAGGCCGCATTTAGAAAGAAGGGCTGCTAATCCAAGGATCGCTCGAGAGCTACGGTCTTCAATACGGAGGATTTTAAATATTCCTGAAGAACGTCTGGAACAAGTCGGCATGGAGAAACTAAAAAAAAAAAACCTGTTACACTTGTCCTTCAAGAATAAAAAGAAAAACATTACACTTGTGTTACATGTGTACTAAGCCCATTTGTGTCGAATGTTCAACAAAGTTCTGTATTAACTGTAGGCATATTTTATAACTTTTTTATGGTATGGGATTTTTGTGAAAAAAGCGTTGTTTATTTAATGTGTTGTTTTTTGTAAGTTTATACCTTGATCTTAAAGAAAAAACATCCCGTTCCGTTTTAGGATTATTAGTTTTGGTTTAATACTTAATTATAAATATGCTGACAAATTTTGTTACCAAGAAAATATTATATTCAAAAAACTACCCAGTTTTTAATGGTATGTATTTGATTTCTATTAAAAATCATCCCAAATATAATAATTAATAATAAAACAATACAAGAAACACTAACATCTATATTTTTACGGTATTTATATATTCCGGTCATCATGACCGCACTACACGCTTACCGTCATTAAACTGGTACTACAGTAGTTAAGGGTTAAGCAATAATTATGTTAGTAGTTTATTGGCGCTTTTGGAGTGGTTCTGCTTTCTCGGGCTTTTAAGTTATTGTGAAGGAATTGAGATTTTTGAAAATCTGGTATATCTTTTTAATTTTTGAAGTTATCGAACCCATTTTCGTAACCGCTTTTTTGTAAAATACGATATTTTCGTCAAATTTTGGCTACAATGTCTCGGTGTCCGGAAACCATTATTTAATTTGACATTATCGCGGGTATCTTCGATTTTTCGATGGTACGATTCCCTCTGGAATCACCTTTACGATGATGTTCCACTTGCCAAAAAATTTTTTAGTAACTTGTTTTAAAATTAGTTTTTTCGGAAAATATAAAATCTTGCAACCCTGTTATAGTAAATAAAATAAAGTTCCTTCGTTACTATAAGTTTAAATGTATATTTTTCTAAAAATACATAAAAGAAAATGCATGATTAATTAATTTTAATAACTTGCTGTGTTAGATTTCATAGAATATCATTTTAACAGTATCAATTTTTTTTTATTTCTGAAAAGCAATTGGTTGGTCCATTATTTGTCTTTTGCTATATCCTAAACGGGAAAAGGTGGCATATTAGTCCCTAAAGCTACGGTCACAGTGCAAGTAAATCGCCCGAATTTGCTCAAGCAAACAAACACAAACCTAAATTAACAAATAGTTTAGGAACGTAGAGCATATATTTCCTAAGATTATTAGCGCGAATTACTCCAAATCGCTGGTTATCGCTAAAATTTCAAAAAGGTTCTTTTTCGTGGCGAATTGCAATTTTCCGTTTGGGCAATTTCGTGCGTAATTCACGTAAATTTGTATGCACTGCAACCGTGTCTTAATGATAAATATTTTAGGAAGATATTTGCTCGGAACACATTATTGCAGCGTTAAGGACATTTTTTTTTCAATCGACTGGAAAGCAAGCACTTTCTCGATAATTTTTTAACCGGATAATATCAGTTTACTGGTCTAGATCGAAAAGCAAGAAAAAGGGGCCGGTAATAGTTATTTCAGGTTAGTGCTTTAATAATATAGTGTCCTACGTGTTACGTACAAAATTTTATATGGAACTATAACTAACTATTATTATTATTATAATGATTAGTTGAGTAAAAATAATTAAAGATTGAGCACAGAATACAGGCAATAAAAATTTGCATTGCACCTTAGCAACAGACATAGGTACGATCTCAATCATTATCACAGTAAGGTCTAAAAATTGCACATTTTAAAATGAGTTCAAGCAATGATCCGCCATCTGATATTGAGAATGAAGCTTTTAATGTTGTGTTCAATTTTATGCCAGAAAAATCACGGAAGAAACACCAAAAAGCTTTTGATCAGTAGAAAAATGGTGCAGTGAGCAAAAGATACTTAACATAACAAGCGAGAAAAAACGAATTAAGCAAAACACAGAAGCCCGACACGATGTTAAAAACGGAAATTTCTATCCAGAAGAACGTTGACATCAAGATAACACACTAGTGCGGTAATAAAAATTATTATGGGATTTCAAATAGTGTCAAATCATAGTCATTCTATGACAGTTGTATATAATGTAATTTACCAGTCCCTGTTTTATTACTATTCAATTTGCTATTAAAATATTGTTTTATTGTCTCAATATTTCAGGTTATTAAATATATTCCTGTCTATAGAGTTTTCCAATATGTCTAAAACTATACCAATATTAAGCCATTATAAACATTTTCTCGTACGCCACTGGCTTTGTGTAGATTGAAAGAAAATGATTGTATGTTACACATTCAGAAAGTGCGTTAAAGTCTGTGCATTTTAAGAAGTCCGCTAAGCCATAAAACCTCTTGAGCATTATGTCGGTGGCTCTCAAACAATAAATTATATTGAAAGTAATTTTGGATGTTGATGAATTACATTTTCTAAATAAAATAATTTAAAGTAAATAAAAAATTAGTTTAGGTAAAGAAAAATAATATTTTTTTAGCTTTTGTGGTATTCAGACAAATTAGTTTTACGAATTCTTTTTTATAAAGTTTTGGTTCTAAAAAGAACCGATGTTGTAGTCTTGCGACAGAACGTACCTACTTGTAGATAGGTACTACTAAAAGTAGTCTTCCTCTGCATTTGAAATTTCACCCATGCTTTCAGACTCATCAGAATCAACATCATCGTCATCATCATCATCATTCGTAATAATTAACGGTCTTACTTCGTCTATAACCTGTTCTGTCTCATAAGATTCAAAAATAATTTTTTCTGTGTGTTCAATGCATTTCCGCCATTCTTCTTTGCCCGCTTGGCTAAGCGCCTCCTCCCATAACTTTATAACGCTAGGCTTACCGATATTTTTACAGGCATGTTTGTCATAATAGTTCTTGCTAATACCCCATACCAATTCAATTGCGTTGTAATGACAATGGTAGGGCGGCAATCTCAAAACTTGATGTCAATATTTGAGGGCTAATTCGTCAACAACATACTTTTTTTTAAAAGACTGCTCTTTACACTTGCTTAAAAGTTCACTTTTTAAATATAAATTTTCATAGTTTACGTTTTTCTTTGACAACCACTCTTTTATTTCTTCCTTTTTCCAGCTGCTTGTAGGGAATTTCTCTTCGAGTCTCGTATGGTAAGAGGCATTGTCTAAAACAATTAAGGAAGGTTTTTCTAAACTTTTTAAAAGTTTTTCCTCGAACCAATGCTCAAAAATTTCAGCATCCATATTGCCGTGATAATCATCAGTTTTTTTTGTTGATGAAAATATCAAACTGGCATTTAAAACAAAACCTTCTTCATTACCAGCATGTAATATAATATACCTTTTTCCATTACTTGCACGGTTACTTGAATAACAATGCTTTGAGTCATCCTGCCAAGACGTTTTTGTTGAAGTTCCGTTTGCAAATACCCATGTTTCGTCAAGAAAAACAACTTGTCTTGACAATTCCGATTTTTTGTTGTTTAAATAATCCCTTAAAAATTGCCATCTTTTCGAAACAACATTGGACAGCTCGCAAAGCAGTTTTCTGTTGTTCGTTTTTTTATATTTGAAACCCATATGTTTTAAGATGATGGACAAACTGTTAGTTCCAATATCGCAAAGTTTTTTCTGCTTTATCTTTTCAAGAATAGCTTTGAGGGTAACATATTCCTTGGCTTTATACATATCATAAACAATATTCCTAATAGAGAGTTTTATCCCTTGGGATAAATCCAAGGTTTTTGAATGGAGTCGAACCCTTTTATATGGTCTGTCCAAATCCTCTTCACTCTTTTTTCGAAGTCTTCTTAAGGTCTTCTCTGAAATGCCGCAAGCATCAGACGTTCGTTTTTGCACTGCCAAAACAGACTCTAACGGGCCCGAGTTATCTTTTTCTAAAGTAAAATAACGTTCCACTTGTAATACCAAACGGCGTTCACCTGGAGATAAATGCCTTCTAGGCGATGTGCCACCTTGCTGAACATTTTCCATAACTTTGCTTAATAACTGATTTTAATTCACACACAATGAGAAACAAACTAAAAGTGAAAAGCACAACTACTTATTTAAAATAAAGTAGAACATACCATCCCGCACTTCAGCAAATTTTAATTATTTCTTGGAAAATAGTAATTATTATGAAGATTTAATTATAATAATCCCAAAATAATGTCATTATCGGAAAAGTACATACCTGACAAAATCTTTAACATATTTAACCATCCCGCACTTGAGAAAATTTTAATTGATTCTTGGAAAATAGCGATTATTAAAGAGAT
This sequence comes from Polydrusus tereticollis, assembly GCA_963920685.1. Lineage (NCBI taxonomy): Eukaryota > Metazoa > Arthropoda > Insecta > Coleoptera > Curculionidae > Polydrusus > Polydrusus tereticollis. The sequence continues at coordinate 105,651,067 of OY987331.1, read as the reverse complement.
TTAACTATAATAATAGCAAAATAATTTAATTATCTATTTAATTATTATTTATGCTCAACGCGTAATTCTAAGATAATTTTGTTTTGAAACCCCTGATTTCGCCCAGTAATAGAATACAGTAAACCAGTGGGATGTTCGGTGTGATCAAGTATAGCGAAGGTGCGAAGATATTGTAACTTAACCGACTTACTGTTTTAAAAGCGATAACATCCCTTGGTGATTTAATCCGATATCGGACTTCTTAAAACGCACAGACTTTAACAGGACTCGCCTAGCGGCTCGCCCTGGAAATTGCCTGCATCGTTCTATGAAATAGTACATTCCGATTGTAACGTAATGTTCCATTTTTCTAGATACTTTCGGTCAAAAGTAATCAAAATATAATTACTTTTAATGAAAATTGAAATTAAACATTCCATTGTGTGTTTATTTTGTTTGTTTTCTTTAATTCAGGTAATTCTGAATATTGATATGATTGTCCTTCCATATGTCAAAAGGTGGTGAGTAGAATAGAGGCTAAATTTAGATAATTCGGTCATGTTAGAGATTTGCCTAAATCTGGTCGTCCTGCTCGAGATTTAAATGAATAATTTGACGTTTGGCTTTCCTTGGAAGCAAATCCATGTACTTTTCTATGGCACATAGAGGACAAGTTACGAAAATATGTTATTCACCGAATAGTTTAAAAGCACAAATATCACCAATACAAAGTTATTCCAGTGCATGAGTTATCTAAAGATGATTTCGATTGGCTAAATGAGTTGCATATTTTGCATGCGTTCACAAGTTAAGTTCTGTTTAAATGGTAATATGAACAGACAAAATTGTCGTTATTAGGCAACAGAGAATCTTCATTAGATGATGGAGGTTCACAGCCAGTACCCTAGAAAAACAAATACGTGGTGTGGAATAGAGTGCGCGGAAGAGTAATTGGTCCACTTCTCTTTGAACAGTCTTTAACTGGACAAATACATCTCGAATATCTCCAACTTGAATTATTTCCAGCATTAGTAGCTTTATTTCCGAATCCATTAGACCCAGACTCCCATGACGGTTCCAGCAAAATGGTGCTTCTCCACACTATGCTGCCACTGTGCGTACATTTTTGGATGAAACCTTTCCTAATCGGTGGATAGGAAGGAGCGCACCTATCGAATGGCCTGCTAGGTCACCAGACCTAACTTCGCTAGACTTCGTTTTGTGGGGTTACCTCATATCGAAAGTACATATTTGTTGACGGGCCAAACAACCTGCAGAAGTTGAAATAGAGGATCCGAAGGGCAGTGCGTCCCATAACTTGGGAACTTATTGAAAATGTGCAAAGAAAGTCTATCCATTATCCATTACTTTAGATATTGTCAAGTCGCAAATGGCGCACATTTTCAACATTTAATGTGATTTGTTCTTCTGTTCTTTTTAAATAAACAGGTCTCGCTTATTGATATGTGCAGTCGTAATTTTTTCGACAAGACATGGTACACGAAACATACTTAGAACTTTATAATAGCTCCACTGACGAGCTGTTATACAGCGAAACGCCTCTGTGGATGAATCCGGCGAAGGAAAGCAACTAACCTTTAGATTTATACTTAGAACTCGATGCAAAATTCAAAAACGAAATAAAAAATAGATGTTTTTATTTGAAAATATGAAGTTGATGGTCGTAACTTATTTTCAGGCTACCTTGTATACATAAATTTAATAAAAAAAAATAAAAATAGACGGGTCCGAACGCTTTTCGAACAAACACACCGCTGAATTTTAAATGAATTTAGACATTACTCTGGGACTCACTGTATAGAAAAACATTCTTTTAAACTTTGAGTAACGAAGACAAAAATTGTTACTTATTATTATTGACAGTGTTGTCAAATATTACATTTCCGAAAAAAATTATTTTAAAACGAATTGGGTACTACTTAGCATTTTGAGCACATCATTAAAAATATAATTTAAGAAAGAAAAACCGAAACGTAGTAAAAATCTGATGAAAGTCTTACATAAAATGTGACCTTGCTAATGTGTTTAAAGGTTTCAAAAATTAAAACAATATGGCAGATTTACAACAATTCTCGTTTTTCCAAAATATCTCAGAAACCCAAAGAAGCAGATCCATTCCATAAGCGCCCATAAATTACTACTAACATAATTGCTTAAATCTTTCAACATGCCTTCAGCCTCTCTAACTCTTATAATAAACGAAACGCCTATATTTTAGAGATTTGAATCTCAGATAAACTATGCCAGAATTGCTACAAAAATTGCAATTGTATATCGTAAAATCTTTAATATAAGTCTTTACTACATAATAAGTTCATGTTAGTTCAGGTGTACAACATCATATGCCCTTTGTCACCGTACGCAGAGAAAAAATTTTCTTGTGCTCTTCCTATTTAGTTTGACTACTTAAAAATTATCTAATATGTTCCAGACCTAGGTAAACTCTATTTCTCTAGGTTGACGAAATCCGTAATCTATGTTTTGATTGTAAATAAGTAGTTTTGCAACTTTGATAACGATATTACAATTTAACATTGTTATCTTTCACGCAACATATAGTGGCAAAGAGCAAGGTCACTTTTAAGATGCCGATAAAAGAACAATATTCGCAATAATTTATTGTGTTTTAATCATTAAAGTAATTGGAATATTTAGTCAAAATATTAATAAGGAGGAACAATCGCTTAGATGAAATTTATTGCTGTTACGCAAAATATATTAAATTCGTAGTTGTTGGTATTTTTGGTTAAACTTTTAAACATTGTAACGTAACCTACTATTCCTTTTATGTTTAACATAAAACGACTTCTTGCATACAACTTATTAGTCATTATTTTATTATTAAATTTATTGCTCGCTCATATACAGGGTCTTCTGAAATAAGGTGACCAAAGGAAAACAGTGGAATCTGCATCGGAAAATAATACTAATTTGTTTAATAAACAAGTATCGGAAATTGCCCCCTAAGGGAGCTACCGCCCCCTAATAGGGAACCAATGAAGATGGTATTTTTCAGATTATTCCCAAACAGTTGAACATAGAAACATGAATTTTTGGTATTTTAGTAACTTTTATATGCGCTGAATCTAGATTTAAATCAAAACTACCAAGATTTAATCATAAGCGTAACATTTGGGGGGGAGGGGGGGGGAGGGGGGGTTGAGGAACAAAAACAAAAGGAACTTTTTTCCGAGTTTACGTTTTACACTTTTTTCTAAAATTATGAATATTTAGGGCTTTCTAAAAAGGTACTCTTGATGTACTTCGCTCAGATGCACCATTTCTCAAAACGCTAACATTGTTTAGCAAACACGGATCAAATTAAAACTATGAATTATTTTAAAGTTAACAACAACACTCATTTACTTGAGTAAATGTTCAAATAAATTTCCATTTTGTTGAATATATAGTCTGGACCGTTTCCTAATATTTTGAGTAGTACGAAGAATTTCGAACCGGTTTTCTTTAATTCGATTGCCAGCTGAATGAATTCGTCTTAAAAGCTTTTCTGGGCTATCTACTTCTGTGGCATAAACAATATTGCATATATTGCCCCATAGATAATAATCTAAAGGATTTTGATCAAGCGATCGAGCCGGCAGTTATTGGAAAAATTTTCATTTAGCCAGTTTCTTACAAGCTGGCCCAAGTGGGCCCCAATGTGCTGGAGGAACATCTCTAATCGAGTACGTACAGGAACATCCTCTAGCAATTCTGCCAACTCATTTTGGAGGAAACTTAAATAATGATGGGCATTTAATCTATTTGGCAAAATAATAGGACCTATTAAAACATCTCCTATGTTGCTAGTTAGTCCTTCGAACCACATTCGGATTGTCTTGAGCCCAAAAATGAGTATTATGGCTATTAAATGCCTTGCCTCTTGAAGAGGTTGCTTTATCCGACCATAAAACTCTTCTCAACGTATTTTGGTGGTTAGTAATTCATATGCAAAAGTCTACACGAGGTTAAAAATCTTCGGCTCTTAAATCATGTACTCTTTGATAATGAAAAGGATTCAGTCCCTGCATTTGGGTCATTCTTACAAGCTAAAAAAATATTTTTAAACATTTCACGTGCTGCTATCTGTTATCTGTGAAAACAATTCTAATAAATATTAGATACTTACAATTGATTTGGGGATATTGATAATATTTACCAACGGTATCAATGCTATCTGAGAATTTTCCTCAATTCTATTTAGCGCTCCCTCGAAATCATAATTTTCAGTAGGCCGGTCTTATCCCTGGGAACGCCTAAATGATCCATTTTTTACTAAATTTCTATGGACACGGCTAAATACTATTCGATGTGGCAGTCTTCTTCTCGGAAACCGTCTTTGGTATTCACGTACAGCGGCACGTGCATTACCATTGCAATATCCGTAAATAAAATGAATATCAGCTAATTCGTTATTCGAGAAACGCTCCATAAAAATTAACCACAATTATACCAGAAAATTTCGAATAAACTATCATAATAAATGTCAAACTGCCAAATAACAAACATGTCAATTTTGTTTCAAGGCCTACTTCTAAGTTTTAATAAAAATGTGTTCCTCAAACACCCCCCCCCTAAATGCTATGCCTATGATTAAATTTTGACAGCTTTAATTTTAGATCTAGATTCGGCATATAAAAGTTACTAAAATACCAAAAATTCATGTTTCTATGTTCAACTGTTTGGGAATAATCTGAAAAATATCATCTTCATTGGTTTCCTATTAGAGGGCCGTAGCTCCCTTAGGGGGCAATTTCTAATATTATTTAACATTATTAACATATATTATTAAACAAATTAGTATTATTTTCCTATGCGGATTCCACTGTTCTCCTTTGGCCTACTAATTTTGGGACACCCTGTATACTGTTTTAAATCGAGAGACAACTTACAATACTTTTTCAATACTTCCTAATTCCCTTAGCGATTAATTTAACTGACCTAAAAATATTTCTTTCTTACTTCTATTGAGAGTATTGATAACTTTGTCCATTCATTTTGGCACTAATGAACATTTTTAGAATACTCGATGTTAAAATCCATGCGCACAACGTAGTAGAATACCACTTCTTGGAACACGTATAACGTGTGTTTTGTACCTATATTCATTTTCAACCTGCATCGATAAAGGTGTTTCTTGAACCTCAACGTCAATTAAATTTCGAGTGAACCCGTTACACTACATATAAATATTTTATTTCCATTTTTAGAGATATCTGTTTTTGTTCTGGTATTTCATTAAGGCCCGATTAAAGCCTTTACAATAAACCGAAAGCTATAATAAATATGGTAATATAGATTACATAATACAACTAAAAATAAACGTTTGCATACCATTAAGCCGAAGCTTTGATTATTTCCCATCGTATCGCTATTTTATAAAGTGAACAACCTTTTCAAAATTTCAAACCGGTTTAGCGATTACCATAACAATTGTCCCCTTGGAAGAGACTCGCATCTCCACAAAACAACCTGTTAATTGTGTAATTATTTCAAAGATACGGTGCCTGTTCCGCCTGCACGAACTTATAAAAAGGAGCTGTACGTTGCTTTTATTTTTTCGGCTGATCGGAAAATGGTGAGACCTCTGTTACTAAAGACTTCAAAATTTTGATAGTTTATTATTCAATGACTACGTTTTAGTTTTGATTACGCTCAAGCCTGTATACTTTGTTACTTTCAAACAGCTCTCAACACATCTTTCAAAACACCAGTGAGCCGAGAAAAAAGGTTCTACAATAGATACGACCAACCTGACTGGTATGTACTTTGGGCAACCCATGAAGTACGGGAGTTGAAGAATTTATATTTGGAGACATTAAATATTCTAATATTGTTAACGTTTGCCCTCTAATACGTTCTTAACATTTGTAAAAAAAGAGGTTTGTGCAATATCCATTAGTTCCTGATGATTTCTGGGTTTCTCGTCGGAAAACATTACTGTCTCCCATAATATTATGTTATTTTGATTGACATAGCTTTATGCCTTCTTTGTTGCACTATCTGCGTATTTTTTTATTGGCAGAGCAGCGGCTCCTGATTTGAAACTCGATTTCTTCAGCGAGAAGTACACGCTGGACCAGAAAAACTAACTAACTTGAGTAGCTTTTCTTGATGTTGAAAAGGAATTCTCACGAAAGTAGCTAATAATTTCTATAGTTTCAGCTAATGAAGAGATTTCTTGGCTGGAGAATGTTATTCAAGGAAAACTGCTATGAATTAAACTTCTACAGGAATATACTACCTTTACTGTTAAAGGTACGATAGACACGTCAGGAAAATAGAGAAAATTTTAATCTCCAATTTCTAAGTAAAAAAAACATGATGCGTTGTTTGCTTTGCTCTTATGGACAAACTGATTAAAATGGTGGTTTCAGTTTTTATTTTGTTAAATGGATACTCCTACTTTTATTTTTAGTATTTGATTTTTAAGTTAACAAATATATTTTGATTATTAACATACCAGTTGTTTATTATTCCTTAAAGTCCAATTGATTTACGAACTATGAAATATGAATAATGAAAACGATCAAGACAGGAGTCCAATTATGTGAGCTCTACGCATTTTTCGAAACGAATTGTTTGTATTATCCAATGAGATTATTGTTTTATCTGAATGTCAGTGTAAATAAATATCGAAGTATCGGTATTGGACTACAGTGATAATCCACCCTGGATAATGGAATGCCAAACCCAATATGCTCAAGACGTTAATGCTTTATCGAAAGTCGAAATTTAGGACCGTTTCTTATTGACTGGCGAAAGACGGTTGGAATGTTTATATGTCTTGCCATATTATTAAATATTACATACCTACCTACTTAACAATTTTTGTATATTGAGCTGCGGTCCATTACATCCGTCCCATGCGTAAGTATCTCAATACAGTTTTTCCTGACCCGACGGGGTTCAGTTGAATGGCCGAGGAGATATCCGGATTTGACTTCTCTAGATTATTTTTTGTCGGGTTATCTTAAGTCTAAGGTGTTAACCGTCCGAAGATATTGAATAATTAAAAAACATAACAAGAGACCAAATGAAATTGATAGAACCTTATTAGTTTGGAAGATACTACCAGAAGGGGTTGTGGAGAATATTTCCAACAGTTTGGAAAATAACATTTACTACTAGGGAATTTTATTGTCTTTCCGTTAACACACAGTATGTTTTGATGTTTTAAGTTACAGTGCAATTTTTTCGTAAACTGTTGAATTTAGGTATCAATAGGAAAAAAACTTGATGGGTCGAGCATTGTTTTGAAAAAAATTCCTTGTGATTTAAATGAATTCCTACTGATATTGTGTTTATTATTGGCGAGACTATAAAGGTAGTAGATCATAAATTCCTTCAGATGAAAGTAGTGAGCAAAATGTAGTTACTTTTAATCGTTAGTAGATAATTACGGCCGATGCAACTAACAAGTATCAGTGGGTTTTAAAAAATAGTCTAAAGTTATAGCTTTCCATTTACTCATCTATAGGGAACTCAAACCTTGGGTGCGCAATGAGTCGATGAGCGACTTTTTAACTTATTAAATTTAACTTTGACCATTTGATTTTCTGTCACAGTAAATTTTTAAATTTGGCTAAAATTAAAAGAGTGGGATAAGAAAGTATTAATACAAACATCTTCTTTGCATTACAGTATACGAGGAATAAAGAACATAATATGCTTAGGGCAATCTGACGAGTGATAATAATCACGAAATAACCGGACCACAAGGTGGTCCATTATTTTTAACCTCGTCTTGTACCGTAATGCAAAAGAATACGTTATACTATTTCATCCGATTCACCACAACCTCTCTTGTAATTTTTTCATCTTTAGTAGAATGTGTCACGCCCATTTTTTCCTTTTGGGCCCCTGAACATCGTCTCTTTAGCTAGCCTTTACTAATCTCTGATGCTAACAATAATCAAATTTAAAAGAACATCATTAGTGGCGTCATCGCCCCGTTAAATGGCAGATACGGACAGGTAACCAACCTCAAAGATGACGCAACAGGATTTTGTTATCTCTAGGATGAAAGTACTGGAAAACGCCAATGCAATGAGATAAGTACATGCGTTTTTGATTATGTATCCAGTCAACTAAAGATGACATCTTTCATATTTTGGTCCGACCCGACGACTGTAGGGGCCAAAGCAAGAACCAAGGTATCCTTGCAGTCTGCATTGCTCTTATGGCAAAAGGAAAAGCTAGTGCATACATTTCCACAATCAGGTCATAATTTTCTATCTTGTGATAGAGATTTCGGCTGAATAGAAGAAACTTGCTAAAAATGATTATAAGTGCAATAAGGCAGAAGAGACTGTGAGGCTCACTTGGGAATTTCGCAGACTCTCATGTTAAGGACTACCTACTAGAGATTTAAGATTAATAGAAGGAGTAGAGAAGTAAGATAGTAGCTACAGTGACTTAAGACGAAGAGTAAACATTTTCGAACAACACGTCAGCATTGATTATTTTGAGAGACTGGATGTGAATCTCTCTATTTCAAAGCCAAAATAAAGGCAAATTTCAAACATACTATATGAAGAACTTATTAAAAAAATAAAAACGTATTCTGAAGGCTAAACATCTTGATCAGATTTTATCCTTTTAGTTAGTAGAAGTATAATCTAGTTCTCATATAGCCAGTTAGATAAAAGATTTCTTTTTGTTCTTCACGATTACGATTTTGTTCTGAGTTATTAGTTCTGTTATTTTGGATAAGCGTTATTTTAGGTACTGGGTCTTATAAAAAAAGCACAAAATTTTGAGTTTTCTTTAGGATATTCATATTTACGATTCTTCTTTAATAAAATATACATGTTGTAGGTAATAAACATTTTTGGTAAAAAATTTTATTTCTTGTGTTACTAGTGAAATGTTTTTGATGTTTACTGCAAAATCTCTAGAATGGCACTTAGACCATTCGGCATATTTTACTTTGCGATTATTAGTAGAGTTTAATAAAATAAATAATTTCAGAAAAAGCTTTTAAGAAGCAACTCTTGATATGTAACCAGTCCGGAAACTCCTTCAAGCAAAACATTTCACCGAACTGAAGAGTAGATAACAATCAAAGAAAGTTTCGGATTTAAAGAAAGATTTGCAAAATAAATTGCCTTGTGCTTTTTTCTGGATTAAGTTAGATCTTAGGCTGACTCTGAGACCAGACACCACGTAAACAACAAAAATTAAAACTAAAAAAAAAAGGGGGAGCTGTATAGGTAAAACGCAGCAGGTAAAAATATATTGATAGCATTATTCAATGTAAAAAGGTTGTTAGTACTTATACTAGACTCATCTGTTACGGATGATTCAAAAAAGAAACCAAAGGTCTACAGGGCTCTACGAGGCGACCCACAAGGACCGCTCAAGGGTAGTCCAAAAGACTACTTCAAAAGAAAAGAACTAAGGAAGGTGAAGATTTCGTTCCGGAATAGACCCTAGCAGGAGCTTGTAGGGCCTCAACGTTTAGCTATACAGGGGTCAAGTAGAGGCTGTTGGATGTTCCAGAGGTTTTGGTCCCCGTTCTGCTGACTCTTACTAAAATAAAGCCACAGAAGGTACTTTAGAAGAAAGTTGAGATGTTAATAGGAAAATGTAGCACGTGGATGTTCAAAAACTCAACTTTCAAACTACCAAAAAAAATCCCACCAATGTGGCTTTCCTTGGGTCGTCCAGTACGTCAGGTATCCAAAAATATCCGTACCGCAACAGAACTCACGTATGGGCAACGTGAAAAACTACTTTTCTATTCAAAATCCCGCTAGGATGATTTAGAAAATCGTGGACAAGAAGGCACTGGCTTCTTCTTCGCCGTTTAAAGTAAAGGTGACACCAAATAGACAAAGAACCCAAAAAGAACCAAAAATCACCACTTGATAAACGGCGACGTTCAAATTTATGACCCGGGGAACAACATGGAGTACTTGATAATATAGGTCATAAAAATTCTCGCATAAAAGAAGAGCTAACCTCGAAAGTTTTGAACTAAGACTGACAATTACAATTAAAAAAACCAAAACAAAGAGATTTCCATACTATTATAATATATGAATCAAATAATATGGTAGTTGATACAAGGAAAATAGGGTGATTGACGGTATGGGCAAAATGTAATCCCGCTTAGCCTAAGAAACCTGAAGAAGTAGGAAACCAAGATAAGGTATCGTATCTAAAGTATCGTAATGTTTCTCAATTATTTGCGATGTAAATTACTATTAATAAGCAAGTTAATTGTGAAAAAATTAAATTGTCACAGATTCGATGATGTAACTTTCCATAAGAAGCCAGAGTTACCAACCAAATTATGAGAACCGCATTAATAGCAGGTACTGCTGAAACTTGCGGATTTGGTGACCCGACACATCAGCTACAAGATCTCAAGAACCGCTACAGTCTATTTCAGAAAGGTGTACAGTAATAAAAGCTCATTAGGTATTTAAAGGGACTACAGAGTGGCCCAACGAATATTAAAGCCACTTTTCATAATTTGGCATTAATTTCATTGCAAAGTTCTTTCTTCTCATCAAGTGCAGGTAGTACCACTCGGGTTATGGGTTTTGCCTATTGTTATCCATTCACAAACACGGAAGATGGTGTGACAAAGGAGTGCCGGTAGGATATTCGTAAAAAGGAAATAATTTTATTTTAACAGAATAAAATTTAGGCAATATGTACATAGTATTAGGTACACTTATTTTTTAATAAATAATATAAAAAAAATACAAAATACAAAAAATACATTATACAGGTCTGGCTCTTGTACAGTAAAATTCGGATAATCGTATTTTATGCAATTATGTACATTTAAAATAATAACTTTTTCACTCACTGATAGTGGAGAATTATTGGAACATCTTTTTGTTGGTGTGAATGTCCCCATTTTATTACTAATCTTATAATACTGTGAACACTCTATACGGCTTAACAGCAAATACTGATGCGTTAAACTAAACGAAAATACTTATTAAGGCCATACACACACACGATATATGAAGTTTATTCCAAATTACCACCTATTTATATGATCCAGCCAAGGAGGCCAGAGCCAAACTCGGTACCCGTTAAATGGTACCTGTTAAACGCAAAATGTAACTTTATAGTCTACTACCTAACTAATCCCTACACAATATTTCGATTTTGATACGTCAGACCAGAAAACATATCTTTCCTAATCCTCTTACGCAATTACTTGAAATATTAATGTTAAAAACAATACTATTTTATCTTAATACCCGTTAATCTAATTCTTTAATATTTTTGGTTAGTTATCATAAATAATTTAATGCACAAAGTTTACCTGCGCCTATGGCCGACACCGAAATTGAGCCAAACTGGACGGAATTTCCCATTTTATTACTCTACGCATTTCTGAAATAGACTATAGTGTGTTTCTCTCTTAATCTTAATAATAAAGATAGTATTCGCTAAAACTTGGCAACCGACGAAAGAATCTGTGAAAAATAGACACATTAATGGTTAGATAGTCTAGTTGATAAGCGGTCTATTTTTTAATAGCCATACTAAAATATAGTCTCATACGCATATATTTACTAATTCGTGCAGTTGGTGCGGCCCAAAACCAAGCAAGCTTATAAAAGTCAAAATGAGTGGATTTTTCGATCGTAAGATAAAGACTGTTATTTTTTCTTCTCATCTGTTCCAATTAAACCACCAGCCGGAATATCAACTGCAAATTTAACTTCCAAGACAACGGGTAAAAGTAATAAAAATAAACATACTGATTGCCCAAGCAAAGAATCCGCTAAAAAGCAGTATTTTATTTTTATTCTTTAAGTAGATAGATGGTTATTTAATCGATATAAATGAGGTGGACATAAAGGCCCCTTTCCGTCTCTGATGCACAAAAAGAAGTGTTTTGTTTTAACCACCCGTCTATAGTCTTTTTGTCCCGTTCGAGCAAAAATTATTAAGGGTATCAGTAAATACCAGCGTAAACGCACGAAAAAGGAGGGATTAGGACCCCTAACCCTGCAGGGAGTAAACATTCCACCAGTCGGAAGAGCGATTGAATACTATGGGGTTAATCCATAAAACTGCTAACTTCAGAGGATTCTGTTTTCACATTTCATTTGACACGTGCCATGTTCATGGTGGGAATTTGGTACCACATCTCTCTTTGCAGGCGTTGGCCAGTCACTTGGATGGGTATTCCTTCAGAAGGTTTTGATATACTAAATAGATGAACGCAAGACACAGAGAAAAATAATTACCAATGCGTGCAAACGAAAAGCTAAAGAAGATTTAACAGAAAAGCCTGCTAAGATTATTCGACGAGCTATTGCTACAAATTCTTCAAATGATGTGACAATCTCAGACATTGAGGCTATTCAAAAAAATATTTACTTATTACCAAAATCAATTGAAGAAGTTCATAGTGCAGTGAGTGCTTATTCCCTTACAACGAACACAGGTGAAGATTTCATATTTACAAATAATCTTGAACATAACATAATTATTTTTTCATGCGAAACAAACATTCGTGCATTATGTGAAATGGAAAAATTGTATATGGGCGAAACATTTTCATACTATACCAAATATTTTTGCCAATCATTTACTATACATGGGCTAGAAAATGGAAATTATAATATAACGGTATAATATACCGTTAGTATATTGTTTGTTAAGAGATAAAACAGTGCGCACATACCAAAATCTATTTTTTCTGCTAAAATCAAGAATATTTAAAATTTTTAGATTGTCGTTACATCCTGTGGAAGTCTTTGTCGATTTCGAAAAAGCAATTCATCTCGTATGGCTAAGTATTTTTCCACAAGTGAAAATAAGTGGCTGCCGTTTTCACTTAAATCAAAGTTGGTTTAAAAAATGCAATTAAGTACTTGGCTTGGATCACGAATTTAAAAATAAAAATTCAGATATTGGAAAATGACTGAGACATACTACATACATATAATAACATATTTAGCTCCAGAAGAAGTAGAGGACGGTTTTGTATTTGATTTAATGAGCTATAAGCCAAATAATGACATTCTTGATAAATACGTTGATTATTAGGACTACAAATCATCATCATCATCATCTAGCGCTACAACCCTGGGTGGGTCTTGGCTGACTGCACAACTTTCTTCCAATTGATGCGGTGTTCCATCAATCTTTGGTCAAAGGGGATACTGATTTTCTGTAGATCTGATCTAATGTTATCTCTCCAACGCATTCTGGGACGTTCGGGTGGTCTTTTTCCTGTTGGGACTTCCTTCCACACCAATCTTACCAGTCTTTCACCATGCAGCCTGCGTACGTGGCCTGCCCATCTTAATCGTTGGGATTTAATCTCTTGTACAATATCGCTATCGTTGTAGAGCTCCTGTATTTTAATATTTATTCTAACACGATATCGAATTGTTGTCGGATCGTGGTGGGCTCCGAAGATTTTTCTGAGGATTTTTCGTTCAAAGCGTCTGAGTTTTTCTTCGTTTGCTTTGGTCATTGTCCACGTTTCACATCCATATGTTATTACTGGCCTGACAATGGTTCTATAAATTTTAATCTTTGATGTTCTGGTTAGGTTTTTTGACCTCATAAGATTGTTAAGTGCGTATAGACAACGGTTTGCAGATTAGATTCTGCCTTTGATTTCTTCCGTAACGTCGTTATCAGCAGTTATTGTAGCTCCAAGGTATTTGAAACGCTCTACTCTTTCGAAATTTAGGGTGTTGATTGTGACGTTTTGTCCTATTCTATCTCTTCGTCCCATTTTGTTTATACACATGTATTTCATTTTTTCTTCATTGTTCCGCCTTGTTTAAGTCCACTGTGTATTTCGAAACTACTGGATAGATTGTTGTTTTCTCGTACTTTAGATACTCCACTCCGCCCTCCATACAAACTTTGGTCATCTGGATGAGCTGTTTTGGTATTGAGAATTCCGCCATCGCATTCCATACTTGACTTCTCTCTATGCTATCATACGCCTGACGAAAATCTATGAAGAGGTTATGTACCGTTCTATTATATTCCCATCCTTCCTCCAGGAGCTGCCTCAGTGTGAAGAGTTGGTCCATTGTTGACCTGCTTGTCTTAAAGCCGACTTGGTATTCCCCCAGCAGATTTTCTGCATATGGTGTTAGTCTGCATAGTAGGATGTTTGAGAGAACTTTATATGTGCTGTTTATTAATGAGATTCCTCTATAGTTGGAACATTTTGATTTGTCCCCTTTTTTGTGGATGGGCACAATGATGCTTTCCCTCCACCTCGCTGGTATTTTTCCTTTTTGCCATATAAGAGTTATTAATCGGTGAATTTGTCGATGTAGTGCGTCTCCCCCATATTTTAGGAACTTTGCAGGTATTTCGTCCGAACCATTGCGAATATTTCCATTCTAGTTTAATTCTTCTTTTTATGCGACACATCTGTCTATATATATTTTTATGGAAAAACTAAAATAATTTCAAATACACGCTTATATAAAAACGAAAAGTATTTACACAACGGCAAAATTTAAAGACAAAAATGTAAAAAAAGATGGCATTTTTAGAAAAAAAGGTACAGAACTTCCAATTGAGGCATATCTCTAGGTTAGATTTTGTAGAAACTATAGCATATCATTCCTGTAGTACCTAGCAATAAGTAATTTCCAGATTTTGTTGTAATATGTAAATATGTTAGGTATTTATGTTAGTAATGAAATTTAATTTTGAAACAAAAAACCGAAATATACAAACCATACCATTGCATCTTCATTTCATAAGTGATCCAAAACACACAAGATCATAAAAAAATTAAAATGGTTCAGAAATTAAAATGTTATAATATTAGACTAATGGGGCCAAAAATGCCTGTAATAAAAACATGACTCTTCCATCCCGGAGCCGAAAATTCGGTAATTTTCTGGTTCGCCATGTTCTGTTTCGCCACGAAAAGGAAATTTATCTGTTTTAGTAGCGTCTTGCCACGGTAATTAGATACCCTAACACGTCAGCGCAGATTCGCCACTCGTCCTTTCGTCCATTACGGCAGTGAGGCTACCTGGGTCAATCCCATTATGTAAACACGTTGTGGGCATAATACCCATGCCAATATTATTATTAAATTGGTATACATACATTAAGTACTAATGATTATCTGCAATCCGACCCTTTATAATTTCCTTGTTTATTGTCAAGCTCTTGTCTACACAATGGGATCAGTATGAATATTGGAAATTTCTATTTTCAAATTCTAGATAGGCTTTATGGTCCAATTATGTATTACCAGGTATACAATAATACATATTAAGAAAATTAGGCCTTATTTTAGTTTCAGCTTGCACCTTCATATTAAGCTGTGAACATCGAATAAAAAAACGCGCAAAAGTGACAATTAATCATGTAGTTTCTTGAAACTAAAAGAGGTCGTCCAAAACTAACCTACTTAGGTTATAACTATAACCATTTACGAAGTAATAAAGACGGGACTATAACCTGAAGATGTACATTGTACATCCCGAAAGTGTTGTGGTTATTTAACTTCTCGTCAATCAGAAGTTATACGTGAAACAAAGCACAGCTGCATTCCAAATCAGGCTAGTGTCAAAGTTGAGAAGGCTTTAATGGTATGCAGAAAACGAGCTAGAGAGGAACTGACCCCAATTCCTCAAATTTTCAATCAATCTTTGGCTACTGTTAAGGACGCTGGCTTAGATTTTGTGACTGAAGTTCCGTCATTTCTCTCTAAGAAGAGTGCTCGCTACAAAGAACGACGAAAGTCATTGGAGCTGTGAGTTTCAAAAATTCTTGGGAGATAATTCTACCCCAGAATCTTGCCGATAGTTTTCTAGTAGTTGATGATTTTACGGATAATGACAGGATTCTTGGATTTGCTAGCAAAAAAGGAATAACCAGTATTGTTCAAAGCACCACGTTTTTTGGAGATGGAACTTTCAAAAGTTGTTGTAAGCAATTTTCTCAACTTTATACAATTCATGCGGACATAGGCAGTACACACGAAGCCACGTCAATAGCGCCTGTTTTCTATTCTTGCCTGTCGAATAAGAAAGAGTGCACATACAAACGACTATTTAGATTAATTAAAACAGCATTTCCTGAATGGAATCCGATTTACTTCAAAATTGACTTTCAAATTCCAGTACTTAATGTCTTTCGTGAAGTATTTCCTTGTGCCAGATTGAAAGGTTGTCACTTCCACTTTAATCAGTGTCTTTGGAGGAAAGTTCAATCATTGGGATTGTCAAAGAAGTATGTAGAAAACATCGACGTAAAAGAACACATAAGGAAATGTGCCGCATTGGCCCATCTGCCTCCTACTGCAGTCGACGATGGATGGCTATACAATATGGAGACGTCCCCGCAGTTAAGAAGTATAGAAGAATTCAACGATTATTTTGTAAACCAATGGTTAGCAAATGACATTATCGGTGATATGTGGTCGTGTTTTAATGAAAGGCATCGTACCACCAATGCTTTGGAAGGTTGGCATAATCGTCTCAATCGTGTCGTTGGAAAATATAGTCCCAACATCTGTGAACTAGTGTACCATTTAAAAAATGATAGTCAGTATTATGCATTCATTATTGATCAAGTAAATTTTAATATAACCCCAAAAAAGAGATCCAAACACAATATTAATATTGATTTTATAATTAAAGGCACTGTAGATAAACTTGTAAATAATGAAATTGATATTTCTGAGTGCATAAATAAGCTTAAATATGTTGTCAAATTAAATTAGATTTATTATTTGTACAAATGTCAAATTTAAATAAAAGAACATGTGAAACAATATTCTTCTTAGCCAAGCTTTCGATAATGTTTATTATCTTCTTCAAATTGAAAATTATAGGAACCAATACATGGTATACAAGAAAAAATATTTTAATACTTAACTTACGTATAATTCTAAGATAGTTTTGCAAGAAAATGCATAACATCTAGGCAGGTAAGAAAAAAAAGTATGCATGGCAAAACAGCACTCGTTAAAAAATATGAAAATTATGCGTGGTGTGGAATAATCCGAAAGTTTCTGTCAAAATTTGATTGCTACCTGGCCGGGCCGAAATTGCCGACGCCCTTCTTAAACGGTCTTTTTATATTACAGCTGACTATATTTTTTCTCTGTCTTTGTAACTTTTGCTGCTTATTTCATTAACATTGCTATGGAAAATCAAAATCCACCAACCACTTGCATGTATAGACCATTTAAGCACTAGCCCAAAGCTATTACCTTTAAATTAGCCCATATTCTACAAACTACTTACAAAAGAGGTCGCAGGTGGCATTAGGGAACATAGCAGACGTGTGTGTGCTATTTGCCTTCATGAAGGGCACTCTCTAGGTCGAGGGTGCATTTCTGATTTACTAACAGAAATGTGACAATATAGGAAGGCGATAAAAAATTTATGAGTTGGGTTTTGTGAGAACAAGAGGCTTTTCACAAGTTTAGTAACACACATGTATTCTTAATGAAAATCCATGAGAAATGGAATATTTATTTTAGGAACGTTCGTATTTTGTATCCACCATATGCAAATTGTATTTTCAACATTTTTATAGATAATTTATAGGTATACACACTTAATAAATAATGGTTTGGTAATGTGCTTACGTAAACTTGTTTTTTATTGTCTCTTATAATATTATTACATAGAAAAAAAAATCTTGTAAATACTTATCTTGTGAAATATAATAAGGTTATAAGATTTTTTTTTATGATCAGGCACAGCACTGCCGAATCAACCCTATATGGTGCTCTGCGAGCGGTGCGTGTGCACAGGAAACGATTCACGTTGGTTTTAAATCTCTGGAGATTATACTCGTAGGGAGCATGGCCTCAGGAAGATCGTTCCAGAGTGACGACGTTCTCCAGATGAAAGAATTTTTAAACAATGCCGTTCGAGAGACACTAAGGTGAACCACATACGGGTGGGCTACAGTGGCTCGTCGTGTATTTCTACCATGCACCGCTCTTAGTGGAATGAAGCGAGCAACCTCAGTTGAGCACTTGCCATGAAAATATTTGTAAAATAGACTCAAATCGCCAACTTGCCTTCGATGTTCAAGGCTTTCCAGGTTGTTTGTCAGGTCATGGTCAACGATCAAGGGAATAGCTCTTCTTTGAATGGAATCTAGCAATCTCAGGGTATGTTTAGGAGCAGAGCCCCAAATATGCAAACAGTACTCCAGCAATGGTCGAATTTGGGCTTTATAGAGCATCAAAAGTTGTGTAGGTGTATAGAGGTTCATAGTTCGGAAAAGTATTCAAAGCTTCTGCCAGGCTGCTTTAGCAATCCAAATCGACGCCCAATAAATGAATTGATGAAGCCAAGAGAATCGAGTGTCCCGCCATGACTATATTCGGTTGTTCAACATTAACTTTCTTAGAAAGAAACTGCCGCCTGGGTTCTTTTAGCATTAAATTCTACTTGGTTACTGTCACTCCAAGACAGAATTTATTCCAGGCCGTTGTTAAGATGTGAGACCTCTCGCTGCCTATAGAGATGTACATTGGCAGCCGATGTCCAAGCATCCAAAGTAAAAGACGAAACAAGTGTGCTCTCATCAGCGAAGCTGTATATCGGATTTTTAGTTTTTTCTAAAAGATCATTAATGTATAGTAGAAAGAGGCTGGGCGACAATATGGAACCTTGTGGGACTCCGGCATTGATGTTAAATGTGTCTGAAAGAAATCTGTCCATCGCCACTCGCGAAGAACGGTCTTTAAGAAAGCTCGACAGCCATCAGCAAAACTGAACCGGTATTCCGTATGCTCTCACTTTAGTTAGGAGCCCCTCATGCCATACGCGGTCAAAAGCCTTGGAAATGTCCAGTGCTACCGCCCGGGACACCCCATGATGTTCTATTGCGTTGTTCCAAACGTGAGTAAGATAAGCGAGAAGGTCTCCTGTTGATCTAGACTTACGGAATCCATACTGGCGGTCACTAATTATGTTGAAGCCTTCCAGGCACTTTAATAATTTTTCGTTCATACCTCAATAGTTAACCATGAGGTTTTACCTTAACTGTAATCTGTCTGTGCTTGTTCAGGTTATTTTGCCTTAAAAAGTGGTAATTATTCACGTCAACATTTAGTTGAACTATGGACGCCAAGTTAATGAAGCCATTGTCAACGTTGAAATAGATAAGCGACAATACCTACTAAGTAAGTTTTTTAATAATATCCTGTCAATTAATTTCCAGATAATTATTCCATCCAGTTTTATTTCATTTTTAAAAAGCACAATGACTGCTATTATTAGGGTATTCAAAATATGATAAACAACAGTTCTGTGAAATGATGTGGGCGTAATAAATTTTAAGTACCGTACTCGGGTAAAAAAAAATGCGGATAAACCAGGGTCCTTTTTGATTTTAGTCTGTCAACGTACACTGTTGAGTTTAGTTTGTTTTTTGAAAATGTTTCGTCCTTGGTGTTCTAGTGAGACTTGTGAAAGCAATGAAAGTGAAGGAAATAACAGAGTGCATTTATCAACAGATGCCAAACAAATTATAAATAATGTGTTTTTGGTATTAATATCGCGCGAAAATTTGTAACCTAAAGAAGCTATAAAGGAAACGGCTTTACTTACAAAAAATCATTTTTCACAGTTTGGAAAATTACACAAGGGCCAATTTTGGAACGCAGAAAAAGATGTGACATTGAAAAATCAAGAACGTTGGACCAAGGGGACGAGCAACTTATACGACGAAAAATTTATAAAATGTATGAAGAGCAAAGTGTACCAACGTTGGACAATTTAAGGGAAAGGCGGACAACAGATGAAACAGCAATTAAATGCTCAAGAACGACATTGTGGAAGCGCCTTAAACACATGGGCTTTAAATTCGAAATTACGATGGAGTCCAAGCGTCTTCAAGAATGGCGGTGAGAATATCTGACAAAAGTAAATGAATACAGAACTGAAGGTCAAACCGTGGAAAAAGAATAACAATCTTACATGCTGGTTCTGAAGATGGGTGGGTGCCGAATGGTCTATATCTTTCGGCAAAAAATATCAGTGAATCATGTGTTGACTATCATGAAGACACAACAGCGGAGTTATTTGAAAATTGGTTTGAAACTAATCTATTGCAGAACATTCCACCAAATAGTGTCATTGTTATGGATAACGCTAGTTATCATAGTATACAATTAAACAAAGCTCTTTCTTCAAAGGACACTAAAGCCAAAATTCAAGAATATATGTTTGATAATGATATATGTTTTCATGAAAACTATATAAAGAAGTGCTTAGAAGTATGTCTATTCAAAAAGAATATTACTGCAATGAACTTCCAAAAAGCATGGGGCACATAGTATTGCGGCTACCGCCTTACCACTGTATATTATTTAACTCTATTGAACAAATATGGCACCAACTTAAACCTGAAATTCGTCGCAATATTATTTCACCCACACTTAATTCTAGTGTATTAACTCTAATTCATAATGAAACTAAAAAAATTCTGAGGGGAACTGGAAAAACTGCGCACAACATGTAAAGAAAGTAGAAGAAAGTTACATTTGTATTAGGAACGCAACAGAAAGGTTTATTATTACTTTAGATGATGATAGCGATAGTGAGGTAGATTTAGTTGGGTTATTTATTAATTAAATAATAATTTAGCATTATAAGTGTAAGTGTAATACCATAATTCTATTTTTATATTTTGAATTTAATAAACTTAAATAAACATCAGTTTCATATTTATTTGCTGCTAAATTAAATATTTCAATACTATGTATTTTCTAAGGCGGTCCTAGCTCAGTCGGCATTGTGTCAGTACCCCTATTTAGGTAGAAATAAATAAGAGTCATTTGATCACTTTCTTATATTTGTGAATACACTTTAACTTTGATTAATATTTTGAAGTTCAGTTCAACTTCTTTTTCACAGGAATCAGGGTCACTCATTATATCTAGATAAACTAAATGCTCGTAATACCTACAATAAGAATTTGCTTGCCTACATCACACCTACATTACTTTCCAATACCATTAATATGTTTGTATTGTCTAAAAAAATCCTGTTTTCTTTCAAACTCTTTTATCTCGAAAGATCGGTTCGAACTCTGTTTCCTGAAATTAAAATCCTACGACAAAATAAACTTTTACACCGATTTATATCTTGATTCATTATAAAAATCTCCGGTCTACTTTATAAAACGGATGTGACTGGTCCAGGCATTGTTAAATCCACATTTGCTGGCTTAATGGAAACCATGTGTTGTGTTTCTACCTTTCTTTAAACGAGACAAAAAATAAGAGAGATCTGACTCATATTGCACAATGTGGTTATACTGTTTTAGAAATACCTTTTAAACATTTTATGGTATATGGAACTTCCTTTCCTGCTGCTGTATAAAAAAATAAACGTTGAATTATGTAAGTATGCTTTTGATTTCATACAAGGGTAGTCTAAGAAATATGTCAAGTTTATACAGGGTCGTTGGTATGTATGGAAACGGTCGATTATTTCTTAAAGTATAACAGTTGGCAAAAAATATTTGAGACAAAAGTTTTAGAATTTTTTAAGGTCTATTAGAAAAGAGTCAGAAATCCGTAGAGAAGCAAAGTTACTTTTTTTAAAATGGAACACCCTATATCTTAGAATATTTTTGGATTTTACATGAAATAACAATTATTTTTTAATAAGTGCAATATAAACCTAATAGTTTCCGAGATATCGACTTTTGAAAAATGACATTTTTGAACTTTGACAGCTTCTAGCTTTCTAACGGTATGTCTTAGAGTGAAACGGCTTACATGTCCCTATCTTACTTTTTTATTAGCTTCCCAAAGACATCAACTTCCGGTTAAATATGAAGTACTGCATTTACGGCTTTTGAGTAACATCCGGATTAACCGGAAGTTGACACTTTTAGGAAGATAATAAGAAACTAAGATAGGGACATGTAAGCCGTTTTACTCTAAGACGTACCGTTAGAAAGCTAGAAGCTGTCAAGGTTCAATATGTCATACAATCAGCATTTCTGTATGGACGAAATTCGCGAAAATTTTCCTAACGTCGTTTTACTGTTGGGGATTTTTTTTATTGCCTGAGAAGAACCGTGGCTCTATTTAGGGAAAGAGGTTCTAAACAACATAAAAAAGGAGCTGAAAGACCATCTAGTAAGAACAGAAAAACTTGTTACAAGCGTTCGTGAAACAATGCAAAATACGCCAATAAAAGATGTAAGACGCCCGTCTCAAGAAGTGGGAAGATCTTATGCAACATGCATGACTATTCTTTAAAAAAAGTTAAATTTGTTTCCCTATAAAGTGCTAGTATTCCAAGAAATACGAGCTGCAGATTTTGAAAGTCGCAGGAACTACTGTCAGTGGTTGACCCAAAATATATCGGAAATAAATGATTTATTATTTATACTCACCGGTTTTGTGAATTCTCGGAATACACGCATGTGGATTAGTGAAAATTCCCATTTCTTTGTCCACATTGCACCCGCCAAAATTGGTGTCTGGTTGGCTGTTTCCTGAAGAAGAATTGATGGTGCTATTTCTTTCCATGACACAGTTACCACACAGCAGTATAGCGACAATATTTTGAATCCATCTATGGAACAATTATTTGACGATGAACTAGGTTTTGGTTATTTTCAACAGGACGGTACAACCATACATCCGTCGAAACTATTAATGACTTATGCAATTTTTTCGACGACAGATCAATCAGTTTTCGTACATATATTGAATTCCTACCCAGATCACCTTGTTGGCGGTTATGGATTACTTCATTTTTCTTCATTTGAAGTTGAGAATTTAGAACAGTTACAAAAAAGGAGTATCCAAGAATATGGTAACATCCCCTCAGATGCTTGTCAACGCTTTCGAAAGTATGAAGAGACGCATAAATTTATGCTTGGAGCATGGCGGTTTTAATATTTATCAGTTTGGCATATGAATCTGAAACAATTTTAACCTAGATTTGGTTAGATATATCATCCCTTTAATAGTAATAGTTATTTTTTTAAGATGACCAATAATACTTTTTGTAACAAGGTTAAAACTAATAAAAAGCTGACCGTTAAAGGGAATTCAACAACTGGTTCTACTTCGCCTGCTGAAGTTTCAAAAAATCCAGAAAGAGTTCCTACAAAGCTATTAAAAGAGAGAAATACTTGAAAAGTATTTTAAAGTCAGCAATACTTAATAAGTTTCTCCTAGTGATTATTTTGTGAAGAGGAGGAGCGAAGTACTTTATCCACAAATAACACAGTCAATAAACAAAATAATAGAATATAGGCCCGAGAAAATCTGCAAGTCAGGAAACTAACCAATACTAGAAAAAAAGTAAACGTCTGGAATGGAATTATTGAAGACAAAATAATGGGAGCATTTGACCATCATTTGAATATATTTAATTCAACATTTTCACAACTTTTCAGGACGGTGGATTCGCAGATCTAGATCATTTAAATGGCTATTCCGATATGTGTTCCCAAAATCGTTCGATATTGATCAGGGCAAACGAAACAATCGATGTAACGAGGTTATCGAGGTTTCGCGAACCATGACTCTCCGGCAGCTCCTGAATGTCAGAAAAAATTTCTACGACTGTCTGACATCAATTTGGAAGCCAGTTTGAACAACTTATATAATAATAATAATAATAATAATAATAATAATAATAACTCTGTACCGTATGAGTAGCTCCTTTGCATATTGAAGATCTACAAAATCGATCCTTACTTGATAAAGTCTCCACAGCACGCAGTGGGGATTTGGAAGACCAAGATCCATCTCAATGAGGGGACTACCTATATTTCCACCGATACAGTTTCAATAAAACGAGTGCAGGGTGATTCCTTGAGTCCTCTGTTGTTCTGTCTAGCTACGAACCCTCTATCAAGAACGGCAACCCAGAAGCAAGCACAGTTAACCATCTTCTATATGTATATGGATGATCTTAAACTAATAGCCGCTACCAGAGACCAACTAAACCAGATGCTTAAAACAGTGGAGGAATTCTCCAGTGATGTCGGAATGCAGTTTGGCCTGGATAAATGTCGTACTCTTACTATAATAAAGGGTAAAATACTGCAAAACTCGTTCGTTGTGCGAGATGGCCAGGAGATTCAGGTAATGGGAGAAGGCGAGAACTACAAATACTTGGGAATAAAGCAGACTCAACGTTGTAGTCATGCATCGATGATGGCAGATATACGGGAAGAGTTTTTTAAGAGAACAATAAGACTTCTAAGAACGAAACTGGCCCACAAAAGACCGGACCTTGTTGTGGTAGGTAAGAGGGCCAGGAAAATGACTTTGATAGATGTAGCTATACCAAATAACAGTAACCTTCTATTGAAGCATGCTAAGAAAATAGGGAAGTACCGGGACTTGCAGGAGCAAATAAGAAGACAGTGGAATTTGGACAGCATCGAAATAATGCCGATTATTGTTTCAACAATAGAAGTAATCTCAAACAATTTTGATTTTGAAAAACCTTAGAATACTAGGCGTACCTCAAGATCTCTACAAGGATATGCAGAAAGCAGTGCTACTTGCAACAAGCCGAACAGTCAAGAAGTATATGGGTAACCAAAGAAGAACCTCACGGACCCAATAACAAGGGCCCCAACAGCGCTCAATCCTTTTGATATCGGTGATATCTGGGATGTGTGAATGTTCCCCGTAGAGGGAGCGCATGACAGGTCTCGCGACCTGTCAGAAAATCGGGATAATAATAATATTATTTGATAATAAAAAACAAAAAATTAAACAAGGGGTGGAAGAAGAGAAAACAGAGGATAGAGGAAAGAGCACAGAGCGAAAAGCAATAAGATTACCTGAGATATTACCCATGTACTATACATCAAAAGGGCATGTTCTATAGTAATAGTAATAGTTACTGAATGGCAAACTAAGTCTGAAAGGAGCACTGCTGTCGTTGTTGATTAAACAATATAATTTTAAGCCCTTCTTAAAGGATGTATACGATGCTACAAAGTTTGATATATATTTATTAATCTACAAAGCTTCGCAGTAAGAGAAAGAACTTTGAAAAAGTTGTTTGCAATGCCTTGCAATTCTTAATATATTTTTACTGACTAAAAAGTTTGTGTACCATTGAGGCCAAAAAATACTGGCACAAAGAAATTTGCCTTAATCTCTTGGACTTATGCAGTTAGAGTAACATGTCAACAGAGATAATACTGCAGAATTGAGAGTAAGCAAGGATACAGTGATATCAGGCAAGAAAAAATTAAAGAATACGGGGAAATTATGAGAAAACCAGGTAGGAGAAAGATCTCGACGGAGGATGAAGATACCAATCTGGTTAACTTTCTGAGGGAACATCATTTCAAGACAGCCTTAAGCGCGAAAGAAGAAACCAATTTTCCCGGATCTTTTAGAACAGCAAGACGTTGACATCAGATATAAATAATTGATGTGCTGCCAACTAAATATCTTTGACTGATGAGGACAAAAAGAAAAGTGTAGAATTTTATAGGGAATATCTCAATAGAATAATTTATGGAAAACTGACGAAAAAACATTCCAATCGCGCAACAACTGCAAGATTCCTGTATATAGAACAAGAGACATGAGGTATACAGAGATATACCCATAAAACTAATCTATGTGAACATTTTTTCGATTAGTTTTTGGCACAAGAATTTTGTAAATTGTTCAGTGAAGACCGCTTATCGATATTCTTCTTCGAGTTATGATTCCATCGGTTGCAGTGGTGTATGCAGAGGAGTATGTATATCTTTCAGCACGACAATGCACCAATCCACACGACAAGAATGGTTCAAGAATTCACCCGAGAAAACAACGTTTACGTCTTACCGTGGAGTTCAAAGAGTTCACACCTCAATCCTATTGATAACGTTTGGGGAGAAATGACAAAATATATACAGGGTGATTCAGAAGGAAATGTCAATATTTTAGGTATGTAGGTATTCGGGGACCCAAAATAAACACAAAAGTTCCTATAAACATGGGTCGTATTTCCGGCCGTTACCGAAATACATGAACAATATTTTTATTAATTTGTTTATAACAAGTAGGCTAGGTTTTATAGTTTTCAAAAAGGCCACCGTTTACTTCTAAGCACAAGTCAGCTCTCTGATTAATAGCTCGGCTCGCTCTATGAGTGGATGCGGGTATGTTTCTTATAGTTGCTGCTGCATTTATTATTGGATCGAGTATTGCATCCCAGCATCCCTACTGTTTGCTTTACTTGAATATGCCAATGATTTAAACCACCCCCAAAGATAATAATCCATAGGATAAAGGTTTGGCGATCTAGCTGGCCAATTATGCGGACCACCTAAACCAATCCATTGGAAAGTTATTGTTTAAACAATTTCGTACTTGTAAACTGTAGTATGCAGGGGCTCTATCATGTTGTTAATACATCTGTCGTACATTAAGTGGAACATATTCTAATAGGTTTTGCAAGTGATTCTGTAGAAGATTTAAGTATACTTGTCCTGTGAGATTACCGCCGCTTATGAATGGACCGATTAATTGACTATTTAACACACCACACCACACATTAATGCTGAGTTTATGTTAAAAATTATGTTCTACGTAGCGTGAGGATTTTCAAAGGACCATCGGCGTTCATTGTGAAGATTATTAATACCATCGCGAGTGAATTGTGCTTCATCAGTGAACAGTGAACTTACAGTCTTCGATTTGCATTAATCTAATTGCAGAATTGTATCCTTAACGCAAAATCACCATCTTGTAAATGTTGAACTCGTTGCAAGTAATATATATGGGTATAAACAAGTAATGTGAACATACCTCCAAGCAGGCGATTGTGTAATTTGATAAGTATCGGCAATTCGCCTTGTATTTAAGCTTAAATCATTTTCAACGGCGTTAAGGATATCATCTTCTAGTTGAACATCAAGTCCCGATCCCCGTTCAGATACTATTCTGGCACTTGGAAACATACCAGATTCTCCAGCAGTAGTAAAAACTTGTTGAAAATCCCTTCTATCTGGTACTGTCCGATTCGGAATCGACGCTGGTACTCGACGACTGCAAGATTTGAGCTCCCGTTGCAGAAGCCATAAACGAATATCATATCAGCATATTTATGATGAGAGAATGTCGCAGGCATAATTAAATGAATCTATTGTTTAAACTGTCAGAAAATACAAATGCTGAACACGATTTGACAGTGACAAATCTTATTCTTATTAATACCTAATGGGGATACTCATGCTATGCAACAGTGCAAAGGAAACAGAACATACTGTTTGAAAACTATATCACTGACACACACTGAATCACCCTGTATATATGCATCATTTTAGACGAAGAAGTCAGGAACTCCGACTGAAGATACTTGAAGCATGGAATGAAATAAGTCCCGAATTTAGAATAAATCTGTAGTTAAGCATGCTACGTCATCGTTCAATGACGAAATATTAATTATTATTATTTACTGTTCTTTTCATTTATTTTTCCTATTTCTACTAATGCATGATAATAAAAACACATGTAGTATAAAAAAAAAACGGAAAATTTTTTCAAAAACAGAATGCTGCAGAGCATTTTGAAGACCTTCATCTCTACCTCGTATACTAACGTGTACTAAGGTGGAATCATCACTTGCCTTTTCGAAAGGTTGTGATAGTAGTCTAGCAGCAACATATTTTCTTTTTTTTTGCAGCAGTATTTTTTGATCACAATGATACATCATGACATTGGTTTGTGTCATGCGTGTTGTTGATGAAACGGTGACGATGGTAAATCTATGGTAAAAAGGGGTAATGTTAAGTAGCTGCTTATCAGCTAGAATTCACCCTTTAAGAATTTGTAGAGTGGGTTTAATTTAATTTGATTTAATTTAATTCAATTTAATCTGATTTGATTTATTTTAAGGTGATTTAATTTGATTTGATTAGTCTAGTTATTTAATCAGTTATGTGACTGTTTTTAGTTTACTGTTTGTAAATTCTTAATAAAGACTATTTATTATTATTATTATTATTATTACACCCGCTCTGTAAACAATCTTCTCATATAAATAAGAAGGAGTTTAGTATTTAAGGATTATATGAAAAGAAGCAAGTTGCATGCAGAGCAAAACATGAGTTCTGAAGTGTTTGAATTGGCCTAAAAAACCTAACTTAATCTGTTTAACGTTTTAGGTTAGTTCAGGTTAGAAAAACACATTGTCGATTCAGCAATCCTAACTGTAACCTTTAACTGAGGTTAGTTCAATCATGTTCAAGCTAGCAAGTATATAATTCTTCGGACAGGTGCTTACAGACACCATAAAATAAACTGTGATTAGTTGAAACTTAACAAAGGAAATATTTTTACTTTGAAAAAGCAAAAATTGATTAGGACACAGCGTTCTATATTGCTTTAGATATGTGGCGAAGAAATAATTAACGAATCTTTTGTTCTACTTCTAAAATAAAATTGGCACTATTAAAATAAGGCCCACGTTTCAAAACAGTGTATTCTCAAGTGGATTATCCGAGGCGGAATATAAGAAAGAAATCTTTGTTCTATGAAATGAGACATCTGTTTTAACTCAAGATTAGGCACTCGACTGGCAGACTAATGGCAAGCGAAACTATAGCAGACCAGCAGCCACATGTGGTTGTGTGGGTGAACGCTTTCGACCTGATTTTAAAATGCACCGTATGTTAACGCTTGTGTTCGAGCTAGGAACGAAAATTCTAAATTCATTTGTTCCCCTCTATAGGTATCCGGTTTCACTACTGACCCAACTCAATATCTATACATCACTCCGAGAGTGGTTGCAAATGTTCCAGCACCCCTTGTTAAATATTTGGGGAAGAGATTTGCTGCGTTCTGGAATGTATCGGGTTTAGTTCACTTATTGTGTGTGTAAAATGATAAATATAGATAGCAAAAAGGTCATGAAACGAAAAAGGGCCGTCGTAGAATATTATCCTTTTGAATTAACTCTGCCAATTTAGGTACGATAGGATTATCAATAATGCCCAAATATATAATTAATTATCTGGAATTAGTAATAATATACAGGGTGCTCCAACTCCATTTCTATACGAAATATCTTCTTACCTAATTATGATACAAAAAAAAACTTTCAATAGAAATAGGTCTTGGTTGCAAAAAAAATGCTTTTACTGATATCAAGAACTATTTTTTTGAAACTTTTTTTTATATGTAAAGATATTATTTATTTATTTGTTTATTTACTTAAGTTCTCGCTTAAGTTATTACATTATTGATAATGTAAACAAATAGACATACTTAATAAAGTAACAGTATCCTGTTGAAAACTTTTTTAACAATCCTTTGTTCCAACTATTGCAAACTGTGTACAGAAGTTCTCAAAATTCTACTCTTTAAGCAATGGAACACGAAATAGACCATAATCGCCGAACAATACACTTCAGTTAAGAGAAAGTTGGTGCAACTAGCCAACTACCCAAGAACCAACAAAATTTTCAGAAGAAATTTACTTTACTTCAAAAGCAAGTGCTGCCTATGACGGATGTTAATAGAGGCTGAGATAATCCTTAATAATAAATGGCTGGTGTCTTCATGCTTTACCAGAAAAGCCTGAAGTACCTAGTATGTACGATACTGGATACAAAATGTGCTTGTTTACATGTTGTTTATCTTATTCTGATCTTGGAACAAAAGTTACCAGAACTGAGGAACCCTTTTGAAACCTCGTATGACCAATGATCATTAAAATGCGGTTTAACGATATGATCCAGCAAACAAGAACATATTATACCTATTATTATTATGACTAACCTTTAACTACACAAATACAATGGATATATTAATATAAAGTAAACGAATTTAAAACAACGATTCTTTCGATATGTCGAAATGAATATTTTCTTGATAAAGGACAGCTATGCCATTGGACGCAATTTTCGTAATTAGCTTAGCGAGAAGAAAAATCTTTTCAATCTGAATATCCTGTGTACAAGTATTTATATATTTACGTCAGGTATGTGTGAGTCTGCTTAATGACAGGTTTTTGTTATTACTTGGACTCAAAGACTGCATCCTTGACTCAAGAGTTACAAATTCTTAATATCTTTTATTGAAAGTTTTAATGAAAAGTTCATATGACTTCTTTGCAGCAAGGGTACAAACACCTGAACATTCTTAAAGGTTTAGTATTCATTTATAAAAAATTGACGTTTTCAATATTTTTACAAGTGGCGAATTTGTCCTGGCTTTTCACACAGTAAAAAGATTTTCCTAAGCACGCACATTATGTTCCAATAGAGAAAAACGAAATTGCTGTCGTCAGCGAAGACAATCACATTCAAAAAAATATACGTTATCTAATTCGTTGTCCATTTTGAGTTTAAACTATAATATGTTGCTTAATGTGAGAGAGTGATAAATCATTATTAAACTATATTAACCAGTGGTCTTCACCGTATTCCTTAGACGTAGTCCAATTATTATTTCATATAACATTCGGAGTTGCAAAAATAGTTGAAATGTGTTCGAATATGACTGGAGTCGGACAGTCAACAATATACCGTCTTGTGCACGAGGATAAGCGCGGCCTCATTACCTAGGTCACCAAAGAGAAGTAGGTACAGGAAAAAAGGAAACTGTAATAAATGAGGATGAAAAGACTGGCATCAGAAGAATCATACACATGTTTTACTTTAAAAAAATAAATACCTGCCTTGGACAAAATAATGTCTGAAATTAAAAAGGATGATTTCATTCCATCCATGAATAAGAAGAAACTATGGAAAACCTTGAAGGAAATGTATTCCTGTTACGAAAAACTTCAAAACTAAAAATCACTTTTAACATCTATTTTATGGACGAAACTTGGTTAAATGAAAGTTAAACGGTTGATAAAATATGGCAGGATAAACATATAAAAAGCACGAGGCAAACTTCCATGGAAGGATGGTCCACTGGAATAAAAGCACCCTCGGAAAAAGGTAGAAGATTAATAATTACTCACATGGGTAGCAAAAATGAATTTGTCGATGGCAGCTTACTAGCATTTAAATCAAAACGGGCTAAAGACTATCATGAAGACATGAGCGCTGATGTCCTTAAAGAATACTTCCAGCAAATGCTAGATCTTATTCCTTGTGTGTCTGTTATACTCATGGATAATGCTGGATACCACTTAAGAAAATCCGAAAAGATACCAACGTCTTCTTCGAAAAAAAATTACATCATTCATTGACTCACTGTAAATAAGAAGCCATTTCATAAAGATATGCTGAAAAAGGAGCTACTGGAGACTGTAAAGTGAATAAACCTCTTTGTACAAAATTTGTTGTCGACGAAATCGCTTCAAAACGAAGTATAACGGTACTTCGCCTTCCGCCATATAACTGTGAATTAAACCCCATAGAATTGGTGTGGGCGCAAGTAAGAGGGTTTGTAGCAAGGCATAACACCACTTTTAAAATACTAAGCCATAAAAAGTATTATCGGTATAACACAAAGCCCAGATGCTTTACAGAAACTTCAAGTTCTTCGGTCACTGGATTACTATGACTTAGGACAAGGGTCAACTAGTTTGGCACAAAGACCTTTATCTGTGCTAATAATATCATTTTAGAATGTTACAATTTCAAAAACCCCAGCTTTTAAACAAGAAGAGCAAAGAACATAACCAGAAATGACCAAAGGCACACAGAATTATGTATTAAAAGTACTTTTGCTGTAAATAAAATTATTAAGTACCTTCAGATTAAGTAATTAATATAATTTATTTTCTTGTGGTAATAGTTGTCTTTTATCAGAGTATGTTCGTAGTTTTAGCACACAACTAAGAACTTATATCAGTACTGTCCCTCTTCTTCTCTCCAATAAATTCCTACTAAGTGTTTAATGTTTCTATAGTTCGTAGTATTACATACTTCTGGAATGATGACTTTATCTTTAGTATTTTTCTCGTGAAATAAGAGTAGGTACTGCAGTAAATGACAGCAAAATGTATGGATATCAACATGATCTTCAATTAGTAACTAATTTTTAATTTTATACCTATTAAGATAGCTAGACATTTTTATAAGTTTTATGGCGTGTAAGTAGAAGCTTAACATAATACAGCTAATTTAATTAATTACCTTCCTTAGCACATTATCATGATGATGCGGATACTTAACATTATTAAACTATTGTGTAGGATTAAACCCTGTTATCATCGGTTGTTAGGATAAATAACTAGCCGCTTCTTGTTTGTATAAACAGCATTTAGCATTGTTTAACTTAATGATATTTCGTTATAAAGATGTAGTATATACAAGTATAATTAATTAAAATGAACACCGCATGAAACACTAATGGATTAATCGATCAATTTATTCATGTTTACAAACATTCTTTGTAAATTTTCAAACAAATTTACGAGGTTGTTTAGGTATATGAATAGTGTCACCGTAAGGATTAAAACTAACATCACGAAGTCACAATATCGGTATATTACTTTCCTATTCCATTTTACTAGGCATGTAAGAAACCTTCTGCCAATACCCGAAATAACCATTTATTAGAAAACGCTAAAGAGCAATAGCTTGTTATATCCCTTAGTTGCATGGCTGTAATCTCGGGAGGCCTTTCAGTGACAAAATACAAAAATAATTACATGGAATTTGCTTTTAAAGAACCCCCAAAGTTTTAAAGTGACGGGTCGCTACTGGTTACGATTTAGTGTTACGGTATATTTTAAGCAAAGGTACGATTTTACTTTTCTGTGTCAAAAATAATGATTTATAAAACTAATTTAACTAATCCCGTTCATGGGACATTGGAATCTCATCACCTAATTGTAGCAAGAAATAAGCTATGAAATATTGTTTATAATTTAGAGCATTTGGGGCAATATGGTTTGTTGGGACATTTTTTAAATCAAATCAAATTTGAAACAACCTTTTGATTCGTCCTTTCAATAAAATAATATCTAAATCTATACAGAATGATTGACGTTGACATTTTGGTTTCTATTTTTCCTCAAATATCCCTTAGAATCTCAATAGCTAGAATAATAATAAAATATTACAGATCCGTAGAGTCCATTTTCATTACTAGATATAGCGAGGAAAATTGATTGACTTTGACATATTGGTTTCTATTAGTAGGTATTACAGTCAAGTAGACTCAATTTTTATTACTAGGTATAGCGACGATCATTATTTTATTTATTGATGGATCCATCAGTGTCACTATTTATTTGTCAACCGGTTTAATTTGAAACGAATAATTTTAATAAGAATATCTTTATGAAATTTTTACTGCTGGTAGACAAGCAAACGCATGATAATTGTGTCAATAGGTCGTACTTAATTAGAGCTTTCTTAAGATTATTCAAAGCTAACATCCTTCTGGCAAGTGATAATGCTTTTAGGGGTGACTCATATAAATAAACAGTATTCCTAATTTAAGCAAATCAATTCCACGATTGACTTTTAAAGATTCGAGATAATCGGATACTATTGTAGTCGGTAAAACAATAGTTTATTATTCATCCCAAAATAAGAAAAATACTGGTGAAAAATAAGCAATGCAAAATTTGTTTCTCGAGACGTCAACACATACATAGGTATGATACACATACAATATTTGCATCGATACCATTGAATCTGCTACATACCTGTATAAACGTTAATTAACAAATATTTTCGAATCTCCTTATTAATTAAGCTTATAGTATTGCCTTGATAATTCAATTTATAGAATTTATTGTTAAGCTTATTTTCAGACTTGTTTTTTTTACTCTTTGTAAAATCAGTGCGTTATGCTCACGAGTTTTCATTAAAAGTTCCATAATTAGAACCAGAGACAGCAGCTATGTTTATTATTTTTAAAAATCCATTCGTCACAGCCAAACAATAATAGGTATAAATATTTCCTGTGCTGGAGCTTTTTTTAAGGCGTGTGTAATAAGGTTACACCAATAAATTATTGTAAAAGCTAAAATATTATGAAATTGCTAACAATTATTGGTCGTTGCCCTCGGTCATAATAATAGCTGAAGAGTTCATGCAGATAAGTATTGGAACTCACCTAATATGTGTCAATAATAAAAAGGAGTCAACACATGGCTGTAGATTCGCCGATGAGCGAACCTCTTGAAGATGTGCGGCAGCCACTGTGTTCGTTAACTAAACTGTCCGCACTGCATAAAAGAGATCCGGCGAGCGAATGGGATATGCGCACCCTTGTCTGCCCCTATGCGCAACCCCTCACATCTATTGTTTACTCCGAGCTCTATTGGCTCGACACCGAATGTCCATACGTTTTGTGCACCTGTCACCTGAACGTCCTCGCCGCAGGCTATTGTAGCACACCTCGATGCCGCCGCACTATAAGACAGATTTTAACGACGAACGACACGAACTAGCGGGTCATGTGCGTGTATACTGCGTGCCAGGATGCCTCTGTTTGCTTCGGCAGCTTTGCTGCATCTCTCCCCTCTCTTGCTCGGCCCGCCTTTGACCCTCCCTGCGACACCACGTGTGCAGACCGCCTACTTTGCAAATTGTTCACGTTGTGTAGCTGTGTAGATGAGCTTTAAGAGGTTTGCGAACTGGCATTGTTATGAAGGCGGGGCATCTCGCGGGACTCCCACAAGACACTGACGATCATACACTTTCTTGCGTAATCTTTTTCGTACTTATTAACCTGATTGTTTTTCTTTTGGCTACAATGGAGACCTTTCTTTTAAGTCTGGTGGTGGGAGGTATCTATATTTTTCTGGCTGTTACAATTTAGGATAGACAGCGCCATTTTATTTACTAAATTTTGTCAAGGGAAATTATTATTCAGAACAAATAGGTTGTGAAAAATTAACTACATGTCATCGCTTTTCACTATAGGCACAATTCCAGAGTAGCGTTTATTTTTAGAATGCGCAAAAAACTTACATTCAAAAATAAAGATTTCTTTTTTATGTTTTTCTTTATCGGCCAAAATAAAATTAAAACTTATTTCTGTTAAAATAATTGTTTTATATTTGACGTCTCTAAATTATTTTTTTTATAACGTATCACATGATACGACACATAGATATAACAGTTCTAAACTCAATTATCTAATTAAGATATAACCCCTCGCTGGGCGCCAAAATTGTATATATTCATAATCTTTCATTGTACGATATAAGTTTTTTCGTTTATTTTGTAGCTATGTTACGAAAATAATCTTTATTGTCTTCCAATAGAGGAAGTGATTCAAGGATAGCCCAGCATTAAATATGACTTTGTATCTAGGTCAACAAATATTTAAAAATATTGTCTTTTTTTATACCTAGGTAGTACCTAGGTCCTAGGTATAAGATGTCCATTATTTTTATACCTAACTTCAGGGCGGAGGCTTCCATATTATGTGCCATATGTTCAGGGGCACAGGCTGCCCCAAGCCCCAAACGTTAACACTATTACATATTCGGAAACTAACATTAAATACATTGTCAGATATGAGATGGGAGAGTCATATGGAAGCAATAACACCAGCAAAAAAATTAGTACCTTCAAGTTTATATGTGCAAAAATAATGCAAGTCTTAATAAAGTCAACGTTGTAAGTAAACTGCTGCCGATAATGGCATAAAAATTTTAATTTAATTAATTTTAATAATTCTTTAAATAAAAGATTTTATTCAAGGCACCAGCACACTGATATTTTTAAAAACGTGTATTATATAAAAGAATATGGTGATCTAGGTGACGATAAACTAAAACCCCACTGTGCTGAAGCCGAACTACCCCTAAGAGATAACGAGCTGAACCACTACGACATTAACAGCGAAGAATGATTCGAAGAAATTAAGGTAATAGAATCCCTTAAACCCGATACGGCTGCAATTGAAATTATTGAATACGTACCCTAAAATAATTTGACATTCTCTCTTACAAATTTAACCGTGCTAATTAGAATTTTCTTGACATTACTCGTTACTGCTGCGACTGCAGAACAGAGCCGTTCCTGCCCGGGGGTGCCAGGGGTGCGGGGCATATGGGCGGCAAGTCAAGGGGGCGGCGATAGCCGCCGGGTTAAAAAAATAAACTTAGAACTATTTTATAAATGAAGTAGCCAATATAGAAGTATTATCATTATTTTAGGTAACTACTTAGAGTTAGAAATGCATTTTGTAATCATAACTGGAAATAAACAACATAACATTTTTTTTAAAAACGCTACCCGCGTCGCAACCAGTTATGAAATACATGTTCGTGTTCGTTTTTGTTTTAACACGTTTTAACCCATCATCCCATCAAATCGCATCGCATCGCGTCGGTGCGGGCGTTTTTGTCAGGTTGCAGGAAAATACTCGTCTATGCCCTGAGCCTATAAATACACGCGCCGGGATAATTCGCACTATATTAATTTTGAGGGTGTCAATCTCAACAACTTAAAACTACGAATGCAAAGATGAGGCTCCAAAGAATCCAGAAGACCAATTCAAAATTTTTTTTGCTTTGTAATATTGGACACTGCATTATCAAAAATAGAAGAAAGGTTCGAACAAATAAAACAATATCACACAGTTTTCAATTTTCTCAACGACGTAAATAATTTCCTTAAAACAGAAAAATCAAATGGGTCTACAAAATGTAAAGTCTGTTATATGATCCATCTAAAAATGAAAAAAAAAAATGTGGATAAAACTATGAGATTTTATTTGATAGTAGAGGAGAGTCGCCTATTATGGGGTACCATTTTATTTTCTGCAATTTTTTCTTTTATTTATTTTTTTTATATTTCGTTTCAGCAACATTGGTTCGTTATTATGCGAGCAAGATAATACTAGATAAAAAGAAATTTAGAACGTTACCGCTTTTGTAAAAAAAAATAATTTAAAAATGCTGTGTCTACCCCATATTAGGCTACCAGGTAGCCTATTATGGGGTCCTGGTATGCCTTATATTATAAGGTACCTGAAAAAGTTATTTGGTGCAAGTGTTTAGTACAAAAAAAAAACAGAAAAATAAAACGTACCTAAAACTTTTAAGTTTTATCGATACAAGAAAAAATTATACAAATGTAAACAAGTTATAAAAACCCAAATATGGTGGAAAGATTCACTTAAACAAATATCTTAATAGAAACTTTTAAGAATATGTATACAAAATTAAAAGCTTTTACAGAAGTCGCAAATATACTTCGGCGTGTCATTACCCGCACATTTGACATGGGCCCATTCCAAACATCCTTGACACTGAACCCACTCATCTCCACTTTTATCATCCTTGAATATAAGGTGACAAAACATGCATTCTGATTGAATGTCATCGAAACCAGAGTCGTCTGATTCTTGAAAATGCACTTCGATATCTAAATCAGATGATGAGTCCTTTTTAACAGTCTGTTTCTTGGATTTTTTACTTTTATTATCATTTTTGTTTCTATTTTTGCTTTTGTTTGATACCGACTTTTGTTAGCTCAAAACTTTTCTTTTTGACGTTTTAGGAACAATAATTGTTTTTTTTTTAGAACCTTTTGTAGGATGTACTAGTAACCACAACGCACTTGCCCCCTCTGCGGCTTATGTTTGGAATAGGCAATATGTTGCTGGGTAAAATCAGTCTTTTAGTTGGAGTGCTTGCTGGAGTGAGCATCTCCTGAGAATTACACTTTAAAGTGCTTGAAATGGCATGATCTGCAACTAATATTGACCTAGTAGAGGGAGTACTATCAAAAGTATTTATCGTCGAGCTGCTCGGCATTGAATCATTAGGTATTCCTTGCATTAAACAATCGACAATGTTTTCCTCGGAATTTTCATGTGAACTGTTATTAACAAAATCGTAATCTCGGAATATATTTCGGTTTACCCTCGGGTTTACCGGAAACATTCCTGTCTTTTTAAACCCATTAATTGCATTCCAGTTTTTTCTCTTACGGTGGTTTGGCATCTAGATATAAAAAATATGCATATTAATACCTAACTCTTGATAATGGAGTCCTAATATGGGGTACCCGATATTGGGAATATTTCGGATACCCCATAATAGGACACGTTCGGCAAATAGTAAACAATCAAATATTTTTGTTCAAATGAGAACAGAAACAAAAAGCTATATGCACGAAATACTTACTAACATTCGTATTATTAGCTTATGCATAACGAATAGCCAAGACTTACCTTGTATTTAAAAAAAAATCGTTTAAATAGCACCGTCTAAAGCTTTAACGACCATTAAAACGTACAAACGAAAATGACGGAACATCTAATCGGTGCATGGCTTTAGTATTAAGTAGAAATCAATACAAGCCGGTAGGTCTACTTTGGCTATTGAAACATAGATGTCTCTATTTTGGTTGCCGAGATATATGCCTACCCCACATTAGGAACATACCCCATAATAGGCGACTTTCCTCTATGACATTTGATTGTTATTTTTTTTTTATTTTGCACACTTTTAGTTTTAAACCTTGTTTTAAGTTTGTATAGGTTTATAATAATTCAACCTATATATACTTTAACTAGAAGGTTTCGTAGGTACGCCATTTAACACAAAACACAAAAACGCAAACACAAAAAACATATTTTGACATATGATAAATATAGACGACAGTGGCCGTTCGCTGGGTAGAAAAGTGATAAGGCGCTGCTAATGAGGTTTTTATAAAAGGAGAAAAAGGTAGTGGAGGCAAACCGCCAGAGGTAAAAAAATTTTCGAAGCCACCCCCAAATTTGGTCAAGAATTCAGCTAAGAGTCATTAAAAACGGTGTTGGCCGGTTTGCGCTCGACCGTTCTGCGCTCTTACCTGAAAGGTGGTGTTATGCCTTGCTACAAACCCTTTTCCTTGCGCCCACACGAATTATATGGAGTTTAATTCACAGTGATATGGCGGAAGGCGAAGTACAGTTATATTTCGTTTTGAAGCGATTTCGTCGAAAACAAATTTCGTACAAAGAGGTTTATTCAACTTTACAATATTCATAAGCTCTTTTTTAAGCATATCTTTATGAAATGGCTTCTTATTTACAGTAAGCCAATGTGTAATTTTTTTTCCGAGAAGAAGTTGGTATTCTTTTATTATCCTGCCATATTTTACCAACGGTATATCCTCCATTTAACCAAGTCTCGTCCATATGATAGATATTCCTGTTTTCCCTTTGAAACTGTCTAACTGCCCTTAAATATCGTGGTCGCCAGATGATTTCGTCTTTCTCTATTAAAAATGATCTTCTGTTTTAAATTTTTTCATAACAAAAATTCAATTTCTTCGAAGTTTTCCATAATTTCTTCTTACCCATGGGTGGAATGAAATCATCCTTTTTCATTTCAGGCATTATTTTGTCCAAGGTAGGTATTTCTCTTTTTGAGTAAAACGAGTGTATGATTCTTCTGATGGCAGTCCTTTAATCCTCATTTATTACAGTTTCTTTTCTTCCTGTACATCTCTTTGGTGACGTGATGGGGCCGCGTTTATCCTCGTGCACAAGTCGGTATATTCTTGACTGTCCGATTAGTCATATTCGAGCACATTTCAACTATTTTTGCAAATCCGAATGTTGAATTTTGGTGGCGAAGAGCTTTGAACACATTGAGAATAATAATTTTCTCATTTTCAGAAATCGCAGTTTTACTAATCCGTTTCTCAGCAACAAACTCAGAAACACTAACCATTTTCA
This sequence comes from Polydrusus tereticollis, assembly GCA_963920685.1. Lineage (NCBI taxonomy): Eukaryota > Metazoa > Arthropoda > Insecta > Coleoptera > Curculionidae > Polydrusus > Polydrusus tereticollis. The sequence continues at coordinate 105,611,514 of OY987331.1, read as the reverse complement.
TTGAACGAAGTTTTTCAATAACTGCCGGAAAGTAACTAAACATTTTAAGTTTTGGAAACAGTGAGGCACAGGCAGATAAACTAGCTGTGCCTCCAACTACCCGATCTCGGCACCCTTGACAATAATCATACGTACAATAATAATAATTAAACTACACCTATGAAATACGGCGAAGACCAATGGGTTTTATAGTTCAATAATGATTTATTATTCTCTCGCATTAAGCAGCAGACTATGTCTAAAGTGAGTTAGACAGTTAAAATGTTCTCATTTGATCACGAACTCTTAATTGATCAAGTGCGTGAGTTCTTAATCATGAAAACAGAAGTTTTAGGGGTTTTCAAGTTTGCGGCAACATTTGGAGTCAGATTAGTATAGTTTTATCGAAAAATCATCATCATCCTCTTCAAAGATCACTAAAAAAAATAGAACCAATACGATTTGCAAAAGCAGTTTTCACTTCAAAACTTTACCAACGACTGCCTAAATTTAGATCTAGACATTTTAACCAAAACATAAGAACGTTACGGCTGGCCGTCACTAACAATCGTCGCGTCGCTGCCGGACGCGTCCGCTGGATGTCGAAATGGAATCCTACCTTTAGCTTATACTTGCACTTGCACTTGCACTTCCTCGAGTTGTTAAGACAATATAAATTTGAAGAACTACAAAAAGTACCGAATACAATATTTTGAATGGGTACCTTCATAAAGAGAAGTCGTTCTTTTTGGCGAACTATATAACTAAATTAAGCGGCTTCAAATCAAAGGCAAGAATAGGAGAGTTTCCTCTATCTTTAATGTTGTTGACATAATCATAATACACATATTTAGTTGTTGATCACTCTACATTTTAAATCGCTGTGAGAATATTATTTGTACCACACGTTGTGGATGCCATGGTGCATACTATATATTTACATTTTTAAACACTTGACCTCCTGTAGCTCAATTGTGATTGAACATTGTAAAAACCATCTTATAAACACTTTTATCGAAATGCATCTTTTTAATAATTATGATCCCTTGCAGCGCACAGCTTTACGCTTGGAGACATTTAAATATTTAAAATGATAACCTTATTATCTTATTTGGTAAGGAAATTTTATATTCATCCACCTTTATAAGGCGTGTAATCTTTGCAAGTTTAATTACTATTTTACTAAAATAATTTTAGTAAACTTTTAGTCTTTTAACATTATCTCCTGGAGTGGAGGAGAGAAAAGGAAATTAAATGTATGCAGTTGGCGTTGGTTAGAAGAAGAGGATACACTGAGCGAAATTTCGAGTTGATATAACTAAAATATGAGTTATCCTAGATCGATGCATGTTGCTAATAGGGGACAGCTCAGACCTCTGAATTACGGCAACCAAATCGATGAAATTGCATCAAATCACTGTTCATGAGTTATAATAGCCCTGAAGATTGGTTGTTTTAGCTAGCTAGCTTAGCTAATCGTAACTGGGTTTGCCGAACGTGGCCTGCAGCAATTCATTGTTTAAACTGCCAGAGACCAATATGGGAGTTGTGATGCGTTACTACTCGGGCTAGATTAACTCATAATTCGAGCTATCAAAACTTGACCTTTCAGTTGTTCTAGTTTGCGATGATTAACTTAACGACTATGGATTTAGTATGTCCTAAAGTTGGAGTATCCTCATTTTCACGCACCTGTATGAGGAGAACAAACTCTGAATAAAAATAAAAGTTTCCACCGATCAACGATTACGCCGATATAGCAAGTCCAGTTATGTGGTCCATGATGACGCGACGTGCATGTGGTACTAATAACAATGGAATAAAGTTACCGCGCCAAATCGGCACGAGCGCGAATTCGGAACTTTCCGTGACCTATTGATCGGTGATTTACCCTCGACCCTCGACATGAGTTTCTAGAGCACTCTAATGACTTATTCCAACTCAAAAAATAATTTACACATGGTAATGAGTTCAAATAATGCACGTCCGGGTCAAAACGTCACTTTAAAATCAATTAGTGAGTTTTCGCAATTCAAAAACTGAGTTCAGGTAACTCATAAAATTGTTACAAAATGAAGGATTGTGGTAATCCCAAATGTGTTTAAAATGTTGATAAAAAAATCTCTTTCTGTGTTGAGGCGAACCAAAAGAATTATAGTAGCGTTTTTATATAATTTGTGATAATTCGTAGACTCAGCTTAAACAACATAGAGACGTGCGTTAAAGTAGCTCAAATTCTGCAACCCACGACATCGGTAAATCTATTTTTGTCAGTGTACCTACTTACCATCGATCTGTGCTTGTTACTTTATTAAAACAACTTTAAAGTTCTGCTTCATCACAACGTTTTCGCAAGTTTTCTAGTTCCTTTATAATAATCGAAACTAGGTATACCAGGATTGACGAGAGTAGTTATTTAGTCAGGCTAACGACTAAGAAATCGCTATATGATTGCAAAACCAAGACTAGAAGTAAGAGTGTGAGATTAAGACCGAAATGAACCACCGATTAAGACTAAACCCCAGTTTACACGGGTCGAGTAGCTGTTCAATTTATTTGAACATGTAACTGAAGTTAGTATTAAAGTTTAAAAGGCATTCAAGTAAACGTTTAAATTTATTCAAGTGCAAGTACATCTAGTAGTTGTATTTAAACACCGGTACTACTTTGCAAAATATTGCTCCACAGTTCATATTTGTTTTGTGCGACGAGCTAGAAAATATGATTGAGGATCAGTGCGAAGACAAAGAAAAAAGGATTTGGATTCGAGAGTTGTTACAACGAAGAGACACGCATGAAGGTTCAGCTTTGCTTCTTCCTGAACTCACATTAGAGAATCGAAAAGAATTGGAGATGTCCTTGAGAATGACTTCTGAGAATTTTAATAAGTTATTAGAAATGGTTATAGGTCTTACATACAGCGCTCACAAGCCCTTATGAGGAATCCCGTACTATTATTTTTATCTTATTCTTTACATCTTGAGGACCAAAATCTTCTATGCTTATTTTATTATTAGCAAAATCTCTCATTTGTTTATTTCTAACCTTGCAAGACTCGGGAAATTTCAATGTTGTCTCCTCAGTCCACCTCATATTAAAAACAGTGACAATACCTGAACCTGGAGCCTGTAACTATACGCCGCTCTACTTACATTCCAGCATTGAGTTTCGTGGTGTGGGACATAGACATCGTAACTATTAGACCGAACAATAACAAATAAACGTGTTGTCATCAATGTATTCCAGTGTAAAGTAAATCAACATTCAAGCTGCTCCCCTCCACTTGGTTTGCCAGACTTACGCCACAGAAAACGTAGTTTTCTGGGCTTACTCTGTTAAAAGTATTAACTTCTATGATTAACTAGATTAACATGATGTGGGAAATATATAACATTGCCTAAAACCTTGTAAAAAATCTGTAGTATGGCAATGCAGAACGAAGCAATAACGGATCCGCCCAGAGTCCATCATTTTCGTGGCCAGCCGCATCGACTCGGCAATACTCGGCATGCGGATGTTGTTTTCCTTGACTCCCGGCCCCACCTAGCTCCTCACAGCGTCTTGCCACCAAACGATTTTGGCATCACAATTTTATAGCATTTATGAATGGCGTGTCGGATCTATAGTTACGATGCCTATGGTGTGGGACGCCTGCTTCAGCAAGTTAGTTGGCCTGGTTTCAAGTCACTTGACTGTTTCCTTAAGTAAGACAAAATTTTAGTCGTTGAATTTTACTAATTTTATTTTAATTTTTAGTTTAAAATATTTTTTAATTAAACCTACATTTGTCTCCCACAGGTATATAATCCTTTTATATCATTCCGATTCATTCCTTGTTCTTTCTGAATATGTCGCATATAAAAGTAAAACGGCTATAAAAGGTGTTTCTTACTTACACCACTCTTTTCATTGTCTGTTGATTTACTCAGCTACTCTTTAAAATGTTAATAGTTTAGCCCCAGTGCAAATTATCAACTTCAATGGAAAGAAGAATAGAAGAAGAAACGGAATTGAAAGGTCCAAATGTCAGATTTCGTAGATGATAATTTTGTCTACAAGTTGGTATCGAAATTATCGAAAAAATTCAATTATAAAATAAATATTTTGAAGGTGACTCTCAGAACTTTATCATCCATTAAGAAGCAGTACTTGTTCAGAGTAAAAAAGTGAAGACATGTACCGAAGTCCCTAGTTAAAGGCATTGATATTATACTCGATTTCTTAATTATTGACAACACAGCGAAGGGTCATCAGTCGTAAAATCGCAATATACTATAGGCGTAACATAACAGGAACCTGGTCAGGTACCTAATTTGATAGTAGAATATTTCCAACTTGCTTAGCTTAGTTTTAAACGTGTCATTAAAATGTTGTTTTTGATTAAATTTCTTGAAAAAAACAGAACTGAATGTCAATCTCACTGGATAGTCAAGATATTATAGATGTGAAAAAAATAATATTTTTTATTTAGATAAGGTAGGGCTGCGTTTACTTTGTGAATTAAGAGAAAGACTAGTATAGAGCTTTGTATTAACTGTATAATCTTTCGGCGTTTAGCCATCAACAGTGGATCCTGAAAGCGAGAAAAAACATATTTGTCGAGGTATCTAATTTAGAATTTTTTTTTCCGTTAATAGAAAAATGTAATTTTAAAGGGAGATGAATAAATCAGAAATTATGTTGTGTAAAAATAATCAATTCACCTTTTGTTTTAGTTGAAAATTATTCTTAGAACAATTTTTTTTTGTCAGGAAACAGGAACAATTAAACCTCAACTGGGACCTGAATATCACAATATAAAAACTCATTGCATAAAACATAAAGTTTGTATAAAATTGTATAAGACGAACATAAGGGACGAACCACTTTGACAAAACTTTATCTAATAATTAGCATTTTTTTTATTCATTCTTTGTTTTACATGGAAACCTGCTGCTTGTTAGTCGGAACTTTTTCTTCGTTTGACGTTTTTTTTTTTTTTAATATAGAAATTAAGTCGGTATTGACAATGACATTGTTGACGTTGTTAAGAATGAAAGAGCGGGTTATTTGAAAATTTGATTAAGGCAGTGGCGGCTCGTCGTATAAAGCAACTGAGGCCGGGCCTCACATGTAAAATTAATACATTATTTATTTAAATATAAAACGTTATTTAACTAATTTCCAATCATTAAAAGTATCAAAACAATAGAATATTGGATTACCATCAAAGTTCAACATATTATCTTTTAAATTTAGCGCGCACCCCATCCAACATTAATTTTAAAAACGGAAATCGTTGCCCGACCGCATAAAAAGAAAATTGTAATCCTAAAAACTTGAGCTTCCTTTGCGTCACAAATCGATTATAAAACGCTATGCTCTCCAACCCGGCACCTCCACCGCTTTAATCGCGCACAACAGGAATAATAGCCAAATTCTGCAGGCGAGTGAGGCCTACTTATTTGGGCCTATATCGGATTATTTTTACAGTAGCTTGCAATGGCTTGCATGTTGCCAAATGTTGATTAAAGAAGGACACTTATTGAATTATTTACTTAATTATTATTAATTATAATTATTTAAATGTTTTATTTTTAAAAACATAAAAAAATAAGTTAGAAATGATTGATAAATGTTTTTATTGTTCTATAAGATATTATTAATAAATATGCAATTAAATCCCAATAACAAAAAACAGATAAAAATTAAAGATTACAGGTGGGTGCCTAGTGCCTATTTGAAACTTGGCAATGTTTTATTGTTAACAGGCTCATCTATCTTTTTTTCTCGTAGGATCAGGTGTCGGCTTATTAGATTTAATTAGATCGTTGGAAAAGCCCTTTGCCGTTAGGTTACGAGTTACGACGCGTGCCATTCGTTTGTGATTGTTAACCTATCGTGATTTTAGATTTTCGAGGCGGGTCTGCAGGTTAAAATACTGACTGGCATAAGGCCATTAGTTTTTATGGTGTTAATGTAAACATATAGATGCTTAGAATTTAAATAGGGCATAGCTTTAGATATTTTGAAGGGTACCGTTAGAAACGGCAGTTTTTGTTAGACATTCGTCGGGTACGCCTTAAGATTTGTATTTGTCGATGTTTGAGCCTATTCGTACATAAAAAAGTTGATTATTAAACTATATCACTGATATATTTGGTTTTTTCTGTAGTAGTTCTTACAAGAGCAAAATAGAGACACAACAGCGGATGCACTGAGAGAAATTGACCCTGACCTTGCAAATTGAATATTTTTCTCGTGAAACCTAGTATTTCAAAATAATTATATTGCTGGTTGAATTCCTAACTATTCATTTTAAGCCAATGACCTTGAAATCGCGAAAAAATTTCACCTGCGGCGCTATTTTATAGCCTCACCCCCTTATACACGCACGAGCCGCCACTGGATTAAGGTTGGAGGACAGTTAGTTTTAAACTTTTAAATTTTTGTTGAGAATGCGTCTATGTAAAGCGATATTAATCCTGTGTTTTATTTAGACGAAACCTGGCTCAATGAAGGACATTCAGTGCAAAAGATGTGTCAGGATAAAAATATTCAAAGCATTTATAGAAGGTTTGTCTACTGTCTTGAAAATACATGCAGGTAAAGGTACCAGAGGTTAACAATAACACATATAGATAGTGGAAATGGATTTGTAAACGATCGTTTGCTTGAGTTTTAGCCGAAATCAACTAAAAATTATCATAAGGAAATGCCGGCTCCTCCGAAGTGTATTTTCAGCAATTGATTAATTTCTGAAAATTCTGACATAGTCTTGGATATCGACGGCTATCATTCAATGCTCTTAGAGAAACTACCTACGGCTTTTTGGAAAAATAAGAATATTATAAATTGTCTGTCTAAGAAAAACATACCCTTTGAGGACAACATGTCAAAAAGAAAGCTTTTAAAAATAGTGTGACAAAATAAGTCAACAGTGCACGAGGCTAGTTTCAAAAAAAAATGTATGGGAAATAGGTCTCTATTTGATAGTAAAGAGATCTTTTCCACAAATCATGGCGTTTTTCCGAAAATTCAAAATATATGTCGTAAGAGTAAAAAATTCTATATTTTAAGGTGATTGGTGAATTATTGGAAACAATTGGGTCTTATATTAAACAACCAATGACGCCATTTGATTCAGCGTGTCAAAAAGCTCTATATTTGCCATATCTGGAATTTTTACTTAAAAAAAAAAATAATATTTTCATAATTATTTAAATATCCTTTTTCCAATTTTATTGAAATTTGGTACCGTTTTTCATATTAATAAGGGGCTTAATGAGCCCCAACTAGATTAAATTTAATAAATCCAGTGGCGTCCCGGGAAGCACCTTAACGAATATTATCGACAAAAAAAATTACGCCACTGACTTTTTCTAATTTTGATAACGCTGAAATGGCCCAGATGCATTTGAATTATGTCCTACACTGATAAAACTGTGCTCCCTTAATCAAATAATCTGATTTATTTGGTGAATAATTATTGGTAATAAATAAATGTGATTTAAATTAACTAAATTTGATTTAACTGAAATAAATGAGAGTATTTCGTTTTATTTGCAAAGTTATTTGGCTGTTGGTTGATTTGTGTCAAATCATAGAACCCTTCAAACAAATATCTTACCAAAAAACCACTAAAATAACAGAATCTAAATAACTAATTATTTAATCGAACTAATTTTTATTTAGGAACTAAATCCCGTTAATCGCTAGTTAAATCACCCAATAGAGAACTATTTAAATGTCTAGGTCATTTAAACTAAATAATTATGTATTTACATTAAATCGTTAATATAAAACAACCAAATATTTACAAATAACTAATTATTTAATCGAAGTACATTTCAAGTTAAGAACTAAATACCTTTAACTTTAATTTAAATCATTCATTGCCGAACTTTTCAAATAATTTGGTCATCCAAACTAATAATTAAGTATTTAAATGAACTCCTGTCGCCTACTTTGGGCTTTGAGTAATTTGATTGGTTATACAAAAGTGGCCTGATCATCGCGTTTTGGTCATTGGTGTTCGATTTTGTCTTGTAGAAATTTATGAGTGAGAGTGAAATCTTCTTTGTTAGTGGCACACAAGTTAGTGGTTCCATCAAAAATTAAAACAAAGATATGGGAAATAAACGTAATATGAATAATTATTTAGAAGATTGGGGTATATCGAGGGGTATATCCCATATGTTAGATACTTTTCAAGGTAGGAAACTATATTTAAATATTTTAGTTACGCATGAAACGAATTAAAAAAGTAAGATAAGAGGCAAAGAAAAGATACTTGTAATACCTAATTTGAAATTTCGAACACAAAATCTTTTTAGAAAAATGTAGCCAGGTATTTATAAATCATGGCTACCTAGGTTACAAATAACTAACCTGAACTAACCTCCTAACGTAAAAAATATAATATAATTAATATAATATTAATAATTATTGTACCTAATATTTGCAAATTTGACTTTATTTAATTTTTTATCAAAGTTATTAACTTCTCTATAATGTTTTATTGACGTATATTTTAAGGGGAACAACAACTAATGGTCGGTTTATACAGCAAGATAACATAACATAAAAATAAAATAAGAGTTGAATCTACAGATCTGCCATAAGACGTTTATAGAAACACATAACATAACATAAAAATAAGAAATAAAATGAGAGATGGTTATCTTTTAAATTTTATGTTATTTTTATGTAAAAATAGTTGTGCGCGTGCGCGTAATTTGTCATAACCTTTATTTTCGGCAAAAATGTGTTTTTTTCTGTTGGTTTGCCTTATTATTTGAACACTATAAACAATTTGATAAGGTTTGTGATTATTATGGTATAGGTACTGATTAAACCATATTCAATAGCAACATTTCAATATTTCTGATTTTTATGTGACGTCTGTATAAACACGTACTTGGATAAAATAAGAACTGATTTGAATGAAAATTAAATTAAAAAAATTGAAAATTAAAACAAGGTATTTAAACCAAATAAATTTATATTTGATCTAAATAAATATAAAAGACAAGTTAAACAATTATGTACTTGAATAAAAAAACAATCACTTTGATGGAAATTACCGGTTTATTTAAATCAAATCACTTAAATTGTTTAGTTAAATAACGTTGTTGTTACGGCAAATACATGTAAAACAAAAGTAAAATAAATATGTACTCGATAAAATATATTCTAAATATCAATCAAATAAACATTTTGTTAACTTAACTTTTAACCTATTTACCTTAAGTCATTGAAACGGCTTATTTAAGTTAGGTTAGTGTTAAGGAATTAAATATTTGCTTGAATTTTGTATTTAGTGATTAGTTCCAAATAAAAAGTAATTTGTATCAAATCAGATGATACTAATTGAGGCAAATAATCCCTTGGTATTTTTCAAATACATATTTGTTTGGCTAATAGAAAACAAATATTTATTTGAGTCAACGGTAAATTTTTTTAACTCAAATAATTAATTTTATCAGTGTAGCAAATGAAAATGCTGAAGAAGCTCGGCGAATTTATTAGGAACGTTATCCATACAGAGTACTGCCATGTGCCAAAACATTTAAACAGCTCCATGTAAGAATGAGTGAGACTGGGAGTTTTAGTCGTAGTATGGAACTTCCTAGCAGACCTGCAACAGTAACCACGCCTGCGTTAGAGGAGGCTATACTTCTAGAGACAGAAGATGATCCTTCAACTAGTGCTAGGAAGGTAACAATGCAACTTCAAACAAGTTAATCAACTGTTTGAAGAGTTGTGCATCTTTATTAACTATACCCATTCCGTATTCAATACGTGCAAGCTCTGCTTCCCCGTAATTTTCATCCAAGGTTTGATTATAGTAGGTGGTTGCTGTATACAGTAGCACATAATAAAAATTTTTTACCGAACATTTTATTTACTGATGAGACCTCTTTTTCAAAAGAAGCCATTATGAATTTTCATACCGAACATTTTTGGGCGGACGATAATCCTCATAAACCACCCGTACTTCTTAAACACCCTGTATATTCATGGGTGCCTGCAACTAATGGTTAAAGTCGGATGGTAACTTTGCTGGTTTGTCGATAGTCGAATAGTAACAATAATATCGAAAACAAAAAGAACTCGGTAACGCAAGATAAAAAAGAAAGTTGGTTAAAGAGGATTGCAAATTTTGCCACCATCACTCTATTAATAGGGTATTGATAAAATATTTAAATTGAAATGAAAATGCCTAAATTATAAAAACAATAATAATAGCCTCACAATTAACTGTGCCTACCTACTATAAATTTCAGGATTATTTTAAAGTCCTTTAAAGGCTAAAGGGCTAACAGGGTTAACCGCATTATCTCTAAATGGTAACCGGCAACAACATGGATTATCCGAGGCCGCGTCCCCTGTTCGCTTGCTGCGATGTATATTTTATGTACATCGGTAAACTTATAATCATGTTCTGTTTGAAGCTCTTTGGTTACGAACAAACGACCGATGTTCGCGCAAAGACGGTCTATATCAGGAAATTACTGTCTAAGTGCAGGAAGGGGCCCCGGTAAATTTCGTAATGACATTATTTAATGTCACAGATTGAGGAGAAGATTTTGTGACTTTTAGTGACACAAGGATTTAATCATTAGTATTGTTGTTCTGATTTTTTAATATGCTGCATTGGGAGTTATAGCCCATCTAGAAAGTATCCGGGATTTTTTGTTTCTCCTAATTTTAATATACAGTAATATCTCTGAATAGCGACCACACCCGGGGAATCAAATATCGGTCAGTTAACAGGGGTGAAGGGTTAATAGAGAAAAATTAAAACAACTGGTCTGCATTTTACAGTGTTTGTTTACAAATAAGTATCTACATACAGGGTGGCCAATTAGTACGACAAAATTGTCTCCTGTACCATAAGAGATAGCGGAAAACTTTTGACAAAGCTTACTAAGGGTTAAGAGATGCATCTTTTAAAATTATTTTCGTCTATACAGGGTGCTCCAAAAAAGCGGCACGGTAGAAATATTATATTTTTTAAATGGAACACCCTGTATATATTTACATATTTTATTTTGCCGTAAATTACTATACATGGCACCCTAATTATTTATACACATTTTTGCAACGTTGCCGAATAGATGGGAAAATCCCTTAAATTTGTGAAAAAACATCGTTCAATAAAATGTGTAGGATTTTTTAACTTATTATAATTGGAAACAAAATATTTTTATAATGGAAAGAGAAGTGTTGACAGAAGTCGCCTAGGTTAAAATAGATTCATATTTTCGTACAGGGTGATTTCTACGGACATGTCAACTTTACGAACTTTAAACCTAATTTTCTCATTTTTTTCAAATGAAACACCCTGTATTTGATTACTTTGGCTTGTAGGGATTTTCATCCTCTTTAACTTTTGTTACGGTATTTTCATGCCTATCTCTACAAATACTGGTCGTATTTCAGCTTTTGTCTAAAACTCTAGCAAAAAAACTGAATGTATTTTACCATTGTCGTTTTTCTAGTTACCTATGACATAGCAAATAAAAACAAACGTCAGTTTTGTAGTTTTTCTATTAATTTACATAAATAATGAACTCGAAACAATTTTTAGATATAAGTTTTTTACCGACTCAAGCTTGAGAACAATTTTTAAAATTTAAATTAATTGATTTAAAATTACCTAATTAATTATTCAAAGTGGCTCCCATTAACTTAAACACATAATTCTATACGTTTTTCAAAAGAGTGTGTCATGTTTCTACACATTTCCCGAGTTACAGTTTGAAAACAGTTTTTAATACGAATTTTCATATCATCTCTTGTAGTGGGGGCTATTTTATATACCTGATCCTTTACAAATCCCCATATAGGTACTGAAATCCATTTTTGTTAGATCTGGTGATCTAGCCGGCCATGGTACGGGCGCTCCTCTTCCAATTCACAATTCACTGCTGCTCATATGTTTCATTTAAAAAGTTAGTAACAGGTCCTGTATAATGCACGCGGGCTCCATCATGGAAAAACGAATTTCATTCGGTATCTGAGCCATTAATTGTGGTAAATCGTTTTGTAAGAAGTCCAAGTTTCCATTTTTATGAAATGTTGCTACACCACAAAAGAATACTAAAGGTGCAAAATTTTGTTGTTGCCTCATTCTTTTCCTGCGTCCATTCACAAAAATCTATTCTCTTTTGAAAATCTCCTTCATTTAGTTCCTGCAGTAATTGGATATGGTAAGGATGCATTTTGTTTGTTTTCAGTATGTTCTGAATCGATGAACGGCGAATATCTAATTGGTCAGAAATATTTCGTTGGCCAATGTGTGGATTTTCAGTGACTGTTAAAAGAACATTTAATTGATTTTCTTTCCTTAAAACACGTTTTATTCTTTCTTGTTTTTTTGTTTTTCCATTGTTTGAAAACGCTCCTTTACTTTTTCAAACGCCCTTCTACTGGGTTGCCTTCGGTTTGGATATCTTTCTTGATATATCCTCATAGCTAACAAGCAGTTTTTGTCGCTAGCTCCTAATACAAAAACCATATCCACCATTTCGACATTTGAAAAATCCATTTTTATTAATTTTTGAAGAATAACTTACCAAATCACTATAATTGTCATTATATTACAAACAAACTGACGTTTCATTTTAAACAAGAACGTTTGTTTTTATTTTCTATGTCATAGGTCACTAGGAAAACGACAATGGTAAAATACATTCAGTTTCTTGCTACAGTTTTAGACAAAAACTGAAATACGACCAATATTTGTAGAGATAAAAAGACCTTAACAAAGGTTAAAGAGGATGAAAATCCCTACAAGTCAAAGTAATCAAATACAGGGTGTTTTATTTGAAAAAATGAGAAAATTAGGTTTAAAGTTAGTAGGATGTACCTACATTTGTTAAGAACTGTCGGGTCGGGTTTTACTGCCCCTAATAAAGGGTGTTCTTAGCATTAATGTTTTCTAAAAACTCCAAAGATGAGTGCCCGCGGTTGTTTAACAAATAGTCGTTGAGGAGGAGTATAAAATAATGGGATTTCCATTTTTAAATATGGGAAATTCATAACCGGTCGATTAAGGCAGGTGGTCACATTATAGAGGCGGTCGCAAACAGAGGTTTTACTGTATTCCTTTTTTGCATTATTCTAAGACAAAAGCTATGCATCAAGGTGGTTGCGGCGATAGTAGGCTATGGCTAAAATCGAATGACAACATCAACTGTCGAATATTGTAAATTTTTTACGTGAATTAATGTCGCAAGTTGAAAAAAGAAAGCAGGTGAAATTTTATGTATATGAAAGGTGTTCGAAACGTTAAAAAATTAGTGCAATTAACTGAACTATGAGATAATAAAAAGGATAAAAATGGCGTAGATATAAGAGATAGCACAGTTTCGGGAAGTCCGCGTAAGATTCCCGAAAACAATTTAAACGCTTTAGTTACCTTAAGAGGGCAAATTCCGTGCCTAGGGTCTCAAAGATTGGCTAATAGGTTTGGAAATCAACAAAGAATAAAAGTGTGTCCAGAAACGGTACGCTTGTCACTGAAAAGTCAATCAAGGAAAACTAAAAAAAAATCCTGCAATGGTATGTCTGCAAAGGCAACGAGGAATGGATTTTCGTCGACGACTTCGAGAAGATACTTTTAGTAATGTTTTTATATCTGAAGAAAGTTCGTTTAAGGTTTTTTCGAATTACCTTAAAATCCTATCAGGAGAAAATGTTACCGTTCAAATTTCCAAATTTCCCACTAAAATAATGGTTTGGGGAGCAATATCTCAAGGTGGTGCTACCCCTCTCTATATAGTTGATGACACCGCTAATCGTGCAAAGTATCATGACATTCTAAATGATTTCCTTCTTAAAATGGCGTATGCTTTGTATCCCGTTTTTAGCAGGGTAATGCAACATGCCATACTCCTGCCTGTACTCAAGCTTGGATGCAAGAACACCAATTGGAAACAATTCCATGGCCAATAGCTTCACCAGATTCATTCATTGAAAATATATGGGGACTAATGAAGATTGAATTGGAACGAGCAGTGCCACAAAATAAAGGAGGTTTAATTTGGTCAGTTTTATAGGCCTGGACCACCATCACCAAACATTATGGCGGTTGGCGGTGACCTAATTTCGGGTGTACTTGTTCGTTTAGTTAAATATTTTGAGTTAAATGGAGGTTGTATAAAAAATTGTCGTGATTGTGCAGACGACAATCTACACTGGATGAGGGAAGGGCACACTAAACACCCAGAAAAAGTCAATGTTTGGGCAGGTATTGTTGGTCATCGAGTTATACCGCCAATTTTCTTTGAAGAAAATCTTAATGGGGCAAGACATTTGGAATTTTCGAATATTTCGAATAGAAACATCTGGTTTCAAGAAGATGATGCGCCACCCTATTTTTCAAGAGCTATCCTTGAATATCTGGATGCAGAATTTCCAGGGAGATGGATTAGTAGAAGAGAATGGTCACTTAGGTCTACAGGCCTTATTCACTACGACTATTTTTCATAAGGGTACTCGAAAAGCAAAGTTTCTAAGAAGAGACCGGCAAATGTCGAGGAGTTGAAAAGCACGAATGAAACATGAGTGGACGTTAATTTCTCTCGAAGTTATTAGAAATGTTTTAATAAATCTATTGTCTGAAAGTATTTACAAAATACATCAAAGAGACACTAATGGTACCTATTTAATCAAAAACGATATCATTAGGAACGCGAACGTAAACAAATCAGATACAAAAAAAAACGACAAAAATACGTTTATAATTTCAACTCGCGCATGGATTATCACGGCTTGGTAAGTATAAGAGCGAATCTTTGTAAAAGGAATGCCGGGTGCTGCCAACCGAAAAGTCGTTCAGAGTTTCAGTTTTTGTGTTTGCAGCAATGCTAAAAGGACATCACCGAGCCCTGAAAGCTTTGTAAAGTGTATTAAACGCGCTGTTGGAAGCGGACTTTTATCTCGTTAAAAATTGTATAATCTGCTGTACAACGCTTAAAAAACTGTACAACTTTTTGCATCCCCTTTCTGTATTTAGTTTGAGTAAATTTTAGTAATAATTAAGCTTGTGTTAGTTTTATAATAAAGCGTTTATGGAAGTAGTCCATCTCACAGTGGAGTAATATTTTATTTATGGAATAAAACACAAAGTCTGCTCCACTAATTTAATTAAATAAGTTCATATTAAAAGCCCTTACATGTTTCGAAGGCATAAACCTTCATCTTCAGTGGGTTATTATTAAGATGTTATTAATTTATGAAGAGACCAATGACATTGTTAAATTTTTAAACTGAAAGGGGAAGGAAAAAATACAATTAGATAATGTAAAAGCAACATAGGCATCATCAATAAAAGTTTAATACATGGGAAAAGATATTTTGTAAAATTTGGAGATTAATATTAAACCGCGATTACAGTAAAATACATGCAAGTTAGAGACTTACCTAATGTTGCAGAAATTTTTTTTAAGAAAACATATGTAACGTTAATTAAATAACTAATACATTTTGACTTATAAAAGTAAAAGATTTGTAAATAAATATGAATTTAAATTAAATTTTATTTTATTTTAAACTTATTAAAGAACCCAAATTTGACTGGGAAATTGAAATAGGGTACGACCACCATGGTGGAGTCGTACCAAATGGTAGGTAAAAATTTTTATGTAGCTAAAGTGTGAATGGATTATTCTATTTTTTTTTTTTTTATTTATTCAAAAAAACGGTCAAAAACCGTCGCAATGCGACAATGTCAAAGGTTGTCTGTTTAGACAAATGGAGTAACAACTAAATAAAGAAGGAAGATGGACACTATATGTTAGAAAAGGTGTGATGTGAACTAATATAAAAATCTAAAAAAACTAAAAAACTTAAAAAACATAGACCTCTGTTAAAGCATTATAATAAGATCATAATGGATGAGCAAGGCGAAGTTAGGACGCCAGTCACAAGAGAGAGTAAAGTGTTTATATTATAGTAACCGAAAACTGTTTATAAAGGTAAGTCATGTCAGGGAACTAGGATGTATGAAATACGAGGTAATATGAACTTATTTCATTAAATTAGTGGAGTAGACTTTATGTTTTATTCCATAAATAAAGCGTTTAGTTACAAGTGATCAAATATAGTTACGTGAGACCTTTTTTCGATCTTGACAGCTTGTGATATTTCAGAGCGAATCAGGGTCCTTTCGACATTACTCAAGATATAATCAATTTTAGTAGATGAACCATTTCGCCCCCTATTATCACATATTCTAGTTGGTTCCAAAGAAGAACAATACATGTCGAAATTTAGAATTAAATCGTTAAGCAGGGTCTTATACGTACTATGTTTTAAGTAGTCTATATTAAAATCCCCGCATATAAAAACATTATAATACATATCCTGGCAGTATGATACAGTCCCTGCTAGCTTTTTAAAAAGGAGATCATAGTTACCATCCGGTGGTCGATAGACGCTTATTATGCAACACTCAAAATCACAAATTTTAAACTTTACAGCACAACACTCGAAATGCATTTCGACAGAATCACACAACAATTCGCTTACCTTAAAATCATCGTAATTTTTTATAAAAATAAGGGTGCCTTCATGTATATGCTCCCTTCTATAAGAGATAGCCTTCAATTTGAAATAAGTTATAATTTAATTCATTACCCCAATGTTCCGATACACATAAAATATCGGGTTGTTTAGATTTTAGATACACCTTCATCTGGTCAATTTATTTGTGTGTATTAGTGGTTGCCAAAATTTGGGAATATATATTTTAATTGCCATTGATAGCTGTTAACTTCCCTGGATCTGTGGTGAATACTTTCTTAGAAGCTAGCACCTCATCTATGGGATTTATTTTAGGTTGACCTACAGGTTGTCCCACGTAACCATTTCCGATACTGGAATCTTAAAAGTCATAAGCTTAATGCGTTCTAACCTCTCATTCTCTAGCTTACGCAAAAGATCATTTTCAGTTCTTAAACCTGAGTTTGCTCTTAATAGGTCGTTAATTACCTTGTCGGTGGTATTTTTCTTTATTTTCGGCTCATTAACACTGTTCACTTCCACTATAGTTTCAATCGACGCGTTAAGGTTAGGATCGATTGATTTTTTGTAGTTAGAATAAGCTTCACTTAGTTCGTTCACGTAATTAATCACTCGTTCGTTTGTCTTTGCTAGGAATAACTTGATTGACATTAATATCCACTAATTCTTGCTTATTTAATACTTTTAATTTGCTAACCAGCAAACCGGACAGCTCAGGATCGGCCATCTTGGCACTATAAAAATGCAGCTCTCTTGTAGAGATGTAGCACGTCATCTGTCATCTGATAACAGATGTTTCAGATATGCTTAATGGTCTTACTAAGCAAAATCTCACGAATGTAGAAATAGGTAAATGGCTTGAAAATGATGAAGATTTGTTACCACTTAAAGACGTAGATGTTATAGACGAACACCATGATAGTGATAATGAAGGTCCAGAGTTAAATATTACAAACCAGACTGTTAAGAATGATGAGGCAGTCAAAAGTTTCAATTTGTGCATAAAGTGGGCAGAAGAAAATGATATCCCACTACATGATGTTCTTGTACTTCAAAGATTAAAAGAAACGGCTTTTATAATGAACCAGAAAAGGGTTAAGCAAACAAAAATTACAAAATACTTCACAAAATAATATAAAATTTACTAAGCATGCTTGTATTTCTTATATTTTTTTGTTTCTGCACCATCTTCTAGTTGTTTTTATTAAATGTTAAACTTAACAATAAAAAACTGTCCCACTTCAGTAATCCGAATTATTTACTAATCCGGATAACCGCGGGTTTAATTAGTCCGGATCATCGAGGTCTCTCTATATTATTTATTTATTTATTTATTTATTTATTTAAGGAAATTCGTCCTCCAACAGACAGTCGCAGCTGCCCTATAACAGGAGGACACAAAATAATACAATCAATTACAATTTTCGGAGAAAATAAGTGTATAAAATTAATGTAAGAAAATTAGGTTAGAAACGATTGAAACCATGTAAGTTATTAAGCACTGCGATTCCTTACAAACCTTTTGAAACGTCCAATATTGACAAAGAAAAGGTCGAAATTAGCATCCCCTTGAGGTAAATTGTTGTATGAGCGCGCACATCTAATGAGAGGTGAATTTGAGAAATAGTTTGAAGAAAAACTTTTTATATTAAATGTATGTCTATTGCGAAGTGTGTAAGGATTTGCATTGAATAAAAGGTAGTTAGTACAAGATTCAAAATCAATTAGGTTGTTAACCGTTTTATAAACGAAAATCACATCGAAAAGTTTCCGCCTAGATTCAAGAGTCTGTAAACCATAAAAAGCCAAATTTAAATGATAGGGAAAAAAATGTTTGTGTCTGTTAAAACGAAAATTAAGTGAATTAACAAATTTCTTCTGCACGCTCTCAATCCTATCTACATACTTGTGGTACATTGGATTCCAAACCACGGTCGAAAACTCTAAGATTGGTCTTACAGTAGAATT
This sequence comes from Polydrusus tereticollis, assembly GCA_963920685.1. Taxonomy (NCBI): domain Eukaryota; kingdom Metazoa; phylum Arthropoda; class Insecta; order Coleoptera; family Curculionidae; genus Polydrusus; species Polydrusus tereticollis. The sequence continues at coordinate 105,593,052 of OY987331.1, read as the reverse complement.
ATATAAGTTTATTAACGAATTAAAATCGGTGAAGCCATGCGTCATTCGAAGAATGAAGCCCAAGTTACGATTGGCCCATTGTACAATTTTTTCATTATGGCCCTCAAAAAGTAATTTGGAATCCGACTCCACTCCCAGATCCTTAATAGTATTAACATATTAAAAGAAAGTTATTGACTTACTTATTAAAGATTTGTTAGATACTTTAAATAACAACATCAACTACCATCGTTACCCAATATTAGATAGAATACACCATTAAACATCGCCTAAGGATGAAGTTGGAATTAGCTGTATTTTGTATTTTATTATTACCTATTACTATTAAAACTTAAAAGTATTTCTATCAAAATATGATTGAGAGGATGTCTCACTCGCAAACATCGCCCCAATGCTAAAATACACCTGTTTCACTTGCGTATAACTCGGATAATCTGAAAAGGCGGAGAATCTAAATGGACCCCAGCGACCCCAACAACGCTTCTTTATTGTTTTTAATTGCAATTAGGCGGTAAACTGATACACAAAGAGAATACTGCTTGTGCCATTAACAATATTTCACTTAAATATGTACGAGCAATAAATGAATTCGCTGTTGTTTAACTTGGCGCTGAACTCAGATAACAATATTTGATTACGTGTAAAGGAAAGCAACGGAAATAAATTAATTATGCAGGAGTAGGGTAAAATGTTCAACTATGACATTTTTTATTGGCATTCAAGGGGCAGTAGTTATAGGTTTTTAAGAGTCTTGTTACGTGGCCCACTGGTGGATAATCGATACTGAGACATTAGTCGTAAAATCGCAATACATAGGAACATAGGTACCTTATTTCATAGTAGAATATTTCCAACTTAGGTACCTACTTAGTTTTGTTTTCAATGTGTTATCGAAAGCTTGTGAGTCTATTATAAAAAAGGTGAATAATTATTCCTCAGTATTTTGTAAGGGTGTGCTTGACGTAAAAGCAAAGCCAATATTACGGGAGTTAGTGAATCTACAATCCACAGGCAACAGGCAGCTTTCCTTAAAAGCAACATCATCGTATATCGGCCGTAAAAATCCGGTGGATCCACGTTATAAAGCGGTCGAAAAATGAGGCAAGCATAGTTAGTGGTGTCAGGTGTAAAGTCGGAAAACGACGGAAGTTGTAAAACAAGGCCATGTTTTTACTATATATTTTACTATATTATTAAAAGGCAACCATCAATTATCCACCTGCAAACTACAGACCAATTTTCATTTTACCAGAAAAGTGCATGGCAAAAAAAATTGCAACCTTTTCTGAAGAGAGTGGCTATTTTATGGACTATCAGTTTGGTTTTAGGATAAACAAAAACACCAACCTGAGTAAAATTGATTTGGAGTTCTATGCAATAAAGTCGTTTGACAAGATGGTGTATTCCATTATCCTAACCTTCCTACCATACTTGATCTATAGGTCATAAAAATTCTCGTAAAATAAGAAGACTAACCTCTAAAATTTTGAACTAAAACTGACAATTAGTTAGTAATAGTACAACAACTACATACGAGGCTAAACTAAACATCCACGTTAAATTTTTAAATATTCAAACTGATAAAGTTACTAGTTTACTGTCAATATACAGTGCATTCGTATAGTAGCGAATAAATTCAATAAAAATTAAGAGGGAGTTTGTAAAGAAAATGCTCGTACCCGTCGATTTGTATTTTCTGTTTACAGGGTACCTATATCAAAAAAGAAATATGACGTCTTCGCTTTTTTTTTAAATAGAGACCCCCATTTTTTAATGTAGAATTAGAAAGAGCACATTTCTTTACGTACGACAATAAAGGGTAAGTGGTACATAAGGAAATTTTGAATAAAAATTATCTTAAAAATTCAAAATGTAAAAATATGTATCTAAAGTAAATGTTAGAATTAAGCACCGTTGACAATCTGTTTCACCTGCAAAACATGCAGCACGTCACGAATATTGTTATTTTATTTACTTACTTTGTTGTCAGTATGTCACAAGTTAATACTGTACATTCTGTTAGAATTATTTTAGGTGCTTGCATGTTAGCAACTAGTATTACCCTTTTAGATAGACGAAAGCAATGTGATCGAGGGCTTATTTAGTGAAAAAAAAATAAGTATTTTATCTTCATTTTGTGAAAAATGGGAAAATTAAGCGGTCAGTTACTAAGGATGGTAAGCAGAGTTGAGGCAAAGTTCCGAGAATTTGGGCATTTTCGAGATATTCAGAAATCTGGTCGACCCTCAATATCTAAAGAAGATGAGCTTAACGTTCTGTTGTTAACAGTGCAAAATACTCCTAAACACCAATTACGGTCAAACACCAATTACGGAAACGGCTTCTAATGTTCATTGGCGCGATCTACTGTGCATAAAGTACTCAAGAAAGCAAAGTTCCATCTCTACAGGATATTCCTAGTTCAGGAGCTGTTTGAAGATGATTTTGCTCTGCGAACTGAATTTTGTGAGCAAATGCAACAATTTTGTAACGCTAACGATAACTTTGTAAAAAGAATAATTTTTTCTGACGATGCGACATTTTTACATTAAACGGTCATGTGAATAGATAGTATTGTCGTCACTGGTTATCAGAATCTCATACACAACACCCTCAAAAAGTGAAGGTGTGCTGCGGCATAGTTGACGGAAGAGTTTTAGGTCCTTACCGCTTTGAAAACACTGTCACTGGTGCGAGATATTCGGAGTTTCTTCAAAATGACCTCATCCCCGCTCTAATAACTTTATATCCGGATTTAGAAAAACCCGATGTACACCAGCGTGACCTCTTTTTTCAACAAGATGGAGCCCTGCCACTTTACGCTTTACCTGTTCGCGCTTATTTAGATGAAGTTTTTTTAAATCGTTGGATAGGTAGGAGAGGGACGATTGGGTGGCCACCAAGATCGCCAGACTTAACTCCACTTAAAATTATTTTGAAGGGATAATTGAAAAGTAAAGTATGCGTGAATCGCCCGTCGAATTTTGAAGATTTAGAGGCACGAATACACCATGAAATTAGAAACATTAACGCAGATGGCATCGACAACGTCCAAAAAGAATTTGTTAATCGCCTTGGCTATTGTCAGATTGCCAATGGTGCCCTATTCGAACATTTACTTTAGATACTTATGTTCACATTTTTAATTTTAAAGACATTTTTTCTTCAAAATTTCCTGATGTAACCACTAACACGTACCGTGCCGTATGTTAGAAAATTTGCTCTCTCTAATTCTACAATAAAAAATTGGGGGTTTCATTTAAAAAAGCAAAAAGGCGTCAAATCTCCTTTTTTGATATACGCTGTATATTTCACTGCAACGTTAAAAAACTCTAAACTGAAAATACCAATCGACGAGTTCGAGCGTTTTTTTTACAAACCTCCTTTTTAATTTTTATTGAATTTATTCGCTACTTTTCGAATGCACTGTCTAACTTTTGTCTTGGATGTCTTGTTGTATCAGCTTCATTTTTAACTATTTCTAGAATTAGGGAGTTCGGGTAAAGCCTTCCCAGAGATATAAGAAAGTTACACTTTGCCTTGGAATGGGATTATCCAAGGGTGGCCATAAACAAACAATGAATGAATGAATATATGCAGCTAAATTACGGTCCGTACTTAAAAATGTCTTATAGTAAACTGCAAATCCGGAAGACGTAATTTCATTATTAAAGTAATAGTTTGGAGATTTTAAACCGATTTTTACCTTCAATTTTAAATTCAAAATTAGAGGGTTAATCCCATAAAAGAAATTATGTTCTAAAGACTGTATAGTATAGGTACCTATATAGCCACCCTAGTTAGTTTTAAGCTTAGTAATTATTCTTACTTCGTGTGTAATACAGCGTTTGTTTAATCGTGTGTGAGTCATGAAAAATATGTGCGAGTCTAATGTATCTCAGGAGATAACCCCGTCCCCCGTCGAAAAGCAGAAAACACTTTTCTGTGGAAACTAAGGAAGTTATAAACATTTATTCAACTCTCATTGAACGTGCGGTCAGCAAGCAAGCAGCGTTAGAAGGAATGGCCACAATAACAATAATTCCAACATCAATTGTATGGAAAATTGTGAATAGCGAGGAAAAAAAGAACCGATACTGTCATTTTCTCGAAGGTAGATGGAAGTGATCAAGATATAATACGGCGTAAAATTTACAAGTTATACGAGGAACAAAGCGTGCCTACATTAGATAATTTAATTAAGAGGCTGGAAAAAGATGAAACCGGCGTTAAATGTGGCAGAACAACGTTATGGAAGTGTATCCATGTATGGGTTTTAGATTTAAAAAAATTAACAAAAGACAAGTTTTAATCGAATCCAGTAGAATTCGGAAATGGCGATCCGAATATCTACAAAAAAATTAGGATTTAGGATGAAACCTGGTTCGACACATATGATACCCCGGAAAAGGGTTGGGTTGACTCAAGCGGCAAGTGTAAAACAAGCGCGCCATCAAAAAGAGGTAAACGATATACGATTTTGCATGCTGGATCTAAAGACGGATGGATTACAAATGGACTTTCTCTGTCTGCAAAAAACAATAAAGATTCTTCTCTGGATTACCATGAGGAGACACCACTGCTGATTATTTAAAGATTGGTTTAAAAACAAGCTAATTCCAAATATACCTCCGAATAGCGTAATTGTAATGGACAATGCAAGCTACCATAGTAGCCAGTTGACCAGGACTCCCTCCTCAAATGACACAAAAGCAACAATCCAAAACTGCATGTATGATAAAGACATTTATTTTCAGGAAGATTACACCAAAAGACAATTAATTCAGGTTTTAGAAAGTTTAAAACTACAAAGGGAATACTTCTGTGATAATTATGCAAGAAATTGTGACTACAAATTGGGGAAACTTGAAGCTTTTCCAAAAAGTAGCACTCGCTGACGGCAGCTTTTCACCGGAGAGCGGTGTTGGTCCTGGGTTAGGAATACTTACACTTTTTTGTAGGGCGCCACCCAGTTTTTTTTTTTGTTAATAGAGTAGATAGAGCTTCAAACTGGGAAATGAGCTCTATAAGGTGAGGTGGTGAAAATTAAAATAAATCTTAAACATTGGGATAGCTTTCAATCAGTCTTTAATAGTAAGTAAATTAGTGACGTTAAGGGGGGTTAATTATGTACAAAAAAAAGGCGAACATAACATTATCATTATCCTGAGACGATTGCGGTTTAAGTATGATTATTAAGTATTTCTGTATTAATTGAGATTTAAAAATGCAACGTATTCTGATGTAAAAGTAACTTAAAAGTTATGCATTGAAGCTAAAAAAAATTCGACGCTAAGTACCTAGTATATTCTTTGGCCAAAGATATAGTCCTTTTATGTACATTTATATACAATCATATTACCGAAAAAATTAAAAAAACGTAGGTAATGAGGAACGATCAGAAGACTTGCTTACATTGCTAGATTATTAAATGAAAAATGATTACTTCGAGATGTCGACACGGGCAACATCCCGCTTATGCACCCTTATAAAAAATGATTAAGTAAGTGAAGTAAAATGGTTACGGTGTATTGTAAAATCGTTAAGAAATAATAACGGAAAGAACTGGCCTTAGGTCCATTGATGCTTTGGCTGGAACAACAGCTTCTGGACGGCAACGGTGTTGGTAGCCTTACCACATGACTCCGTCTAGGAACCGGGTCTTGCAACGCAGCTGATTGCAGACCTATGGGAGTCCATTGATGAAACTGAAGGGAGCTTTACTAAGTTCCTGGATTGAACTAGTCCCTGAGATGAACAATTCTAAATGGGTCCAAAACCACAGGCACAATAACGCCTAGTTATTAAACCTAGCGTGAAACCCTGCAAGTAACAACGAAAATAACCAAAAAGTTCTAAAAACTCAAACATTAGGACATCTTACCTCTATACTGAGGGTGCACTACCACCATTTCGGATTCACAACACGGCAAAAACAATATCTGGACATTTATACTAAAAATCCACTTAAAATTATGGGAAGTGTTCCCGAAAGTACCTTTACATGGTGCCAAAAAAAACTCTCAAAAAAACTTCGAGCATTAAAAATGAACGTGATTCTCCGATGCTCGACAAAGAAAATCCACACCAATTCCGCGGGGAGCTAAATCGTACCTCACCAGGGTACTGCGCGAACGTCCACCCGTCACTTATTATCTGCAACGCCCATAACTGGTACTACCTATTAAACTATTGTAGGGTGAATGCGCTGGATTTTGGGAATATGAATAATTGTTAATAATTTAGCATTTAAAAATTAAAAATGCTACACTGCCTCCCTCCAAAAAGAAAAAAATTAAGGATTTGCAACCCTTAAATTTTTTTTATTATATTTTCCTGCTGTTAAGGCCCATGGTGTGGCCATATGATGCCATGATACCATGTTGTCAGATTGCCAAACTTTTAGTACTTTGATAACTGTCGCGTATCACTCGTCCGCAAGGGAGGTCAAGATTGGTATGTCAAAATCAGTAAGTTACGAATCGGATTAATGTGGTAAATAGGTAGGTCTCTTAAAAGTTGACAACTAAGGAGGAAATAAGTTCAATTTGACATATTAACTAGCATTAACTCTATACACACTATATACACTAAAATAACCTAAGGACGAACGAAGCCGTACTTATAACAATAAAATCCATTAAAAATTCTCTAAAATTTTTCTTTATGGAATTTTCTGATTTTTAACCGTCCTGAGCCATGTAACATCTTGGTTTAAACAGCAAACCTACGTTACGTCAGGCAAGGTTGAAAGAACTGAAGTTGCGGCTATGCCCTGGTGCATCAGTTCTAACTTGCGTTAAGTTATGATTTAAATATCAAGATAGGAAGTTTTAAATTTACATTCTTTGTGTCTTTTCTTTAGGGTAAACTGAAGATGAATTAACTAAAAATAGGTATAATACTATTATATAATATATAATATTACAGTATATAAAATATATTTTTTTTTCTCATAAGATAAGGATAAAGTAAGATAAATTTTAGGAGATAAGAGAATCTTGATCATCTCCTGAATCATCCGGAGAGTCACGGTAAGGTAACAAGTCTTTTACGTGCCACCTGCCGGCCTTAGAGCTGTCTACATTTTTCAATTCATAGACCAAGGGAGATAGTTTTTTGGAGACAATAGATAAGATATGCTTAGGACTGAGTTTCGCCGCAAACTTATCCGCGGCGCTGGACAACACCTTGTTCGGACGCCATACTTTTTCACCAACAGTAAAACTTATATCCCGTTTCCGAAGATTGTAAGATTTTGTATTTCGTTCATACGCTGCGTGCAATCTCCGGCGTATATCGACAAACAAGTTGCGAAACTCACCCAAATTTTCAGCATATGTATTTCGGTCGCCAGGTAAAATTTCTATAGATTGGTCTGGAGGAAAATTATCATAATATTCACCAGATAACGGGACATGTCGCCCAAACATAAGACATGCAGGTGGGAAACCAGTTACCTCGTGAATTGAAGTATTAATTGCTTGCCTAATTTCAGCTATATGTAAATCCCAATCACCATGTTGATCTATATAACAGCGGATAGCAGTAGTAATGGTTTTATTACTTCTCTCAACAAAGTTGCACTGCGGCGAGTAAAAGGGAGTAAACCACTGTTTAACTTTATATTTTTTACATAGATCTTTGAGCCGATTACTAGTAAAATTTGTGGCATTATCAGAGATGAGGATCTGAGGTACGCCAAATATAAGGAAAATTTGATTTTCCAGGATGTCTATAATAAAATCGGATTTAGAAGACTTAAGCGGAAAAATAAAAGTGTATTTAGAAAACCAATCAGCAGCTACAAGTAGCCACTTACTACCTCTCTTTGAGCGCGGAAAGGGACCTATAAAATCAAGAGAAATTATTTGGCCAGGCAAGTCGACTACTTTTTCTTTCCCCATCGTACCAATCTTGGGTAAATTAGAATGTTTTTGTGCGCCGCACACTAAACATCCACGAATAAATTTTAAAACATTCGATCTCATTTGAGGCCAATAATACAACTCCTGTACCCGATGCAAGGTTTTTCGAAAACCAAAATGTCCACTAGTGGGAGGTACGTGGCAATCTTTGATAATGTTTAAACGCTGACCCTTGGGAACCAAGAGTTTCCACTCTCGCTTGTTAAAAGTATAAGGAGAACGACAAGAAATGAATTTTTGCACCATATCATCGTCAACTCGCCATTGAGGGTAATTTTCAGGTGACTTACGAATTTTGTCACGAAGAGAAACATACCAGGGATCTAGGGAAGTGATGTCAATGGATAATAAAGATACTTGTGGAGTTAAATTTTGTGAGATAGATGGACTATCAATATTCGTATTATTAGAAAAACAAGAAGGTATCCGGCTTAAGGCATCTGGCACCAGGTGCATGGAGCCTTTTCTATGCTGTAAATCGAATGTATGCTGTCTCAATCTAAGCAACCAACGACTGAGTTTACCAGAAGGAATTTGTAAGTTGTAAAGCCAGAGCAAGCTGAAATGGTCTGTGATCACGGTAAATCGAGTACCCTCTATCCAAGGTCTGAACTTTTCAATGCAGAATATTACCGCTAAACATTCCCGTTCAGTTACTGAATAATTCCTTTCTGCTCGAGACAAGGTACGGCTCGCATAAGCAATTACTTTTTCTTCACCATCAATAAACTGAGTCAACATACCACCTATTCCCACATCTGAAGCGTCGGCTTGAACATAAAACTTTTGATTAAAATCTGGTTGGGCCAGAATAGGTGCGCTAACCAGCTTCTGCTTAATATACAAAAAGGCTTCTTCCGCTTCGTCATTCCAACTAACCGCTTGTTTTTTCTTTTTGCCTTTAAGAAGAGCATTTAAGGGACTTACAAGGGAAGAAAAATCTTTTATAAACCGTCGATACCACGAACACATTCCGATAAATCGCTTAATTTCTGTCGAAGTACAAGGGCGAGGGTAGTTCACCATACACTCGACCTTACTAGGATCGGTAGCTAAGGAATTGTTACCAACTATGAAACCTAAGTATCTTAAAGACGTTTTAAAAAATTGACATTTCTCAAGGTTAATGGTAAGTCCTGCGTCTGTAAGTAATTTCTTGGCAGTGTTTAATAAGTCAACATGATGTTCCCATGTAGGAGAACAAAGCAAAATATCATCAAGGTACGAAAATATGTGCGGTTCATACTTAGGGCCAAAAATTGAGTCCACTAGTCTTTGTTGTGTCTGCGCCGCATTGCACAGGCCAAAAGGTACAACGGTAAACTGGAACTGTCCACGACCGATTACAGAAAAAGCAGTTTTCTCCTTGGAAGCATCATCCAACGGAATTTGCCAGAATGCTTTTCGCAAATCAATGGAAGAGATAAACTTAGCATTACGTAAATTATTTAAAATACGGTTAACATGAGGCAAGGGAAAGCTGTCATGCTTAGTCAAGTTGTTAAGAAAACGCCCGTCAAAGCAGAATCTATATTCACCATTTGGTTTTTTAACGAGTAACGTAGGAGAGCTCCATGGACTTTGCGATTCCTCAACAACTCCCAATTTTATCATGGAGTCTAACTCTTTATTTAAAATTTCTTGCATATAAGGGGAAAGCAAATAGGGTTTTTTCTTAAACGGCAAACTATCGCCGGTATCGATAGTAAGTTTAATTTTATTGGTCCTCCCCAACTTATCCTTACTATCAATTTCTCTACACGAATCCAAGACTTTTTGGGCCTCTAATCTTTGAGTTTGCGTTAAGTCGTCCAAGGTACAAAGTTTAGGAATACGAGAATCTTTAGGTAATTTTGAAGTGGTATTAATATTAAAATCGTTACAACGAATTAGCCAACTATTATTCTTAAAATCAACCAGTAACCCAAAGCTTCTAGCGAAATCAGCCCCGAATATAAAAGAATGAGTCACTGAAGGAACAACTAAAACTTTAATAAGTTTGCAGGAATTATCGATAAAAATTGGCAAGTCGGCAACACCGCTTATTTTTTGAGAAACTCCATCAGCTGTAACAATATTTCGGTCTGAGATTGGATTTATCTTAATTTTAAACTGTTTCAATATCTTTAGTCCTTCTGCTCCTGCTATAGAGGAATTAGCCCCTGAATCAAATAAAACACCTATATCCTGATCAAACAATTTAACCAAAAGATAGGGCCTGTTATCAGATTCTGTATTTAAAAATAAGGGGAGTGCTTCAGAAATTCTATCGGCCTTGACTTTATAAAACTTAGAAACGACATTTAGCCAACCTGTCCAATCCGCCTTATTGAAAAAACTATGCCTAAACTTATGAGTGGCCCTGTTATAAGAAGCGGCAATGTCTCGACCACCAGTAGACATTGAGCAAATTAGTTTTTTGTACACCTTGGGCACGACGAAATTCTGACATTTGGTTCTCCACATTTATAACAAAAGGTTTTTCTTTTCTCCCTACAAACACTATACGTATGATTGGGTAGACGACAGTTAAAACAAACCACTTTGTTTTTATTAGCAAAATCTTTTTTGCTCTCCTCCATTACATCTAGACTGTTGTCCCCAACCTCTGATTGAAATAAGTTCGTCCTAGGGTTAGGCTTATTAAATTTGGAAATTTTATGACTGCCCTGATTAGATCCTGAAGAATGAGTACTATCCAAATAAGAAATCTGTTGCGTAGATTTACGTGAGGTAATATAGGAAGCTTCCTCAAGCTTTCTACACAGAGCGAGTAACGTTGCCACAGAATCAACTGTTTGTAAGGCAAGTTGACTAACATATTCAGGTAACAAATTTTTTCTAATATATTTTAATTTTGTGACCTCCGCAGGACAAGCAGCTAAGCGACTAAAAAGATTTTCTAATTGAGCAACATAAATCGTTACCGATTCATTTTTCCTCTGTCTTCTTTGTCTGATCGCTTCCCAAGTCTCGTCATCAGCAAATGGCGATAAAAAATCTTTTTTTAATTGTTGAACTAAGGAATTCCAAGTTGAGACTGTCGACTTAATACTTCGATACCAAATAAACGCGTCCCCAATAAAAAATTCTACGGCCGAATTAAATAACTGCTCGTCGGTAGCTTCACGCGCTTGCGCTAGGTCCGTTACACGTTCCAGAAAATAAAATATCCTCTTAGGATCGCCATTAAATTTAATTCCCCATGTCGATATTGGTTGTTTATTCGCAGAACAGGAAATAACTGGGTTTAGGTTAACAATGGGAGTGGTGGTCATCTGAGGGAACACAGAGGCAGTTCCAGGTGATGACGGATCTACAATAATTTTATCATCCAAGTCTGCTTCCAACTTAATACATGAGGCATACGACTCGTTTTTAAATTTAACAATATCGTCCGGATCAATGTCAGGAATTATAATACGCTTAACGCGCCCGATAAGGTGATTGATTCTGGATTTAATGCGCGAGAAACCGGAATCAGTGATGGTTCCCTCAAAATCTGTTATTGCATCCGAAATAGAAAGAATACTACGATTAATTGCTTGTTCTTCTAATATAAAATCATATGCATAAGCTTCCGAGTTTATCTGACTACCTGGTCGACCACTAGCTACCTCTTTTCTTAAAAGTTTTCCCAAAATTTTTCTTTTTTCTCCTACATTACGGCTAGAAATTACCGCACGTATTGCAAGCTCATAGTCGAGTTCGTAATCGAGGAGATGATTGCAACTGAAGGAAAGATCCATTATATTTCAAAAAAAATATCCAAATTAAACTAGGAAAATACAAGAAACTTCGGTTTGGAAATTACTTGAAACGACCAGCCAGAAGGTATGACAACCACCGGAATATAGAAAATATTTAAAAAATAAAATATAAAAAAAACGCAGAAAAATTAAATCTCGAAATAACCGGTATATTACAAAATATCCACCCGGTATAGTGAGTCAAGTGAAACCCTATTTTTAGGACCACCTGTAAGAGAAATAATTAATGTGACTACACTAGGCTTAAGTAATTTGATAAAGTTTCAAAAATAACGAACCCGCTGGTAATAAATTTTAATTCACTATTAAAAAATAAATGCTTGAAAATGGTTTTAATAATGTTCCAAGGTGCACAGCTTGTAAATAATACAAAATACTGCTTCGCTTAAAGACTTCGATCGCCTTATCTGCATTAAAATAAAAAACTCGGTACTCTTTTTTGTCTCAACACGGACTTGTGCCGTCTGAAATTATTGATTTCGGAAACGTATTTTATTTAATTTTATTCTTTATTAAACCAAATTAATATAATATTATCTTTTCGGTAAAAATAATTTGAACCAATTACTTAGATTAATAACTTACGGTGACCTTTTTATTTTTAAAAAATAGATCAACCAACCTAATAACGTTTGTCAGTCCGCAGGTAGGCAAGCGACAGAAAAACAGAATTAGAGAAAATAATAAAATTGTTCCGCAATCCGGGGTAGTTTTTGAAAAGGAATTTATGGGGTGCACTAATATACACTCAATACTACTTTAGATAACTTGAAATATAATTAAAGGACGACTAGATTGAAGCCTATCTCAATAGAAAAGTTAGGAAAAATTCTGGAAAAGTGCAAGCAGCCGGGCCCCGCGTTAATGGGCGCTATTTTATGTGACTACAAATTGGGGAAACTTGAAGCTTTTCCAAAAAGTAGCACTCGCTGACGGCAGCTTTTCACCGGAGAGCGGTGTTGGTCCTGGGTTAGGAATACTTACACTTTTTTGTAGGGCGCCACCCAGTTTTTTTTTTTGTTAATAGAGTAGATAGAGCTTCAAACTGGGAAATGAGCTCTATAAGGTGAGGTGGTGAAAATTAAAATAAATCTTAAACATTGGGATAGCTTTCAATCAGTCTTTAATAGTAAGTAAATTAGTGACGTTAAGGGGGGTTAATTATGTACAAAAAAAAGGCGAACATAACATTATCATTATCCTGAGACGATTGCGGTTTAAGTATGATTATTAAGTATTTCTGTATTAATTGAGATTTAAAAATGCAACGTATTCTGATGTAAAAGTAACTTAAAAGTTATGCATTGAAGCTAAAAAAAATTCGACGCTAAGTACCTAGTATATTCTTTGGCCAAAGATATAGTCCTTTTATGTACATTTATATACAATCATATTACCGAAAAAATTAAAAAAACGTAGGTAATGAGGAACGATCAGAAGACTTGCTTACATTGCTAGATTATTAAATGAAAAATGATTACTTCGAGATGTCGACACGGGCAACATCCCGCTTATGCACCCTTATAAAAAATGATTAAGTAAGTGAAGTAAAATGGTTACGGTGTATTGTAAAATCGTTAAGAAATAATAACGGAAAGAACTGGCCTTAGGTCCATTGATGCTTTGGCTGGAACAACAGCTTCTGGACGGCAACGGTGTTGGTAGCCTTACCACATGACTCCGTCTAGGAACCGGGTCTTGCAACGCAGCTGATTGCAGACCTATGGGAGTCCATTGATGAAACTGAAGGGAGCTTTACTAAGTTCCTGGATTGAACTAGTCCCTGAGATGAACAATTCTAAATGGGTCCAAAACCACAGGCACAATAACGCCTAGTTATTAAACCTAGCGTGAAACCCTGCAAGTAACAACGAAAATAACCAAAAAGTTCTAAAAACTCAAACATTAGGACATCTTACCTCTATACTGAGGGTGCACTACCACCATTTCGGATTCACAACACGGCAAAAACAATATCTGGACATTTATACTAAAAATCCACTTAAAATTATGGGAAGTGTTCCCGAAAGTACCTTTACATGGTGCCAAAAAAAACTCTCAAAAAAACTTCGAGCATTAAAAATGAACGTGATTCTCCGATGCTCGACAAAGAAAATCCACACCAATTCCGCGGGGAGCTAAATCGTACCTCACCAGGGTACTGCGCGAACGTCCACCCGTCACTTATTATCTGCAACGCCCATAACTGGTACTACCTATTAAACTATTGTAGGGTGAATGCGCTGGATTTTGGGAATATGAATAATTGTTAATAATTTAGCATTTAAAAATTAAAAATGCTACAAAATCTAGGGCATACAGTTTTAAGGCTTCCACCATACCATTGTATATTTAATCCCATCGAACATGTTTGTAACCAACTGAAATCTGCCATTCGTCGTAACAATATTTGCCCTACCATTAACTCCATTGTACTTGAGCTTATAGAAACTGAAGTCTTTAACATCCCTTCACGAAGTTGGGTAAATTCTGTTACACATGTTGAAAAAGTAGAAAAATCCCATATCCATATAAACAATATAGCACAAATAATAATTATAACAGATGATGATAGCGATGGTGATATTGATATATTATTAAGTGAACACTTATTATATGTACCGAATAATTTCTATATTTTTGTAAATATAATTTTTAATAATAAAATAACTTGTAATTTCACATTTAAACAAAATTAAAATATTATCTTATGTCTTACTTATTTTTATTACAAACCATGATTAAAGTCTAAGCAAAATACGGACCTGCTCGACCATATTTCAGTTTTACAGCTGACCCGGGTTCTTCCTATTAGGGATCAGTTAGTCACTTTCTTCCATCTCTGAACAGACTTTACTTAACAGTTCAAAAACAATTAGAACGACGCATGCTGACTGAGGGGCAAGTACCTACGATTTATTTAGATTTGCCTTCGCTTATTCGTCTCATTGGCATTGGTAGCAGGTAGGTTAAACAAATAACAGAAAAATTCATATTAAATTTTTGACGATAGAGAAAAACGCCGTCGTAAAATTATTAAAAAATAAACTGTATGGCGTTAAAGTTGGGTTGGGAATTGAGTCACCTATACCAACGGGAATAGGTATGTCAGGTCAGAAATAAAAACAGATGGTCACAGTTTTAAAACTATCCGGAAAATCGCGAGAGAAGCTATACCTTATTTTTCAATTAACATTATCTTCTTATATAGATCCATCTTTAGAAAATAAAATGCAATCCATTAATCTAATTTCTAGAAACTCACGGAAGTGTTGGCGAAAGGAAAACAAGAGATCAAGTTCTGTTCGTTGAGAACAACGGTAACATATTTGTCAAGCTGTTTGTTTTTGGTCGCATTCCCCGATTGATTGATGAAAGGCCAAGCAGATGCCAAATCCAAAAGGTCGACAACAATTAGCTGCCGGAACGTTGTAGGTTAGCGGTAGTTCTATCTTTAAACATGTTATTTAGTTTACTTTATCTTTTTACTATAGAACCTTCATTATATGCCTGGTTGTACAAAGTTATGTCTGTCCTACCAAGTGCATATTTAAATATTCTTGCGATTAAGAAAATGGGTGATTTATTTGTGTTTCAGATTTTTCTAAATTTTAATGCAAAATATATTCAGGGTGTCACTTTAAAAACTTCCAATGCAAATATCTCGAATACCTACTACAAAAGTTAGAACAACGCGATTTGGTATAAATATTATTTCTGTAGGGGGAACTGAAACCACCATACTTTAGTCAAGGGGTCAGTCACCCCTAGAGGTGTAAAATTCCCGGTAATATTCTCAAGTTAGAGAATTTTCTGATAATGGTAAAGAAGTCGCTAGAAGTGGTAATAAAGAGAAATAAAATTTTTACATTACATTACAGTACATGTTGTGTATTAAAATATTTCGAAACGTTACTTTTTTGGTTTTGTGGTACCCTCTAATTTATTTTGCTCCATGTTTTTATACTTATAGACGGTCTAAACTGAGCCGAGCGGAACGCCAAAATAAAACTAGTCTCACCACATCATTTACAATTCACATAGCTGTACACGAGTATACGTTCGCGCTTCTAGGGGATTTCCCTGAATTACTGTTTTACTCGGATTCCCCTAGAAGCGCCGACGTAAAACACTGTTACCAGAGTTAACAAAGTTAATTAAAAGTTATTGCAAAATTGTTCAGAGTAGATTATGTAGAAAAAGCTCTCTAGAGAATATTCTTGGGAGAATTTTCCTACATAGAATATTCTCCTCTCACATCTCTAGTCACCCCACACCACCACTTTAAAATTTCGAACGGCACCACCCTTTTTGTTATACCTTAAATTAAGGGTCTCACTGAGTAGTATTTAGCTGCACAAAAGAAGTCGATAAAAAAGAAAATTTGTAATATGAATAAAACAAAACTTTGTAATTTATGAAAATATTATTTTATTTGATTAAATGCTCAAAATGTATTCCATTTTATTGTAAATAATAGTACCCGGTGATCTTTTTTTTTTTTATTTTTATGATAAGGCACAGCACTGCAGGATAAATCCTTTATTGCGCTCTGGGAGCGGTGCGTGTGCGCAGGACACGATTCACGTTATATTTTGACCACCTACCTGTCTCATTTATTTGAAGAAACACCAAAAAACTTTAAGAACTAAAGTAGTAGGACCTTTCATGAACTTTTAGGAAATAATACAAGAAGTAACAAATGAACATAAAAAATGGCAAATATTTTGCAATTTCATGTTTTCTTAAAAGGAACACCCTATATATTATACGCTCTTCTGGTGGAAAAATTTATTCTGATTTCAAATATAATGGTTTGTTTGATCTATCTTAAAGGATTCTGTTAATATTTACAATTTTAATAAATAACATTAGTAGGCGTGAACAAAATAATAATAATGGCGTATTGAATGTGCGGCAATTGTTATTACGTCTTTGTTTGTCTAGTAGATACTACAAAAATATAGAAAAAAAAATTAACGAAATTTAATATAAATATCAACAAAAGACAAAAACCGACAAACTTTATCTATATCCCCATTAGAAAAACAAATTTTTGCAGATACTACTACTGGATGATAAACCCATATTTAAAATTTTTTTGTGTAAAACAATGTATTACCTAATAAAAGCAACAAAATAACAATCCATTTATAATAAATGCTCGAAATGACACCCGTTTGCATCAATACATTTTTGATACCCCGTTTTTAGTTTATTAATTGCCGCAGTTATCCAATCGGGATGGTTAGTATTAATATTATTTATTTCGTTGATCACTCATGCTTGAATCTGTAATATATTATCGCTGTATTTAAAATATATTTTATTTTTCAAAGTTCCCCAAAGAAACGTGTCAAGTGGTGTTAAATCGGGGCTGTTAGGCGGCCAGGATATAACACCATATCTCCCAATCCAAACTTAGAAATTGGCATAACCGTTCAGTAACCTGGGCAACGTTATGCGGAGGTGCGCCATCCTGTTGCCAAATTATGGAGTTAGCCACGTTTAAAGGTTACTAATCTACACGATCTTCTACAGCATTTAAAAGTTCCATATATCTTGCTCCTGTCAGATTGTTATCAAGAAATATTGGACCAATAATCTTGTCACTTAATATACCGCACCATAGATATAAGGAACGCCTCCCAGATCTTCTTGTTTCCAGGATATTGTGTGTATTAACATCAGCACAAAAATGCAAATTTTTTCTATTGGGTGATCCCGAGGTGCAAAAAGTGGATTCATCAGTCCATAAAATGTGTGAAAATAACTCCCCATTTTGTTCTAGGCTGGCTAAAATATCCCTACAGAAATTAAGCCTTCTTTCTTTGTCGCTTTCACTTAATTTTTGGTGTCTATGGAATTTATATGGATGCATGTTATATTTTTTTTAAGTTTTAAAGACTTTCTAATATGATTTGTCTAAATGATCCATGGATTCGCGTATCGAATTCGGTGGATTTTCTAGAAATATTGAAATCTGAGTTACACAATCAACTAGCAACAACTAACGATTTTATGTTACCTTGAAAATAGAGAAGAATTTCCAATTCTTCCTCCTCATTTATAATCACCGTTCCTTTTTTTCTTTTTAATGATTTTGTGGTATGCACCAAATTGTATATATTTCTAAAAGTATTTAGACTTTAGACTCTCACCATATAAATTAATATACTCTTGGCGCGCCTTGTATTTATTTTTATTATTTTTTAAGTAAATCTCAAACATTTTAAACTTTTCTTCTTCCGAATACTCCATTTTTGCGAAGAAATGTAAATGATTTGACAGATGTGTAAAATATAAACAATTGCAGCATATTCAATAGGTCATTATTATTTTGTCTAGGCCTACTTATGTTATTTAATAAAATTGTAATTATTAACACAACCTTTTAAAATATACCATACAAACCATATACATTTGAAACCAAAAGAAAATTTTCCACCAGAAGAGCGTATAATATACAGCGTGTTCCATTTAAGAAAACATTAAATTGTAAAATATTTGCCATTTTGATATTCATTTGTTTCGTCTTATATCATTTCCAAAAAGTTCATGACACACCCTACAACTTTAGTGCTTAAAGTTTTTTTGATATCTCTTCAAATGAGTGAGTTAGGTGGGTGACACAACCTGATTTCAAATTCCGTTCTGACGTTTTGAAACACGTGTCTGGGAATAGTTCTGCATTCTGTAATTATACGTTGCCGAAGATCGTCTATTGAATTAGGTTTTCATTTAAAAACCACAGTTTTCGAATGACCCCAAAGAAAAAAATCTAGCGGCGTTAGATCGGGAGATCTCGGCGGCCATTCCATTAGACCTCTCCGTATAATCCAGTGATCTGGAAAAGCGTCATTGAGAATTTGCCGTACAGGTAGAACATAATGGGGTGGGGTCCCATCTTGTTGAAAATGTAGCAAATTTTTATCTAAGTTTCTATTTCCGCCAATATCCAGCTGATGTTCTGGCTCTTCAACAATATCACAATATCATGGTGATTTCCAGTATTTCTAAGTAGATTGCCAATGGCCCAACAACAGTACCTACCACCTACTATTCCCGCCCAGACATTTATTTTTCCGGATACTGAGTTCCCTATAAGCATGTAGGTTTTCGTCACTCCAATACCTACAGTTATGTTTATTTGCAGACCCATTTATATAAAAAGTGCATTCGTCGCTAAAACAAATATTTCTTTATAATTATTGTGGACTAATACGCAGCAATCCTGTCATTTCCTCACAGAATTGAATTCTTCGGTTGGGATCGTCCTCATGCACCTCCTGGAGAACTTGCATTTTATACGGGTAAAGATTATTTAATTTAGGTACCTGGCGAAGAGTTTCATGACAAATTCCTGTAACAGCTATAGCTTGGCGTAGGGACATTGCAGGATTCATAGCAAAGTGTCTTAACACTTCCACATGGGCCGCTTCATTATGTCTTACTCTTCCTTGAACCCTTTTATTGTTTGACGCTGATCCCGCTTCTTCGAATTTCAGAATAAGTAGGTATGGCTGACATTTCTATCTGGGTTCACTTCTTTAAATGCTGCAGCAGTTCTTAATGCACAACGGCCCATAAGAAAAAACCAAAGACATTAGAACTAATAGACGAAACGATTTATTTATAATTTCCATAAAAGTAACGACTATTATTGTTTTAAAATAATTGGCGAGTGCGAGAGAGAACGGCAGATCTCTTAAACCTAATCGGCAACATTGTAAACCGTCCCTTGGTTTTGATTGCCAGTGGGGTAGAGGTTAAAACCTAACAACAATGTATGAAAATTTTTGTTCTAGTAATACTGTAGGTTTATATTAGGAGCACATTTTAAAATTATTTTAAAATATACTGCGTGGCTCAAAAAAAAAGTTATACATACACAAATGTTGCAAAATTTTAAATGAAATATCCTGTATATTACTGTTATGGTTTATTTAAATGACCTGTGTGCTTCAAGCAACTAAACTGGATATCTTAAATCATATTAACTATTGAACACCTGGTGTATTAAAAGAAAAAAAAATAAATGTGCGCCTAAATGACCTCACTTGACCTGAATGATTTTATACCTATCAATTTTTTTAACAGTGTGTTGTAAATGAATGAGTACTAATTTGATATACCTTTTCCTAGATGTAGCATTTTCTATAACTGCATAATTTTCAAAAGGTTGAAATTCTCCTACTTCCGAAGCAGTTTCAGTGATTGAGGATGAGATCTCATCAATGTTAAGACTGTTTATTAGATTAGATAGATTATAAGACAATATATTTAGGCCTAAAATAAAACGAAGAGATTAACATAGAATTTCTTTCTAGATTCAACAGAAAAATAAAAGAAAAAGCCCAAATAGCATTTTTTCCATGATTAACATTTTTTTGAACAACTTTTGTTTGCATAGGTCCAATGTACCTTTGAGTATTAGGAGAATTATAAATAAACTTGTAAGGTTCAACAGCAACTCGATCAGCATCATCTGATTTAACCAATATACCATCAAAGCATAACTCAGACATTCTTAAAATAAATAAAATAAACTTCTAATTAATATTAAAAGGGTTTTATAATGAATAAATGAATGATAGGTACCTATTATACTTATTATAAATCAAAATTTTTATTTTTTATACATAGAACATTACTAATTTTATTATTAATAGATATTACTTACGCCAATGTTTTTTTTGAGGCAGGTGGTGTTCCAATAACAGTTGACTCAGAACTAAAAAACAAGCAGAATTATTTAATATTTTAAATAATTCTAATAGGCAAACCAAAATTCAACACCTCCCAATTTTACCTGTTAGAGAGGTCATCTAAAAATAACAAGCCTTCACAGTGACGAGGGTTTGCTCCCTTTCTAACATATTTGGCACCATTAGCCCTTACTAAAATATCTGCAGGAAAAAAGTGATCCGAGCACAATTCTGGATTTTTTCGTAAAGGTTGATTATCCAGAATACCTACTGAAGAAAACCAAAGTTTTCTTTTTTCAGCATCTTGAGGAACCATAAAACAGAATGTTTATATGTTACATATCAAACATCTTAATAAATAGGTACCTACTTAAATTTAGGAATGGGATTTTAATTTTACAGTATTTTACTAGTCGATATCTTTTTACTCGATTACTGCTAAGTAGCTACCATGAGTTATTTATCAATATCTACTCTTAATTTTTTCTAAGTACAACAAAACTTTTTTCATTGTGCATAAAAGTTTTAATAAAAATGGTGCTACCACTACACATTACTAAACGAACCCATATGCTACACCAATGCTTTCTATAAAACAATAACGTAACCATACTTACCGATGAAATGATAAATTTGGATTAAAATAATATACTTTTTTACACACAACACAGGCATGAGGGCACAAAAACACAAGCTAGCTCTTATGACACACTACCAACATCGCAATCGCTACCGTCATTCAAAGAATCTCTCCGGTTGTAAGATCGTATTACAATGTTGCCGTAGTGCCTGATATATATATAATAATCTCAATACCTTTTAAGGTTTTTAACAGTTTTCAATAAAATATTCGCATAACATTACAAGCATAAATGCATAATTTGATACGCACACCTTAACTTTTTTGTATATTAGGTTCTGGACGTTACTGCAATTACTAACTCAATCTTTTAATATTTTTTTTCCCTAATATTTCTAACAAACAGATAAAGGTGGCTAAGGTCCAATTTTGAGCGACACACTGATAAAATTAATTATTTGAATTTAAAAAATTTTCCATTGACTCAAATAAATATTTGTTTCCTATTAGCCAAACAAATATGTATTTGAAAAATACCAAGGAATTATTTGCCTCAATTAGTATTATCTGATTTGATACAAATTACTTTTTATTTGAAATTAATCACTGAATACAAACTTCAAGCAAATATTTATTTCCTAAATACCTAACCTAACTTAAATAAGCCGCTTCAATGACTTAAAGTAAATAGGTTAAAAGTTAAGTTAACAAAATGTTTATTTGATTGCTATTTATACATATTTTATCAAGTATATATTTGTTTTACTTTTGTTTTACATGTATTTGCCGTAACAGCAACGTTATTTAATTAAACAATTTAAGTGATTGGATTTAAATAAACCGGTAATTTCCATCAAAGTCGTTGTTTTTTTATTCAAGTACATAACTGTTTAACTTGTCTCATATATTTATTTAGACCGAGTATAATTTTATTTGGTTTAAATACCTTTCTTAAATTTTAAATAAATCAGAAAGTTCATTAAAATCAGTTCTTATTTTATCCAAGTACGTGTTTATACAGACGTCACATAGAAACAAGAAATAAGCAGATCAAATTCCCTATTGCTATTGATTATGGTTTAATCAGTACCTACATAATAATCACAAACCTTATCAAATTGTTTAGAGTGTTCAAATAATAAGGCAAACCAACAGAAAAATACACATTTTTGTCTAAAATAAAAGTTATAACAAATTACGCGCACGCGCACAACGATTTTCACATAAGTAGAGGAAAACTAAGAGTTCTGGATCAGGTGGTGCTGGTGGTGCTGGTGGTGCAACTAACCCGGGTGGTTCGGTGGTGCGTTTTATGATCTAACCCGGGTGGTTCGGTGGTGCGTTTTATGATCTAACCCGGGCGGTTCGGTGGTGCGTTTTATGACCTAACCCGGGTGGTTCGGTGGTGCTGTTTTACGAGACCAGTGGTGCTGGTGGTGCTGTTTTACGAGACCAGTGGTGCTGGTGGTGCTGTTTTACGAGACCAGTGGTGCTGGTGGTGCGTTTTATGATCTAACCCGGGCGGTTCGGTGGTGCGTTTTATGACCTAACCCGGATGGTTCGGTGGTGCTGTTTTACGAGACCAGTGGTGCTGGTGGTGCTGTTTTACGAGACCAGTGGTGCTGGTGGTGCTGTTTTACGAGACCAGTGGTGCTGGTGGTGCGTTTTATGATCTAACCCAAGTGGTTCGGTGGTGCGTTTTATGATCTAACCCGGGTGGTTCGGTGGTGCTGTTTATGAGCTAACCCGGGTGCTTTCGTGAGGCGGCTCTGTCAATATCTCTCTACTGTGTTAATTTATGCGGGTAATAAAACCGACAAGGGTCGGATCGGCCTGCATGCTTATAGAGGTAAAAAACCGCTTTAGAATGTTTTTGGTATATCTTTTTTAGATAATTTTGGGGGAAATAATTTGCCTGAGATGCCAATTAAAAAAAGCCTACATTTAATTGTATTTTAGATTCTTGAATTTTGTACATGGATTAAAAATCTACTATTTCTTGAAATTGTATACATTATGTTAGATAATTAAGGAATAAAAAAAGATGAAAATAGCAATTATAATTAGAAAAAAAATATTTTAATGTTATTAAGACTTTGTAAATATCTCTAAAAACTGTTCTAAATCCTGTCATTTCTGAAACTTGTATACTGAGTGTTTAGAATTTAGTAAAAAATTAAAAAAATGTTTTAACGTTATTAAGCCCTGTGAAACTTTGTAAAAATGACTAAAACTGTACAGAATTGTATTATTTTCTGAAAATGATATACTGAGTGTTTAGAATTTAGTAAAAATTAAAAAAAATGTTTTAAATTTGTTAAATCATGTGAAATCTTGTATAAAATGACTAGAACCGTTCTTAATCATGTCATTTCTGAAAATTGTATACTGAGTGTTTAGAATTTAGTAAAAAATTAAAAAAAATGTTTTAACGTTATTAAGCCCTGTGAAACTTTGTAAAAAATGACTAAAACAGTCGCAAATCGTCCTATTTTCTTAAAAGTGTATACTGAGTGTTTAGAATTTAGTAAAAATTAAAAAAAATGTTTTAAATTTGTTAAATCATGTGAAATCTTGTATAAAATGACTAGAACCGTTCTTAATCATGGCATTTCTGAAAATTGTATACTGAGTGTTTAGAATTTAGTAAAAAATTAAAAAAAATGTTTTAACGTTATTAAGCCCTGTGAAACTTTGTAAAAAATGACTAAAACAGTCGCAAATCGTCCTATTTTCTTAAAAGTGTATACTGAGTGTTTAGAATTTAGTAAAAATTAAAAAAAATGTTTTAAATTTGTTAAATCATGTGAAATCTTGTATAAAATGACTAGAACCGTTCTTAATCATGTCATTTCTGAAAATTGTATACTGAGTGTTTAGAATTTAGTAAAAAATTAAAAAAAATGTTTTAACGTTATTAAGCCCTGTGAAACTTTGTAAAAAATGACTAAAACAGTCGCAAATCGTCCTATTTTCTTAAAAGTGTATACTGAGTGTTTAGAATTTAGTAAAAATTAAAAAAAATGTTTTAAATTTGTTAAATCATGTGAAATCTTGTATAAAATGACTAGAACCGTTCTTAATCATGGCATTTCTGAAAATTGTATACTGAGTGTTTAGAATTTAGTAAAAAATTAAAAAAAAATGTTTTAACGTTATTAAGCCCTGTGAAACTTTGTAAAAAATGACTAAAACAGTCGCAAATCGTCCTATTTTCTTAAAAGTGTATACTGAGTGTTTAGAATTTAGTAAAAATTAAAAAAAAAATGTTTTAAATTTGTTAAATCATGTGAAATCTTGTATAAAATGACCAGAACCGTTCTTAATCATGGCATTTCTGAAAATTGTATACTGAGTGTTTAGAATTTAGTAAAAAATTAAAAAAAAAAGTTTTAACGTTATTAAGCCCTGTGAAACTTTGTAAAAAATGACTAAAACAGTCGCAAATCGTCCTATTTTCTTAAAAGTGTATACTGAGTGTTTAGAATTTAGTAAAAATTAAAAAAAATGTTTTAAATTTGTTAAATCATGTGAAATCTTGTATAAAATGACTAGAACCGTTCTTAATCATGACATTTCTGAAAATTGTATACTGAGTGTTAAGTATTTAGTGAAATGGTGGCTATTTAGTTAATTCGTGACTTGTTTTGTACAGATTCTTTAGCATTTCTTAAGAACCGAAAAAGAAAACAGAAAAGAAAAAATAAAAGAAAAAAACAACTCCAAGTGTCTTTGCGAACAATCGGCAATAAAATAGAGTATTTCAGTTTTTAATTTTTCGTAAATAAAAGTTGGTTAGATTAATAGTCTCTGTGAATATAATAACATAAACAAAGTGATATGCCGTAAATTTAGGAGTACAGTATAAATTATGCCTCTATTAAAATATACCGCAATAACTAACTACCAAAGGATTTTTGTTATTTTGAATATATTTGATGCTCATAGCATTATCACATTTCCAAAGGCTCTAAATTTTAGAAAAATGTTCTAATAGAATATGTCTATCAATATAAAGTAAAGGTAATGTTAGGTTTTTTAAAAAATACGACCTACAACAGTCTCTGCTACAGCATGGCTGACTCTGTAGAAACTTCTGTGAAACCATAATAATTATATCAATAATCGAGTTGTCGTTATGATAATATTTTCTTCCAATATCCGACTCCACTATCCATAAAAGTTATGTTAGAAAATTCATAATTGAGCGCATTGTAATTTTTTAAAAAGAAATTCACTTCACACACAAAGATGTAGCCATTCAATCCATGAAAATAATGCAAGTCAGTATGCGTATGTTATGGCTAACTGTTTAAATGTCCATTCCTTCCACGTTTATCGGAAGAAATACTTTTTTATACTAGTATTTTAGTTGAAAATAAGATCATAAATCATCTATACAAAACAAGCGTCCCTTATGGATTTGAACGAAAATCATAGATTCGACTATTTTCATGAAAAATAAATCTAAGTACGGAATAATGCAGGAAGATTATCTATTTTCTTGGTTTAGAAAGTGATGTAGTTAAGATTTATAACTTAGGAATAAATAAATTATTATTAATCTTTTCGACCTATTTCTCTTGCATATTTAATTTCTTTGATAGTAAGAACTAATCTTTTTATTTTACAAAGTAAAAAAAAGCTAAAGATCGGCGTTGTCAGTCAGGTATAAGAACTGATTTAACACGATGGTTTTTGTACAAACGTTCACATACAATTGTATGCTTTTTAACCGATTGTGTCGGAAAAAATGACGATTTATAGATTAGATATTTAGACGAAGAGCTAACCTTCTCAATAAACTATTGATTATTGCCCTGCTAGCTAGACAACACTTTTTATGTTAGTCAAAAAAAAAATTTTTTTTTCGGACGCTATTACAGATTTCATCGTTAACTAACAAACATTAAGACCAAAAAATTAGCGTGCAAGATGAAATGTATAGGTTCACTTCATTTCTACATTATTTTACAACTCTCAATCGCATTAAAAACAAGATCGAATAAAAAATAACTTATGACATATGAACGAAAAATGTTTTTCGGGCTATTTAGGTTAGCGACCGCATTACGTCTGAAATACTACATTTTTCGAGCTTATAACATAATTTACTATTTTAACGTTAAAATAGGGGAAATGATGTATCGAAATGGATTCTTTTTTTTTGTCGGTCACGAGATTATAGTTTCTTTTAAAATGAACTCTAATATTTACAACACAAATTATCCTTTAAGCCACTTTAGTTTAAAACTCGTCTGTCGCTTTCCCTCTATTGTGAGTTTGATTAAAGTATAGCGTAGTATATATTTAGATGAATTTCGCAAATGTTGAATACTTTCAAAACTGAAAAAGCCGCCCTTTGCAATAAATATCTCCGTAGAGTTAGGTACCCTGCAGATTAAGGGTATTTCAGCGGATAATCATATACAAATTCAAAGATTTTGTCTATTTTAATGGATTAACAAACAATATCTATAGGATGACTTTACTGATAAAAAAAAAAATAACAAAAATCTATTAAGTCTAGGCTCACATGAAATTCCATAAAGAGCAGCTGCATAGCCTTATCACATCAAACTATATTTTTATTTCGTTCTATTGTCAAAAGTCTGTGTTTAGGAGATTATCGTTCATTTTAAAATGAACTCTAATATGTACATCACCATAAACTACCTCTTAAGCCGCCGTAAAAATACACTTTTCGATTTACCTCTATATTGATTTTCTAATATTAAATATTCACAATAGTCGAAATTCGCTCGCTAATACCTATGTATGCAAGGTTTCTTCAAAAAAATGACAATTTTGTTGTTTAATGGCTTGAAAAAATGGAAAAAGGAGGTTTTTGCATCCATTTATTTCCAGATGAGTGTTAAAAATACTTATAAAACTCGGTATACCGAAGATCAACCATTAATGAGAGGGTTGAGTCCTGTTTGCCAAATCCTGATTTATAATTTGACGTTGGCAACGGTACAATTTTTTAACATTTATCATAAGAGGCGTATATTTTTGGGGCTTAGATCTACTAGTTTATCCACGCCCCATTTATTGTTAGTGCTTTAGTAATTTTACTTTCCAATTATTTTTTACCAAAACGCGTAGTTGAAACAGTGTCTATATCAGACGATATAATAAATTTTAAGGATTAATTTGCTTACAAATACACTTCAATTTATTTAGGCTAAAGCAGCCAGACATATACTGGAACTATGAAAACCCTATTACAATTTGGTTGCCTAGAGAAAATTTTGTAAAAAACATAGCTTTCTACACAAATGCTTGCACATTATGTACCTATCATTTTAAGATACCTGGCGACATCAATGTAAGCATTGACATAATGACGCAAGATATAGGTAGGTACTAGAATATTCAAGATTTCTATTAACGATACACTTCAGCATACATGCGAGATGTCATTAATGTCTACGGAAGGCAACAGACATACCAGCTATTTTTACATGGGATTCCATAGACTTGAACGCTTCTTGTTTAGAAATATTTGATGTCATCTTGAGGAGTTCCGTATTGAAGCATCAAACCTACCTGCCAAATAATTGACGAAATATGGGATATCATAAAATATGTCCCCCATCGAACTAAATGATCCTATAAACCAGCTTCACAGACCGTAATTTGTGATGCTAACACGATTAATACGCAATAGAACAAGATTAAGAAACAAAATTTAAAGTAGCTCTTTATCACACGAAAATAATTAAATAATTTACGGTTACAGAACAATAATTACTTTAAAAAGCTGTATAACTAAATATATTATGTTATTAGGAATATTCTGTCTAAAGTAACAGCTGATCTTAGTCGAAAATGAGATCGTATTATTGATTGTTGAATTCGTTAGGTATGAAATAAAATTAGAGATTTCGTCTATTTTTTTTCACGATTAAAAAAGAATACCTCTATTTAGCTAAAAATGAAACGATTACAGTGGTAGATTAATTCACTTTACCAAGCATGTAAACTACTAATTTTGCAATAAATATCTTCTATATTTCTAGGTAGGTTTACTCGAAAATGTTGGGCTATTTTCATCAAAAATCCCGATACGAAATTGAAAAATTTGCCTATTTTTGTCGGTTTACAAAGTGATAGTGGAATATTGGTTTGATCAAAGAACAATAATTATTTTAAAAATGTTGTATAATTAACTAAATGTCGGTGTTATCAGGCAGGCAAGAAGTTATTTATCTGAATCTTATTTGTACCATTAGCGTTTATATACAAATGTTAGTGGTTTTCAAAAATTGATATCTCGGAAATTATTAGGTTTAGACTTATAATACGCTTATTAAAAAATAATGACTACTTTATGCAAAATTCAAAAATATTATAAGATGTAGGATATCCCAGTAACTTAACCAAAGATTTTCGGTCTTCGTAAAGCTTTATACGTTTCTTCAGCGTACCAAACATTCACTTTTTTTAAATATTGACATCGGGTTAGGATTCTGAACATAGGATTAACATCACTCCAATAGTGAACATGTTGCGTTGTCACAGTTCCATTCGTCGAAAAGTAAACAAAACCGTTTGAGCTACGTGGGGAATAAATAAAGTTGGCTTGTTGAAAAATTTTAATATTTATTAAGGTAAAAGCCTATAAATATATCGATACAACACTTTGGCATTTCTAATACTACAAACATGAATATCTAAAATGTGATATTTAAAACCATCAACTCTCTCTCCCTTCTATAATTTTGGTACACCAATGCTGTCTTCTAAGTTTATAATATATGGCGTCCTGCAGTTTAATTCCAAAAATGTTTTAACTAAAAATTCCTCTTTAACACGTCCTTTAACGTAAATAATGTCTGCGTCTATCAGATTGTTGGATATGATATTATGTAGTTCCTTGTAATCGGTATCACCATAATTATAAAGGATACCATGATGATTTCCAAATAGATATTTGACTTGTTTCTTGCAAGCCTTACTTAAGGTGTCGAATGCTTTAACTGGTTTAAAAAAGTAACTTTTCATACTATTTCCATCATAAATAGCCAATTCTTTCGCGTAAAATTCAGGTATGTTAAATCCTTGAATATCGACTACAACGAACTTCATTGTCTGAAGACTCAAATCAAGCAAGTATATTTTCATATTTTTATCGCTCTTAAGTTCGATTTCAAAAGCACACCCCCACTTTTCGATAATTTCACAGTCTTAGCACATAGATCTTATATTTTTATTTACGATCAATTCATCTTTATTCGCCAATCGTCTCAAACGAGTCTGCTTTTGAAAGTAATATAGCCTTAGTATTCAGAAAATATTAATAATATCGGAGCTTAAAACATCCTTGACACTAAAAAATCATTGTGTTTCCTAACAAAACCCATCATCTTGTCTATTTAGCTTGCTTTCCTATTGTTTAGCAGGTTAAATAAAATTATTATTTCGCTCTTTTTGTCGGTACTGAATCGTTAGGGGAATACGTTTCTAGTTCTATAAGAGAGACAGTTAAAATTTATGTAAGCAATCAAAAATCCTACACTATGAGCTACTTAGTTAAAATTTCATATTTCCTTCCTGGATCAGGCAAAATTTGGGATGTGTCGGACAAAATTTATAAAAATACGAAAAAAAAATGCTGGATGCATTTTTAGCGTGACTTTCTATTTAATACCATCTTATTTCAAGCTATAATTCGGTTGTCAAAATGAGAATAAAATAATTTTCCCATGGTTTATGTCATCTTAAAAAAGTCAAAAGGTTATATTCTGTAGAGGGTCAGATACATTCAAATTTAAATATTTTCTCCAAGAAGAATTTTAAGATAGTATTATAGTAAATAAAAATTCTATACCTCCAATATTTCATGGAAACATATCGTGTTCTAGCGACATAACCCAAAAGTACCTCTATTCAGAAACGCATCGTACTTTTCTTGTCAATAATTGACTCATTGTCCCATCCATTACATTATTATAATCTTAAAGCACCTGTTACCAGCATTATCTGTTTTTATGGTTTTCATAAAACATAGCGATTACCGATGAAAATTAAACGAAAACTTAATAAATAACTTTTTTTTCAACTGAAATAGACTGATTTTCGATGGAAAAATGTTACTTATAACTAAAAATGAATATAAGACATATACGCAATGATATTTAGAATAAATCAATCTTTTCTAAAATTACTATGAAATATTCACAAAATCGTTTCGTTATAACCAAAGTAGCAAGGCTTGCAGATTTCGTATAGAGTTCAAACGCGATACTGAGATGATCTTTTTTTTTTTTATATTTTTGTAGGATAATGCACCACTACGTTGTAAGTACTTGAGAGAGGACTTTCTTGAAAAATCCTCAAATTTCTCTGCAATTTTGTTCCTTCTAGAGTTAAATTCACACAGAAAACCCCGTATTCTTATCTTTCAGGTTGGTATATTAAAAAGGGCTTATTAGTATGGTTTAGAAAACAAGCAATATTAATTAACGGATGTTTTTTCGTCGTATGAAGAGTTGAAAAATTTTTTTTCCACTCCAATGGTTACGATGCAGAGAGTCGGGTTTCATCATAATCTTTCAGGGTAGCTCAGGTTTGATTGCATGTAGAGAGTCGGGTTTCATCATAATCTTTCAGGGTAGCTCAGGTTTGATTACATGTACTAAGGTTAGTGCTCCTTGCAATCGGTTTCAGGTTTGACGCGCCCCCCTCAGGTTTGGTCAGGTTTCTCAAACGTTTGAGAAACCTGACCAAACCTGAGGGGGGCGCGTCAAACCTGAAACCGATTGCAAGGAGCACTAACCTTAGTACATGTAATCAAACCTGAGCTACCCTGAAAGATTATGATGAAACCCGACTCTCTACATGCAATCAAACCTGAGCTACCCTGAAAGATTATGATGAAACCCGACTCTCTGCATCGTAACCATTGGAGTGGAAAAAAAATTTTTCAACTCTTCATACGACGAAAAAACATCCGTTAATTAATATTGCTTGTTTTCTAAACCATACTAATAAGCCCTTTTTAATATACCAACCTGAAAGATAAGAATACGGGGTTTTCTGTGTGAATTTAACTCTAGAAGGAACAAAATTGCAGAGAAATTTGAGGATTTTTCAAGAAAGTCCTCTCTCAAGTACTTACAACGTAGTGGTGCATTATCCTACAAAAATATAAAAAAAAAAAAGATCATCTCAGTATCGCGTTTGAACTCTATACGAAATCTGCAAGCCTTGCTACTTTGGTTATAACGAAACGATTTTGTGAATATTTCATAGTAATTTTAGAAAAGATTGATTTATTCTAAATATCATTGCGTATATGTCTTATATTCATTTTTAGTTATAAGTAACATTTTTCCATCGAAAATCAGTCTATTTCAGTTGAAAAAAAAGTTATTTATTAAGTTTTCGTTTAATTTTCATCGGTAATCGCTATGTTTTATGAAAACCATAAAAACAGATAATGCTGGTAACAGGTGCTTTAAGATTATAATAATGTAATGGATGGGACAATGAGTCAATTATTGACAAGAAAAGTACGATGCGTTTCTGAATAGAGGTACTTTTGGGTTATGTCGCTAGAACACGATATGTTTCCATGAAATATTGGAGGTATAGAATTTTTATTTACTATAATACTATCTTAAAATTCTTCTTGGAGAAAATATTTAAATTTGAATGTATCTGACCCTCTACAGAATATAACCTTTTGACTTTTTTAAGATGACATAAACCATGGGAAAATTATTTTATTCTCATTTTGACAACCGAATTATAGCTTGAAATAAGATGGTATTAAATAGAAAGTCACGCTAAAAATGCATCCAGCATTTTTTTTTCGTATTTTTATAAATTTTGTCCGACACATCCCAAATTTTGCCTGATCCAGGAAGGAAATATGAAATTTTAACTAAGTAGCTCATAGTGTAGGATTTTTGATTGCTTACATAAATTTTAACTGTCTCTCTTATAGAACTAGAAACGTATTCCCCTAACGATTCAGTACCGACAAAAAGAGCGAAATAATAATTTTATTTAACCTGCTAAACAATAGGAAAGCAAGCTAAATAGACAAGATGATGGGTTTTGTTAGGAAACACAATGATTTTTTAGTGTCAAGGATGTTTTAAGCTCCGATATTATTAATATTTTCTGAATACTAAGGCTATATTACTTTCAAAAGCAGACTCGTTTGAGACGATTGGCGAATAAAGATGAATTGATCGTAAATAAAAATATAAGATCTATGTGCTAAGACTGTGAAATTATCGAAAAGTGGGGGTGTGCTTTTGAAATCGAACTTAAGAGCGATAAAAATATGAAAATATACTTGCTTGATTTGAGTCTTCAGACAATGAAGTTCGTTGTAGTCGATATTCAAGGATTTAACATACCTGAATTTTACGCGAAAGAATTGGCTATTTATGATGGAAATAGTATGAAAAGTTACTTTTTTAAACCAGTTAAAGCATTCGACACCTTAAGTAAGGCTTGCAAGAAACAAGTCAAATATCTATTTGGAAATCATCATGGTATCCTTTATAATTATGGTGATACCGATTACAAGGAACTACATAATATCATATCCAACAATCTGATAGACGCAGACATTATTTACGTTAAAGGACGTGTTAAAGAGGAATTTTTAGTTAAAACATTTTTGGAATTAAACTGCAGGACGCCATATATTATAAACTTAGAAGACAGCATTGGTGTACCAAAATTATAGAAGGGAGAGAGAGTTGATGGTTTTAAATATCACATTTTAGATATTCATGTTTGTAGTATTAGAAATGCCAAAGTGTTGTATCGATATATTTATAGGCTTTTACCTTAATAAATATTAAAATTTTTCAACAAGCCAACTTTATTTATTCCCCACGTAGCTCAAACGGTTTTGTTTACTTTTCGACGAATGGAACTGTGACAACGCAACATGTTCACTATTGGAGTGATGTTAATCCTATGTTCAGAATCCTAACCCGATGTCAATATTTAAAAAAAGTGAATGTTTGGTACGCTGAAGAAACGTATAAAGCTTTACGAAGACCGAAAATCTTTGGTTAAGTTACTGGGATATCCTACATCTTATAATATTTTTGAATTTTGCATAAAGTAGTCATTATTTTTTAATAAGCGTATTATAAGTCTAAACCTAATAATTTCCGAGATATCAATTTTTGAAAACCACTAACATTTGTATATAAACGCTAATGGTACAAATAAGATTCAGATAAATAACTTCTTGCCTGCCTGATAACACCGACATTTAGTTAATTATACAACATTTTTAAAATAATTATTGTTCTTTGATCAAACCAATATTCCACTATCACTTTGTAAACCGACAAAAATAGGCAAATTTTTCAATTTCGTATCGGGATTTTTGATGAAAATAGCCCAACATTTTCGAGTAAACCTACCTAGAAATATAGAAGATATTTATTGCAAAATTAGTAGTTTACATGCTTGGTAAAGTGAATTAATCTACCACTGTAATCGTTTCATTTTTAGCTAAATAGAGGTATTCTTTTTTAATCGTGAAAAAAAATAGACGAAATCTCTAATTTTATTTCATACCTAACGAATTCAACAATCAATAATACGATCTCATTTTCGACTAAGATCAGCTGTTACTTTAGACAGAATATTCCTAATAACATAATATATTTAGTTATACAGCTTTTTAAAATAATTATTGTTCTGTAACCGTAAATTATTTAATTATTTTCGTGTGATAAAGAGCTACTTTAAATTTTGTTTCTTAATCTTGTTCTATTGCGTATTAATCGTGTTAGCATCACAAATTACGGTCTGTGAAGCTGGTTTATAGGATCATTTAGTTCGATGGGGGACATATTTTATGATATCCCATATTTCGTCAATTATTTGGCAGGTAGGTTTGATGCTTCAATACGGAACTCCTCAAGATGACATCAAATATTTCTAAACAAGAAGCGTTCAAGTCTATGGAATCCCATGTAAAAATAGCTGGTATGTCTGTTGCCTTCCGTAGACATTAATGACATCTCGCATGTATGCTGAAGTGTATCGTTAATAGAAATCTTGAATATTCTAGTACCTACCTATATCTTGCGTCATTATGTCAATGCTTACATTGATGTCGCCAGGTATCTTAAAATGATAGGTACATAATGTGCAAGCATTTGTGTAGAAAGCTATGTTTTTTACAAAATTTTCTCTAGGCAACCAAATTGTAATAGGGTTTTCATAGTTCCAGTATATGTCTGGCTGCTTTAGCCTAAATAAATTGAAGTGTATTTGTAAGCAAATTAATCCTTAAAATTTATTATATCGTCTGATATAGACACTGTTTCAACTACGCGTTTTGGTAAAAAATAATTGGAAAGTAAAATTACTAAAGCACTAACAATAAATGGGGCGTGGATAAACTAGTAGATCTAAGCCCCAAAAATATACGCCTCTTATGATAAATGTTAAAAAATTGTACCGTTGCCAACGTCAAATTATAAATCAGGATTTGGCAAACAGGACTCAACCCTCTCATTAATGGTTGATCTTCGGTATACCGAGTTTTATAAGTATTTTTAACACTCATCTGGAAATAAATGGATGCAAAAACCTCCTTTTTCCATTTTTTCAAGCCATTAAACAACAAAATTGTCATTTTTTTGAAGAAACCTTGCATACATAGGTATTAGCGAGCGAATTTCGACTATTGTAGATATTTAATATTAGAAAATCAATATAGAGGTAAATCGAAAAGTGTATTTTTACGGCGGCTTAAGAGGTAGTTTATGGTGATGTACATATTAGAGTTCATTTTAAAATGAACGATAATCTCCTAAACACAGACTTTTGACAATAGAACGAAATAAAAATATAGTTTGATGTGATAAGGCTATGCAGCTGCTCTTTATGGAATTTCATGTGAGCCTAGACTTAATAGATTTTTGTTATTTTTTTTTTTATCAGTAAAGTCATCCTATAGATATTGTTTGTTAATCCATTAAAATAGACAAAATCTTTGAATTTGTATATGATTATCCGCTGAAATACCCTTAATCTGCAGGGTACCTAACTCTACGGAGATATTTATTGCAAAGGGCGGCTTTTTCAGTTTTGAAAGTATTCAACATTTGCGAAATTCATCTAAATATATACTACGCTATACTTTAATCAAACTCACAATAGAGGGAAAGCGACAGACGAGTTTTAAACTAAAGTGGCTTAAAGGATAATTTGTGTTGTAAATATTAGAGTTCATTTTAAAAGAAACTATAATCTCGTGACCGACAAAAAAAAAGAATCCATTTCGATACATCATTTCCCCTATTTTAACGTTAAAATAGTAAATTATGTTATAAGCTCGAAAAATGTAGTATTTCAGACGTAATGCGGTCGCTAACCTAAATAGCCCGAAAAACATTTTTCGTTCATATGTCATAAGTTATTTTTTATTCGATCTTGTTTTTAATGCGATTGAGAGTTGTAAAATAATGTAGAAATGAAGTGAACCTATACATTTCATCTTGCACGCTAATTTTTTGGTCTTAATGTTTGTTAGTTAACGATGAAATCTGTAATAGCGTCCGAAAAAAAAATTTTTTTTTTGACTAACATAAAAAGTGTTGTCTAGCTAGCAGGGCAATAATCAATAGTTTATTGAGAAGGTTAGCTCTTCGTCTAAATATCTAATCTATAAATCGTCATTTTTTCCGACACAATCGGTTAAAAAGCATACAATTGTATGTGAACGTTTGTACAAAAACCATCGTGTTAAATCAGTTCTTATACCTGACTGACAACGCCGATCTTTAGCTTTTTTTTACTTTGTAAAATAAAAAGATTAGTTCTTACTATCAAAGAAATTAAATATGCAAGAGAAATAGGTCGAAAAGATTAATAATAATTTATTTATTCCTAAGTTATAAATCTTAACTACATCACTTTCTAAACCAAGAAAATAGATAATCTTCCTGCATTATTCCGTACTTAGATTTATTTTTCATGAAAATAGTCGAATCTATGATTTTCGTTCAAATCCATAAGGGACGCTTGTTTTGTATAGATGATTTATGATCTTATTTTCAACTAAAATACTAGTATAAAAAAGTATTTCTTCCGATAAACGTGGAAGGAATGGACATTTAAACAGTTAGCCATAACATACGCATACTGACTTGCATTATTTTCATGGATTGAATGGCTACATCTTTGTGTGTGAAGTGAATTTCTTTTTAAAAAATTACAATGCGCTCAATTATGAATTTTCTAACATAACTTTTATGGATAGTGGAGTCGGATATTGGAAGAAAATATTATCATAACGACAACTCGATTATTGATATAATTATTATGGTTTCACAGAAGTTTCTACAGAGTCAGCCATGCTGTAGCAGAGACTGTTGTAGGTCGTATTTTTTAAAAAACCTAACATTACCTTTACTTTATATTGATAGACATATTCTATTAGAACATTTTTCTAAAATTTAGAGCCTTTGGAAATGTGATAATGCTATGAGCATCAAATATATTCAAAATAACAAAAATCCTTTGGTAGTTAGTTATTGCGGTATATTTTAATAGAGGCATAATTTATACTGTACTCCTAAATTTACCGCATATCACTTTGTTTATGTTATTATATTCACAGAGACTATTAATCTAACCAACTTTTATTTACGAAAAATTAAAAACTGAAATACTCTATTTTATTGCCGATTGTTCGCAAAGACACTTGGAGTTGTTTTTTTCTTTTATTTTTTCTTTTCTGTTTTCTTTTTCGGTTCTTAAGAAATGCTAAAGAATCTGTACAAAACAAGTCACGAATTAACTAAATAGCCACCATTTCACTAAATACTTAACACTCAGTATACAATTTTCAGAAATGTCATGATTAAGAACGGTTCTAGTCATTTTATACAAGATTTCACATGATTTAACAAATTTAAAACATTTTTTTTAATTTTTACTAAATTCTAAACACTCAGTATACACTTTTAAGAAAATAGGACGATTTGCGACTGTTTTAGTCATTTTTTACAAAGTTTCACAGGGCTTAATAACGTTAAAACATTTTTTTTTAATTTTTTACTAAATTCTAAACACTCAGTATACAATTTTCAGAAATGCCATGATTAAGAACGGTTCTGGTCATTTTATACAAGATTTCACATGATTTAACAAATTTAAAACATTTTTTTTTTAATTTTTACTAAATTCTAAACACTCAGTATACACTTTTAAGAAAATAGGACGATTTGCGACTGTTTTAGTCATTTTTTACAAAGTTTCACAGGGCTTAATAACGTTAAAACATTTTTTTTTAATTTTTTACTAAATTCTAAACACTCAGTATACAATTTTCAGAAATGCCATGATTAAGAACGGTTCTAGTCATTTTATACAAGATTTCACATGATTTAACAAATTTAAAACATTTTTTTTAATTTTTACTAAATTCTAAACACTCAGTATACACTTTTAAGAAAATAGGACGATTTGCGACTGTTTTAGTCATTTTTTACAAAGTTTCACAGGGCTTAATAACGTTAAAACATTTTTTTTAATTTTTTACTAAATTCTAAACACTCAGTATACAATTTTCAGAAATGACATGATTAAGAACGGTTCTAGTCATTTTATACAAGATTTCACATGATTTAACAAATTTAAAACATTTTTTTTAATTTTTACTAAATTCTAAACACTCAGTATACACTTTTAAGAAAATAGGACGATTTGCGACTGTTTTAGTCATTTTTTACAAAGTTTCACAGGGCTTAATAACGTTAAAACATTTTTTTTAATTTTTTACTAAATTCTAAACACTCAGTATACAATTTTCAGAAATGCCATGATTAAGAACGGTTCTAGTCATTTTATACAAGATTTCACATGATTTAACAAATTTAAAACATTTTTTTTAATTTTTACTAAATTCTAAACACTCAGTATACACTTTTAAGAAAATAGGACGATTTGCGACTGTTTTAGTCATTTTTTACAAAGTTTCACAGGGCTTAATAACGTTAAAACATTTTTTTTAATTTTTTACTAAATTCTAAACACTCAGTATACAATTTTCAGAAATGACATGATTAAGAACGGTTCTAGTCATTTTATACAAGATTTCACATGATTTAACAAATTTAAAACATTTTTTTTAATTTTTACTAAATTCTAAACACTCAGTATATCATTTTCAGAAAATAATACAATTCTGTACAGTTTTAGTCATTTTTACAAAGTTTCACAGGGCTTAATAACGTTAAAACATTTTTTTAATTTTTTACTAAATTCTAAACACTCAGTATACAAGTTTCAGAAATGACAGGATTTAGAACAGTTTTTAGAGATATTTACAAAGTCTTAATAACATTAAAATATTTTTTTTCTAATTATAATTGCTATTTTCATCTTTTTTTATTCCTTAATTATCTAACATAATGTATACAATTTCAAGAAATAGTAGATTTTTAATCCATGTACAAAATTCAAGAATCTAAAATACAATTAAATGTAGGCTTTTTTTAATTGGCATCTCAGGCAAATTATTTCCCCCAAAATTATCTAAAAAAGATATACCAAAAACATTCTAAAGCGGTTTTTTACCTCTATAAGCATGCAGGCCGATCCGACCCTTGTCGGTTTTATTACCCGCATAAATTAACACAGTAGAGAGATATTGACAGAGCCGCCTCACGAAAGCACCCGGGTTAGCTCATAAACAGCACCACCGAACCACCCGGGTTAGATCATAAAACGCACCACCGAACCACTTGGGTTAGATCATAAAACGCACCACCAGCACCACTGGTCTCGTAAAACAGCACCACCAGCACCACTGGTCTCGTAAAACAGCACCACCAGCACCACTGGTCTCGTAAAACAGCACCACCGAACCATCCGGGTTAGGTCATAAAACGCACCACCGAACCGCCCGGGTTAGATCATAAAACGCACCACCAGCACCACCCGGGTTAGATCATAAAACGCACCACCGAACCACCCGGGTTAGTTGCACCACCAGCACCACCAGCACCACCTGATCCAGAACTCTTAGTTTTCCTCTACTCACATAAAAGTTAAAAAATAACCATCTCTTATTTTATTTCTTATTTTTATGTTTGTTATTTGGTTCTATAAACGTCTTATGGCAGATCTGTAGATTCAACTCTTATTTTATTTTTATGTCATGTTATTTTGCTGTGTAAATCCACCATTAATTATTGTTCCCCTTAAAATATACGTCAATAAAACATTATAGAGAAGTTAATAACTTTGATAAAAAATTAAATACAGGCAAATTCGCAAATATTAGGTACCTACAATAATTATTAATATCATATTAATTATATTATATCTTTTACGTTAGAAGGTTTGAAAGTATTGAAATATGGTGAAAATTGAGAAAAACTGTCTCATTTGTAACACGATTTAAAAAAATACACCTAGGTAGCTATGATTTACAAATACCTGGCTACATTTTTCTAAAAAGATTTTGTGTTTAAAATTTTAAATTAGGTATTATAAGTATTTTTTCTCTGCCTCTTATCTTATTTTTTTAACTCGTTTCGTGCGTAACTAAAATATTCAAATATAGTTTCGTACCTTGAAAAGTATCTAACAGATGGGATGTACCCCAATCTTCTAAATAATTAGTCATATTACGTTTATCCCCCATATCTTATTTTTAATTTTTGCTGGAACCACTATCTTCTGTGCCACTAATAAAGAAGATTTCACTCTCACTTATAAATTTCTACAAGACAAGATCGAACACCAATAACCTAAAACGCGATGATGATTTATCAGACCACTTTTGTATAACCAATCAAATTACTCAAATCCCCATAAAATGTTCGGCATTGAATGATTTAAATTAGGG
Source organism: Polydrusus tereticollis (assembly GCA_963920685.1). NCBI lineage: Eukaryota > Metazoa > Arthropoda > Insecta > Coleoptera > Curculionidae > Polydrusus > Polydrusus tereticollis. The sequence goes on along the minus strand of OY987331.1, from coordinate 105,553,207 downwards.
TTAAAGGTATTTAGTTCTTAACTTGAAATGTACTTCGATTAAATAATTAGTTATTTGTAAATATTTGGTTGTTTTATAGTAAGGATTTAAGGTAAATACATAATTATTTAGATTAAATGACCTGGACATTTGAATCGTTTTCTATTGGGTGATTTAACTAGCGGATAACGGAATTTAGTTCCTAAATGAAAATAAGTTCGGTTAAATAATTAGTTATTTAGATTTTGTTATTTTAGTTGTTTTTTGGTAAGATATTTGTTTGAAAGGTTCCATGATTTGACACAAATCCACCAACAGTCAAATAATTTTACAAATAAAACGAAATACTCTAATTTATTTCAGTTAAATAAAACTTAGTTAATTAAAATCACATTTATTTGTTACCAATAATTATTCACCAAATAAATCAAATTATTTGATTAAGGGAGCACAGTTTTATCAGTGCAGAGATGAATAATAAAGAGGGAATGATGATTTGCCACATAAAAATGTAAACAATTTGGTCTATTAGTTCTAGCGTCTTTGGGATAAACGATCTGAAATCTTTCAGGCAACGTGTAAACCATTCTTGATTAAAAAATTAAAAATATTATGTTTCTTTAAACGCGATATCACTGTTTAATGCTTTTCGACTTTGCAGTGCCAACTACTTCGAATGACTAACTGGTGTTGTTTAGGTAAGTTTCTGTTTTGTTCGATTTTTTTTAACATTGAATTCAAATTACAGACTTTCTTTTTTATCGATTTTTGTTGTGCAGCTAAATACTACTCAGGGAGACCTTTCATTTGAGGTATAGATAACAAAGGAGGTGGTGCCATTTGACATTTTAAAGGGGTGGTGTGGGGCGCCCAGAGGATGACTGACCCCTTAACTAAAGCATGGTGGTTCTAGTTCCCCTACCCAAATAACATTTATACCAAATAGCGTTGTTCTAACTTTTTTAGTATATTTGCGTTGAATCGACACCCTGTATGTAATAACAACGGCAATGAACTGCACTTTTCTATTTATTTATTGCGGGACTAACAATTTGTCTTCATACTACTGCAATCATACCACATAAAATTGACGCACATATACTATCCATGTATTTCTTATCCCCAAGAGCTCATAGATGTCCTTTTTATGAAACATACCCTATGTTCCGTGTTTTATTGTATTCAGTGTTTCCTCAGACACCTGAGTTCCTTTTATGGTAGTCATATTCTTTATTTCCGTTTTATGACGTCTTTTATACGTGGTCTCCAAGGCTATATTATATATCGACAATAAAAGACTAAAGAACTTTAGCGCATTTTGTGCCGGTAAATATAAAATGTATGGAATAAGTTATTTTAGCTTGCTGGCTACTAGACGCTTTGCTGTCACCGTAACAAAACACTCGCCTGCATCATAAAAAGAAGACAGGCCTTGTATGTTGCCACTTTTCCACGTTTAATAGCAAAAGCCAGCTGTGACTGGTTAAATAAAATTTAATTCGGGCTGGATGATTTTACTAATTGGCTGAATTCAAATATATGCAGTTCAATTAGGGAATTTGATTGGATAAATTGTTGTGTCTTTTTTTTTGTTTATATAGTTTGTTGTTGGTAAAAAAAAAACCTAAACCAAAATGAAAAATATTTTTATTTTATAGCAGTCATGCATATTTCTAAATGTAAAATATTAATTATTTAATTTTTAAATATCGACCAGTCGCCTTGCTTTCGGTAATATCAAAAATATATTTATGCATGTCCTAAATTTTAAAACAAGCTACATTACTTACCTACCACAGCTTAATAATAGTACCATCTTATCTCCCTATTGACAGAGCATACTCAGGACACTTACCTAAAACAAAATACAAATATTTAGGAATGAAAATAACACAAAAATCGACAATATTACCTAATCAAATACAATCACACGAAAGTATGTAAATATGACACCAGACACGTGACATTTAATTTGAAGGAAGTGATCAATGATTCTTAAGTATTTAATGTCATTATACCCTTTAAATTAACCTCACCTCAACAATCACGTTGCAGTAGATAACACGGTCGTGGTTAGCACGGAATATATTCAATTTTTATAACCACCTACCCTTTCTTTAAAAAGAAAAATTTCCTAAAATGAAGGAACTTTATTCTTTTTCAAATAAAGGGTGTCCCAAAATAAACACACATTTTTATTTGCTAGCAAAACACATTTATTTCTTGAAATATGTCAAACTTTTACTGGAATTAGAAAGAATACATATCACGATTTAGTGTGAAACACAATATCCGACAAATGTCCACCGCGGCTTTGCTGGGAGGCCCTTGCTCTTTTGACGAAATTATTGATAACATTTTCACATATTTGTGGACGAATTTTATCAATGACGCGTCGAATCTCGTTCTTTAAGTCAGGGATTGCGGCTGGTTTATTGGCATAAACACGAGATTTAAGAAAACCCCAGAGAAAGAAGTCGCACGGTGTTATATCGCAGGATCGTGGTGGCCAATTCTGATCACCATTGCGAGATATGTATGAGGACGACCAGGAGATTTCAGTCGTAACGAGTCCATTGTTTTACGCGCGCCTCATGCAACCATAAGTTTTCCACATTAATTCGGTCTAATTCCACCCACAGAAACTCTTTTAACGTTGTACGATAACGTTCGCCATTCACTGTTAGTGCAGTTCCAGCCGTCTTCCAAGAAGTATGGCCCAATTATTGCGCCGAACCAAAAACCGCACCAAACGGTGACTCGTAGAGGATGCATTGGTTTTTCGTGAATAGCATGAGGATTCTCTCTTCCCCCAAATTCGACAATTCTGCTTATTGACGTATCCATTTAATTGAAAATGTGCTTCATCACTGAACAGGATTTTCTTCGAAAAATCTCCGTCAATTGCCTCGCTTTCCAGAATCCAATTAACAAATTCACGGCGCAACCCATGATCTGCTGGTTTCAATTCTTGGGTCAATTGGATTTTATAGGCATGCAAATGCAAATCTTTTGTTAGAATTCGCTGCATACTGCTTTTGGTAATGTTCACTTGCTGTGACCGACGGCGAATCGACGTGCATGGATTCTCACCAACACTTTCTGACACTGCTGCAATATTTTCAATAGATCGAGCAGTACGCGGCCGCCCTGTTGGTTTTATGTTTCCAACTGAACCACTTTGTTCAAATTTCTTGATCAATCTTTGCACTCTCGTATGTTTTGGTGCATTATCTCTTCCCAAAAACGGCTCGCACTCCACGAACTGTTTCCGCATAACATTATCCACATTTATAATACGTTTTCACGATAACAACGCGCTGTTCTATCGTGTAGCGTTCCATGGCTATAAATCGCAATAAATTACATGACAGCTATCAAATTTTCTGAAGCCTACTATATGGGGCATAGCCAGGGTGAACTGTGCTACTTCCGAATAATTATATTATGGATAATAACACTGAGGTAAGTCTGAATTTAAATAATAGGTTTGTTAATAATTTTAGATTAGGTATATTTTACGATTTTCCCCGCTTTACTTTATTTATTAAATTTGAGTTGTTACTGTTGTGAATTAAAATATTAAACAGTAAAGGGACAGAAGAAGAAGGAAACCTTTTGAAATTTTAAAAACATTAATAGAATAATAAAGGATGCAGTGATGCATCATCTCTTTCCGGGACAGAACCATAGGTACAAAAATTGTTGCACTGTGGCAGTGCAAACTTCGCTTGTCCCATGAATTGTAAGAACTTTGAATACCTACATAGGCTGATAACAAATTAGTGTATATGTATCAAACATTGATATACGCAGCGTCCTTGATGAGATTAGTATTTTTCTATCAGGGACCTATAATATAAAAGTCGAAGCTATCATTCACGACACACAGAGAAGACTCTTTAGAACTTTATCTTGGAGAAAACAAGAAATTATCGACTGGTTAACCACCAAAAGTATTGATTTTGAAGATAATTTGATAAAAAAGGAACTATTAGCTATAGCAAATTTACACAAACATCGTTCTATGAAATATGCCGTGGAAGATATAGCAGAAAACATAGTGTAACTGTGCTGCGCACACCGCCATATCATTGCCAGCTAAACCCTATAGAACTTATATGCGCGCAAGTGAAAGGATTTGTAGCAAGACACAACACGACATTCAAAATGAAAGACGTTAAGCTACTGTTTGGTCAAGCAATTAAGGAAGTGATACCAGAGAACTGGCGAAAAGCAGTCCATCATGTCATTAAAGAAGAGGAGAAAATGTGGAATCTTGACCACCTGATCGATCGGACCGTCGACCCGTTAATTATAACGTCAAGAGGAGACGACGGTTCCTCAGATGACGAAGAATATTATGATTTTTTCATAATTTAATTTCTGTATAATGTATTTTTTGTATTTTGTACTTTTTTTGTAATGTTTAATAAAAAATAAGTGTACCTAATACTGTGTACATAATGCCTAAATTTTATTCTGTTAAAATCAAATTCTTTCCTTTTTACGAGTATAATTTAATTTATTATAATTTTTACGAGTATAATTTAATTTATTGTAATTTTTAGGAGTATAATTTAATTTCTGTATAAAGTATTTTTTTAAAAATGTTTAATAAAAGATAAGTGTAGCTAATACTATGTACATAATGCCTAATTTTTATTCTGTTAAAATAAAATTCATTTCTTTTTACGGATATCCTACCGGCACACCCTTGTCACACCATTTTCAGTGTTTGTGAATGGATAACAATAGGCAAAACCAATAAATTGACCCAAACCCGGGTGGTACTACCTGCACTTGATGAAAAGAAAGAATTTTGCAATTAAATCAATGCCAAATTATGAAAGTGGCTTAAATATTCGTTGGGTCACTCTGTAGTCCCTTTGCATACCTAATGAGCTTTTATTACTCTACACCTTTTAGAAATAGGGTATAATATCAAATATTTTTGAAACATGCTTGTGCTGTGTGGGAAGGGACAGTTGAATGGAGCAGTCTCAGTGGCTGCTATACACTAAATATACGCATGGCTAATGCAATAAAAAATGCACATATAATTATTCTGTAAGCTCAGATTGTTTTCTGGGGTTCATTTATTCAAGAAAAGCTCTTTTAAAGCTTTATTTAGGCATTCTTTTCAAACAATTCTGTATCAAACACAAAACAACACAAATATCGGATCTCTTTCAGAACATCACAAGTAAAGCGACTTTATCCATAAATTATCATGCATGTCGTCTGATAATCCGAACTGAGATTCTCAATTGAGCCATTGTTTGCCTTTAATCCACGCACGGCTATTTCTAGGCATGCACGTGGGATTTCCATTGTGCCTGCCGGTTATGCAGAAAACGACGAGGTCGCTTTTGTAGAGTTTTAGTTTGTTTTGAACGCCTTGATCCTGGACATATGATTATGCCTCGCTCCTTCATTAATTGTTACACTGCCACTTCTAATAACTCGGAATGCCTGACCTTCAGGACGATATCAAGGTAATATACCTGGTAATGGCCCTGAATTATGTTTTTCGTCATATATGATATTATGACTATTTTATAAGATCAAATCAAATAAAGACAGACATGGAACAAAATACCCAGGAATAATAATTGTTATGATATGATTGAAAACCCATACAGGAGTAATATCTCTCCTTACTCACAGTGTTATCAAGAAAACGAATCGTCCAATCTACGGTGGTAAGCGCAACCTCCTGAGCCTTTAAAACTCTATAAAAATATACACACCCTAAACTAGAATATGCTCAGAGTATATGGAAAATGCTAAAGATACCTATCGAAGTACTAGACAGAAGTCAGCGAAGAATAATCGAGCTAAACCTTATATCTCTTCACAAAAGAACGAACAAAGTGACCTGATAAAGCCTTATAAAATAACCAGACGGCATTTTAAATGTGAATTCGACATCTTTCTGTTTTCGGAAAATATCAACACAACAAAAAGCTCTCAAGAAGATATGATTAGTTAGAGCGTTGTTCACCAAACCTGTTGTATACAACTGAAAACGACACAGTACATTGAGGAGAATATTTGTTAACCTTCATAGACCAGTTTAAAATAAACTGGATCATAAAATGTTATACTGTCATAGCGTTCGTTTGTACAAACTATTTCCTAGAATGCGACAAGACTGTATAATTACTTGCTTATCGAAGAGAGTTCTACCACCATTATAGCCAGGGCCGTAGCCAGGGGTACGCCAGGGCAGGCTCAGCCTGCCCTGGAATATTTTGAGCCTGCCCTAAGCTCTCCCTTGAATATCCAACTCGACAAGCGTAAAAAATGGAAGTGGATCGATCGGGCGATTGACGCGCGGCCGCCGCGGGACCAGGGTTGCCAGATGTAAAATAATTCTGTTTCTGACATCTGGTAACACTGCGCGGGATGGACGGACAATTCAGTCAGGCTTCAGGCGTGGGTGTGACACCGCGAGTCTGTCAAACTCGGTGTTGCAAGCGAGCGAGCGGGTAGTAGGCAAGTAGGTCCTACTTTCCTACTTAATTTGTATTTGTTAGTGAATGTGGTGGGCATGCATTGAGGTAGTATAGGAGAGGAGACGCAGTTTCCAGTACCGAAGAAGAAAACATTGATATAGAGAAAGTAAAATTTTTGCAAACTTTGGGCATAAAACTTCCATCCCCAGAAGAGATTACAGTAGTCAACAGATTAATACAATTCCAGAAGAGAGAGAAACCTGATTTAACGGCCTTCGATATAATTTTTCAGCAACGAACTGCATTTGCTGAAACATATAATTTATTGGCGACTGGCAGAGTTTTTGGCTGTAGTACAGCGACTTGCGAATCTACTTTCTCTGTGTTGACAAGGATTAACCGTCCACAGCGACTCTCTAAGTGCCATCAACGAATGTCAAATGTGATCCTTCTTGCATACGAACAACATCGCACAAAAACTCAAAACCTTGAGATACTTTTGAGAAAATTTAATCAGCAGAAGAATCGGCGATTACAACTTTTTAAAATTTTTTAGTATGTGCGGCACATATTAAATTGTGTAAATTGTGCCATTAATTATTAAACAATAAAATAAATAGTTCCTATTAAATAAAGTTACTGTTTTATTTCAATTTACTCACTTATATGTAAATATACGTATAAACAAAATTAACGAAAGCTTTACGAAATATATATAGTTATAAATGTGACAAAATTCGGCTTTCAGCCTGCCTGCCCTGAAATTTTTTGAGCCTGTCCTGATTACACAGTCTGGCTACGGCCCTGATTATAGCTATTCATGCAACAAGTTGCGAAATAAGGGTCTTTTAGGCACGCGACGTGAAAATTTTCCTACGAGGCGGAGCCGAGTTGGACAACATGTCAGAGTGACTAAAAGACATTGTTTTGTAACGAATGGTATACAATATTTTTTTCTACGGGCGTTTTATAATAAAAAACCTAATTTATTTTACCAAACATTTTATTACCTGTGTTTCATTTACACCTTTCATGTCAAAAAATTGACACTTGACAAAAAAAGATTCGAAAGAATTCTTTTGTCAAAAACTGCGGCAAATATTAAGTAAAAAATGAGTGATTTAGAAGACTCAGACATTGAGAATGCCGCAAATGAGGCAATGGTGAACCTTGTTCCCCAAAAATAAAGGAGTTTGTATGAGGGCACAAACGAAAAATTTAAATACTGGGTGAAGAAAAAAATTCCTCATCTATTTTACAAAGAGAAAAATCTCAACGTACTGTTTTAGGTTACCCAAGAATTAATTTTAATAATATAAGTAACTTAACTTTTTGTACTTTTAAGCTGTGCCTAAAAGGAGGTTATTTAAAAATCAAAACGACAATCAAAAAGAGGTTATTATAAAACGTCTTAGCTAGAAGTTGCCAATTTTGGTTTAGATACGTGGACGATATTCTAGTATCATTCACTGGGTCAGATAGACAATTAAATTCTTTTTTTAAATTTATTAATTCGATACACCCTAAAATTGAATTTACTTTTGAAAAGGAAAACAATTCTTCTATTGATTTTCTAGATCTAACTATAAAACGTTTACATAATAAATTAGATTTTTACATATTTCACAAACCATCACACAATGACATAACCATTCATAACAAATCACATCACCCAATGCAACATAAACTGGCAGCTTATAATAGTATGATTTTTCGATTAATTAACATTCCTATGTCTATAGAAAATTATAATAAAGAATTAAACTTAATTAAACAAATCGCGGTCAATAATGGTTACTCAATACAAATTATAAATAATATCCTTACTAAAATGAAATATAAAAAAGCAATTAAAGAAGTCTACCCCTTAATAAAAAACAATACTAAATACCATTCCATTACTTACTTAGGCAAACAAAGTGATAATATTAAAAAACTTCTGAACCAACACGATATTGAGATTGCTTATAAGACTAAGGGTAGTTTAGGCTCTATCATAAAAAACAACAAGGACAAAACTAATAAAATTAATAAAAATGGAGTATATAAATTAAATTGTGGATCTTGCCCCAAGTATTATATAGGCCAAACTGGTCGATCGTTCTATACCAGAATTAAAGATCATTACGATTCTTTTTCTAAAAATAATAAGCATTCAACTTACGCGGAACATCTAAAAATCGAAAATCATACATTTGATAAAAATTTCCAAATCTTACACACTGAGAACAAAGGCATAAAATTGGATTTATTGGAGTCTTTATCTATTAACAAGGGTAGAAAAACCCAAAATATCCTAAATGACCAATTATATAATAACAACTCCCCTTTGTTAAATTTATATTGAACCACAATAATTCCCTACTATAATATCATTAGTTCAGGTACCTTAATTTTAAGCTTCTTATTTTACAAATTGTTATACCTTCCTCACATCTGAAGAAGCCACTGTGCTGGCGAAACATATGTCATGTTGACAAATATATTGTGAAAATTACAACACATACGTGTTTTATTTCAAGGTTTTTTTTTTTTTTTCATACGTAAAGTAGTTAAAGCATATATCAAAAAGAGATATGACGTCTTCTTTTTTTTAAATGGAAACCCCAATGTTCGAATTCAGCACCGGTGACATTCTGACAATAGCCAAGGTGATTAACAAATTCTTTTTGAACGTTGTCGATGACATCTGCGTTAATGTTTCTAATTTCTAAGTATATTCGTGCTTATAAATCTTCAAAATTCGCTAGGCGACTCACGTATACTTTATTCTTCAAGTATCCCTACAAAAAAATATCAAAAGAAGTTAAATCTGGCGATCTTGGTGGCCACACAATCGTCCCTCTCCTACCTATCCAACGATTTGGAAAAACTTCATCTAAATAAGCACGAACAGGTAAATCGTAATGTGGCGGGACTCCATCTTGTTGGAAAAAGAGGTCACGTTGGTGTACATGGGTTCTTCTAAATCGGGTTACAAAGTTACTAGAGCGGGGATGAGGTCATTTTGAAGAAACTCCAAATATCTCACACCAGTGAGAGTATTTTCAAGGAAGTAAAGATCTAAAACTCTTCCAACTATGCCGCAGCACATGTTCACTTTTTGAGGGTGTTGTGTATGACATTCTGATAACCAATGAGGATTTTCGCTTGTCCAATGACGACAATTTTATCTATTCACATGACCGTTCAATGTAAATATCGCTTCGTCAGGAATTTTACAAGGTTATCTTTACCGTTACCAAATTGTCAAATTTGCTCACAAAATTCAGTTCGCCGAGCAAAATCATCTTCAGACAGCTCCTGAACTAGGAATATCTTGTAGGGATTGAACTTTGCTTTCTTGAGTACTCTTTGCACAGTAGATCGCGCCAATGAACATTAGAAGCCGTTTCCGTAATTGGTGATTATCTTGCCCTGTTAACAGAACGTTAAGCTTATCTCCTTCAGGTATTGAGGGTCGACCAGATTTTTGAATATCTCGAATATGCCCAAGTTCCCGGAAATTTGCCCCAACTTTGCCTTAACTTTGCTTACCATGTTTTGGTTAATATCCGGCCGATCAGGGTGAGTTGCATTAAAAAAGTGAACCACTTCCGTCTGACTGCGTGACCTATCTCCGAAACCAATCATGCACAAGATTTCAAATCTTTCACATTCGCTTCATTTTCTCATTTTTTCCAAAATAGACGTAAAGTATTTTCTTTTTACCAGATAAGCCCACGATCACACTGCTTTCGTCTATCAAAAAGAGTAAACACTAGTTGCAAACATGTAAATACCTAAAATAATTCATACAAAATGTACGATATTAACTCTTTCTGACAATGACAACAAAGTAAGTAAATAAAATAACAATACTCGTGACGTGCTCCATGTTTTGCAGGTAAAACAGATTGGCAAGGGTTCTCAATTGAAACATTTACTTTAGATACATGCTTTCACATTTGTAATTTTTAAAACAATTTTTCTTCAAAATTTCCTTATGTAACCACTACCCTTATTTACCTCGTCGTATGTAAAAAAATATGCTGTTTCTAATTCTGCATTAAAAAATTGAGGTCTCTATTTAAAAAAAAAACGAAGACGTCGTATCTCTTTTGTGATATACCCGGTAAAATAAACCACCAATGAATTTTAGTTTTCTTTCCTTTACAGGTATTGATTGACACTCCATATTTTATATTCGTTGGTTGGCACCAATCTTGCCGGAACTGGTGCGGTGAGGCGAGGACGAAGGTGAAGAAGCGCTTCTATTTCTGAACCGGCGATTGTCAACGTTCTTTGAAGTTGGACATAATTAACTGCGATACACTTTATCGAGCCCGCACTATTGTTGACGCTGCGGTTCTAATGAAAAATTGTCACTGTCGGCAGTCACCATGCATTTTTCAAGGCGTATTCAAGTGTCAAAACATCATAAAAAATTATGACTTTTTGCAACATTCGCAAATATTTTAATTTTTTAAAAAGCCATCTTTAGGTAGGACTACTTGGCATTTTTTGAACATCAATCCCTTCACGCCCGTCGTGACGCTTCACAAATAGAAATGCATTGCAGGGACTTCGAAAGTGGATACGATGGAAAATATTTTAAAAAGACTTTTTTGTCACTTACCCTAATTCGATTAATTTCCTCGTTTATAAGTATTACAAGGTTTTATTAAATTTTTTTTTATTATTTTGAAAACGGGTCAGTAGTAAAACTAAAATAACTCTTCACTTAATAATAATTCAGTCAATTATTTTCAAAATGTATGCCTTCTGTGCTGTTAGTATCATTTGAAAGTTTGCTGTGGGTGACTTTTAAAACCGTTCTTCTTTTAATAGCAATACATTCCGCTAAAGTTTTGTTTATTAGATCAGCCATATCTTCAAGGCTTAATGTTTTTCGACAAAATAATATGTCATTACATACACATTACGACACATGAATCCAATCTTCTTCCAATTGACTATCAAACTCTTTCAAAAACACCACTGTTGTTTCTTTTGGAGTAGTATAATCTAATGATTTCAGATGACCCCATGAGAACAAATCCAACGGATTTAGGTCCGGGGATTGAGCAGGCCATGAGTGAGGTCCACTTTGACCAATCAATAAGCGATCCTGACTTAATGTATTTAAAAATGCACTTGCAACTGTTCTAAAATACACCTTCTGGCATAAACCAGGATAAATTTATCGTTGCCAGAAAGTCAGGTACATTAAAAAAAAAACTTTGATACACCTTACTAGCTAGTTGTCCTGGTAGAAATATCTGTCTAGTTAGTAAGTAACCCACAATTCCAATCCAAAGGAAAATTCATGTTAAAAACTATCCTCAAGGTTAATATGGATATTCTTTAAGAAACCGGCACAACAACTGCTGCTTTAAAATCTTGCACACAATCATAATATTACTTGCATTCAAATCATCTGCATTTTTTTAGAAGAAGCACCTCTCTCTACCATATTCAGCACAGTTTCTTCCAGTTCTACCGTTGTTATTAAGAGTCCTGGTCCTTCATTTTATGTAGATGTGTCTGTTTCACCAAAGACATTGAATAATGGTTTGGAAGGTTTTAGTAAATCGATCATTGTGCAACTGCCTATACTACGATCCCAAAATAATTGGCAAAACTGTTCTTATCACCATTGACGGTGTGCGGGGAAAATAATTAACATCGACTCACACACTTTTAACAGAAATAAAAGCATTCAAAACCGCTTGAGAAGATTGTGCATTAATAAGTCGTTACATGTTGCCAGGTTTTAAAATATTTCATTTAAATTCTCATAAAATGTACCAAAATCAGCATGTCATTAAGGGCTTTTACACCCTACGGTACTTGGTCTACTCAATTTGGCAACGCAGGTAAGAAAAACCCATGTCTAAAGGCGCTCGCACGCTTTCTTATCGCCTCTAACCAACGTTCAGTGTCGTAGACAAGTTTCAATCAAGAAGATATTAGCAATTCAGTTTTATTATTTTGGTGGTTATTCAAAACAGCAAATATTATAATGCAGGCGAGTTCTTCAAGTAATAGTAACCAATAAGTTACAAAACGACGTCATTTAAAACCTGGGGAGCGTACAATTGTAAAAAATGTGTATGAGGGAATTCTAAGTACACACAGTGAAATATCATTCACTGATGCAGCAGAACTTTGTGCCACATTGACTAAGACATCTTGACGTACTGTTTAAAGAACTATCAAGAACAATAGGAATACTAAAGTGCCGATCAGACGGAAACGAGGACGGAAAAAGATTTTTATTGATCAGCAAACAAAGTTAGCCATTCGTCGGAAAGTGCACGTACCGCCTTTATCAATGGACTGCCCACTAGATTGAAAGCTCTTTCAGGAAAGGTCGTCGGCTAATTATAACCCACATCGGGAGTGATTCTGGTTTTCTTGAAGGTGGATATGAACTTTTGAAATTTGGCGAAAAAATGCTAAAAGTGCAGTTACTCGATCTTACAAGACTTCACAAAAAAACATACGAAATATGTAGTGGATTAAATGAACGAGGTGTTACAATATTACGTTTACCGCCTTACCATTGTGAACTAAATCCAATCGAGCTTATATGGGCACAGATAAAAGGCGAAGTGGCGCGTGAAAATAAAACTTTTAAATTAAAAGATGTTAATGAACTGTTAAAAACGGCAATAGCAAATGTGCAAGCAGCAGATTGGCATAAGTGCGTATTACATGTCGAGGGCGCAAAAAAGATTATGTGGGACTTAGATCTACGCATTGAAGTCATAGTAGAACCTATTATTATAAATCCTACAGATGACAGCAGTAGCCACAGTAATGAAATGTTTTCATCGTCAAATAGTGAATAATCGCTGTAATGGTAATAATTAATTTAAAATTGTAACGTATTATCATTATAACTTTTTTTAATGTCGGCGTGGAATATAATTTGTCAAATTATTATCAATTAGTGTTCATTAGGTAACAACAGTTATGAAATTTATAAACATTTATAATTTAGGTTTTGCCCTTAATCCACTAATATGTTTCTATTATTATGTAGTATAATAAACACATTATGAAAATAACATACCGTTGCTTTATTATTCTTTTTGGATTTTATACCTACGTAATTTAGTTTCTCTAATTACTTCATAAGATCATCGAATGTAAAAGCTTAATTTATTTTTCAGTTTAATTTATAATAATTTATTTATCATAGTAAATGTAAATAATAATAATAATAATAAACAAAAAATTCATATATTCTTTGAAATATTATTGTTTAAAATGACACGCCTCTGGAATTGGCGTTCCCCTTACATCTTGCACACCCCGGTAAAAATGAGTCACTGCCAGTTATTTTGGTACCGGAGTATAGGTGTAACATAAAAATTCCAACTGACAAGTCCGTACATGAAATGCATATCAGTTTATAGAGCGATGATATAATGGAGCTTTAGAGGCGTTTCACACACGACTGATGGTCAGTGCTGATGATCGGTCGTAAAGAAATGAACTGATCATCAGTCGTTTATTTTGTCTTCACATGGATGCGATTGATCAGTTGTAAAAATGTATTTGCAAAGCCCAGAGCAACGCGTTGTTGTCGCTTTGTGCGTGAGAAGGTTATCAAAGCGAAAAAGAAAAAGCTTTAGACATTTTTGGGTACATCCATTATGTCTAGAGAGGCCCGTAAAAGGTGCATTTGTCACCCTACACTCAAATTTAAGGGACGATCCAAAGAAGTTTTTTACGTATTTTCGAATGTCCAGTACCTCATTTGATGAACTGCATAGCAAACTGGAAAATGAGTTAAAATTTTCAAACAACCTTAGAGTTTCTATTTTTTGATACAAACACAAAAAATAAAGGAAATCTCAGTTTTACTAGAATTGTACGACTACTTACTTGCTTTCTGTTTTAGCGTTTCATATTAAGGTCTTTAAAATTCTCTATTAATATGTCAGCTACCTCGGCCCATGCGTTATCTTTTAAACTGCGATTTTTGTAATCTTCTGACGATCTATCCCAGAGTAGTTTTCGCTGCTCTATGGCGCTAATTAATATTTCGGTATCAAACCGATATTTTGGCATTTGCCATTTTACCGGACTTAGAATGAAGAAAAAAATTAATGGCAGCACAGCACCAAATACGCAACTGACGGCACGCATGCATGTGAAACGCTAGCTTTAAAATAACGGCTTCAAGTAATCCTGATGATACGGACACGCACGGGCTCGACCGATGCCCGTGCGTTTTGGATCGGTAGACTGATGGTACGTTCTGCATATGAAAGTAATGGCCCGATCTCATCAGGATTGATCATCAGCACTGACCATCAGTCGTGTGTGAAACGGCTCTTACACTTTACTTATACAAGTTTAACTATCAAAAATTAAAATACGAGATGCAATCAGTTTTGACAACTTTGAAAGAGAGGAAATTATAAGTCACAAGTAGGTATCTAATACTATGAAACTTTATTATTTACGACATAACTGGTTGCTGTAAATATGTTCATTACAGATCTACTTTTAAGAAAAGTCTTTGGTTCTTGGATATTATTTCCATTGTGACCGATTTTCTTTGCGAATTTCAAAGCATATACTTTTGGATCTAAGTCAAGGGCCCAGGGAACAAGGACTGATGAACTTTCAATGATTGCAGCTCTAAATAACCCTAAAAAAATATTAACAGGAAGTTGAATTTTAGGGAGAAAGCAAAAGAAACTTTGAAAGTCTAAACATATGCAATTTAACACTATTTGATTCGGTTCTTACTGTTGCCTGCTGGCTCGTTGATAATATTCGTTAATTGACCCCTAAGAAAAAGTTATGCGGGTGTTATATCTGGTGACGAGCTTATGGAAACACCAGTATTTTCTTCGATTTTGGCTAGTGAAGTTTTAGGATTATCATCAACTTGCTGCAAAACCTGAGCTGTATTTTCATCACTGATTGCAATTTTCCTCTTATCTATTTTCGGTTTTACAAAGCAGCCATACTCCCTTCACTTTGAACTATTTTCATAGGATATTATCAATTTGTATAAATGACAACTTCACAAGTATAGCAGTTCAATTTTGTCAGTAATAAGTCATTGGAACTGGCCTATTTATACTAACATATATCACATATCTGATTTGAATGTTAGCTCTAAAACTGGTGAACAGTGCAATGTTTTGTTTTCTGCATAAAACTGCATACCGACTTTATTTTGGTGTCCTACTCAAGGTTGGGCCAAGCGGAATTACATTTTGCTCATATCTTTGATTACCTTATTTTCCTTGCATCAACTACCCCAGCATTTCTTATACAACAGTATTTTTGTGGAAATTTCTTTGTTTTGGTTTTCAATTTTACCTGCCAGTTTTAGTTCCAAGCTTTCTAGGTTAACTTCTCCTTTTTTTTCAAAGATGTTATTGACCTGTAGATCAAGCTACCTACCGAAGTCTTTCTTTTTTCACCTCGGAACGAAGTATTTACCAACCGATTTACGCGCATACAGCTAAGTTTAAATTTAAGTTCTAACACCCCATCTTTCTTTAAATAAGGCCAGCAATATATTTCTTAATACTTTGTTTTATTTATGCGGCTGCGTCCTTAGATTTCTTTGTTTTTCTTTTTTTTTTCTTTTAACTTTAATTTGCGTGGTGTCAGGTTGCACGGTCAGAGCTAGCCCTACAACCATCTTGAAGGTTTCCTTGTGCTCTCTGGCCAATTAATTTAATTTTTCTTTTTTTATTTATTTTAATAACGGTTTGGCTTATTCAGCGGTGCTCCTCACAGCATCGCTGAAAAATACCACCTTTTTTTGGATAGAACAAATAAAATTTTTTTTATTTTATTTTATTTTATTCTTATTCAGTCAACAAAAAAAAAACTGAAGAGCGCGTTGCAATTTTGGCGCCCAACGTGAAACAATTAATTCAATGTCGAGGTGTTTCACTGCTAAAAGCGTTCTTCTCGTATTCTCTGGTGTTTCGTAGGCAATATCTTTTAAGTGACTCCAAAGAAAATAATCTAAGGGTGTTGAATATGGTTACCTTGCTGGCCATCCTATTGGTCCGTTGCGTTGGATCTATACCAATGATAGGGATACTATCTGTCCAAATGGTCCTTAACAGTTTGATAATTATAACCAGAAGCCCCATCCTGTTGCAGTCACATATTTATTCTATACGTACTCAAAGGGTACCTCTTCTAACAGCTCTGTAAGTGTAACTTGAAAAAAAAAATAACGTACATGACAATACAATTCCAATAGAATTCCTTCGTGCGGGATCCTCTGGCTCTGGCTCCAATCTATGGATTATTTTGATTTTATGTCGATGAAATTTGTTGTGTAGAATCCTCTATGAAGAACTTATGGCAACACCAGTATTTTCTTGGATTTGGGCTATTGATGTTTTAGGATTATTATCAACTTCACAGGTGCAATGAATTCAATGTCATAATTAAAGGACGGAATATATGCAAGGTATATCTATATATGCATTTTTTACATATTTTGTCGATTTTATAACAAAATACATATTTTTCCCAAATTATTATTTTATGAGCATATTTTTATGTTATAGGCCTTATCAAAAAATTAAAATCCCCTGGGCATGAAAACTCGTAGACTCATAGGTTTAACGCCCAGTCCGGCACTTGTTTCAG
Source organism: Polydrusus tereticollis (assembly GCA_963920685.1). Classification (NCBI taxonomy): domain Eukaryota; kingdom Metazoa; phylum Arthropoda; class Insecta; order Coleoptera; family Curculionidae; genus Polydrusus; species Polydrusus tereticollis. The sequence continues at coordinate 105,536,135 of OY987331.1, read as the reverse complement.
GGATTTTCCAATCTGAAAATAATTACATAATAATTAATATTTACATTTCCGTTACACACAAGGTATTTATTGGGGGTTTCCGGGGTTTGCAGGTATATTGTTAGCGGTTATTTGTTGTAATGCCTTATTATTACCTGCTTAACAAACTGTATTTATATCGGGTTGTAATACGTACTTCTGTTTTCGTTTGTCGAAAGATTTCAGTATTTTCAAATTTGTGCTCAAAATGTCTAAAGTGGCGAAAACGTCTTCGTGGATTAAAAATTTCCCAGAGTTAGAGTTTAGTGGAGAAAAAGTCTTCTGTAAAGCTTGTGCAAAAATTATTGGTTGTGAAAAGAAGTTCCAAATGATCAACATTTGAAAACACCGCTGCATAAATCAATGTTACAAAAAATGAAATCTGGGCCAGCTTTGGTCGCAGAAAACATACCCTTAAAAAAATTACAAAATCCGCAATTTAGAGGATTTTTGCAAAAATATTGCCAACAAACCATTCCTGGCGAATCCACGCTTAGAACGAAGAATGCCCATTCAGTATAAGGAGAGATTACCAGAAGTCAGTTTACCTCCAGAACCTGTAATTACCCGGTGGGAAACATGGATTGAGGCCGCAATATTCTCGCAGAACATTTCGAAGCAATTAAAGAACTAATCTTGGATTTAGATGACGATTCGTAATGTGTTGTGCAAAGTAAAGAGTTGTGAATAATTGCAAGTGTAGTTAAAGGTCTTGTTTTTTCTAAGGGTAATTTTAGTTTTATATCGGACATAATATCCTCGTTAGAGAGTAGAAATTTAGGTTATAGAGACTCAATTAGTATTGTTGTTAAATTTTTTCGCTAAATGTAACAACATTCCCGGTAAAGTAGGAACTCATGTAAGGATTTGAATACTTAACTGCAGTAAAAAGCATTTATGAAGGTAAACCATCCAACGAAGTTGCATCGTGGCCTTATACTTTACTACCTAAGTTGCAGTATTGTCCGATTACATCAGTAGATGTTGAAAGAAGCTTCTCTTTGTATAAACATATTGTTACTGATAGAAGACAATCCTTTTTAGTTAAAAATATTGAAAATATATATATAGGTGGTAATAAATGCCTTTTATACAATTTCAGGTTAGAAAATTGTTTACTTTTGTTTCCTTTGTTTTTTTTTGCATCTTTTTTTAAATCAACATCTTTTTTAGAACCAGTGTGTTTCTTTACCCTATTTTAGTATAATAAATTAAGAAATATTGCACACCAGCATGCATATTTGGTCAAAAAATTTCATATAACTGCATATTTTAAAGGCAAACAAGGCATATAAAATATATGCGAATACTAAGGGAGGTAAATTATTTACTTTAGCCAGGTACCCATGAAAATTAACAGAAATTAGGTTTCACAGTTTTTTTAAACCTTGTATTGCTCAAAAACGGGCAAAGTTATCGAGTTAGGGAAAAATGACAAAACATATTAAAAGTTAAAGTACTTTCAAATATATCTACTTTCGAAGTCCTTGCAATCGATTTATATTTATGAAGTATCGCGAAGCTCAATGCAAAATATATTAAAAAATTAAAATAAAACCATTGTGTAATATTTTATTATTCTTGTAGAAGTAATATAATTTGTTACTGCGAGGTAGTTTTTTTTTATCATACGTTTTTGTGGATTCATCTATTAGGTGATACCTAATGTGCAATTAAGAATGGCCGGTGTAATATGCAGATCTCCACCGCTTGAATGCCATCTTCTCAGTGTCTAAATCTGTCGCAGGATGTTCATTCATAACCTAGCGGGTTACTGTTGCACCCGGAAGAACACCTTGCCAAAGTTCATTCACAGATTCAGAAAATATGAAAATATACAACGTTCGGTCAAATTCTTTGGATTATTCGAAGCATTGAAGTGGCCACTTTTGGAAGAGGTGTATCAGGACCGGCATTGCAAAATTAATTTGAAGCATTGCTTTACCATGCGTAAAAATTCAGGTAAATCCCTTCATAAATACAATTATTTTATGAATGATATGATTTTGGATTGGATCTTTCCAAGTGTTTGTAGAATTTTTGAAAAACATCTGATTCATGTAAATAAATCTAAAGGGATTAAACAAACTTAAAAAAGTTAGTCAACTTTGGCAATTACTTCCCTAGTTTGATTATGGATAACATTGCCCTTTATTTATATATTCGTTTTACAAACAGCCTACATTACATACGTATAAATATAATTATTAATTAGACATTAAATAATATAATTGTAAACTCCGCCAATGTCTGTGAAATTTTTGAAGATGTCATAATGACAAGTACATTCCCACTAATTCAATATTATACAGTGTGTCGCGCTTTTCATGAATACACCGTAATATCTCAGTTAATAATAATGAGATTTTCTTGAAATTTTGGTGGTAGTATGTTGGAAAAATGAATTATTTGGCATAGTGAACATTTTTATTTACCATTGGCGTGCTGTGTTGGTAGGGTAAAAAAGGCTTTTTTTTTTTGTTTTTTTTTGGAAAAGGATATTAGGGCTTATTTTAGATAACTGTTTCTATCAGATGTAGAATCAGCATCCCCAAAAACCAATTAATTCATATTTTCAAAATCTTAATTAGGTACCCTAATTACGATTTGGGATTTTTCAAAATTTTGCTAAGATACGTGCGCTCTGTTGCCGTTGGCATGCTGACCTGTTTTTTTTTTTTTAATTAAGCAAACAGCGAAAAGTTTTTGTTTGACATTAAGTAATTCGTACGAATTGTCAATAAGTGAAGCAGTGTTACTTAACTGTTAATAAGATGGCACAAAACCGAAGAGTAGTTTTTACAATTGGAGAAAAAGTAGAAATTACCCGCTGATTTGGTAAAAATGAAACATCTACGCGTCAGGTTGCTGGAATATTCAATGAAAGGCATCAGGATCGAGCACCAATTACTGACGATACCGTTGCCAAAATCAACAGATTGTTCGCCAGGAATGGAGCGGTTTGTGTTCAAGATAAAACCAAGGAGGTACAATTTAAATCAAAGACATTATCCAGACAACGAACGTATCTTAGCAGAATTTCGAAATAACCCAAATGGTAGTTTAAGGGTAGTTACGAGGATACTGAATTTAACGAAAAACAAAGTATGGAGGTGTTTGAAATGCAATAGGATTCGGGCATTTAAACCAAAATTTCTACATATTCTGTTAAATGGTGATTTTGAACGGCGGTTTTAATTTTGCTTATGATTGCAAGGTAACTATCTTAACGACAGACTTTTTGTAAAGAACATTATGTTTACTGACGAAGCAACGTTTACGACAAACGGTGTGGTATCTAGTCAAAATTGTGGGTTTTGGGCAGCCAAAAATCCGAATTGGGTAATTAATTGTAAATACCAGTACAGTGAAAAAGTGAACGTGCGGTGTGGCATATTTAACAAACGAATTGTTGGCCATTTATTCCTGGATAACTTGACTGGACAAAATTATCTACATTTTTTACTAAATGATTTTTATGACTTTCTCATGGAATTGCCTTTAGCACACAGACAAAACTTAATCTTTCAGTTGGATGGTGCCTCCGCACATTATTCTATGGTAGTTAAGAACTTTTTAAATGCAACTTTCCTTATGAAGTGGATAGGTAGAAATTCGTCTTTAGAACCATGGCCCCCAGATCGCCGGATATTACCCCTTGTAACTTTTTTCTATGGAGCACTTGAAAAATAAAGTGTATGCTACTCGGCCGCGTAATAGAGAGGAACTTTGCATTAGAATTAGGCAAGCGTGTCAGGAAATTACTCACCAAACTTTAAGAAAAGTGTAATGTACGTTTAAGAAGAATTGTTGAAAAGTGGATTGTTTTAGAAGGTAGTTATGTTGAAAACACAGGAATCTAAAATAACGTAATTTTGTTAGCATAGTTACAAATAAAGAATTTATTAAATCAAGACTTTTTTTCGGCAAAAAACAGCTCTATTTTGAAAATATGAATTAAGGGGTTTTTAAAGATGCTGATTCTACATTTGATAGAAACAGTTATCTAAGATAAGCCCTAACATCCTTTTCCAAAAAAAAAGCCTTTTTTACCCCACCAACACCGCACGCCAATGGTAAATAAAAATGTTCACTATGCCAATTACTTCATTTTTCCAACATACAATTACAACCAAAATTTCAAGAAAATCTCATTATTAATAACTGAGATATTAGGGTGTATTCATGAAGAGCGGGACACACTGTATACGAAAAAAGGGAGAAAACAATTACCAAGTCCCAGGAGATAATTTGTGGCCCAGGAATTCGCGCTGCGACGTGGAATTTACCAAGATAAATCATGTAGTAATATTTTTTTGAATATAATCTTTACCGCTTTAAGAATATAAAAAAGTATGTTAAGCGATTATAATTTGCAATGTAAGGGAGAAGATCAACGCGATATATGTGACAGGGTATATACGAGATACAGGGATATGCATACATCTAATTGTTTTATGTAATGTAATTAACTTCCATACAAATTAATATTTTATGGACATTTAGGCGGAGTGTTACGGCAACAACGTTTATTTTTTGTTCACATTCCTTTAATTCCTTTCGTAGCCCATGCGTCGTGTGGCGAACTATAATAAAATTTCAGGAAATTTTTTATAGGTAAACTGGCAAAGAGAAAGCTGTCAAAATCTACATGTCCGGGTTTAGCCCAAACAAAAATATTTAGAAAGTACAATCCTGTAATGTTCATCAGTCAGTATATTCCGCAAAATCTTATTAAGTGGTTTAATGTACGACATCTCTTGTACATCCGGCCTTAAATTTAGACTTGTCCTACGGGCGTTATTATAGCATGGATCTGTCTTAAAATTACATTCAACATAGCTTCATGGATACGAAGATTTTCTATATTTATGCACGTTCGTGCACATTAAGTTCACCAAATTCTATAATTAGGTTAGTTTTAAATACTACCGTTCCGATAGTAGCTATTGGGTAAGGTTATGATAGTTAACGTCTGTGACAAATTTTCGATACAGGTTATCGAGTTAGGCAATCGTTAATTCGTTAGCTTAGATTATAGGATACCTATATTTAAAATAATTGAAACCTGAAAAATCGCCTACTCTCCAGGGTTATTGTTTGTAAATGGACTGCCCATCTATATGAGTTATATGAAAAATGTAAATATAAACGTTGTAGTATGTCTTATAAAATGCTTTATGGTTTTATAAAACTGTTAATTCTATATTCACCTGTACAGGGTTTTTCCGTATATTTTGGAGCACCCCTGGAGCTTTTATTTTAAGGCCTAGAAAAAACATTAAATTACCAAAGTTGCATTATTTCTCATGACCTGTTAGAATTTGTCATCGAACAAAACAAATAAACATCGTAAATTTGTTTAATAATGCCAATGTGGATTTCTTTAAATGGGACACCCTGTATATTACATAATTTTTTAATTCCCCACTTATTTCTGATTCCAAATATGTATTAATGTTATATGTTTACTTTAGTCGTTTAGACAATATTTTATGTCAAAATATTGCGTATTACAAAATCAAGATTAGTATGAGGAAAACATGCTAGAAACTAAAAGCTTTATTAAGTTACAATTCATATAAATAATGATAATAATTTATAAAACAATATTATGGTTCTATATATCCACCACCACTGTCATAGCATTTTTGAATATTATCTCTCCATTTTCTTAAAGCGTTTGTAACAAAAACCAAATTTTCCCTTTTAAGTAGTAAAACTTCTTGTTCAATTTTATGACGAAGAATATTTATAGTTTCTGGTCTATCATAATAGATTTTATTTTTTAAATAGCCCCATAAAAATAGATCTAGAGGTGTTAGGTCTGGGCTATTTGCGGGCCACCTAATCGGGCCATTTCTACCAATCCACAGATAATAATGATTGTTTAAATATTATGTAACCACAGATCGAATGTTGTGTGGGGGTGCCCCGTCTTGTTGCCAAATTAGTTCTTGCCGATTTTGAATGTTTCGCAATTCATGCTCAATTTCATTTTCTAGAAAGTTCCTATATCGATCCCCATTAAGTGTTCCTTCAAATATAATAGGCCCCAAGATTCTGCCTCCCAATATTCCGCACCAAACATTTAATTACTGTCTGCCTTGAACCTTAACAACTTGATATTGGTGAGTATTTTCTGTTGACCAATACCGTTTGTTTTTCCTATTGAACATGCCAGATGTTGTGAATGAAGCCTCATCTGTGAATACGATTTTATTTGTCAAACCTGCATCCTCTCTCATAAGACGTAAAATTTCGGCGCAAAATTGATATCTTTGACGAATGTGGTCTTCCGTGAGACCTTGGACTGGCATAATTCTATATGGAAAGTAGATATGCCTTTATTAACACACTGTGAATTTTTTTCCAGGATTTTTGAAAATACGTTGCTGCTTTTGGTATAGAACTAAATGGATTTTCTAAAAATAAAATGGGGACTTTTAAAACTTTTGCAAACAATTAAAATCTCTTGAGATCACTTACCAACAAAAAATAACAATATATATAAATCATCTTCGCTTTCTGGTACAGTTCGTTTTTTTCGTTCAAGAGACTTGCGTTCCCGAAATTGTTTAACTATATTTCTTATTGTATTAATAGATGGCGTTTGTCTATTTGGAAATGAACGTCTATACTCTTGCCTAGTCATTTTAACGTTGTTGCGATTCGCATAATATAGTCGTATAACATCGAATTTTTCGTCTTTAGAGTAACCCATTATGACAATACTATTCAACGTATGATAAATTATTTGTGACATAAGTAAGTTGCCATAAGCGATTAATAATAACCAAATTGTTTCTCAGGGCAATCTTGATTTTCTCATATGCGATATTTTGAAATGAAATATTGCCTAAACGACTAAAGTAAACATATAACATTTATACATATTTGGAATCAGAAATAAGTGGGGAATTAAAAAATTATGTAATATACAGGGTGTCCCATTTAAAGAAATCCACATTGGCATTATTAAACAAATTTACGATGTTTATTTGTTTTGTTCGATGACAAATTCTAACAGGTCATGATAAATAATGCAACTTTGGTAATTTAATGTTTTTTCTAGGCCTTAAAATAAGAGCTCCAGGGGTGCTCCAAAATATACGGAAAAACCCTGTACAGAATGCAAGAAAGTCGTGCATAATGCCTGTAACTTTTGATTTACCTCGTATACGAAAAAGTGACCTTTATGAAAGTTGTTCAGTAACTTACTCCCCACATTTCTACCTGCATGAATTTTTCTGTCATTTCTGGTTTGGTTGCCATAGAGACCAACTCACTTTTTTTAAATGGAACACCCTGAATACGATTGCATATTTGGATTCTACTCGGAAATCTCCGAACTTTTTGTATTTCAAGTTTTTATTTATTTAGAATTGTAACAAAACTTATAATAACAAAATAAACAGCCTAGAAAATTGAACAACTTAACATCGGAATAATAAACAAGTGAAACCTTTTCAGTGGATCAGGTGTTCAAAATGATCACCATTTTCTGCTAAGCAGAGCGCCAGTCGATTCTTGAACCCGTCTACAACGTTTAAAAGGAAGTCCTCTGGAAGGGTCCGAATTTTAGCACTAATTCTGACTTTTAAAGATTCTCACTTGGACGGTTAACGTAGACTTTGTTCTTTAAGTGTCCCCACAAAAAGGAGTCGAGCAGGGTTAAGTCCGGGGATCGCGCTGGCCAGTTAATACCATAATGCGCAGATGCTCCATCTTGCTGAAACTAGACCTGTTCGTTAATGCCATTATTAACACCCGATAAAACCATTCTGCAAGAAGGAATTATGTGATTCCTGAGGAGATCCAGATATTTTTCACTATTTAAATTACTATCTATGAAAAAAGGTCGGACAATATGTCTACCAACTATGCCCGCCCAATCATTAACTTTTTTGGGCCTCTGAGTATGACCTTCCTGGAACCAGTGAGTATTCTCAACAGACCAATAGCGATAATTCTGTGTATTAACAATGCCATTTAAATGAAAAGTAGCTTCGTCCGAGAAAATGATATTTGTTGCGAAGTTATTATCGTTGTTGCAGCTCTTCTATCAAAATCGTTCTTGTTTAACTCGTGCACCAACTTTATCTTGCAGGGATGCAACTTCTTCAGCTTAAACAAATTTTTCACTAACTGAAGAGACACATTAAAATCCATTGTCATTGGCTTGGATGATTGTGTTGGACTTTCACGTAGGTACTGAGAACATGATATCCAAAGCTTTGTTTCCCCCGGTTACTGTTTTAGGTCGACCTGATCTAGCGGCTTTCCTAACACTGCCTGTTTCTCGAAATCTCTTTACCACTCGACACACTGTTGACTAATTTATTGGAGGCCTATTTCGATATAATTCATTCAAAAGTTGACAAATCTGATCTTGCGATCTCTTCATATTTCCGAGACCGCTCGTTATTAAAATTTTGAGTCGTTGTTTCTCATTCAGATGAACCATAGTGTAAACAAATTAAAAATCAGACAACAGAAAATTAAACAGGAACTGGAAATTGACACCTCTCAGGTCGCTGTCATGAAAACATCTTGACTTAACTGGTGGCTATTAGGTGGGAATAATTATAATTAGAAAGTTTTCATTCCTGAGCTGTCATTATCTCGGAAACGCTTGCAGATAGGTGAACATTTAAAAAACAAAAATTTCAGAGTTTTCCCAATAGAATCCAAATATGCAATCCTAATATGTATAGAAGACTATACGAAGGACAATGAAGGACTTCTCTCCTAAATACATTTTCCAGAATATACACTAAGGGGTCGAATGAAGCAACATTTAAACGAAAAAAAAAATCGACTTTACAAGAAGGAACTAGATATTAGTTTACAGTTTCATCAAGGTAAACATAAAAATAAATATGTTAGTCAATACTTGTTTCACACATTCATGACGCCTTTCTCAATAAAACTTTTTCTTAATAGATTAGCAGATTTGGCACATTTAGGTGGCCGCCAAATAGCCCAGATTTAAGATTATTAGATATTTTTTTGTGGGGCTGTTTAAAAGACAAATTAAATAATGAAATAAATGTAACTGTTAATGCAATAGAGGAAATACTTATTCAAGAAATTGAATATTTAAATAATGAAATGGATGAAATATTGAATTATCCATATTGAGCTAGGCACGCCTTTTGCTCTTGATTGTTTGTTGTTTGCAGTTACGCTTACATTATTGATATGGGTTTTGATTTTAGCTGATGCTATTGTTGTTGTTGCTGATTAGATTGTCGATTCTTGTATGGGTGCGTCTCATCTTTAGGGTGGGAGCCAATCTGTTGGCAGCCTGTAGGTACGAGGTCTAGGGGAAAGTGCGTGGGTTCGAATTTTGAGTGGGTTGGTGGACGTGTCAGTGATCTTGTAATAATTTGTGATCTATTTTGTGATGTGGTCTTGAAAGGAGTCTACTTCTAGTTCGTGATGTAGCTGTCTGAGGGGGGTGAGTCGAGGAGCGTTGGCTATTATGCGTAATGCTTTATCTTGCAACATTTAATTTTTGCATTCTTGTTTCTGGGAGTGTGCACCACGCTTGGGCTCCGTACGTCAGGACCGGTGTGACACATATTTTATAAAGATGTGTTTTGAGTGTTGTTTGTTTTGCTGCTTTTGCAAATGTGGGGGTAAAGACAGAAATTAATATATAGAAAATATATCAAACAAATTGGTGCGCATATTGAGCAAGTTTTGTATTGTAAAATTAGTATTATTACTGAATTCAACTAAATATATTTCAAAGATATCTAATTTTTCACTGTTGGAAAAGCTCATTAGTAAATTTGCGTTTATTAAAAGCTAGGTAACGTACAAATTTCTAATATAAACAGACGCCATTTTTAGTTTGCAGTGCGTGTATGACCAATTTGATCAGAATTTAAAAAACGCCTTTATCTGCTTTATTTTACAGAATTATAAAACTAAAAGACAATATACAGGGGGTTTTATTTAAAAACTAACAACTTTATGTCATGTTACAAATATGATGGCCGATTGTTTTTTGTGTAACATCATACAATAATTTATAAAAAAAAAACAACAACTTCTATATTTACATTTTTCATGTAAATCGTCAAATTAGTCATAGATGGGCGGTTCACCCTGTACATATCCACTGACATAATTATTAATTACTACACATTTCAGCAATAAGTAAAGGAAAATACGGTAGTGGGTACGGGTTCTATTAAATCAATGCCAGATGGTAGATGTTGGCTCACCCGACATCGCCCGGTGAAATACTATCCCATCAGCTTAGGTTGTTGTTAGTTGCTATTTGAGCTAGCGTTTTGTCGCTGTGCCGATGTCTCCTGTTTCCAGGGTGGGAAGTATATTATGAAAAATGCTATGATGATGGTTCCAAGATCAAAATGCTCCGGAGTTAAACTCGCCCTTCGATCGGATCTCCGCATGGGGGCTGGTCCTGGCGCTTTATCAAGCGAAGTTATCTCAACATCCACCATTTCCAACAGCCGGGCGGGTTCTTCGAACAACATTTAAAGTGAAAATGATGTGACAACTAAAGTTGTTAAAAGACCCAAAATTGTTATGTCTCGCTGTTAGTGTGTGAGAAATTCCTTAGTTTCACGTTACCTCCATCCAAGTACCTGCAGAGTTCCTCCCATGATGTGGTCTCGGCCCGTGAGCAGAAGGCTAATGATGTGATAGCTTTGCTTCAAAAAACAAGAGAAGAGGGAGAATCAATTTTCAAAGAACTTTTTAATACCGCATCAAAGCTTTTAGAAGGACTGTTCGAAAGTAAACTGAGAATTCCTAGCCTAACTGGTAGACAGAGTCATCGTGCAAATCCCACAACTAATTCTACTGAAGAAAACTTCAGAGCCGCTATGTTTTGCCATGCGCCGACCAGCTGATAGTTAATTTGCAAGACAATAGTATTGTCAGCAGTGCAAGCTCTACTACCAGGGTTTGCATCGCCTGATAAAACCACTCAGCTACAACCCTTATCTATATTTTTTGATGAAGAATATTTAGTATCTGTTCTCCAAGGTGAATACCATATATGGTGTAATCAAGTTTTAAATTAAACAAACCCGGAAACACTCGTTCTCCTGGAAATATGCAACAAGAACTTTTTCCCATTTATTCGTCATTTACTGATCATTTTATATACCCTACCAGTGACCGCTGCAACGGTTGAGAGGTCATTTTCGACTATTAAGAGAGTGAAGACTTTCCCTCGAAATAAAATGTAACGCCAGAGATTGAACTCCTTAGCTGTACTTTCTATTTACTGGGACATAGGTGTTAGTGTCGACTCAATTATAAATGTTATGACTAATAAAAAAAAATCGTAGATTAGTTTTATAAAAGTGTCTGAGCTTTTCACTTTTCATTATTAAAATGCAATCTAGGATCTGGACCCTCCCCGAAACCTAATCCTGGATACGTGCCTAAAGAATGATCATAGTTGTACTTTGATATAGGTATCAAATCTATTATTAACATATTTGGTAATCTTGTTGTAAAATTGCACATCTTTATAGTAAAAAGATAATAAATATTAATATTACATCAAATAATCTCGTAAAATATTTGTCGATTATATTTTATTGTTATATTTGGTATTCACGACGGGGCACATTGCACCAACAAAAGTGCTTAAAATAATTGTGGCTATCTGAATCTAAAATACTCAATCTACCATGGGAAATATTAAATGCTTATACAGGTCCATTGTCTATTGCCATATTGTTATTGTTATTTTGCTTAATATGGCAACGGCGACCTTAAATCAGAATTTATCTTTTACCGCCTCTGATATTGCCTTGTTAAGTGCTGAGTACAAAAACGGAACCGTTACAACAACAGTCCGTCTTTGTAAAGTGTTGATATTAAAACAATGCGCGGCAGCTTTTGATGTTTAAATTTGATAACTGAAGCCAAGAAATATATTTGCACACAATTTGTGCTTGCAGTATTTAGATGCATAACATTGATAATAATAATACACTCCTTGCTGCTGGTGAATAATTTGTTGCAGTTTAACCTCGAAGTTAGTTAAAATCCGTTAAAACTAAATTAAATTAAATGCTTCTGTTAAAACTAGTTTTGGGTAGTGAACACTAGAATAATAATATAATAGTTAATAATAGTCAAAATCTCGACATCATGAGAGATCCAGGTTTTGATGACATAAAAAACGCGGTGTTGCGAAACCTACCAAACAGAGCTTTGGGGAATATAGTAAGCTTATCCCAGGCTATTATTAAAGAAGGTCATGTCCCGTCCCGTGTACCAGGAAAAGGGCAAAAGTGATTTTAGTTTACAAAAAGGGCGAAAACCCTATTATTGTCTATTGTCAAGCTTGGGAAAATTCATAGAAAAATTGATATTAGCTCAAGCCAACAGTTTTGTATTCGAACGCAACGTTTTGCCTAACGAACAGTTTGGTTTTAGACGCGAACAGTGCGAACACTGCAGAGTTAGGCACACAACGAGACTCACGTGCAACATTATGAAGGGCGCACACGGGGGCGGTCTTCCTTAACTTTAGCAAAGCTTTTGACAAGGTCTCGTTTCGTGGGGTATGCAACAATTATGATCATATTTTAGACATAGTGCTTTCACGGATGGAGTGTGTTATTGAGAAAAGTAGATTTTGTTTTGTTAATGAGGATGCACACCATCCCACACTGACGATTGATATACATTTAAAACAAGCGAAACATAAGGATTTGACTCGAAATAATTTACTTAATTACAACTTTTGATGTTTTAGATGTTTCAATCTGTCTCCTGGGATGAATTAGACATATTTACCAATGTTAATGCTGCTGTCAAATGTTTTTATAATACAATTTATGGCGTATTTGACGCTTGTATCCCAACAACTAAGAAAAGCAAGCAATACCCTACATGGTTCGATCAACAAATCATAAAGGATATACAACGAGAGGGAAAACTGAGATTAAGAAGTCAAAAGACAAAAAATATGAACTTAAAAAATGACTTTATACAATTACGTTCCAAAATAAAGCATGATATCAAAGTAGCCTATAATATTTATATAAATGATATCAGGCGCGGATACAGGGGGGGGGGCAATGGGGGCAATTGCCCCCCCCCCCCTGAGACCGACCAAAGCACATAGGTAACACGATTTACACAAGCAATAACCAATAACAAGCTCTAACCTGTTACAGAATGTTTTAGTAAAGTCAAAAATAATATGATTGCAAGTATCCTTGTTATGATTATACTGCTTTATTGGAATGTATTATGTAATATTTTTGCTATTGCTTATAAATAAATAAATAAATAATCTTCAACTTTTTTAGCATTAAACCTTGGGAATTGGAGACACTACTGGACCTTCTACCTATCTACCACATTCTAAAAAATAGAATAGATCTACCTTTTAACCTTCTTGCAATAGATCCACCTTTTGACTTTTTTCCTTTTTTTGTTCACGACTTGAAAGTCTACTTTTAAACCTTCTGTACTCTGTACTTTAAACTCTTGAAAGTATACGCGCTAACCACTAGAATATTGGTATCCTTCCGCAGTTCCGCAAGTTAATTTTAATTACTTATTGATGCGGTCCCAGAGCTGCGCAAACTGTCGCAAACGCAAATTCCCAAGAGGGTATAGGGTATCTGATCTGGCAACATCGGAGAAAATCTGTTTACATGTCGATATGTCGTTTGTCACTTTTCTTTTCTCGAATTGTCGAGTGCAAGACAAGTGCATCTGCTGAGAGGTCACTCTCGTCGTTGCGGCGCCTTAAAACATATTTAAGAGCAACCATGACTGAAAACCGCCTTCTCGGTCTTGCCCTAATGAACATCCATAGGCATGTTCCCATTGATGTTGAGAAAGTAATTTCAAGATTTGCAAAAGCTGGCCGTAGGACAAGATTGGAATTTAGTATTTAAGTGCATACTTAATTACTTCAAATTAAATTGTTTGTATTTCATATTTTTTTTAGACAGCATTATTCAAATCAAATGCATTATTACATAAATAACAAATTAAAATTTTATGAAATTGTTTGTTTACAACGAATTCTCTGGAAGATAGGTAAAATCACAAAAATTAACTCCCCCACTCCTAAACGCACGGGGTTGCTTTTGTGATTTTCTTGAGGATTTTGTGTTGTATTTTTTATTTTCCCACTTGAGAACCAAGCACCATGATTCAAAAAAGGGCGTGGCACCCAAAAAATTTTCGCCTGCGGAGCTATTTTTTTAGCGCCTTCGGCGCTTTTCCATTTTGCCCCCTCCTGGACAAAATCCTAGATCCGCGCCTGAATGATATGCAGCGTAACATTGGTCAAGATTCCAAGGTATTTTGGCAGTATTTAAAAAACAAAAAAGGGGTAGATTCTATCCCCGGTAAGATGCACTTGAATGGTGTTGAATATGAAACCGGAGATGCTATCTCTCGTATATTTGCTGAATATTTTGGTTCTTTTTATGAACATGCAGATGACATGGAGAATGTCCAGTTTATTGACGAGTGTAAGCTATTCGATGTAGTTAATGTTCCATACGTTAGTTCTTTCTGAGGATGTGTATGAGGCAGTCAAAGTCTAGAATCTGATAAGGCTGTCGGTCCAGACAACTTTCCCAGCATACATTGTTAAGTGGTTGGTGGGCTTCTTCTCGACTCCATTAAAAGTTTTGTATAATATGTCTCTTAAATCTCACATTTTTCCTTATAAGTGGAAGGAAGTGAAAATATTTCCGGTATACAGAAATGGGGATAAAACAGATTTAAAAAATTATAGGCCGATAGCGATATCCTGTTCCAGCTAAAATCTTTGAGTCAATAATTTATAAATATATATATAATTTGGTTTCTAGAAAAAATTCTTGAAGTCAGCACGGATTTATGGAAAAAGGTCTACTGTAAGCAACCTCTGTAACATTACTTAATACATATCCGAAAGTCTTAAAAATAAGTACCAAGTTGATGTAATATACACTGATTTTGCCAAAGCATTTGATAAGGTGTCGCATAGTATTCTTGTAGAAAAACTGTATAGTACTGTATACTGAATTTGGGTTCCATCCTAACTTAATAGGATTTCTTGTATCATACCTGACAAACAAACAACAAAAAGTTATAATAAAGGGTTATCAATCAGACTGTTCTTTGGCAGGATCGGGGGTACCAGAGGGCACAGGGCTCCAACCTTGGGCCATTGCGGTTTCTGCTATTTATTAATAGTATAACTAGGGATATTCCAAGAGTAACGTTTTGTTATTTGCAGACGATCTAAAGTTGTATTCAAGAATTAAAAACATTAATGATTCACTATTAATGTAAGAAAATTTAAATAGATTAATAAAATGGTCTAATGAAAATAGATTAAAATTTAATACAACAAAATGTTATGTCCTTAGTTTCCACTAGAAAAAAAAAACAATTCACTTAGAATACACAATAAATGAAGCACCATTGGCTCGGGTTGAAGATATGCGAGATCTTGGAGTTACGTTTGATTCAAAATTACTATTTAGATTACATATATCCCATATCACCAACAAAGCCCTACAAATGTATGGTTTTATTATTAGAAACAGTAGACCATTTAGGGATATTAAATGCGTACAACAGCTCTACATTTCATATGTCATAAGTACTTAAGAATATTCATCTGTATAATAACGGTCTTTTACTGAAATTAATAAGATTTGAAGCTCCGGACTACCTCATTAAAGTAGTGAGCTCTTTTCTGGAGCACAGAATTTTTCCAGTCTCGTTGGAGAACGCACCTTCTTCGATTAAACGCATCAGGGCGGGAGTGCCATAAGGCTCACCTCTCTTCCCGATGTTGTATAACATTTACACGCATGACATTCTGCGCGATAGACTAATGCTGACGACACTGCAATAACTTCAATTTCTAAGCAACTGTGGCTAGTCGTCACCCGTATGTAACGCCATATAATCTAACTGGGAAAATGGATTCTAGACTAAAAGATTCGGTTGAATTCTTCCAAGGCGAAAGTCATATTTTTCTCCAAAAGTCGCATTAGACGACCCGCAACGAGGCTCAGAGTCGGTAGGGTTTAAGTGAATTGGTGACAGAAAATGAAACACCTTATATTTGATCAAAGACTAAATAGGGCTTAATTCAATCAACAGAGTCAAACCAGTATTGCGACAATTAGGCTCTATCTACTCCCTGCTTCACAGGCGTATTAGACTTGGAAATAGGACTAAAGTCAACCTCTACAAGGTCTTGGTCAGGCCGGTTCATATTTATGGAGCACCATCATGGTGCAAAATAAAGTAAGACGGAGCTGAATAAGTTTCAGGTAGTTCCAAATCGGGCCCTAAAACGGATTGCAAATATTCTCAGATACACGAGGAATCGCGTACTCCACAATGAATTTAAAACCCCGATATTTAATGAATTCTTTTTGAAGATATTAACAGACTATTACAGACGCATGGACGTTTCGACTAACCAACTTATAACGGACTCGCACATTACAGCCAAACCAAATCCTATTTACACACTACCGAATGACTGGCTCCCTATTGATCGCAATCAACAGTAGAGAGGCAATGCAAGAAATAATAGTAGAGAAGCACTAAACTAAACCATCCCCGTCGAGTATAGATGTACGCCAAGGCGCCATATATGCAGTTTTAAAAATTTCTAGTACACACTCGAACGACACACATCAAACAAAGCAAATGCCGATTACTAAGAAGTCTTAAACGAAAATACCTAATAGGTAACGAAGATACAAAGGATACCAAAGGTCTCTGATGTAAAAATATAGTTAAGGTCCCATGTAAAGAGAATATTTTAACCACTAGAGAACGTTTTTCAAAACGTTTTTTTCTTCCTGGAATATTTCTGGCTGGTTTTTATGTCTTGTATTTCCGGCTGCTGAATCTGGCTCTGACCTCAGAATTTCGATATCAACCTTCAATGACAAGGAAGGCGGAGATCTTGTAAACATTAAGACAAATTCAATATAAACGCCATTTGTATTTAATTTATATTAAATAATTAGAAATGTATAACACATTTTATTAATAAATAACAGTAAGTTAAAGGCTAATACACTTATTTATTTTAAATTAATTTTCCAAATATTTACTCCCTTTGATCTTTCTGTTATAAAAACCACGTATTAAATTCCAACAATACTCGGACAACATGTTTGGGCTTCGTTTTCCGGTATACCGTTTTTCAATTGATGCAATGTCTTTGGGATCTTTATCTATGATCATCTGATACTGCCCCAGCTTACATCTACTTTACATCTGCTTAACAAGGGTTTTTAAATATTTAAAGAGGGCTTACTAAAGCAGTCTGGATTTTGGGTTATGACGGCCGCTTCTTTAAATTTCCTCTTTCGCCAGTGTTCTTCTTTGAGTATTATTTTTGCCTCTGACCATTGCAAGTGGTAGCCATGTATCCGAGCATATTCTGCCGCACCGGATCTGTTTGTTTCTCCCTTTGTGTGGTTTCGGTGTTCTTTGATTCTTGTTTCAAGGGGGCGTAGGGTTTTACCAATATAGGATTGCTCGCACTCGTAAGGTATTCTATATAATATGCAGTTCTTCGTGTCCCTTTGGCTGGTTGGCTTTGTCTTCGTCAGGTGGCTTTTTAAGAAATCTTTGGAGATGAATACTGTTCGAATTTTGTATTGCTGTTCTAATCTTCGAATTTTCTCGGAGATTCCTTTGACATATGGTACCTTTATGGTGGGTCCAGTTTCGACGTCATCTTTCTGTCTATTAATGTGATTCTGACGCTTCTTGATAGTCTGTCTACTAGTCTAGTGGGGTAGCCATTTGTGTTGAAGTCCTTTTTGATGGTGTTGAGTTCTTCGGAAAGGGCTTCCTCGGACTAACAGAGAGTAAATACTCTGTCAACAAGTGTTTTGACTACTCCATGTTTTGTGGTATTTGAGTAGTTTGAGACGTAATTAAGGTAGCGACAAGTGTGAGTTTACTTTCTGTATACCGATGCTTGGATGGTGCCCCTGTTCTTCTGTACTATGACGTCTAGAAACGGTAGTTTATTGTTTTCCTCCTTCACCATGGTAAACTTGATTATTAGTGCCAAGTTATTCATGTGATGTGGAAAATCTTGGAGTTTGTCATCACTTCTATTCCAAATGATGATTGTGTCGTCAACGTAATGAAGCCACAGTTTTGGTTTTATTTTTGCCTTCTCAATTGACTGGTTTTCAAACCATTCCATGTATATGTTGGCGATTACTGGAGAGAGGAATGATCCTATCGGTAGTCCGTCTAGTTGATGATGATTGGTAGCGATGTTCGTTCCTCGAGGGTCTCAAATCGTCAAACAAACACGTTTTCAGAGTATGTCTATATCACCCTTACATAATAGAGGTTGTACAGGAGTTGGCAGAAGATTGTCCAGATGGGAAATTGTAGTTTGCTAGGAAATATTGGATTTAATTGATAGAAATGTTGAAAACTCAGAAAACATATTATTTTCTGATGAAGCTACGTTTACGTTGTATAGTCATGTTAATTGACAAAGTTACCGTTATTCGGCAGATATGTATCTCCATTAGATGCGGAGAGTACGAACCCCGTGGCCCCAAAAAATTATGTTTGAACTGGAATTTAATCTTTTTTGACAATAACTCAACTGAAGTACGATATTTGTCATTTATACAGAAAGAACTTGTTCAAAATTTAGCAGTTTTGCTCCACGGTGCTTTGGATCCACATGTGCGAAATGTGGATATCTAGTTTCAGCAGGATCGGGCGTCTTCTCATTACAATAGGCCTGTTCGTTGTTATCTAAACCAAATATTTCCAAATAGGTGAATGGGCGGGAGCGGTCCAACAGAATGGCCACCGAAGTCTTCGGATATAACCCCACTTAATTCTTTCCTATGAGGTTACTTAAAAAATAAAATTTTTAGGGCTAAACCCGAGAGTATTGAGGTATTAAAAGGAAGAATAAGTTATTAGTATGAACTTATTACACCAGAGGTTATTCTTAAGAAAAAAACAGAATTTATTTTATATTTTATATTTATATTTATATTTACTATTCCCGGATTGTGCAGACTATAAGGGCTTTATTATGTTCTAATAATACTTATTCAATTAGCTAATAAGCAGTTATTGGAAACCGCTATTTAATATTAACGTTATCCTTATCAGGTAGTATTTTAAGAACATATATATTATTTCACATTAAAGAAGCACATAGGGTTTTTCGTTTTTGCCGGAAGGTCGTTAGCGAAGCCGTGATGAGCAGTCGTTCTTTCGTTGGCTTGCAGTGCACTTTTTCGGTGGCTTGTCAACGCTCTGATGGGGAATCGGAACCGATAACAGAAAAGTGATTACGAGCGAACATTGGCGGATTATTAGGGTACATTTTAGGTTCTATAGTTAAAAAAAATCATGTAAATTAATAGCAAAAAACTTCCCTTAAACATACCGCTGAATCTGCTTGACGATGAACGCAATCCTCAAGTTAAACAATATTTATTCTCAAGTTAGTAGATTAAAAATGCACTCAATCACATATACTGGTAATAATATATTTACACATTTGATTCGACTATAGTCCCAGAAATAAACGTAAGGAGCGCGTTAGTTGATAGAGATGATATGCTGCCGAAAATTTGGTGTGCTTCATGCCTTGACGTGGAGCAGGTCACTAAAAGTTTGATCTTGTTGCCCTTAAGTTTTTTTGAGGGTTTTCGTATTGCCCCGAGAAGGTACGTCTTCTTAACTTAAAATATTACTGTGATAGCTGTTATACCTTCTTGCTGGGTTGACTCTTTAAATCTATTAGTAGTTCACTGTATGTCATTTTACCCATATATATATATATATATGTAATTTCTTGCAGTTTTAAAACAGCAATGTCACGCAATTTTGAAAGATCTTCCGAACATCACAGTTGGAGTAAATTATCCATGGAAACGGCAATCGAAGCGGTGAATAAAAATCAAATGGGATAGCCAAGGGCCACTAAAACGTACGGAGTTCCTGAAGCAAAACTAAAACAACCTATTTTTTAAATGGATTGTTTATTTACAGCCTCACGAAGAGGCAATCCTAGAAGATAGCGTTCTCCTTATCCTAAACGGACATAATATCAGTCACAAGGGAACTGACATCTTGAACTTTGCTAAGGGAGACGCAATAATCTTATTTTGTCTACCAGCTCACTGTATGCACAGAATTACAGAATTCAATCTTTGGACGTGCCTTTTTGGACCATTAAAAAACTTGATTCAAGTAAGAAATAATATCGTGGCTGAAGGCGCATCCGAGCAGAGTGGTGATATAATTGCAAATTGGTAACCTCTTTGGCAAAGCATATGAAAAGTCTACTAGCATGCAAAATACCTGTAATGGTTTTAAAAAGACTGGCTTATGGACTTTGGATTCAAGCATTTTTCGAGACTATGTATTTAAACCAGCAGAAACAACTAACATCCCGCAAGAATTCGATCAAGACACTCCAGGCACAATAATCAATCAAATAGTCGCAACATTTGAACCTGTTGCATCTGGCTCAAACTGCGACAACAAACTGCCTCATCAACAAATGCTTCACAATTTCCCTTTGATACCACATCTTCTGGACAAGACAAAAGAAAGTTTCGTAAGAGACAAAACGTTCTTGTATTGACATCTACGTCTAATATGGAAGAAGGCCTCTAAATCCATACAGTCTACACTTCTGGAAAAGAAAAAAGTCTTTAAGGTTTTAAACTTTGACGCTGATACTGTTGAGCAATACTACCACGACACGACAGCTTCGACCAATACGGGAGATAACTAGAGTTTCAGAGCTAAGTTCGAATTCTGAGGAGGAACCTTTTGCTGACACAAATGAAGAAGACTGTGCATGCATTTATTGCAATGACTGGTATTCGCGCAATAAACCGAATAAAATTGCATGAATTGTGGAAAATGAACACACTGCGCATTATTTCTATACCCCTATGTCATTTTGTACGTGTTGTATGGGTAAGATGATTCAGTGAATGCACCTTAAGAATCTGTTAAAGTTCTTTTCCTTTACATTATCGTTCTTGATTTTTGAAAGCTAATATACCAATACCATATATACCATAAAATACGACCATTCAGATTAGGAGATTTGTTATATTTTCTTAGAAATAAATTACAAAAAAAAAGATATTAAAAATAGTATGGCATCAGTATATAACTGGTTACCATATAATTAAATATGAGCTAGTTTTAGGAATGATTTAATGACATAACCATGAAACTTTTAGGATTCTCATTGAGGTTTTTAATTTTACAGAATGTTAATGCGTTATAGATATGGACAATGAACATAAGAGCTCTTAAGCAGTGCTATGGCGGCATTTCGTAATGGTGACTATATGGACTGAATGAATGTGCACGCCATTTTAAAGTGCATAAAGCTAAGAAGACCATAATAAACGTTGACTGTTGCAGAACGAATGTTCCGAATGACCATAACAGGGGCTTGCAAGTTAGCATTTCAATTGGTAACAAAATATAAATTGAGGCATAACTTTAATGTCAAGAATCGTTTGGGGAAATATCAAATTCGAAGTATTTCGAGTGGCGAGAGGGGAGTAAATGCTACTGTGGTTTGTTGTACAAGTGCTGCAGGACTACAATGATTATTTTCAAAAGAATATCAACTGGTGCTTTCCTGGGCAGCAATGTTACTATTAGTGGCACTGTAAATATGTGCAGTTAGCTTCTTGCCACTAGTTAAACCATTTTATTAAGACAGTGAAACCAACTTCGCTTTATTATTACTGGATGGTCACAGCACCCATAATAAGAACCTTCAAGCCTTACAAATTGCTTGAGATAATGGGATTAAGCTATTACAGTTACCAAGTCACACTACACACAATCTTCAACCCTTAGATGATGGGTTCTTAATATTTGAGAATGTCTAAGAAGTAAATTGGGTCGTACATTATCGATGTTTGAAGCTGCCGGGTTCCTGGATTTTGACATTTACGACATGGTCATTTTAGGTTTAAATTATGAATGCTTTGGTATCTCTAACTTCTTGTCATGGAAGTTATGTGGCTGATATCACTAACAGGATATTGATAATTCATATGACACAAGTTCCCGATACAAACGATGATATTCTCCAAATTCCTTTCTCATTTTGTTAATGGCATGAGAAGTTATAGTTCTTCCTCATCTAAGTTGCTTGACATCTTGTCGAAGACTGGCACTGGTACGCATTAAAACTTGACAGCAAGTAACCAGACATGTTTTACCCCATGTGTTCTCAAAAATAGGGTAATCAAGGAACGCTTAAAATAAGAAAACAGTGAACCCCAAAAAAATAGAGAAGTAGTATAAGTGTCTATGTATTTGCAAAAAAGTCCACATAAGGCAATCTTACCACACTATAGTTTATATCTCTTCAATATGCGCTTAGAATTTGAAAAATTATTTTTTCCTTGAAGAACAGTGTCCAACTTTTTTTGAATATTAATTTAGCAGTTACGCCACTGTAAAATAATATGAAAGTGATTATCGATATCGGCAGATGCTCTTCGTTTAGGGCTTCGGCACTATCTTGGGCCGCTCGCCGAGGTGTCAGCTCGTTCCTCAGTGATTAATGGCATTTTGCATTAACCACTGACAGGTTGCATTGTCACTCGGATGCCAGATCGGATATTTAGCTGTTGTGTTTCGGCTACCGCATTTTTTTTCAAAGGCGCGAGGTGCCAATAGAGAATTGATTGAAATGCTCAACGTTTAATAAATATTATTTCAAGAAAAAGAAGTGCGTCATATTATAAAATAATGGCCTGTAAAATGCCACCTTCGTTTCTTTCTTTACTTTAAGCACCAAACTTTCTTCGAGGCTTAATTTTTTTATTTCGTTTTATTTATTTTCTGTTCAAAACATTGTGTTCCATAATAATTTAATTAGGAAATAAGTTCATTACGTTGTTGAAATAGTGAAAAGAAAATGCGTAAAATAATAATGATTAAAACATGATTAAGATGGGAATACAAATAAAATACCACTAATGGGTGGTGTCGGAGCTTAAAGGCAAAGCAGGGAGCAGGCCGAAGAATCAGCCCGAGAAGGCTTGTCTACACCTTTCTCAGGCGCAGAAGCATTTTGCAGGCCAGATCCTTTATCATGTCACATCCAGCGTGAACGCTTTAAATATCTTTAATACCGTTTGTCCGATTTAGCTAAAATTCGGTATCCGTATAGTATATAAGAGGTTATCGCGGAGCTGCTAGTGACATTTGCAATGTTGCCAAATTTACAGTTTTTTAGCAATTTAAAACAATTTTTTTTAAATAGAACACCCTATATATTATTAAAAAAATTATTCCTCAACAAACTCTAAATAACTTTTATATAAGTTACTTAATGTCTAAATCTAGCCATTTTTTTGATATTAGGGTTTAAATATCATAAGAACTTCTTATCCAAGAAAACTGATAGAGATATAAGTAATAAGTAGGTCTTGAAAATTTGTGACACAATTAATTTCTGACAGCGACATTGACAAACGTTTCAGAAGGTATTTGTGCTTTATAATTTATCAGTTTTAATAATTCTTAAAATGGATTTACTAACGGAAACACTGCGAATAGAAATATTATTGATATTGGGTTACGGGGATCGAAGGCTAACACAGCAGGAGGTTGCTGAGATTTTTAATGATTAAGTATCCCAACCAAAATCCAATAGCACGGTCCATAGTAAGCAAAATTTTAAAGAAATATAAAGAAACTGGCCATGTAAAAGACATTTGAAAATCTGGGCGTACAAAAACTGCGACAAGCGGCGATGAAGCTTTAGATATTTTGCTTAGCATAGAGGAAAATCCACACCTCTCTACTCGAATTATTGGCCTCGATTACAACACATCGCACCTGTCGGTAGATTGCGTATTAAAGTTGAGAAGTTCCACCCATACAAAATTCACCTGGTTCAAGAACTCTCTGAGGATGACTTTGACAGGCGTTTAGAATTCAGTGAGCAAATGATGGATTTGTGTAATGCTAATCCAAATTGTATTAATAAAATAATGTTTTCCGATGAGTCGACGTTCTGTCTTAATGGAAATGTTAACCGGCATAATATTTATTATTGGTCCAAAGAAAATCCTCATTGGATTCGAGAACAGCACACCCAATTTCCGCAAAAAAATTAATGTTTGGGCAGGCATTATAGGACAAAGGATAATTGGTCCATTGTTTACATTATGGATTATAATTTAAAAGGCGATAGATATTTGCAGCTCTTAAGAAATGAAATTGTTCCTGCTCTTGCGATCCTGTTTCCAAATCCTCGTAAGTTAGTTTCATTAAAGTAATATAAAACTGATTATCAATAAACAAAATTTTAGACAACGTTGCGGGATTAAATAACGATGGCTGCAACAAGACGGTGCACCACCACATTACGCCAGACAAGTACGGGAATATCTAAATAAAGTATTTTTTGAAAGATGGATAGGGAGACGGGGTACAATTGAGTGTCCAGCTCGGTCACCAGATCTGACTCCACTCGATTATTTCTTGTGGGGACATTTAAAAGTTGAGTGCCGACGAATCGAAGAAACAGATATTCTCTCTGATGTTTTAAATACTTTTTCGCAATATTTAGCATATTGTCACTTTAAACATCTGATTTAATTTCTTTATTCTGTAATAAGTAAGTTTAAACAATAATTACCTTACAATAATGTTTCAATAAATTCTCAATTTTCGAGCTCGAATATTAAAAAATGGCTAGATTTAGACATTAAGTAACTTATATAAAAGTTATTTAGAATTTGTTGCGGAATAATTTTTTTGAATAATATCCATTTAAAAAAAGAATTATTTTATAGTGCTAAAAAACTGTAAATTTGGCAACATTGCAAATATCACTAACAGCTCCGCGATAACCTCTTATATACGGATACCGAATTTTAGCTAAATCGGACAAACGGTATTAAAGATATTTAAAGCGTTCCATACTTCTGTTTTACGCTGTATAAAAGATTGCAAATTCAATTAATTGTGGCAATACCAGGACAAAGACAGATCAATAAATTTACCAAAATTTGAGAAGACTCACTTTTTTAATATCTTAATCGAAACTGCTAACCTACTAAATAGGCATTTAAGTTTGATAGATAAGCAAGTTCTACCAGGAACATGGGAAAACAACGTAACACATATTATCGAGTATACTGCTACTGCTTGCTTGCGAAGAATTTTAGGAGTGTAAAGGGTGTACTAGCTCCCTTATTATAAAAGATAGAAAGATGAGGTTTGCGACTTACTATTCGATTACTTTATGAAACTTTCATTGCCGTAAATGATATTTTCTCTCAGTTTCTGAGATACAGGGCCTTTGAAAATTTGTCATTTTTGACGCTCCCCTGTATCTCGATTATTTGATAACTCGTCAATAAGGTAAAATGGGTTATTATAAAATTCTTCATGTACAATTCATTGGCGTAGTTAGGTTTTTTCTAGAAAGATTTGTTTTTGAGTTATGCCTGTTGCATAATATGCAAAAATTATAAAGCAACAGTTACAGTTCTAAACAAAATTGTTGTTAAAAAATGCTTTTCTGGAGACTCAGTACTCGAAGTAATTCAGTACGAAGAAATAATCAGTCTTTGTTACAGCGAATGTAATACTAACGAGGATGTTATAGAACCTAAGCGATGTAAAAAACAATTAAATGTTTAATAACTGTATTGTGATTGAAATGAAAGGAGCTTCTGGTTCCTCTAACGATTTAAAGTTTATGTGTTTTATAGTAATCGATATTATGTTACTCGAATTAACAATGAGATTTAGTGAAAACGATGAACCGATAAGGTCACTTCAAGCTGCTGATTATTTCTATTTTGAAGGAATAGGTTACCTCGCTTCACTGGTAAAGAAGAACTAATTGTGGCTAAAAATTGTATTTGGAAATACTTACAATATGTTATAGCATCAGTTTGAACATTTGCATGCAGCACAGTAATTTGTGACTCTAATTTTTTGGTCTCAACTAGAATTAATCGACCTTACCGAGTTTCAGTGGTTCATCAAAGGTTGACAAATTTAAACAGATTATTATTATACGAAATGTATAACTTCTGAATTGTCATCGCTTGTCATTTATAGTAAATAGGATGACAACAAAAATAATAATTTTCTCTAATTGGTATGTTATATCAATGCTGTATAAGGATTATACCGATTTACCGATTAAGTAGGTACGTTGGTGTTAAATTATTTTTAGCATTATAAAAATATTATACGTACGTATGTGATAGTATTTTAGGTTGTACCAGGGGTAGACGTGACCTGAATCCTCTGGTAAGACTTCTAACAGGTGATTGCAAATTGGGGCTACAATGGGTGTGGATGGAAGACCTGATTTGTTCGGGATGCTTGGAGGACGAGGAGATGTCCCTGCAATACCTCTAGGTTTGTGCAGTCTTGGAAAGATTTAGATTCCGACTCTTTGGGACAGTGGTGGGTGACTGGTGATTCAACCGGAGGAAGCATTGGCATGAATGATGCCCATAATGGGATGGTCAGGCAGGTTTGACGTAGACCTGGGTGGTTGACTGGACGGGATGAGCAAAAGGACAATCTTAGTTCTATTTGCCGGGTGCCTCCCCTCATTAGCTACTTCTACTACTACTACTACTAATACCCGCAATTTTAATATAAAAACTTCCTTCTAAATGTCTGTTGTTCTTTACAATAAATAAATAAGGATTATTTCGTAATGCATCAAAAACCTTACCGCAACAAAAGCATCCACATTATTTTTAATTATGACCGAATCCTCTCAACTAGACGCCCGTGTTGTACGCTGGCTCTATTATTCTCTATTTTCAATGAATTTTCAATGCAAGGGCCAACTCTCAGCATCAAGAGCCTTTCTCTGCCGGCCTGCTGGGTTTAAAGAGCGCTTGCCTTTGCGAATAATTACTTTGGCCCATTGTGGGTAAGGAAGTGTCTAGCGGTGCGGAGCCACGCGGTCGGAAATAAAAGTCAACGGGCCACCGACAGGCGTCGAATTACCAATTTGATCGTATATTCCGGATTGTACTAATTGCAATACCTAATTGTAAATTAACGCTGTTATAAGTTTATGCTTTGGCTAATTTGATGCATTTAATTATCCTGACCTAGAGAAAGCTAACTGGTCTTAACTATTGGTCTACATTGAAAATTATTTTTTTAGTAATATTTAGTTTAAAAGTTTCTTTTAGTGCTAGACTTTATTTAGGTACTATGTTTTCATGGGAATTTAATTCGATTTGAATGCTTTTCAAGACGTTTTCATTGCAGTTTTGAAATCGAATTGAAATCGATTTGAATTTTCGACATTTGTCAGCTGTCAAGTTCGATTTTTAATAATTTTTTGGTTTATTTTATATTTTGTTCTAAATAAAAAGTTTAAAACTAAGTTTTGTTATTGTCGCTGAGAAACGGTTTAGTAAAACTTTCTAAAAATGAGACAATTATTATTCTCAAGGTGTTCAACGCTCTTCGCCACAAAAATTTAACATTCGGAGTTGCAAAAATAGTTGAAATGTGTTCGAATACGACTGGAGTCGGACAGTCAACAACAATATACCGACTTGTGCACGAGGATAAACGCGGCCCCATCAGGTCACCAAAGAGAAGTACAGGAAGAAAAGAAACTGTAATAAATGATGATGAGAAGACTGCCATCAGAAGAATCATACACTCGTTTTACTTAAAATATATATACCTACCTTTGACAAAATAATGTCTGAGATGAGAAAGGATGATTTCATTCCACCCATGGGTAAGAAGAAACTATGGAAAACTTTAAAGGAAATGAATTTTTGTTATGAAAATCACTTTTAATAGAGGAAGACGAATTTATCTGCTGGCGACGACGATATTTAAGGGCAGTTAGACAGTTTCGAAGTAAAAACAGCAATATCTATTATATTGACGAAACTTGGTTAAATGAAGGATATAGCGTTGGTCAATATGGCAGGATAAACAAACATACAGTGTGTCCACGGATGAACCTAGCTATACCTGTAAGTCACCCTTAATAATTTCTTTTGCTTGTTGTATAAATACGATTCACGTTGAGAAATTTTCATTTTGTTGTACAGGGTGCGCAAAAAACATGAAAATGTAGATTTGCAAAATAAAACATTTTTGAATGAAACTTTCTTCAAGCGTCAAAATGAAAGAGCATAGAAGCATAAATCGAAAAGCCAAATAAAGTGTTTTCATAGAAGTTATGGTTACTAAGATATTATCTGATATTAAAAATAGGTCTAAAACAGAATTTTTAAAACTAATAATTGTTGCCAGAAAAAATCAAAATTTATTTAAGTTAATACCTTGAGATAAATGACAAACAGTAACGTTTTATTCAACATGAAATCCTCCAACGTCAACACATTTCTCCATTCTTTTTCGAAATTCGTAATAAACATTGTGAATAATATCTGGTGGCACTGTAGCAATGGCGTCAGTGATTCTGTTTTTTAAAATATCAACATTATCTTGCATGTCAGTAGCATAAACTTTTTGTTTAAGATATCCCCACAGGAAATAATCCATCGCGGTGAGGTCCGGAGACCGCGCTGGCCAGTGTATCGGTCCATGGCGGCCCATCCATTTTGCGGGAAAATGTTCATTATGCCAATTTGTTATAAGCCATCCATCTTGCTGGAATATCACTTTCCTTCTAAATTCCAAATTTTCTTCCTACAATTGAGGAAAAAAGTATTCACTAAGAATTTCCAAATAATAATTTGCGTTTAGACTTCTTTCCAGGAAAAATGGACCAATTACTTTATTGAACGTTAACGCACACCATACGTTAACTTTTTTAAATTTCTAATTGTTTGTGCAAAGCTAAAAGTAGAGGTTTTCGGTCGCCCAAATACGACAATTTTGACTAGAAATTGTACCATTTGTTGTGAACGTAGATTCGTCACTGAATATGATATGATGATGAAAATGACGGCTTACCAGTATACGTTCACCCATTAGTGAAGAAAATTCTAGTCGGTATGCATCATCGCTTTCTTGAAGTTTGTGGATAAAGGTTGGTTTGATTGCGTGAAACTTAATTGTGGACAGAATATTGTGTACGTGACTTTTAGATATACCACCCACCTCATTGGCTCTTGCTCTCAGAGGAAGTCGGGGATTATTGTGAGCTGATTCTAAGACCAAGATTGTTTCAGCGTCATTTTCAGCTAAATCTTTTTTGTCTTTTTCACATCTTTAACATCTCCACAAACGTCGAATTTACGCACCAAATTTCCTAAGGCATTAACAGAAACGTCTACACCTGGAAATTTTCGGTTGAAAATTTGAATTGCGTATTTATAGGACACTTCTCCAATACCATAACACTTGATCAGGGGAATGCGCTGTTCTAGTTTCTAGGGTAAGCATCTTTCTGAAGATGTTAGCTGATAGATGACAATTAATGTAGGAATGACAGCTATATTATGTGAAAACAACAATTCTGATTTATGTTCACAAAATGATGTAGCAGTGAACTTCTCAAAATAATACGAAGTTAATTCATTTTTTAATTTGAAATAATATCTTAGTAACCATAACTTACATAAAAAAACTTTATTTGTCTTTTTGATTCCTCCTTCTAAGTTCTTTCATTCTGATGTTTCAAAAAAGTATAATTAAAAAATTTTTGATTTTGCAAATCTACATTTTGTATTTTTTGCGCACCCTGTACAACAAAATAAAAGCTTCTTAACTTGAATCGTATTTATAGTACAAGCAAAAGAAATTATGAAACATTTTTTTTTCCAAAAAACTGAAAAGAGAAGTTTTTACAAGTATAGTTAAGTCCATCCGTGGACACACTGTATAAAAAGCGCGAGGCAAGCTTTAGTAACGCCGCTGTTACTTAGACACCAATTTTGTGAGGGTGCAATGTGTACAAGAAAATGGGGATTTTCACTACTCTATATGCGTGTATTCTAAGAAACTTACATAACCGGTGAAGGGGAACCAGGCTTAATCAGAAAAAAATGTTAGGTCTTATAAATCATTTATTTCCAATAAGTTTTGGGTCAACCACTGACAGTAACTTCTGCGTCTTTTACCATCTGCAGCTCGTATTTCTTAGAATACTTGCACTTTATAAGGAAACAAAATGTAGAAAGAAATTGAAATCAGAATGAGGTCAAAACACAGGTTACTACAGAGAAAGAACCGGAAGAAAGTAAGAGAAGTCTGGAAAAGAGATCCTCAGACGAACTTTACTATACTCATGAATAGTAGAGATACTTTAGAATTAAATATGTAAGTACAGGGTGGCCAACTAAGAATGCGAGGTACTGTATGTATCTGGGAAACTATCCATCGTAGAGGCTTGCGGCAAAAAAAATATTACTAGAACGGCCAAGAGAAAAACCTGAAAAATATTTTGAAGTTTCTGAAATGGCCGCTAGGAGGCGTAACTGCAATATTGAATCTAAAAAAGTGATGTTTCTGTATATTCCGCTATATCTCGCGCTATATTAACCTAATAAAAAAAATCCTGATCTTTAAAGTCGAGGATAATTTGAACCTATTTTGCTTGACATTTTTGCAGTATCTTTAAAAGTAAAGTGGTGGGGGGGTATTCAAACGTTTCCGTAAATAACATTCTGTATCTTCGAAACGGCTAAGCCGATTTGAACAAACTTGGGTTCGTTAAAAGGAACTATTCTCGGGCTACAAATTATATTTGAAGTTTTGTAAGTTTCACATATCGCCGTTAGAGGGGTTTTTTCGATATTCCAACAGAAATGGTTAATTTTCTCAACATAATAAAATACATTGGTATGTTTTTTTCTTAAGGAGAAAGTAGCTAAATTATGCCTAAACTAGCTCGCCAAAACCGTATCTCGATATCTTGTTCCTAACCCAAAATATCGGCAATAGAAAATTTTATACGAAAATCACTTAAATTTTCATTTTGTTGTAACTATATTTTTCTGGAATTCTTTCTATTATGTAAGTTGTGGCCCTAAAAAGGACCGATTTATAAAAGGAAGATTTTTAATGTCCCCGCAAATGCTTGAAATGCTGACCATCACGTTCTATGCATTGCTGAAGCCTCTCATGGGTAGACAAAACTGCAGTTTCAATTTCGGCTCTCGGTATGTTACGTATTGCATTACGAATCCGGTTTTTAAATCTTCTCTGGTCGTAGGTTGAGTCTGAAACAGGATGTCCTTTAACCGCTCCCATAAATAAAAATCCAGGCAAGTTAGGTCTGGTGATCGCGGAGGCCATGGAAACCGACTTTCTCTTCCAATCCACCGCTGTTGAAATACTGCATTAAGATGCTTTCGCACATTAACGGCAAAATGTGCTGGGTAACCATCCAACTGCAAAAACAAGTTTTGCCTTGTTTCCAAAAACACATCTTCCAACAACAACGGTAATTGATTGGCCAAAAAGTCAAGAAAGACATTGCCATTTAGGGATTGCTCAAAAAAATATGGCCCAATAATTCTGCCTTCCAGTATGCCACACCACACATTTAAACTTCAACGTCCTTGGTGCTGAACTTCACGCAACCAATGCGGATTTCCTGCAGACCAATAGTGCACATTACGTAGATTGACTCTCCCGTCCGTACTAAAGGTGGCTTCATCGGTCCAAAGAATTTGAAATAAAAATTCTTTATTTTGGCGTATCATACCTAACATCCAATGGCAATAGTTCAACCTCCGATCAAAATCTTCCCCTTTCAAGGCCTGATGCAAAATGACATGATATGGGTGCATTCTAAAAGTAATTAAAAAAAGTTTAAACGAATACCTAACTTTGATGGCCATTAGAACTTACCTATGGTGCTTCAAAATATTTTGAACCGTTGTTCGTGATATGTCCAACTCAAGGGATAATGCTCTTGTGCCAACATGAGGATTTTCTTCAATATACCCCAGTACGTAGTTAATATTTTCTTATGTTCTTCCAATTCTTTGCCGTTGAAACTTATGCCGAAAACAACTATTGGCTCGTAAACTCGCCACTAATCGGGGAAAAACTCCCTCATCGCAAGGACGCCGATTTGGATATCGAGCGGCGTAAACTACTTTAGCTACTGCGGCATTCTGAAGACATTCAAAATAAGCCGCAAGCATATCAACAGCTTCATCATTCGTAAAATGCAGTGTGTAAACACAAAAATAACTCAAAGTAACGCAAAACTTTGACAACTATTGACAATTTGGATTATTTATGTTTTGATTAGCTATTTGTTTTGTTTCCATGGTCTGCTTCTATTAATTTTCTTTTTTGTGCATAGAACGTGATGCTCAGCATCTCGAGCATTTGCGGGGGCATTAAAAATCTTTCTTTTATAAATCGGTCCTTTTTAGGGCCACAACTCACATAATAGAAAGAATTCCAGAAAAATATAGTTACAATAAAATGAAAATTTAAGGGATTTTCGTATGAAGTTTTCTATTGCCGATATTTTGGGTTAGGAACAAGATATCGAGATGCGATTTTGACGAGCTAGTTTAGTAAGTTTAGGCATCATTTAGCTAATTTTTCATGAAAAAAAAATTATACCAATGCATTTCATATTGTTGAGAAAATTAACCATTTCTGTTGGAATGTCGAAAAAGACCCTCTAGCGGCGATATTTGAAACTTACAAAACTTCAAATATAATGATGTTTGTAGCCCAAGAATAGCTCCTTTTGACGAGTCCAAGTTTATTCAAATCGGCTTAGCCGTTTCGAGGATACAGGATGTTATTTACGGAAACGTTTGAATACCCCCCACCACTTTTTAGAGATACTGCAAAAAGTGTCAAACAAAAAGGTTCAGATTATCCTCGACTTTAAAGATCAGCATTTTTTTTATTAGGTTAATATAGCAGAATTTACAGAAACATCACTTTTTTAGATTCAAGATTGCAGTTACGCCTCCTAGCGGCCATTTCAGAAACTTGAAAATATTTTCCAGGTTTTTCTCTTGGCCGTTTTAGTAATAATTGTTTTTGCCGCAAGCCTCTACGATGGATAGTTTCCCAGATACAGTACCTCGCATTCTTAGTTGGCCACCCTGTACATATTGTTATTCGCCCTGAAAATATAAATTTCAGCGATTCTGTATTGCAAATTGTATTGTAATAACTATGATGTGTTCTGCTGATCCCGTTCCCTTTATCATATTACATAATATATAACAAGGTGACCAAATAAAAATTCCGTTTTCGAGAAATATGAACCAGTCTAGACTGTTGGTAGTAAACAACAACATTATTTTTTCGCTATAATCTCTAAAACACTCTTTATGATTATCTAGAAAAATGAACTAATTTTGACAATAAATATTTATAAACAACGTCATGAAAAATAAAAACAATATGTATGCATTCAAATTTTTTAATTAGTAGAGTCACTTGAACAGGGGTTTTATTTCGACCACATCTGTTTTAACTTAAGTAAGTGTTTTATTACCTGAGGAGCCCACGCCTTATGCTTTAACCGAAGCCATTTTTCATTATTAACGTCAAGAAATTATTGTTTTCATTTATGCGGTACGTTAAGTTTACTATTTCTAGAATAATGGCCTACAGTTTATGTCCATATAGGATTTAAATTAAGGTTTATTAATGATGTTAGCCGCCTTGCATATCATAACTTATGGAAGCAAGCAAGAACAAAAATAATTTAGTTCTTTACAGATATCACACTCACCTTTATGAGGAGTCTAAAATTGCAAACAACTGAAATTTAATAAGTTTATAAAACTAAAAACTAAAGAACTTTTTCCTATTGGTTAATATAAAGTAAAATTAAATATTTTCGTTATTCCTGCACTTAATCCGACAAAGTATTAAAAAAATACATAAATAATTTTAATTTCGATAAAATATCGTATTTCCCCTCTCCTCGTTCAATGTACTTGTTGTTGTAATGAATTGCCATCACAAAGTCCGTAAATGAAATGCATGTCAGTCATCTAGGCGTTCGTACAGCGGTTCATTATAGAGGACTCCACTAACATAAGTTTAACTACTAAAGATAGAAAATACACGTCAAACAACAAAATGTGAATCAGTGTCAACAAATTCGACACATACAAAATGATTAATTACGAGACGTATTCAAATACAAACCACGTTTAAACTGATTTGCTTAAAAGATGGCAACGCATTTTTAAAATAATTTACATTCGGTAAGCCCAGTGTAGGATGATATATACTTTCATTTCAATAACATTAACAATTTCAAAGATATCAAAATTGGTTTTGTCCAAAATATTTCTCTATGCTGCCACTGTGCGTACATTTTTGGATGAAACCTTTCCCAATCGGTGGATAGGAAGGAGAGGACCTATCGAGTGGCCTGCTAGGTCACCAGACCTAACTCCGCTGGACTTTTTTTTGTGGGGTTACCTCAAATCGAAAGTATTTGTTGACGAGCCAAACAATCTGCAGGAGTTCGAAGTGAGGATCCAAAAGGAAGTGCGTGCCATTTAAAAAAGTGTAAAAAAAGTTTATTGATCGCTTTGGATATTATCTAGTTGTAAATGGCGCACATTTACAACATTTAATTTAATTTGTTGTTCTGTCCTTTTTGAATAAACAAGTCTTACTTATTGATATGTTCAGTCGTAATTTTTTCGATAACTGTGGAGTTTAGGTACAGGACATGGTACATAAAATATACTTATAATTTGATGCCAAATTTAAAACTGAAATAAAAAATATTTGTTTTTATTTGGAAAAATGAAGTTGATGGTAGTAACTTATTTTTGGACTACCCTGTATACATGAACCTTAGAAAAACCCATATTAAGAAACAAAAATGGATGAGTCCAACGTTTTCCAAAGAACATACCACTGATTTTTAAATGAATTTTAGACCCTACTTCTTGGACACACTCCAATGGTGTGAGATCTGGAGATCTCGCTGGCCATTCTACAAAACCTCCATTTCCTATCCAGCGCTCTGGAAATTCCACTTGGAGGAATTGGCGGATAATCCTGCTGTTATGCGCAGGAGCACCATCCTATTGGAACCACAGGTTTCGTAAAGTGGCTAGAGAGAAATCCATGAGGTACCCTTGAAAATCAGTATTTAAAAAGTTTAAATATTCAGCAGAAGTTAAATTTTCTTCAAATAAATAGGGCCCTAAAATGCAATCGCCCAATACTACAGCCCAAACATTTATGCTGAATCTGACTTGTGGGCGGATTTCCCGATTTTCTTCAGGATTTTCGACGGCCCAAATATGTTCGTTGAGACGATTAAATACGCCACAATTGGTAAACTTTGTCTAATCGGACCAAATATTATTGTTCAAAAATGCATCCCCGTTGCGTGTAATCTGGTCGCGCAACCAGAAGCAATATGGTAGCCTCCTTTCGGAATCCCCTGGATGTACACGGTGGGCCAAAAAAGTGACCACATTTGATTTTTTGGAATAATTTTATTGTTGAAAATTATTTTTGGACCAATTTTGCAAGACCTATTAACAAAAGTATAGGTTATCGTAAAATGAATTTAAAACTGAT
Organism: Polydrusus tereticollis; assembly: GCA_963920685.1. Lineage (NCBI taxonomy): Eukaryota > Metazoa > Arthropoda > Insecta > Coleoptera > Curculionidae > Polydrusus > Polydrusus tereticollis. Next base: position 105,500,594 of record OY987331.1, on the reverse strand, counting down.
AGGATTAAATTACAATATCGTACAGGGCAAGTTAAAATAAGAAGTTACTTCAAACTAGTCGCAAAATTAGTTTATTTATTTTTCTTAATAATTATGACTTACATTTTAAAGATTGTTTTATTCTGAACAAAAAGAGTCTTTTCACATTTTTTGATATTTCATTCCGTTCGATGGTTATAAGCAATTTTTTCACCAAACATTTCGACTGTTAATTTGTAACAATTATTATTAATAATTGAATGTCACCCTTTTTTTAGTTGGCCATGTAAACAAAATCATATCGTCTTTTTATTAATGGTTGCTATGAATTGTAACTTGACAGTTGTCATAGTTAGAGTGGAAATACTGATTTGTTCAATAACATGCTTACAATAAGCGATACAATTTTGATAAAAGCGCTTTGGCAGGAAAAAAACTATGGTGCAAGAAAAATAGTGCGTGAATTTCCTAACAGAAATTGGGCATTATCAAGTGTTTCAAGACTGCTGAAAAAAATGAGGGAAAATAAAGGCAATTTTGAGAGAAAGCAAGGGAATGGTAGGCCACGCAGTGTAAGGACCCAGAGAAACATTGAAATTGTTAGAAGAAATATTAAAAGCCCTGTAAACTTTCCAGGAAGTAGTAAAAGCCCAAGAATGATTGAAAATGATTATCTTATAAGAAGATCTTCAGTTTGGCGGATTGTTAAGGAATACCTTCATTTTAAAACCTTTAAAAGATGATATGTACATAAATTATCGGAAGTGTCAAAAAGGTCAAGATTAGATAGGTGTATAGGTTTGCAGAGAAAATTCAGAAGAAATAATAGTGTCAATAACATTTGGTTTACGGACGAGAAAATGTTTTACTTGCCACCGCCGAAAAACTCCCAGAATAATAGGTTGTATGACAATGTCGCTAAAAAAGAAAACATTAGTGCAGATAGGCTACTCATTGAACAAGGACACTTTGTTCCAGGCGTGATGGTCTCCCTTGGTATATCAAAACTAGGCAAAACAAGTGTAATTTTTATAAACTCTGGCGTGAACGTTAATTCTATGGTATACTACCATGAAGTTCTTGAAATCATGCTACCGGAATTGGAAACGTTTCAGGATTATTATATTTTCGTGCAAGATGGTGCCCCTGCCCATCGATCACAATATACCATTAGTTTTTTAAGACAACAGTGTCCAGAAATTATCGCTCCAGATGAATGGCCGCCAAACAGTCCAGACCTTAATCCTGTGGATTAGGCCATATGGGGAAATTTGGAAGCAGCCGTGCATAAAAATAGAAATTTGAATAGTATGGACGACTTAAAACGAGAAATTGTACGCTGTTGGGAAAACTTTGACCAAAACACAATTAATGGCGCAATTAATCAATGGAAAAGACGTTTACAGAAATGCCTTGAACAAACCGGAGGACATATTGAACAATTTTTTAAATGATTTTTATTTTGTTAGATCATTAGATTTGATTTAATGTTAATAAACCGCAGAGAAATGTTTGGTGAAAAAATTGCTTATAACTATCGAACTGAATGAAATATCAAAAAATGTAAAAAGACTTTTTTTGTTTAGAATAAAACAAACTTTAAGATTCATCTTAAACTAATTTTGCGGCTAGTTTGAAGTAACTTCTTGTTTTAACTTGCCCTGTACGATATTGTAATTTAATCCTATCACTTTTAAATTCATTTTACGAGAACCTATACTTTTGTTAATATGTCCTGTAAATTTGGTTCAAAAATAATTTTCAACAATAAAGTTATTCCAAAAAGTCAAATGTGGTCACTTTTTTTGGCCCACCGTGTAGTGTTTGACTCACATGTATTTTAAATGGTTTAAAATTATTGTACTTTAAAATTCTTCAAGATTTTGTTTTGTTCATGGTCCAATTGATTATTATTTGCCTCTGTGACAATCTGACGGGTGGAAACAGAGGGATTATTGTTTACTTAAAGAATTTGTATTAAAATTGAAAAAAAATCACATTTTACAATTTAGTTAGTTAGTTCGATACCTATCACTCTCTTCTCTCTTTATACTGTGATACGATACGTGCATACGCAACAAATGGATACAATTACGAACCTGGTTTAAAACAATAGCAAGCTCTTCCTCAGTTCTTCTGCTTCCATATTTTCTTTGTTTTTTGGAAAATGAACCATATTCGGATAAATTAGCATCTAGCTTTCGAAGAAATGAAAATATTTGGACGGTGGTTGGGGCCTCTTAGGGTAAGTTTCAAGATAAACTTCTAAAGCACGAACTAAATTTCTGCTGCATTGATAATACATTTTTATCATATCTCTTTTTTCTTCAAATGAAAATCCCATGATGAAAATTAAATACAAGTTTTAATGAATCAAAATTGATAATTATTATCGGTTTGACAGACTTTATCAACAAAAATATATTGGAGTTGCTAAGGCAACTGCATTGCTTTGTTTTTTTTAGTTTCCAACGGTGACCTGTTAAATTTTTTATTTATTTTTTTGTTTTTTTTTTAACAATTTAATTGCTTGACTATTCTATTTTCATAGGAATAATGTGTTGAATAAAGATGGATTTATGAAAAAAACTATGTGTTAGATAGGGATCGGTGGTTCATTTATTTTAAGGTGTTATTTCATAAGACTAATAAACTTTTTGGATGTTTGCGACGCCTTGTTGCCTTAAGGAAGTCGAAAGGTAATTAAAAATAAAATAAAAAATCCATGGGCGTATTTAAAAAAATAAAGTTGATGATGGCCGCCCAAAAACGAAACGTTAGATTTTTAATTTGACAACGCAATCTTGTAGAGGAGAAGAAGTGGCAATGACAAAGTGTCATTTACTTTGACATTTCTTTTCAAATAAGCTCACGAAACAATAAAAAGGTTTTTGAAAAAATTCTTTTTTTTTCGAATATCTTCGGAAGTACTCGAAACTTTTCAATTCTCGAAGTTGCATTTTGTTGAGCACCAAAATGTACAACTTTCCCATAATTTAACCGACCCTGTGTCTCTTATAATAATCGAGATCCCCATGCATGCACTCGAATTTCTGGCATAGGAGGAATTATTACAATAATAATTTAAACTTTTATCCAAGCCACATCAAATCAATAAAAAAATCAACCAGTACTTCAGCGTAAAACTGAATTTAACCAAGATAAATTGTATAGCTATGAAAATCTAATACAAACTTGTATTTGAGAGCACTACGATTTGTCATAATTGTCTGTAATGGATTTGAACAGATCTTACACCATTAACGACACCAGAGCAAGGAAATATCATTTAGAAATCCAAAAATAAACTATCTTTGTCAAAAACTAAAACATAACATATTATTAAAACAATACTTAAACACAAAAAAACAACATATGTCGACCATCATATTTTAAGTCAAAATTAATGTAACATTTTTAAATTGGATTTTAGTTTCATAATATTGGCAGAGCGGAAGTCCATTATATCAAAAATAGCTCACAATATTCTAAATATATGCAGTATGTTGACTATCTGAATATGGGTAATTAATTAAGGTGCCATTTACTTTGGAATCGTGATGCTAGTTTTCTTGGGTAACTTTGTCCTCATTTTTGGTCTAGACGCGTTTTGATAAAGATGTAGGTACCTCATCAGATAGCAGTAGCGAGTAACGATACACTATCGTAAAGTGGGGCTACTTGGCCGCAACGGGGCTACTTGGTCACTCGGTGGTTGAAGGTCACTTTTGTTTTTATTGGGCATATTCTAGTTTTCGATACGTGTTTTTCCTGCTACAGGTAAATTATATTAGCTTGTACGAGAGTACTATGGATCCCCCGGGTCCAAACCCTATAAAGATTATAGAGAGGAAGCTATGCTTGAAGCCATGGATGCTTGCAGGGCCCGTATGTAACCGGACAGTGAGTCAAATGTCGGCAGTGGAATTATGGACCTTGCAATAAAGGCACTAAAAATCGAACCTATAATTGCGGAAGTTGCGATGACTCCTATACATTAACGATATTTCGGAAAAAAACTAAATATCCTATATATAGCTCCGCTGATGACAGCACACTTGTTTCATCTTTTACTTTGGATGCTCGGACATCGGCTACCAATGCAAATCTTGATAAGCAGCAAGAGGTTTCACATCTCAACAAAGACCTGGAAGAAATTCTCTCTTGGGGTGACAGTAACCAAGTAGAATTTAACGCTAAAGAAACCCAGGTGGCAGTTTTTTCTAAAAAAGTTAATGTCGAAGAACTGAACATAGTCATCAAAGGCAGGTTGGCGACTTGAGTCTATTTTACTCAACTGAGGTTGCCCGCTTGATTCCACCCAGAGCGGGGCATGGCAGAAATACACGACGAGCCACTGCAGCCCACCCGTACGTGGTTCAGCTTAGTGTCCCTCGAACGACACTGTTAAAAAATTCTTTCATCTGGAGAACGTCATCACTCTGGAACGACCTTTGTTTTGGGAAACTAGTAGAAATTATCTTTATTTTGTTCCATATTTGCTGTGTTTCTTACAGATAAAAAAATATTTTTCATTATTTAGGATAGGGTAGGCCAAGAGTACGCACTTAACTTAATAGGAACATAGAAAAAACGAAAACTTTTCTAAACCTAAATTTTTAAACAGTTACACCTTCAGTATTGATAAATTCAACATAAAAACATAAAACATCATATCTTAGTAACAAAACTAAGTAAAAACTGAGGAATTAGTGAAACGTTGCAAATGCACACTCTTGCCTTTGGCATCGTCTAAGAGTGCGCATATGGATAAGAATTAGTCCCTTTGTAGACAAAAATCCTAAATGTTGTCACGTATTCCTTCATAGGAAGTGCATTTATCATTGGACCACACAGAACAATTTAAGCATTGAATGAGGTCAATTTCCGGTGGGTCACTGTAGGTTTCATTACACACCGGACATGCAGACACCAGCATCTTTAATTCCTGTCTTCTTTTTTGACTGGAATTTTTTTCTTTACATTCTTGTAGCTTTTTCTTATGAGAAGTATTTCAGTAGTTATTAAAGTTCTGATAGCGATTACTGTTGGTATAAGAGGAAGATAAGTCAATAAATTACGTTGAACAATTTCATCGACTTCGATTTCAACTGGGTCTCCTTCATATTACAATTGAAATGGGTTGATCTGTAACAGATGCTCGCAAAAGGGCTTTTTCATTAAATATATCTGGACCGTAGGGCCCAAGACCAGTTAGAGAAAGGCTTTTTGCTGCATTTTCTAGGGAAGCAAATTCTTAAGTATGGCCGTCCAAATAAAGCTGCTACATCTGACATGGAAAAAATTCCATGTCCAAAGGCTTCAGCTTCAGCAGAACATATAAATAGACGGAATAATTATATGCGCAGTAAGATACAATATCAATAACACAGACTCTGTAACGGTTGACTTGGCAAAGTTACATGCATAGCCAGTTGTAAAACAAATCTGTATTAATAAATCCACTGATACCATCATCATAAAATCAAATGCTCCTAACATCAGCTCCTTTATCTCTTTTTCCTACGGATATAATATGGGTGGTGATGGTATGTAGCTTCCAACAGCATTTGTGCATTTAAAAGTTTTAAAAGTGACCGCTATGGTTGGCCGATTTTTTATTTTTTCTTTGATTCCATTTAATATTCCCTTTACAAAAACTAGCTTTCGGTCCGTTTTTCTTTTAAATTTTCCCCTCTGAATTTTTTTAAAAATTTATGTAATAAAATTCTTTACCTCCGGGACTAAAAGAGTTAGTTTAGCCAAACGGGGACTAAAGTGGGGCATTTAATCACAAGGGATGAAAGTGCATTCTGTTCTAGCAACATTGATGAGACTGACAATTTGTTTATTTATATTACAACTAGGTTACTTTTGTATTTTAAAGTAGGCTAATAAAATATTTAACTGGTACTAAATTGTGACATTATCAGGTGTTTTTATGTTTATACCTACATATTACCTAATTTAGGTAATGCTGTTTCCGAAAGTACAAACAATAGTGTATAAACCAAGGGACCTAGTGCCGTACTCCCTTAAAGCTCCATTCCTGGGATTAAATGAGTCACTTTAGTCTCTTAGTTTATTATAAAATATACTATTATAGAACTGATTATATTGTTATATTTGCTATTTCTAAGTATATTTTTAAATGGTAGTGTTGGGGAACAGCCCTAAGAGTTGAAATGAGTTGTCCAAAGATGGACTGTTTAGTTTAGTTGTAACATAGTAGGCGTAACATGTCAAATTTACGATCTCGTTCATAACGTAGTAGGTATAAGAAATGATGTATTTTGAAGCCGCGCCAAAGGAAGCGGCTGGAGACCACTGCCACGCTCTACTTTTGTTCTCTGTAAAATGCGCCCACGGGATTGGCGGAAGCTTGGCGTCGGCCACAAAAGATGAATGAGTCGCGTCATAAGGTATTCGTGCAGCGGTTCCATCCGCTCCATTCGGCGCGAATTAAGAAATAAGAGTTACTGTTGAGTGAGCAGACAAGCTAGCAACACGTCCCGTCAAAAAGGAATAGCCAAAGTTGGTTGTTGGCGGTCATTTTACTATTTGTACCAAGTGGTAAATCTTTACGAATGTTAGTGTATCAATTTAGAGTAACTGTTGAGTGAGCAAGTAAGCTAGCAACACGTCCCGTCAGCCAAAGTTGGTTGTTGGCGGTCATTCTACTATTTGTACCAAGTGGTAAATCCGTAGAAATGTTAGTGTACTAATTTCTATGTAAAAAGTGGAAGTTTCACCCTAAGTACGGGTACTAAGTGTGCATAGCTCTGTGCAAAGAGTTATAATGTGTTGATTTCGCCAGAAGTTATAATGTGTTAAGTTCGCCAGTATATTAAATAAAGTTATTTTGCTTTAACACGAGTTTAATTTCCAATCATAATAAAACCGACCAGTGAGTCACACGCCTGTGGAAATATACCACAAACTTGATTGAACGTAAGAGGAAATAAAGCCCGGCGTTTCAACAGGTAGTATACCCAAATTACCGAAACTAGACGATATATTTGAAAAAATGGGTTGAAAAGGTGTCAAAGTAGCCCCACTAGTATTGACAAAAACTTACACATCCTTGGGCATGAACCTTTCCTAACCTGTACCATCAACCGCTATCAATTTGAAAATCCTTAAAAAAAATATACTTTTTCCATTTCAAAGTTTCTCAACTTTTTCTTCCAAACTTCTCTAAAAATCTATTTACATCCGCCATTGGGAGTTTTAATTTTGAATATAATTATTAACAATAACAATTATAAGTGGTGCTTCCAGAATACACTAATTGTCAATTAAAACTGATAAACAATAATTAATTAGACTAGACTAATGGGTTATTAAATTTTAGCCAGGGCATTTCAAATAAATAATAATTAACACCGTTTTATAAGTATAACAGTTATTGGTGGACTCACAATCGAAAGCATAACACGTTTCTAAGATGGGGTTTAGGTGCATATATAAATTAATTATAACTATCGACGTTTAACCTTTGCTTTAAATATACAGGGGTGCAAGTACATAGCTCCTGATTCGTAGTTATAATGGTGCACATTGCATTAGGTTGGTTAGTTCAGGTTGTTAAGACCGTATACTCCATTCAACAATAATTCGTTGATTTCCCGACCATAATAAAATTTAAATCCAGCCATAAATAAGTGCCTTTTGAAAGGGTACAGGTCCTGATTACCTACTTATTTCGATAGTTTAGGTTATCTATTTTCAACAAAACAACAAATATAAAATAATAGGTAAGTATCTTTATTTAACTATATAATATATAAACTACAATACCCCAGGCGAGTAGAGCTAGATACTCAGAATCTCGCACTGATTCGTCAGTCAGCCTCAAGGATTCTGGGGGAGGCAAAAATTCGATATTGAATCGGCCACAAGAGAAATGTAGCAAGAAGACCATCCTAGTCGCTGCTTACAACATCCGCACCATGAGACTAGACGAGCACAGGCTCGCTTTGGAGAAAGAACTTCAAAACATCAAGTGGGACGTTCTGGGAATTAGCGAGACCAGACTGCAGGGCGAGGCCACAACGGTCCTACCATCCGGACACTTGTTATTCCAGAAAAACTCTGACATCAACCACCACCTCGGCGGAGTGGCAATAATGGTTCATAGCAAACTGAGACACCTCGTCAGTAAATGCAGTGCCATATCAGACCGAGTCATTTACGTCATGCTGAAATTTAACAGCAAATACAGCATGCAGGTCATTCAGGCCTATGCTCCCACGGCCGCCTCGCCTGACGAAGAAATAGAACAGTTCTATTAAGACCTTACCATGGCAAAAAATGCGGAGAGGACAAAGTTCAAGATCCTCACCGGAGATTTCAATGCCAAAATCGGAAGAAAAACAACAGCGGACCCCCCAAACATCGGCAGCTTCGGACTTGGCAGACGGAATGACAGAGGGCAAACGATGCCGAACTTTCTGCTCAGGGAAGGGTTGCATTGCATGAATACTTTCTATCAAAAGCCTCTGCAAAGAAAATGGACCTGGAGAAGCCCTGACGGTGCAGTCAAAAACGAGATTGACTATGTGCTAGGCACTGATAAGCTCATGTGCACCGATGTGTCAGTCCTAAACCGCTTCAACACGGGAAGCGATCACAGACTGGTGAGAGCCAAAATATGTATCAACACTCGACTGGAAAGGAAGAAGTTGACCGAGAAGAAACTGAGACCAACGAGGATTGAGTTGGAGGCGAAGCAGGAGGAGTTCAGCAGGCAGATCGAACGGAGACTGGAGCCGATGGACGCGTTGAAAGATCTGGAGCTAAATGAGCTGACAGGGAAAATCGTCGGAAGTATCCGAGTAGCAACCAAGAAAGTCTGCACATTTGGAGGGCAGCGAAACTCGAAGCTCACTCCCGACACAACCAGACTCTTGAAAGAGCGCAGAGCCATGGATCGCGACGCACCGAAGTACCGCCAGCTGGACAGACCTGTAAAGAGAGCGATTCGTAGAGACTTGAGAGCATACAATACGCGGACGATTGAAGAAGCCATAGAGGACAATATTAACATGAAGGTCCTCCGTACCAGAACGGCTAGAGGAAAACTACTTATCCATAATATGAAAAACGAGCAGGGCGTAGTTGTGTCAGAAAAAGGTGAAATCGTGGCTATCATCGAGAACTTCTACCGGAAATTGTACAGCCAGTCAGTACCAGAACCTGACCATTTTCAGGTGCACAGAGATCGAGTGATCCAGAACGTCGGTTCCGAGGAGATTCCCGAAATCGATGGCTCGGAGCTGAGAGCAGCATTAGAACAGATGAGAAACCGTAAGGCTCCCGGAGAGGACCAGGTAACGAGTGAGATGCTGAAGACTGGGGGAGAAACTTTGGACAAGGCACTTCTCATTCTCCTCAACAAGTGCCTGGAAGAAGGAAGGATTCCGGATGCATGGAGGAATGCTGAGGTCACCATCCTTTTCAAAAAGGGCGACTCGGCGAACATCGAGAATTACCGACGGATTAGCCTACTCTCTGTGTTATACAAGCTCCTTACCAAAATAATCACCAGCCGTCTCACCAACAAGCTCGACTCCTACCAACCTGTAGAGCAAGCTGGATTCAAGAAGGGGTACAGCACGATAGACCACATCCAGGCGGTTCGCACGCTGATCGAGAGATGCACTGAGTACAACGTCCCACTCTACCTGGCCTTCGTCGATTACCAAAAGGCTTTCGACTCTGTCGAGATCTGGGCAGTTTTGCATGCGATGGACGCTGCGAGGATTGACTCGAGATACTCGAATATCATCAGAGACATATATAAACATGCCACTCTCCACGTCAAAGTAGGAGAAGACTTAGTCACCGAGAGGATCCCTATCAAGAGAGGAGTGAGACAAGGCAACACTATCTCGCCAAAACTGTTCACCCTCGCGCTAGAAGACGTGTTTAAAAATCTTACTTGGGAGAGGAAAGGCGTCAATATCGATGGGACGTTCCTGAGTCACCTACGCTTCGCTGACGACATTATCCTGATAAGCAGCGATGCTGACGAACTTGGACTCATGCTAAGAGAGCTGAGGGAAGCCTCGGAGTCCGTAGGCCTGAAGATGAACCTCCTAAAGACCAAGGTCATGAGTCCAGATAACATCCAGGTCACACTCGACAGCCACACGCTTGAAGTTGTTGGAGAGTACGTGTACCTTGGCCACAACATCAAGCTTCACAAGGACAACCACACCGCAGAAATCAGCAGACGAATTGGCCTGACGTGGGCTGCTTTTGGAAAACTCGGTCACATCTTCAGAAAACCGGACATGCCCATTAACCTGAAGCGAAAAGTATTCGATGCCTGCATCTTACCCGTCATGACCTACGGCCTTGAGACTATAGCCCTAACACAAAACAGGGCGAACCGACTAAGGGTTTGTCAAAGGGCTATGGAACGTGCGATGCTGGGGATCAGATTGAGGGACCGAGTCAGAAACGAGATCATCAGGGAGAGAACAAGAGTAGTTGACGTCATAGAGCGAATCGCCGTCAATAAATGGCGCTGGGCAGGGCACGTCGCCAGGGATGACACCAAGTGGACAAAGACCATAATGCAGTGGCGTCCCAGAGAAACTAGGCGTAGCGTCGGGCGCCCCCAAACAAGGTGGAGAAATGATATCCAGAGGAAAGCCGGCAAGAACTGGATCTTGAGTGCTCAGGACAGACAATGGTGGAAAAACATGGAGGAGGCCTATGTCCAGGAGTGGACGAGAACAGGCTAAAGAAGAAGAAGATCTTTATTTTAATCATGTAATTAAATAGCTATTAATATTTATACAAAAGTACTAATCTACAATATTATAATATAATCTATGCCTAAACTAATTATTAAGGTTACTATTAATTATGTTATTATATTGGTATATTAGGTAGGTTAATGGCAAATTGCAGGTGTTCAGTATAAAGCAGAGTCTTTTCATCTTAGTTCATCAGTCGTTTGGTGTTTGTCAAGCTGTGCGTTCAAGGTATTTTCGTGTGTGTTATCGAGCATCCAAAATATGTCAGATTTGTGTGAAACTTCAGATAATATTGCTTCCGGAAGTTATGGTGTAACGAAGAAAAAACATTTATCACTTAATGCCAAAAACATCATAAAGAACGTTTACTGTACCCTTTTAGAAAAAGGGTATGACCGGAGTGCAAGTTTTAGTGAAACGAGTATTTTGACCAAAGTTGCATTAACGACAGTAAAAGATATAGTGACCAAACACATCCAGCCAAGGAAAATACGGTGTAAACAGCGGAAAATTGAGAAGCATTGCAGAAGCTGATAAAGACTTGATTCGGAGGAAAATTTATGACATGTACGTACAGTAAACAAATAGTCCCAACAATAGATACGCTAAAAAAGGTACTTACAGCAGACGAAACCGACATTTCATGTGGCAGGACAAGCCTTTGGAGAATAGTAAAAGCAATGGGTTTTAAATATCGTACCATTGACAAACGACAAGTACTAATGGAATCGCAGCGTTTACAAGTATGGCGTAGAGATTATTTGAATCTTATCAGACAATATAGGGAAGAAAATCGTTCAATTATGTACTTGGACGAAACTTGGTTTGATACCCACGACACTCCTAAAAAAGGTTGGAGCGATTCAACAATCAAATGTCAAACTAAAGCTTCCTCAAACAAAGGACAACGAATTACGATATTACATGCAGGTTCAGAAAATGGATTTATTCCGAACGCTCTATTATTATCTGCGAAGAAAATTGCCAATTCATCTTTGGATTACCATCAAGACACGGATGCTACATTGTGTGAAGATTGGTTTCAGAATTGTCTGCTTCCGAATGTGCCCAAAAATAGTGTTATTGTGATGCACAACGCTAGTTACCACAGTCGCCAACTAAGTTAAGTGCCGAATTGAAATAATGCAAAAGTGGAAATTCAAAACTATATGATGGAAAATAATATATATTTCGAGAAAACCTATACAAAGAAGGACCTTTTAAATGTTTTAAAAACATTCAATATTGAAATAGAATATATCTCTGACAATCTCGCAACTGCTAATGGTCACACAGTTTTACGTCTCCCTCCGTATTACTGTATTTTTAACCCAATAGAACATAATATATGGAGTATATGGTTGGGTGGATAGCTCGATTGCTACGATTGCTACGAGATGTCGCCACGTGTAACATCTCGCATATGTATTTATATGGAGCCAGTTAAATACGATGATTAGAAGAGAAAACACATCCCCTACACTAAGTAGTTCTGTTAAAGAATTAATTAAAAAATGTGTAAATAATATCCCAGGAGAAAGTTGGAAAAATTCTGTGAGACACGTGATCCAAGTCGAAGATTCCTATAACATAATAAATAGTAACGTAAGCCCTTAATAATTAGTTTAGGCGTAGATGAAGACGATAGTGAAAGTGAAACAGAGCTAAATATAGAGTAGGTTAAGTTAAATATTGTATAATTATAATATTGTAGATTAGTATTTTTGTATAAATATTAATAGCTATTTAATTACATGATTAAAATAAAGATACTTACCTATTATTTTATATTTGTTGTTTTGTTAAAAATAGCTAACCTAAACTATTGAAATTAGTAGGTAATCAGGACCTGTACCTCAAAAGGTCCGGTGCCTACACAATAAATATTTGTCAGGCAACTTATTTATGGTTGGGATTACGACTAAGTGTTGTCATTTAAATTTTATTGCGGTAGAGAAATCAACGAATTATTGTGGAATAGAGTTTACGTATTATTATCCTGTTCGCATTAACTATAGTAAAGTTTACACTATATGGTTGACCTTTACTACAATAAATCAACTACCTGATTAAAATCCATTGTGTAGGTTTCAACCTTTTTAAACCGCAATAAATGGGTGCAGGGTCGGTTTGAAAATATAGCTGATTTATTTTTATTTTGAATTAGAGGGACATTTTAATCCAAATGAAAGTAAAGATCAAATATTATAATAATAATATTTTGAGATATAATAAGAATAATAAAAATTAATGAAACAGTGAAATGCAGATTCATTCGTTTCAATAAAAATTAAGTGTTTTCAGTCGTCAACAAAGTATACTAGGTGTATGATAAAGATTTTTACGAGACATTATGATTAAAATTCAATATGTTACAATTTAGACTACACACTAATACAAGATTAAAATAAAATTTAAGATTTAAATACAGTAGGTACCATGTGTGTACACAGAAAAGTTTTACAATAATCAATTTTGGCAAATTAATTGTTCTACTTTACTTGGTGCCATATTAGTTTGATTGGATTAAATACACAATAGTAGGGGGGAAGACGAAACACTGTATGTATGTATGTCCTTATTAATCTTAAAAGCCTCTAATACTTCTAAAAATATCCCGTTCTTTGTAAGTTTCTTTAAAATATACAGGGTGTTATTTAATAAGTGTTCGATATCTTACAGGACGATTCCTCAGTTATTTAAAAGGTGAAAAATTCATATAAGCAAGCCCTTCATTTTTGAGATAATAGGTAATCTAGAGAAGAATCTGCTCAGTTTTTAGCTGAAACCAACAGACCCTCTCGGAACAAATCCATTTTATGAACCCGCGTGTGTTATTGTTATCCTTTTGCCTTTATTTAAAGGGGCCTTGGTGTGATATTTTTTTTGAAAAGTCATTCCATCCTATTCTTGAAGTGTCATGCGTATCGAATCATGTTTTTTCAAGGTAGCCAATTGATTGATTTTCTGCTCTATATTGTTTAATAAGCGTTAAATATTTTTGACGCCATTCCCGTAAACGTTGAGATCCCATTAAGGTATGTCTTTTATCAATTGTGTAATATTTAAAACCCATTTTAAGCAAAATTTTCTTAGGCTTGAAATGTTACAAGAAATATTTATTTCGTCGTTGGTAAGCCTTTTTTTTTAGGGAAATCAGGATAGGTAGAGACTGTTCTTCATATATGTGATAAATTGTCCTTCCTAACAAATCCAAATCATTCTCGTCAATACTTCCAATGTGCCACAGTCTAGGACTAGATAACTTCAAGGCATCAAATTGATGGTGAGAGAAATTCCGTCGTTGGCACGATATTACCTTTAAGAAAATTTGTGAGGAATCAGCCGATGTCAATATCGAAGACGTAATTGCTTTGAAGGAAAGGTTATTGATCATGTTAAAGGATTATTCCCAAAGGGACGTATTTAATGCAGATGAGACAAGTCTCTACCATCATGCATTGCCAAAAAAAAAACATATGCATTAAAAGGTGACAAGTGTACTGGAAAAGAAAACAGCAAAACAACGATTTCGAATTCTGTTCTGTGCAAATATGGAACGTGAGAAGGAAGAACCACTTATAATAGGCAACAGCAAAAATAGGTACTCAATGTTTTAAGAGCGCACACAATGAGTCTCGAACAAGAAAGCGTGGATGACAGCAGACATCATGACAACATGGCATCACATATTTGATTCCAAGATGAAGAAGCAGGCTAGAAGGGTGGTATTGTTTCCGAATAATGCAACGTCTCATCCCAAAATTACACTGGATAATGTCAAACTTATTTTTCTTCCTCCCAACACTACCATTGCCAACCTTTGAACCAAGGCATCATTCAGAATCATAAAATGCTCCACAGAAGCTACCTTAGTAAGAGACTTGTTGCATGCATAGACAGTGGTTGTCCTCTTCAAGAAATCGAAACTAATATTACCATAACTAACGACTTAATATGGATTTCGGTGGCCTGGCGCAATTTGTCCCCTGTGACAATAAAATATGCTTTATGAAATAAAGCTAATATTGACGACTTCGGAGAAGAAGATAATATTCCGCTAGCGCAACTGTTTCCTTGCTTCTATTGATAACGATTGGGCAACAGAAAGTGCAGAATTGACTATCATCGAGCGTATTGAAGAGAATCAAGAAACGGAAGAAACTACTTCCAACTCTGAGACAGAGGAAGAGGAACCTGACCTTGCTCCAGTGTCGAAAATATCAAGCCTATTTGAAGGCTGCGAAAGTTTGAGAGACTTTTTAATAGTGTTAACAATTTGGAGTTCTAAGTCTGCAAATATTTCTCAATTGCTATTAAAACGTAAATCTGAATTTTATAAAAATGAAATAAAAAATGTGAAGAAATCATTAATTTCTGATTATTTTAAAAAATAAGAATTTTAAAGCAAACATACAGTACATTGTATAATATATATGTTAGTATGCTGGTGCAGTATATACAATATACATATTGGCAAATTGACTTCATCTCATTTAATTTTAGTTCTGATAAATCTCAACAAAAATATTTAAAATTATTTACATACGTACTGTTAACCGTTTCATTAACATTTGATTTCCCGAGGGTTGTTATTGAGAGATTTTATTGTACATATAAATGTATTGCAATGCGCGCACATACTAAAAACATATCTTGAGTAACAACACATAACTTAGGCAAGGGCCTAGCGACACCTAAAACACCGGTTCCCGTCAGATCACCGAAGTTAAGCGGTGTCGAGCGCGTTTAGTACTTGGATCGGTGGCCGCTTGGGAAACACCGCGTGCTCTTGTCTTAGGGAAGAGTGTAAAATGAATCGACATCAAAAACCATCCTATTCACGCCGGACAGACCGGATGAGATCGGATATCTCGTAGGATGAAGGTGCCGTTTCACACTCCCCAATCGGTAGACCGCACGATTAAAAACCGTACGGTCGATGACCGGTTCAAGATGGCCTCAGATACGCCGACGAACCGTAAAATAGTAAAATAAAATAAACAAAAAAACACATAACTTTTAACACCATAAGTAAACGACCAAAATAAGCTATCTTTAGTGTTAAAAGTAAATCAATGATTTTCAAGGATTTGACAAATACAAGAGAATCATAATATATTTTGCACAAACGCCCTTTATTTCGCCCCACTGCGTACTGTAAATACTTTCTAAAACTAATTGCGTACTACGCATTAGACTTTTTAGGCAAGAAATCAAAAGTAGTAGCTCTTCTAGCTGATATGTTTACTTCTACATTTAGATAATGTTCTCCCATATTAGTAATCAGAACTAACCTGAAAGATATTTCTAAATGTTTTTAAATTTTAGTTGATCAACTTCAACTGTTTACTGAAACCTGATAAGAACCAAGTAAGTGCATTTTCTTACTAGGTTACTGGCTATTGATTCTTCAAAGTCAAGCAAAAATATTATTTAAGACTTGGCACAATATATTTTATCTTCAATATAATCCCTAAATGTTTATTTAAATAAATTCAATTTAACCGTTCCGCCACAGTAGGAATTTTGAATTAAACACACCATTAATAGAGCGCATTGACAGATACAAGGGCTGAAAATTGAATGCGTCTATCGAACAATTGAAGGATTTGAGATTCTATAATGCCGGCTCTCTATACTGGTTACACGCTCCTGTTAAGTCGCTTTTCTAAAGACGCCGTAATTGAAACTGCTTCTTATACGCTGCTGATAGCACGGTTCTTGTTTGTGACGTGATATTCCGTACCGGGAATATACAGTGTGTATTAATGATATTATACTGACACTATTTTTACTTAAATGCAATATTAAAATATTTTTGTCAAATCTGATCAACGGTAAATTATCGAAAATCAGCTGTTTCATATCTGCTGCAATAAATTAGTAGTATCGCTAGGCTGTTATGTCGAGAAGCAAAAGGAATGCATCTTCTACGTTTAGGCAAGCTTTCCGAGATTATATTTATACTAGTGGCACTTTTTGGAGTACTAAAAGTTTTTTTTAATATAAACTAAACTAACAACCAACCTCAATATACAGCGTGTCCAGAAACCATCTTAACATATGGAAAACTTTTTTATTTTTAAGTTTACGAAAAAAAATATTCTTCATAAAAAGTTCTGCTTGTTGATAAAATAACATTCAAATTAAAAGTTTTGAGCCAGCACATACGGGGTGTTCAGAAAGTCAATAATATTAATACCGTAAATGGAAAACTATATTTAATAATTTTAATTACAAAGTACAATAATGAAATACTACACTAAGCTTCAACATGACCACCGTTTTTTTTTCCATACAAACGGTTGTACGTCGTGAAAATTCCATTGCTGCATTTCTATCCATCTGAGGGGAAATTTCTTGGACACATTCTCTGATAATTCTCTCTAAATGGTCTATGTTCTCGAAAGGTCTGTGGGTATACACTTTTTGTTTTAAAAATCCCCATACGAAAAAATCCAGAGGTGTTAGATCAGGTGACCTTGGTGGCCAAGCAAATTCTGATATTCGTCCAATCCATTTCTGTGGAAATGTCCGGTTTAAGAATTCTGTCACTCTTGCCGAGCTGTGGCATGGAGCGCCGTCATGTTGGAACCAAAGTGTTTGTCTTATATTCATTGGTAGTCCATGAAAAAATTCAAATAATTCCGTGTCCAAAAAGTTCAAGTAAATTTCACCGGTAATATTTTCTCGAAAAAAGTACGGCCCTACAATTTGGTTCCTAAAAACGCCGCACTAAACATTTGTCTTGAAAGAATACTGGTCACGACACTCAATTACAAAATGGGGATTCTCATCACTCCACCACCTACAGTTTTGAGAACACACTACTCCATTTGAGGTGAACATCGCCTCATCTGAAAACAATATTTTTCTTGCGAATAGTGGGTCATCTTCTACCTCACCTTGAAACCAAGAGCAAAACAAAAATCGTGAATCAAAATCTCTAGGCTGCAGTTTGTGAAGAAATTTTGGCTTGTATGGGTAAAAATTATTTTTCCTTAAAATAACTTGGATAGTGGACTTTGTAACAGGTCGTGGAACAGTTTGTGAAATATTTCTCAATGAGATTTTAGGATTTTCCACGACAGCTAGCAAAACATTCAATTGGGTATCTTCGTCCGTACGCCAAACCTGATGCTTGTCAGAAAATTTATTACTTACAGATCCGGTATTTTTAAATTTATTAAAAATATCTCCAACCGTTACATGGCTAATAATTTTATTTGGATATCTTGCATTAAAAATTTGAGCAGCCTCTCTGTACGTCTTGTAGTGGTCTCCAACAATTAACACTATTTCAACTTTTTCCTCGATTGTAAATTTAAGCACCATATTTAATTAAAAGGAAACTGTCCGCCTTGACAAATAAACTAATTAGTTGTCATGGTTTCATTTAGTTTTCCAAGGCGTGCTGGACCTACTAAACGAGAATGAATACCGCTTCTTAAAATCTTGCTCGCCCTTTTCTGAAAAATTCTGTGAGATAATTAGAGAAACTATGGAATCAGGAAAAACAACAACATTACGCCACAGTATCTTTGTTTTAAGCTAAGTCGCCTTTCGAATGGCAACTTTAGACCATTTATTATATTTTTGACAATATCGAAAATTGTCATTAAAAAAAATTGATCAGAATCAAAAACCACTTTAAATTACAATTAGGTGATGCAATGAAAAATTAGGTTTTATTATTTTTTACGAATTTTTCTTCCACAATCAAAGAAGTTAATAACGCTACCATTTTTATGTTTTATAAATTTTAACGCGTTTTGACGGTTGCTGTCAAACATTTCTTGCTATCAACAATTAATTTGTATGTTACAACCATCCTAGATTACATGTAACTACAGTTAAATTTGCATTGTTATTGTAGACATACGTTTCAAAAAAGACGAAATAATTTTTTCAAGGTAAATGGGCGTAATTTCATATTTGAACGTGGTTTTTAGTTCTGATCAACTTTTTTTAATAACAATTTTAGATATTATCAAAAATAAAGGTACTTTACTTTTAAGCCAAATTCATATTTTTTGACTTACCTCGTATACGCCTGGGAGAATTTAATATCTGATAGTTGCATTTTAGGTTTTAGACCATGCAGAACTTTTTATGAAGAATCACTTTTTTTCGTAAAGTCTAAAATAAAAAAGTTTCCCATATGTTAAGATGGTTTCTGGACACGCTGTATAGAATGAACTGTGTTATGTGGAAATGCTCGAACCCACAGCATTTGGAAAAACTTAAATCCCTTTAATGCTTAGTGGCAAATAGGTAGCCCCTAAAAATGACCCTAAAAGCCATATGTGGAAGCCTGAAAAATATGGGTCTTTAATATTTAAATTTAGGACCATAAGTTTAATGTCCAGTCCGGCACTTGTTTCAGGGATTTTTCAATCTGAGGATAATTACACAATAATTAATATTTACATTTTGGTTATACACAAGGTATTTATTGAGGGTTTCCGGGGTTTGCAGGTATATTGTTAGGGGTTATTTTTTGTCATTTAATAATGCCTTATTATTACCTGCTTAACAAACTGTATTTATATCGGGTTGTAATACGTACTTTTGTTTTAGCTTGTCGAGAGATTTCAGTATTTTTAGTGTGAAACCAGTGATTTCAAATGTGTGTTCAAAATGTCTAAAGTGGCGTCGTGGATTAAAAATCTCCCAGAGTTAGACTTTAGTGGAGAATAAGTTTTCTGTGAAGCTTGTGCAAAAATTATTGTTTGTTAAAAGAAGTTTCAAATCGATTAACATTTGAAAACACCGCTGCATAAATCAAAGTTACAAAAAATGAAATCTGAGCCAGTTTAGCTGAGTGTAAAAAACGAATTTTAAATTGTTGGAGAAAAATCGAAATCTGAAAAGGAAATTTTTCAAGAAGACTTATGCAAGGCTTTGGTTGCAGCAAACAAACTTAATAAAAAAATTGCAATATCCGTAATTTAGAGGATTTTTGCAAAAATATTGTCAACAAACCATTCCTGACGAATCCACGCTTAGAAAGAAGATTGTCCATTCAGTATACGAAACAGGTTTAGAAGAAATTAGAGCTTCACTGGGTGATAAAAATTTTTACATTATTGTTGATGAAAGCACAGATACTTGTGACAGATATATCGTACATCTTATGATTGGAGCACTTCAAGAAGATAGAGCAACAAACATATTTAATAATTTTTAAGCAGCCAGACAAAACTAATTATGTGACCGTAACCCGATTTATTTAGCATTCACTATCGAGGTTTTTCTTACCAAAACTAGTCCCAGATGAAAAGTTTTTAGTGCTTTTGTCTGATTACCTCAATATGATACATGTGACTTGTCTTTTATATGTAATAAACCGAGTCGCAGAAGCCGTCAGAACTGAATATCCTTTAGGAAATAAATTAATTTCAAATGTAAAAAAGTGTTTCTAAAAGCACCTCTAAGAGTGCAGATGTATAGGGAGAGATTACCAGGAGATAGTTTACCTCCAGAACCTGTAATTATCCGGTGGGGAACATTGATTAAGGCCGCAATATTTTACGCAGACCATTTCAAAGCCATTAAAGAAATAATTTTGGAGTTAGATGACTATTCGCAGTGTGTTGTGTAAAGTAAAGAGTTGTTAAAAAGTGCAAATATAGTTAAAGATCTTGTTCTTATTAAGGTTAATTTCAGTTTAATACCGGACATAACATCCTCGCTAGAAAGCAGAAATTAAGTTTAAGAGACTCAATTGGTACTGTTGAAACTTTTCCGCTAAATGTAACAACATTCCCGGTAAAGTAGGAGGTCAATAAATTAGTAGTATCGCTTGGCTGTTATGTCGAGAAGCAAAAGTAATGCGTCCTCTACGTTTAGGCAAGCTTTCCGAGCTTGTACCAGTGGCATTTTTGGAGTACTAAAATTTTTTTTCAATATGAACCAAGCTAACAACCAACCTCATTGCATAAAATGAACTGTGTTATGTGGAAATGCTCGAACTCACAGAATTTGGAAAAACCTTAATCCCTTTAATGCTTAGTCGCAAATAGGTAGCCACCTAAAAATGATCTGAAAAGCCATATGTGGAAACCTAAAAAATATGGGTCTTTAATATTTAAATTTGGGACCATAAGTTTATTTAAGTGTTGGCAGTTCATTTTAGAGGTATTTTTAGTCTTGAAACAACAGAAACACCTTCCAACAGACAGATGTGAAATAAAAGAAACAATAATTAAACTGGTTCTTGATAATATTGTACTTTAACCACATTTTAAAAGTTAAATAATATACTTAGTGAGGTTAGCGACCCACAGTACTATGTTTCCAAGAAGTTTTGTTGGGATTTGGGTCAGAAAAACGAAGGAAAAAACTTTTTCCCAAAAACCACTTTAAATTACAATTAGGTGATGCAATGAAAAATTAGGTTTTATTATTTTTTACGAATTTTTCTTCCACAATCAAAGAAGTTAATAACGCTACCATTTTTATGTTTTATAAATTTTAACGCGTTTTGACGGTTGCTGTCAAACATTTCTTGCTATCAACAATTAATTTGTATGTTACAACCATCCTAGATTACATGTAACTACAGTTAAATTTGCATTGTTATTGTAGACATACGTTTCAAAAAAGACGAAATAATTTTTTCAAGGTAAATGGGCGTAATTTCATATTTGAACGTGGTTTTTAGTTCTGATCAACTTTTTTTAATAACAATTTTAGATATTATCAAAAATAAAGGTACTTTACTTTTAAGCCAAATTCATATTTTTTGACTTACCTCGTATACGCCTGGGAGAATTTAATATCTGATAGTTGCATTTTAGGTTTTAGACCATGCAGAACTTTTTATGAAGAATCACTTTTTTTCGTAAAGTCTAAAATAAAAAAGTTTCCCATATGTTAAGATGGTTTCTGGACACGCTGTATAGAATGAACTGTGTTATGTGGAAATGCTCGAACCCACAGCATTTGGAAAAACTTAAATCCCTTTAATGCTTAGTGGCAAATAGGTAGCCCCTAAAAATGACCCTAAAAGCCATATGTGGAAGCCTGAAAAATATGGGTCTTTAATATTTAAATTTAGGACCATAAGTTTAATGTCCAGTCCGGCACTTGTTTCAGGGATTTTTCAATCTGAGGATAATTACACAATAATTAATATTTACATTTTGGTTATACACAAGGTATTTATTGAGGGTTTCCGGGGTTTGCAGGTATATTGTTAGGGGTTATTTTTTGTCATTTAATAATGCCTTATTATTACCTGCTTAACAAACTGTATTTATATCGGGTTGTAATACGTACTTTTGTTTTAGCTTGTCGAGAGATTTCAGTATTTTTAGTGTGAAACCAGTGATTTCAAATGTGTGTTCAAAATGTCTAAAGTGGCGTCGTGGATTAAAAATCTCCCAGAGTTAGACTTTAGTGGAGAATAAGTTTTCTGTGAAGCTTGTGCAAAAATTATTGTTTGTTAAAAGAAGTTTCAAATCGATTAACATTTGAAAACACCGCTGCATAAATCAAAGTTACAAAAAATGAAATCTGAGCCAGTTTAGCTGAGTGTAAAAAACGAATTTTAAATTGTTGGAGAAAAATCGAAATCTGAAAAGGAAATTTTTCAAGAAGACTTATGCAAGGCTTTGGTTGCAGCAAACAAACTTAATAAAAAAATTGCAATATCCGTAATTTAGAGGATTTTTGCAAAAATATTGTCAACAAACCATTCCTGACGAATCCACGCTTAGAAAGAAGATTGTCCATTCAGTATACGAAACAGGTTTAGAAGAAATTAGAGCTTCACTGGGTGATAAAAATTTTTACATTATTGTTGATGAAAGCACAGATACTTGTGACAGATATATCGTACATCTTATGATTGGAGCACTTCAAGAAGATAGAGCAACAAACATATTTAATAATTTTTAAGCAGCCAGACAAAACTAATTATGTGACCGTAACCCGATTTATTTAGCATTCACTATCGAGGTTTTTCTTACCAAAACTAGTCCCAGATGAAAAGTTTTTAGTGCTTTTGTCTGATTACCTCAATATGATACATGTGACTTGTCTTTTATATGTAATAAACCGAGTCGCAGAAGCCGTCAGAACTGAATATCCTTTAGGAAATAAATTAATTTCAAATGTAAAAAAGTGTTTCTAAAAGCACCTCTAAGAGTGCAGATGTATAGGGAGAGATTACCAGGAGATAGTTTACCTCCAGAACCTGTAATTATCCGGTGGGGAACATTGATTAAGGCCGCAATATTTTACGCAGACCATTTCAAAGCCATTAAAGAAATAATTTTGGAGTTAGATGACTATTCGCAGTGTGTTGTGTAAAGTAAAGAGTTGTTAAAAAGTGCAAATATAGTTAAAGATCTTGTTCTTATTAAGGTTAATTTCAGTTTAATACCGGACATAACATCCTCGCTAGAAAGCAGAAATTAAGTTTAAGAGACTCAATTGGTACTGTTGAAACTTTTCCGCTAAATGTAACAACATTCCCGGTAAAGTAGGAGGTCAATAAATTAGTAGTATCGCTTGGCTGTTATGTCGAGAAGCAAAAGTAATGCGTCCTCTACGTTTAGGCAAGCTTTCCGAGCTTGTACCAGTGGCATTTTTGGAGTACTAAAATTTTTTTTCAATATGAACCAAGCTAACAACCAACCTCATTGCATAAAATGAACTGTGTTATGTGGAAATGCTCGAACTCACAGAATTTGGAAAAACCTTAATCCCTTTAATGCTTAGTCGCAAATAGGTAGCCACCTAAAAATGATCTGAAAAGCCATATGTGGAAACCTAAAAAATATGGGTCTTTAATATTTAAATTTGGGACCATAAGTTTATTTAAGTGTTGGCAGTTCATTTTAGAGGTATTTTTAGTCTTGAAACAACAGAAACACCTTCCAACAGACAGATGTGAAATAAAAGAAACAATAATTAAACTGGTTCTTGATAATATTGTACTTTAACCACATTTTAAAAGTTAAATAATATACTTAGTGAGGTTAGCGACCCACAGTACTATGTTTCCAAGAAGTTTTGTTGGGATTTGGGTCAGAAAAACGAAGGAAAAAACTTTTTCCCATATGCCGACGTTTCGCTTTTATTTTAAAGCATCTTCATAGGCTCCACAAAAACTTATTCTGTTTACATACAAATTTAACATAAGAGGACTGATTTTTAAGCACAGTTTAAATATTATTATTACTTTCTAAAAATTAGAATAAGTTTCATAAGCAGAGAATAGATACTTGTCATAAAGATTTAATTTTTTTCCCTAATTTTAGAAACGTTGGTATCTTAAAAACATCCATTTAACATCAAAACATTATAATGAAACAAAAACAACAAAAACAGAAAAAAGAAGAAAGACATTACGGGACTTACCAAGAAGTAGTTTTCCAGAGCCAAAACTTAAAATTAAGAAACACAAGAAACGTTAGAGCCGCGGTGACAAAAATGCCTTGGAACTCCCAAACGGATGAAAAGCACGTTTTTGTATAGATCGAGTGTCGTTCTCGAAATCCGTGTTGTCGAGTAGGGGTCTGGCGCTCGGCGGTGAGCGGCTATAATATTTTTTCCAAATTTTGACCAGCGGGCAGCGGTTTAAAAAAACATTTCCCAAATGGATGAAAATTACTGGAGGGCATCTATGCAACCCCCCTATTACCGGAAAAATATTTTCATCCGATTTGATCTTTGCAAAGAGCTCTTCCAGGAGCTCAAAAAAAAATGGGAAAAGACGGGAAAAAAAATTTGCTCATTTAAACTTGAAATTTGGCAGTGAGCTAGAGTTCGTGTCTGAGAATATGTAAAAAAAAATTTTTTGCTCCATGTGTCGCCATCGCTTTATAACAGTTTTTCAAAATTTAAATGGGCAAAATTTGATAAAGTAATTCCCACATGGATGAAAATTTGCACACAGGCTCTTTGACACCTACAGAACATCGTAAAAATTATTTTCATCCAAATTTATTGCGGCCAAGACCAGGTCTTCCAGAACATGCTCCGATATAGTCATTATCACCGGAAACTCCAGGATCCGAATGTGCAGTCTTTAAAGTAGAAAGGCCGATTACAATCAAAATGTATATTATTGTCCTAAACATTGATGAGAATATTTTTCTCTGAGTTGACGATTATGAAGTGAAAACTCTGACTTTTAGACCGTATGAACGCGACAAGCGCATTTTTCATCCACATTTTAGCTAGTATATCTTTAGTAAGGTTTAACTCGCTTTGCTCGTGGATGAAATTTGGTTATTATAGTCGCTTTAAATTTTGTGTTAGAGATTCGGATTTTGACTAGATTAATATTAGAAGACGGTTTTTTCCCATCCTGGTGACTCCCCAAGCAAAAAACTGCTTCTGACAGCAGGATCATTGGAATTTCAGCTATCATCCAAGCGTCGTTTTTCCGGTTGCTCCGATTGATACCAAAGTATATATATAGCCACATATTTTCGGATATCAGAGGAAGGTTCTGATCCAGTTTGGTGCCATTCCGATGGTAACTCTGAAATCGGCAGCCGCCAAACGCGCTACTCAGCGCACAACTGATCGATCATAAATCGATGAAAAAAATATCCTAACTGAAAACTGGTTGCTACAACTGACACCAATCTTGGGAATCTTGCTTCTGGATGTCAGAAAAAGGTTATGAGCCTGTTTAGTGCCATTCCGATGAAAACTCTGCTTCTGGCTGCAGGTTCATTGGAATTTCAGCTCTCGTCGCGCTTACATCCAAGCGCCTCTAGTTTTTCCTATTGCTCCGATTGCTACCAAAGTATATACAAATATTTCGGGATATCAGAGGAAGGTTTTCTCCCAATTTGGCTATTAATGAATCAAAACTCTCCTCCTGGCAGCCGACATACATGCGCGCAGGAAGTTTTTCGGCTGTCAGAAGGAGAATTTTGATTTATTTATCACCAAACTGGTTCACAAGCTTCCTCTGACAGCCCAAAATATGTGGTTACTGTATGCTTACTAGTGAGCAATGTTATTACACTCATATTATGGAAATAGGTTAAAAAAATTATTCGATCTGCAAAATCAAAAACCGCCCATAACTTTCTAACCAGTGATGGAAAATGAGTCGTGGGTTCATTATATTTGGGGGTGATTAATGAAGTTTGCCCAGGGTTCAGGAACGATGAGGAAGACAGAAAAGCGGGAGCGGGCTGATAATCAGCCAAATTTCACGAAAATATGCGGTTTCGTGCTTTCAATTACAAAATCTAAAAAAATTTTTACTTGCCATTGAATAGTCACTCAACATTTTACCGCCTCTAGGGAGCATATCATTTTTTTTTATATTTTTAAACCAGAGACAAATAAGTTTACGAAACTTCCATCTAAATCACGCAGAAAATTTACGAAGAACTCAGGGATCAAAATCACGCGTACTGGTGAGGTTTTTTGTTATTTGGCATAGTTTAGCCAGGCTCATTTTGTATGAAAACATTTTTTTTAATAACATAAATAATAACGATTCATTTTAGTCCGGTTGCATGCATGCGGCTGATTTTTTTTTTAATTTCGGAGTTTGGGTCCATTTAATTGTACTGGGGGTTACGGCAAGGATCAAATCGGATGAAAATATTTTTCCGGTAATTGGGGGATTGCCTAGATGCCCTCCAGTAATTTTCATCCGTTTGGGAAATGTTTTTTTAAACCGCTGGTCAAAATTTGGAAAAAATATTATAGCCGCTCACCGCCGAGCGCCAGACCCCTACTCGACACCACGGATTTCGAGAACGACACTCGTACTATACAAAAACGTGCTTTTCATCCGTTTGGGAGTTCCAAGGCATTTTTGTCACCGCGGCTCTAACTAATAGGTACAATAGGTTTTTCCGTCTAAACATTAAGCAAAGGATTGTACAAGTGTACACACACATTAAAATAAGTTAAAAACTTTAGGTTCACTCTTGGCAAATTCAACAGTGAATGCAGGATAATGTTACTGCTGTGTTCGACGGATAATTTTTTTATGGTATTTTTTTAGCTTCTTTCCGTGTTTTTGGCCTTCCTTGCAATGAGTGTTGTTAAATATTATGACAATAGAAAGGATATCAATTATTTAAAGAAAAATAATAAAAGAGGACTTTCACATAAATTTTGAAAAAGTTAATTATTACATAATATTATTTGAATGTTCGGGTTATAGGCGGCAACTTCTTTCTGAAGCATGGGCGGCGTGCAACGCTAGGAATGGAAACTATTTTACCACATTAGTTAATTTTATTCTGTGTATACAAAACCAATTGCAAGAGCATGAAAACTATTGAGGTCGGCATTGTGGCGCAGCATTTAAGTTATAATAATTATAAAAACTTATTCCCAATAATTTTCCTATAACTACACGGACACGGATATATTTTTTTTAATTAGCATTATATGTAGTGATAATAAGAAAACACTTAACAGCCGTTTATCACCATATTTTATTTCCTGTGAATTTGATAAAAGTCAAAATTCACTATCCGAATTTCCAGAGCTTGAATCCGTATTTGGGGATATAATAATGAGATCAATTACCGGTAAAATACAATATTCATCCTCCTTCTCTATGACATGCTGAATACATTTCATCCATATACCACTGTCGTTTACCTCATCAACAACTAACTGTGCTCATATTTCCAAGTACAAAAGCATTGTCAGTTGGCGATTCCTTACATTTTCTCAGTTTGTTCTTGACTGCAGCCCAAATCATCTCGATTGGATTAAATATACAGTAATAGGGGGGAGGCGTAAAATGGTATGACCATGTGCTTCGCATACTTTGTCGATTACATATTCCTCTTTTCTTCTTTATAGCTTGTAGTAGACGCGAATGATAGGATGCATTGTCCATATCAATGACAGAGTTGGGGAATAGATTTGACAGCAAATGTTCAATAAATCACTTTTCGAATAGACGCGGTCATATCTTTACGGTAGTCAGCCGATGAGTGCTTTATTTTTTTGGCCAACAATAATAAAGCGTTAGGAGCAAAACCCTTAGTATTGCCTGCGTGTAGTATGATAAGTCGTTTACCGCGAGAACAAGGTTCATTGAGTGTGCACTTATTACCATCATCCACCCAACCATATATACTATCTCCCTTTTTTTCACGTAAATATTCTTGCCGCCATGCTACGATACGAGACGATTCCATTAATTACTATTCTTTTGTTCAATTTTTTTGTACTTGAAGCCACAATCTAGCAAAATACTATGTAAGGTATCCAGACATTTATATTTATAATCAGGATAATCCCGTAACTTATCCCGAATCATTTCTAATGTCGGGACTTTGTTTCCCTCGTCAAATTGATATACAACTCGGCGTATAACTTCTTTGTCACCATTATCAAGTTTTTTAAGCTTCTGATTAGCTCCTCTTGGCTTTACGGAATGGTCGATGATAATTCCTGCTCTAATCACGGTTTAAATTGTACTTCGAGCAAGTTTAGTGAGCTCACAAATCCTTTTTAATATTTCGTTTTGTGAGGCCCCAGGACTTTCACTCTTTAAGCAGGTGTTAATATTTAAAATAAGTCTCTGGGTTTTAACATGTAAGTATTTATTACAAAATTCCGACAGCTCCGTCATGGAATCGGCTTTCATATTGTTTGTTTCATTATCAGAAACACCAAAAGGTCTAAACAACGTCATTTTGATTAAATATTTAAATAACAACAAGAACGGTTACAACAACAAAACAATTAGAAAAACACGACACTCAATAACAACAGTAGCAACAGCAGGGGCACCAACAACGGCAACGGCAACAACAACAAAATAACTTAGAAAACACTATACTCGGGTACACTTTCAGATTCTTTCTAAAATTGGCATTAACGAATAAAAGAATAAAGTAAATTTACTTCCCCCTATATTAATAATTAAACTACACCACTGTTAGTGGCAACAGGTAAAAAACACAGTGGAACAGATATTTTTTAGGCATTATTTAATTTTTTTGTCCACCCAAATTATTTCATCAATTATAAGCGACCCGCTAGGAACGCGTGGGCGACAAAAAATTCATAGGCGGTCTAATCATAATAAAATTAGACTATTTTTATTTAAAATTTATTGATAAACTTAGCAGGCCCGGTACTTCACTCTTTTTTTTAGCTGTACGAATTGACTTCGTATAGACTATAAAATAATTTTTCAGACTCATTATATTTCATCTTACCTAGGCTCCTCAAGTGACGTTGTTAATAATTATAAAATATCTATATAAACGGTCACTTTGTCATCCAAATTATTACAAAACCTGTACCAGTTGTTCTACTATGCCTTAAACCCCGTTTAAATCCCCATTCACATTGTAAAATCTATTATGTTGTTGGGCTGTCTCTTTTTGTATTCTTCGGTGGAAGAATGGCAGATTCTTTTTAAGAGTTCACGCACTCGCTACCGTCGTACAAAGGGTCCAGTTTAAATCAATTTATAATGGGATTAAAGTCTTTCGAATAATTTAAATTCGGTTTTAAGATTTCAGTTTGCTTGACAGGGATATAATATATTTATATTTTATTCTTTAAAAGGCTAGAGAAGTCCCTATTTAAGAAAGAAAAGTTGATGAATTTTCAGGGGTACTTGAAAATTTTGCCTACAAATGTACAGTTTTGGTAAGTCTGAAAACGGCTTAATAACTTTACAATTTATTTGCCGATTTAACACAAATTGGTACAGTTGTCTAAGAGGATCTTACGTACCGAATGATGATATTGGCGTTGTTGTCAGCTGGTTAGTTTGTCTGGCAATCAAACGAATTTTAAGTTTTTATCTGTAACACCCTGTATATTTTCTCATTTGTAGATTCTACATTACATTTATTACACTTTTGATATAAGATACTTTGTTCCTAATATCAGTAGTTTTCGAAATAAAAAGTATAATATAAAGAAAAATATGAAATGCTCGAACTTTTTCCCTGTTCAGCTTGACAGTGAACTAATTGAAAATAAAATTTTTGAATTGGGTTGTAAATCATTTGTAGTGTTATTAATTGAAATTCGTCCAAAAGTCGATTCAATCAGCGTATTGTGATATAAACTTTGTTCTTCAAGTGTCCCCATAAAAAATATTCACTAGGCGACAATTCAGGGTACCTAGGTGGTCACTCGATTGTACCCCTTCTACCGATCCACATATTCGGAAAGTGTTGATCAAAAATTCTCGCAGGTTTTGACCAAAATGGGAAGGAGCTCCGTCCGGTTGGAAGAATGTTCTTGCATTATCTGGACGCATCATATAGTAAGCACGATTTGCATTTCCAGGAGCTCAAGGTAAAGTTGTGCTGTCAAATTTCCATCAATTTTTTAGAGCGTTATGTATGACCTTCTCCCATCCAGTGGGTATTTTCATTGGCCCAAAAATCTATAGTTGTGTCTATTTACTTTACCATTTGACATAAATGTTGCTTCCTCCAAAAATACTATAAAGTTGAAAAACTGGTTATTTTGGTCCCACCTTGACGTTGTAATATCACAAATTTCCATAATCATCTTCTGATAGGTAAGTGTTTAACTACATGTATTTTGAAAGGGTGATATTTGTAAATGTTGTAGAATTTTAAAATTTTCTATTCATCTACCATTGCTGGTCGTCCTGATCGTCGTCTATCTCTACAATTTCCAGTTTCATCGAACCGTGGGACAGTTTTTAGAACAGTGGCTATTGAAGTTGGATTTCGGTTTGGCAATGCGTCACCTCTTCATAAGACCTGACCCTACCGCCATATCCTTTCATCATAGAAATTATAATTCTTTCACTTTCAGTTAAAGAAATTATTGAATGTAAAAATTACAGCTTTTATGAAATTACATTAAAAGTGAACTGGTGTTTTATTTATTGATAAATTTGTTGATAATTTTCAAAAGACGTCGTTATTTCGAAAAATACTGGTATTAGGAACAAAGTATGTTATATCAAAAGTGCAACAAATGTAACTTAGAACCTATAAATAAAAAAATATACAGGGTGTTACATACATAAACTTAAAATTCGTTTCATTTTCAGAAAAACGTTCACAAATCAAATGAATTTTATTTAAAACTCAATTTACACGTTATGGCTCGATCCTTTTCAAAAATTGATTAAAGAGGTAAATGATAAATCCCAAGTTTATGTTTTTTAATGCGTAAAATAATGTGTAGGATGAATAGAGCATGCCAGTTACAAGTTAGGAAATCTTGAATAAATGAAAATTAAATAAAAAGTTCGATATAATCTTATTAATTGTAGATTAAAGGTAAAGTCCGTTCACAGATTTAAGAGAATGACTTACCGACTCGTGTTGACGCCTGTTCAAAACCAGGCAGGGGTCTACACAGGCCCGCACTGAATTGTATTTCAAGCATGGATGATTTGACACAAATAATAAATAATATTAGATATAATATATTATAATTATATATTATAATTAGTTAATGCAACTACAGTTTACTCACTTAATTAATTTTCACTGTCATTATCAATACCTATGTTAATAATAAATCTTTCTGTAATATTCCCAATTTGAATGTATGAATTCTCAACAGTTTTAATATGCGCCACACAATTTTTCCAGCTACTCACAGGCACTCTGTCCACTTCAGTAATAATTATATCCAGTATACTAGCGTTTATAGTGGGTGATACATTGTTACGTCAAACGGCAGATTTTAATTGATGCCATATGTGTTCTATGGGATTGAATATACAGTGATACGGCGGAAGCCTTAGCACTGTATGTCCCTTACTTTTAGCGTAGCTGTCGCAGTAGTACTCCTATTCTGGGTTCAGAAATTTAAGCACATCAAGTAACTCTCTTTTAGTGTCACTTTCATGAAAATATATATAATTCTGATATATAAATTCCTGTATGGCCATTTTCGTATCTTTTGAACAAGGGTGCTTGTTTAACTGCCTACTGCGGTAACTTGCGTTGTCCATAACAATCACACTGTTTGGAGAAACATTAGAAATTAACTTATTTACGAACCAATCCTCAAATAACTCCGCTGTGGTATCGTTATGATAATCCAAACAGGAGTCATCTATATTCTTGGCTGCCAATGAAAGTGCATTTGGTACCCAACCATCTTCGGACCCTACATGTACTATGGTTATTCTTTTTCCACTGTTTGATGGTGCCTTTGTTCTGCACTTGTCACTAGAATCAACCCAACCTTTTGATGGAGTATCATGGGTATCGAACCAGGTTTCATCTAAGTATATAATAAGTCTGTTCTCACTTCTGTACTGAGCGATTCTTGTCAAATATTCAAACCGCCATGTCTTAAGTCGTTGCGATTCCATGATAACTTGCCGTTTATCGACTTTTTTAAATTTAAAACCGATTAGTTGAAGACACTTCCACAGCGTTGTCCTACCGCAATTGATATCCGTGTTATCTATCTCAAGTCTTTTCAGTAAATTATCCAGTGTTGGTACCCTATGCTCTTCATACATCTTATAAATTTTGCGTCGGACTAAATCTTCATCGCTGCGATCTAATTTTTGCAAGTCCCAGAATCTGTCCTTCTTTTCCTTTCGGTAATGAGTTTATTCACAATTTTCCATCCTGTTTTTTCCGAAATTTTAGTCAATGTAGTTGTTTCTTCAATACATTCCATTTTACTTAACTTTTCACGTTCTATGAGAGTTCAGAGAGTTGTATATACATTTTTTATAATCTCTTTAGAATCTAAAGATAAGTGTCTTCTTCCATTTTTATTTCTGCACTGTGGTTGTACCTGTACCTGTTCTATACTAGATTCACCACTCCACGGACGCCACATATTTGGATAATCAAAGCTGCGTTTTTATTTCACACGATCTAATAAATTGACTTGTTTTGCAACACTGATTAGTCTACTTATATTTTTTTCACTATTTAATAAGGCTTTGTAAGGTAATTACGGCCAAGTACGGTCCCTACCTGGATAATAAAATAATTATCTCTATGATCCTTGAAACCCTTTCAACAAAGAATTTTATGATGGGTGATAACTAAAGGCAGGTAGTCATTCTCTTAAATCTATGAACAGACCATACCTTATACCATATACCATATCAAAGTATGTGATATGACAATACCAAAGAGTCATTTAAATGGCTCTCTGACATTACCTGCTTTAAGTATAAGGATAAGGCTTGATAAGTTTCGGATATTAACCGTTTAGAAATGAATTACACATAAATAAATTAGATGGTCTACTACACTATCTTTGAATTCATTCCATTTCACGCTATTAAGTAAAATATTTTAAAATATTTAAGTAAACTATTAATTATCATTGTTGTTAAATATCCAATCTGGTGCTAATCGTGATATGAATTATGAGGTTCTCTAATAATTATTACAATATCCATATTTTATTTGTAAATATTCATTTCCCATTAGTTATGGTAATATATGCAACAGGTTTTTGCGTTAATCACTTTAATGTGCTGCAACACTGTTAGGTATTTCTAGACTTTTGAGAAATTTCCATAATATTATGTTTCAGACAATATCTTTCTAATGTCGGAGCAATAATTTTATAAATATTGATGAAATGTTACATCATCAACAATAATAAATACATGTTTATAAAGAGTAATGGTTTTTGTTGTTTAATACAATGATTAGGCGAAAATGTATTTAAATAGGCATTTTTTACTTTTAATTAATGAGGGTTTAGAATAAGTTGTAAGAGTATTAAAATTAGAAACATCTGCTGCATTGTAGACTAAAATATGAAATATAGCGATGATGATAAAGAACATGAAGTAACAGTCCTGAGGGTTATTTAACGTGCACCTTATGCCAGTTTTAAATTCTGAACTTGAAGTAACCTTCATCTCCAAATATAATACAATCTGGCTTGGATCATATTTGTTGTACCTTGCGAGCAAAAATTGTTTTTCGGCAACCATCCGGGAACTACCCACTTCCCGGACGCTTTTTCTTTGAGAAAGTAGCATTTCTGCGGCATAGTCCGGGAAGTACGTACTTCCCGGACTAAATCACATCGTTGTTGTCATTGTAAATATGAAAATCTTGGTAGGTATGATTTTAATAAATGCAGTTGAACATTACCATAGCAACGAAATAACGACTGACAGCTCTCTGAAATGAAATTAGTTGACATTTTAATTTTCGAAAGTTTGCATGGTTTTTGGTCGCAATTGTCGCAATAAACTATGGAAAGCAACAGCGATAGTGAGTTTGAAAATGTGCCTTACGAAATTTCCAATGCAGCAGCTGCTGCTACAGCACAATTACTGCCTGAAAAATCAAAGTCCAGGTACGAAAACGTTTATGATTTATTCACGAGATGGATGGATATGAAGAAATGCAAAACTATTACAGAGGATGTAATTTTAGCTTACTTGGCGCAAAAATCTGAAACTGTCAAATCCTCTACCCTGTGGAGCATGTACTTTATGTTAAAAAGAACCATTTTAGTGAAGAAAAATGTAAACATAGCCACTTTTCCAAAGGAAATCGCATTTCTTAAAAGGAAGAATGTTGGTTATAAAGCAAAGAAATTAGAAGTCTTCAGCAGCGAGCAAATCAACAAATTCAAGCAGACAATAAAACATATATAATGCTAAAGGTAATTTTAACAAAATATTACGATTGTAGGTATCAACTTAATTTGCTTCATTTTCATTCTCAGGTAGCAACAATTATTGGGTTAGCCGGTGCGTGTAGACGGGAAGAACTAACAAAAATATCAATTGATCTAATAAACGACAAAGAAGATATGTTGCTTGTAAAAATACCAGATTCTAAAACACATATTGAGAGAAATTTTGTTGTAATTGGGCAAGAAAACCTGCTGTTGTATAGGCAATATTTATCTTTACGGCCATCCCAATAATTTCAATATCAGTTTTAAAACCAAACATTCACTCGGTTCTTTCATTTGCAACTCCAAGGATAAAGTCCCACTTTTAGACAAGTCTGGAGTGTACGAGGTCAGTTGCTCAACTGAGGGCTATTCAGCCTCCTATGTTGGACAAACAGGGAGAAAGTTTAGGACTAGGATTAACGAACATTGTAAGGAGATAGAAAGAGCATCAAATCTAAATTTAATACCGACACAAATAAAATCTAACTTCTCAAGACACATACACATAAACAATCATAACTTCAACCCAGACACAAACACTAAATTGTTGCATTTCTGTGGCAAAGGCAACACATTGGATTTACTTGAGATTATGGAAATAAACCAAATTATCAGAGACCCAGATATTGTCTGCGTTAATGACCAAATTATTCACAACAGCACACATTTTTTCAATGCTTTAAGTTTCACTAAATAATCAAGCTCT
Source organism: Polydrusus tereticollis (assembly GCA_963920685.1). Classification (NCBI taxonomy): domain Eukaryota; kingdom Metazoa; phylum Arthropoda; class Insecta; order Coleoptera; family Curculionidae; genus Polydrusus; species Polydrusus tereticollis. Next base: position 105,465,542 of record OY987331.1, on the reverse strand, counting down.
TACTATCTCTACTTTACTCTTTCCCTACCCAAGGGAGTTCAACTGTTCTTTTGATTTTGTCAATCCTACCTTGACTCCCTAAGAATTTTCTATTCATAGATATTAATTGTTTTTACACATCTATGACTTTGAGACTGTTTATAGGCTGAGGTTTTCATGTTTCGAGTGTATCATCTAGTGTTAACTATAGTGTTTACCCCTTGTGCGACTCGCAAATTCAGTGCAGTTTAGTGCCCCCCTCTGAACATTTTAACCCCAATTTTTATAATTCATTGACAGATGTCTGGTGTAAGTCATTCTTCGGATACTGTGAGCGTTTAGTGACCACAACTTTTAAACTTTATTCTATTGAATATTGACATACTCTCATCGATTTTTTAAATCCAATATCGAGTTTAGGTAAACCTCATTTTCTAACAGCTGACATCCAAGTGATGTCATATCCGCTTTACCTACTCTCTTTCACTCTAAGACACGTGTGTGTAAAGTGAACATGGTGGTGATTTAGCACTATTTCTGTTTTTTAAAAAATTTAAAAATAAAAAGTTCTTTTTTCATTAAATGAAATGATTTCGTAATTTATATATTACCATGGGCATAGCCCCTCTGGTATAAAAAAAAAATTTCAATTTTTAAAAATTAACACGGAGCATGCTTCCAAAAATTTTATTTTAAATTTCTTTCTTCACAACTAAGTACAATGTTTTTCTAGAAAATCATCATTAAAAAATAAAATGCACCTTTTAAAATAATATATTTGCTATTCAATTCTTATATTTTCACAAAAAATTTTCATTCTATAAATATACAAATTATAATTTTTCACAAGTCCACCCAATTTCTGAGGTTCCTACTCAATTTTGGCTGTACTCATTAATTTGAGGCAACTATTTAAAGTTTTTATAGTCAACTCGATTATGGGTAGGTCAGTGTTCAGCATGATTCTAACTAGCTTTGTAAAGATGAAATTCCTTCTAGTATCCCCTGAAGATGGACGTCTAGACGCCCGAAACATGTAGGGAACAAGAATTTTACCTTTATTAAATTTGTGGAGGAAGACATTGTCGTTTTATTTACATTAACTATTTATGTTTTAAAATTAATGAAAAATAAGGTATTTTATTCACCACAGGCGTTACTAGACTATAATGCCCATCAGGCGAAAACTATCCCTCGGGCTAGTTGCTTTCGTCTTCCGGGCATTATAGGCTACTTAACTCCCTTGGTACATAAGTAACTATAATAGTTTCGGCGGATGTATAGGCGGTTGCACCATCCTGTTGAAAATTACCAGAACGTAGTTGATCGTCAAGTAATTGCCCCACAAATGAATTCAAAATAATATTGTCCCTATACTGCTAGAAATAGGACCAACAATTCTTCTTCGGGAAACAGCCAACCAGACACCAATTTTTTAAAGGTGCAATGTAGACTCTACAAAAGAATGGGGATTTTCACTACTATACACGCGTGAACTCTGAGAATTAACAACCGGTGAGGTATAACCAAAAAATGTCAGGTCTAATAAATCATTTATTTCCGATGAATTTTGGGTGAACCACTGACAGTAATTCTTGCGTCTTTCTAAACCTGCAGCTGGTATTCTTTGGAATACTTCTATTATATAAGGAAACAAATTTAACTGTTTTTTAATAATAGTCCTGCATGTTCTATAAGATCTTCCCAATTCTTGAGACAGGGGTTTCACACATTTTGCATTATTTTCTTCTGCCCTTACAGAGGGTCTTCTAGTTCTTTTTTATGTTGTATTAAACCTGTTTTCCTAAACAGAGCCACGGTTCTTTTTTCTCAGGTAATGATTACAATCCCCAGCAGTAAAACCGACGCGACGTTAGGAAAATTTTCGCGAAAACCGTCCATACACAAATACTGATTGTATCGCCACTCACCATTTACTCTAACCCCATTTCGAAAATATGCTTCAACTATGAAGTTTTTATGCTGTTCCGTAAAATCCATTATTTGACTGTTAAAAATGATGGAATACGGATTGATTGACAATGCTGATATTTACTGACACCCAACAGGTATTAAGCCCTACCGCTAAGTATTACGGACTTAGATACAATGCACACTTTGATGATAATAATTTTTGCTCGCACGGTATATTAGTTGTGCTTTCTCGGAATATTGCTGGTATAAATGTTGTACAGATTCAACACAAGTAGGGAGCGTTGTGGCACTGCGGCGGTAACGTGTGGCATAGACGAGATCGCAATTTCTGAGGATGACTTACAAATTGTGGCCGTCAAGGAAGAATAAAGTACATTTATGAGGTAATTAGGCATAGTTAACCTTATTGACTTTAATATCAGTCCGTCGTTCCAGACCTTGTCGAATGATGTACCAGGTGATCTGTTATATTTTAACCACCCACCTAACTCACTCATTTGAAGAGATATCAAAAAAACTTTAAGCACAGAAAATGGACTACTTCTTGAATCTTTAAGCACTAAAGTTGTAGGATCTGTCATGAATTTTTAAGAAGTGATATAAGACGAAACAAATGAATATCAAAAGCGGCAAATAATATTTTACAATTTGATGTTTTCTTAAATGGAACACGCTGTATATTATACGCTCTTGTGATGGAAAATTTTATTCTAGTTTCAAATATACAACAACACAACCTTTTAAAATAGACCATACAAACCATATACAGGGTGTTTCAATAAAAACACCCAGGCCAATTATTTCGAAAACTATAAGTGACATGTAAATTCTGTAAACGCCAGTTTTTAGCCTCTATGATTGGCTTTACAACTGTGTAAAAAATGTGTTTAAATAATACAAGATGTAGGTGGCGCCATGGTGCAAACAATTCTTTCGATGACCGGAACTTTTAGATGTTGTGTTTCTTAAAGATAATTAATTTTTGATCAAATTATGTCTAATAAAATTTTTTGATAAATCCAACATGAACGGAGATATTTGGGGTTAAGTTTTTTATTAAAATAATTTGAACGGGTATTTTAATTACAAATATTTTTAATATCCTGTAGCAGATTTTAATTTAATTTTGTTAATGATAATTTTAGTTATAAAACGCTCGTGTAGCGCTGAATTATTAAGTCCAGTGACGTCTCAGGGGACGCCTTAACAAATATTATTGGCCACTGAGTTCTTGGTAATTTTTATATTTTTTTCGGATTAAGCAACTAAAAATATCCTTTTATTGTATGTTAAATTATTTTCATATCTTGATTTGTTTTCGAGAAATAAAAATGCATATCTCTGGAAAACAAAAATCATTAACTAATTAACATTATTAACACTCAGTGTCAGTGTCAGAATTTGCAATTTCTACATTTTTATAATAAAAATGGTTCACCATACAAATCAAGACAAATTGAACATGGTTTTAGTTTATGGAGAATGCCATCAAAATGCTTCAGAAGCTGTGCGCTGCTATCGAGCTCGTTTTCCAGATAGACCAACGCCCGATCGCAAATCTTTTGTAGCTTTGTGTACCAACTTAGCTACATATGGTAGCTTAAAAAAGGGAAAGGTTCCAAGAAGGAAGTGGGTTACGAATGACGAAAATGTAGCTATAGTCCTACAAACAGTAGAGAATAGCCCACAAACGTCATTACAAAAATTAAAAGATGGAACTAATATTACAGTAAGTTCGTGTCGCAGAATCCTAAAAAGAAATGGGTTTTTTCCATACAAGATTCATTTAGTGCATCATATACAACCAGAAGATTACCAGCGCAGATTAAACTTCTTGGCACATTTTCATATTCTTTTTGAAGAAAATCCAAATTTATTAAACCAAATTATGTGGAATGACATATCCCGGTTTCACAATAATGAAGTAATTAACAGACATAATTGTCGCTACTGGTCCCGGGAAAATTCTAACTGGATGCGACAGACTAAATTTCAAACACGATTTGGGGTAAATGTTTGGTGTGGTATTGTAAATGGTTACATAATCGGGCCCATTGGGAGGCCGCTGTCATTAGAAAATGCTCATCGAGCGCGAGTCCAATTTATGGGACGATAAAGTTCAGAGTTTTGCCATCGAAGATAATTCTGTCTTCAGAATGACCAAAACTTTGATCAGAGGCGTTAGAGCCCCGATGTCATACCTGAGAAATCAGGAAACGGGTCAAGTTCTGAGGGACGCAAAGGATAAAGCTGAATTGCTAGCAGACAAACTCTATGACCAATTCAGTGAAAATCCAAGTAATGACGTGCCTAGAGATGCTAGGGTCGCCAGAACGGTGCAAATTTACAAGACAATCAACCACCCCGTTCAGTTGTTTCCTCAGGTTACGCTGAACGAGGTAAAGTCCCTTGTTAACTTTTTGAATAGGAAAAAAGCCCCGGGTTTCGACGGTTTAAAGAATGCGGCGTTGCGAAACTTACCCGACAGAGCTTTAGGGAATATAGTAAATTTGTCCAAGGCGATAATCAAAGAAGGTCACTTTCCGAGTGCATGGAAACATGCAAAAGTTATCCTTATGCACAAGAAAGGTGAGAACCCCACGGCACCGACAAGTTAGAGACCCATCAGTCTGCTGTCTAGCCTGGGTAAAATAATCGAGAGAATTATTCTAAGTCGCTTAAATGGCTTTGTTTTTGAGCGAAATGTGCTGCCTGATGAACAGTTTGGATTCAGAGCCGAACATTGCACAATCAGGCAGACAACACGTCTAGCTTCAAACATTTTAAAGGGCTTCAACAGACGAGCCCATACGGGAGCGATTTTCTTTGACGTTAGTAAAGCCTTTGATAAGGTCTGGCATAACGGTCTCATACTGAAGATGATAAGACTCGGAGCGCCGAACGGTAGTAGCTTCTTTTCTTGAGAATAGAAGTTTTGCAGTCTTGTCAGAGAACGCACTCTCCTTGACGAAAAATATCAGGGCGGGAGTGCCGCAAGGCTCACCTCTCTCCCCGATGTTGTATAATATATATACACATGACATTCCGCGCGATAGGCAGAATCAGCTCTATCTGTTCGCTGACGATACTGCAATTACGACTACCTCTAAACAACCGTGGCTGATCGTTACCCGGATGCAGCGCCATATTAATCAGTTGGAAAAATGGCTTTCGAATTGGAAGATTCGTCTGAATCCCGCCAAAACGAAGGTCATTTTCTTTTCAAAAAGTCGAGTACGAAGGCCTGAAACAAGGCTCAGGGTCAATCGAATCGAGTTGAACTGGTGCCAGGAGGTCAAATACATGGGACTTATCTTTGACCAGAAACTGAACTGGAGGTTGAACTCAGTCAATAGAGTCAAGCTTGCATTGCGCCAATTGGACTCCATCTACCCGCTGCTTCACAGGCGGAGTAGACTCAGTAATCGCACCAAAGTTAATCTCTACAAGATACTGGTCAGGCCGGTTCTGACTTATGGTGCGCCCTCGTGGTGCAACATAAGCAGGACTGAGCTGAATAAGTTCCAGGTTATTCAAAATAGGGCTCTGAAACTGATCGCAGATGTCCCCCGTTACACGATGAATCGGATACTGCATCAAGATTTTCGAATTCCAACTCTAGACGAATTTTTTCTCAAAATTATTACAGACTATTACAGACGCACAGATGTATCGACAAACCCTGAAATCACCAACTCACATACAAGAGCAAGATCAGACTCGACTGACAAACTCCCAAAAGACTATTTACCTTTACCTATTATCGGTCAAATTCAATAGTAGAGATGCACTAAAATACAGTTGAGAGGCACTAGAATTGTAGAGAGGCACTGTACCTACGTTATGATTTAACGTATTTGAGGCGCCATTCTACTGCATAACTAATTCTTCCAGCCAGATAACAAGACACACTAATCAAGGCAAGAAATGCTAATTTTACATTATTTGTAAATGATAAGGTGTGAAAGCTAAACGAAGAATCAATTGATGTTAAATGTTTTAGACCTGACGTAAAAAAACATACAAGAACCAAAGTAATCGGGCCCTATTTGTACCATGAACATTTAACTTCAGTTCGTTATTTACAATTTCTGCAAAACGATCTCCCTTTGCTGTTACAAAATGTAGGAATTGACGTAAATACTATGTGTTTTTTTCAAAACGGTGCCCCAGCACACAATAGCAATATCGTTATGAATCATCTAAATGTGACGTTTCCAGGAAAAATGATCAGCACAAATGGGGATCTTAGATGGCCAGCAAGGTCCCTGATCTCACCCCGATGGACTTTTATTTATGGGGCTACTTACAAAATGAAATCTACAAGGAACCAATAGAAGACAAGGCTGATCTGTACAACAAAATTTATGCTACTTAACCATACAGGGTGAGAATTTTAAAGTGCTACAGTGCAAAATCCCAAAAAGACTGGAAATATTTTATTCAAATTAGGAATTTTAATTTCAACTAGCGAAATATAGAAAGTCGTTTTGCTCCGATGGTGTCCAAAAATGGACGGAAAGATAACTTTTTCAATAAGGTGTTGATTATTACGCTTGTAGCTAGGCAACACTTCTCGTCCTAGCCCAAAAAACAATTTTCGGACGCCATTACAGGTTTCATTGTTAACATTAAGAGGGACAAGTTACCGTGCAAGATGAAATATATTGGTTTACTTTATTTTTAAAAATAACGTATGTCATATGGACGAAAAATGTTTTTCGGACTATGCGGATTACCTCTCTCGAGGTAATCTCCCGCATTTCATCTGAAAGACGACATTTTTCGTCCATATAATATAATAGCATATTATACCTTTTTTATATTTCTTCTCGATATGCGTCGCAAATACCAAAAGACTACGAAAAACTAAAAAGTTTTTAAGCAAAAAAAAATAATTTCTAATTTTAGACTCTACCAGCGACACACAGCAAAAACGTTCAGTGGGTGAAAAGGGGACATGACCCCTGAAAAAATATCTACCTGTAGATTCTCACAACAGTCTTACAGCGTAACCTATACTCCAAATTTATTAAACATCTCAAGAACTGCAGGCGCTATAAAGAAATAACTTGAAAAAATCTTGAAATTTCAGCACCATATAGTAATAATATTGGTTCCCCTGTACATTTTAGAAAAAAATTGCAGAAAAATTTTTTGAAGAGGAAGATATAGTAAACCCATGTGCCAAGTTTAAATTAATTTTAATAGGCAAATCCTAACTTATTCAATTGAATCTCGTTGCAAAATTACGATATTTTCATACATTTTAATACAGCAAACACCAGCAAATAATTTCTATGAAGCTACTATCCAAAAGTAACGTAAAGCTGGACATCACAAATAAAGATTATTTCACATTAAAAACATATTTTCGTTTTACCAATCCGGAAATCACACATCCAAAATAAAAGACACCATTATGTTTTTCTTACCAACCCATTAATTTAACGTAACCTACCTAATACTACAGAGTTTCACAAAAACATTAATTTAATGTTCAAGCAACCCTCCATTAACAGCTAAACAATATCCTAACCGATCATAAAATTCATTTCTAACGTTACTGAGTTGATAATGAGAAATTCTGTCACATTCTAACGAAATACAGTTTTTTAGCTGGTCTAGATTTTCAAGATTTCAATCTTTATAAATAAAATTTTTGAGGTGACCCCACAGAAAGAAGTCGTTTGGCGAAAGCTCAGGAGACTTGGCTAGCCAAAGGATTAGATGCCGTGGTCAATAATATTTCAGTTAAAAATATTTTGCAAGTATTTCCTAACCAAGAGAGCATTATGGGCATAAGAACCATCCATTTGATACCAGATCTCCTGATTTTCGCGTGCAACTTCTTCTGGTGCTAGTTTAATTCGATTTTGTACTAACTCCAAAATAGGTTACTACTGTAAGGTTGCCTTCCATAAAAAATGATCCAAAAATGTGATGTCCTACAATTCCCGCCCAAACATTTATATTTTGTGGTTATTGCGTCCGAGTATGAACAAGACGAAGTTCATTTTCTTAGCTCCAATACCGGCAGCATTGAACATTTGGTTCGTTATTGAGGGTGTATGTACAGGGTTATCCAACCAAGACTGGACAAGGCGATTTTTTGACTATTCCTGTACTTTTATAAAAAAAACTGAAATAGCCATCTTAAGTCATTTTCTCCCGCGAATTCGAATATCTTCAGCAAAAAACAATTGAACATCAAACAAAAGTACTAGGGGTCACTTTGATATTTTTTTGAATGGGATGCCGTATTTTTAATGAGCTTATCCGATTTCTCATATAAATTTTGATCTAAAATGTTGGATTTTTAATTCAAAAACGCCTTTTTTCTTCAGTTTTAAATTCGGAAAATGTTCGTCTACCGTAAGATTAATACCTGATAGATGGATACCCGTTTCACCTGTTCACCCTTTAACCTGCTTTAAAGCGTCCGTCAGTTAGACAAAATAATCAAGTTTCAAATTTCTATATATTTTTCACGAATTAATTACAAATAATGAAATATTCTTTAGAAGAACGGCTAAATGTAATAAAATTATATTACAAAAGTGGAGAGAATGCTCGACAAACACAAAGAACATTTTTTGAGAGTTTCCAGAGACACATTTCAGTGGATACAATTCTCAGAATTAAGACCCTATTTGAAGAAAGTAAGACATTGAAAGATAAGCCAAGAAATATGAAAAGACGGAATATAAGGGATCGAGCTATTGTTCAATATTTTACTATAAATCCGAAGAGTTCTATTCCGCAAGCGGTACGAGAAGTAAGGTATGGTCCAGGGCTCCGGAGAGTAAGCTATGGAACAGTTCACAGAACTTTAAAAAAATGTGGTCTAAAACCATATTGCATCCTTCCCGTTCAATACTTAACACAGCTTCAAAAAGAACTGCGATTTCGATTTGTTGCTTCAATGCTGATGAGAGAGCAAGACGAAGATTATAATTTATATAATAAAATTCTATGGAGTGACGAAGCGTCATTTACAACATCGGGGGTATACAATCGGAAAAATACAAGATACTGGGCAGCAGTTAACCCTCATATTTATTTAGCGTATGGCATAAGACACATTATACAGTTATAAATTCCTATTACAAACAAATTTCCAATAAATCTATATAGGCTATTGATTCCGGAGTCGCCAACAGGAAGTCTTCAGGTGTCCCCTCGTAAGCCGATCCAGGGCAGTCTTCTGTAATGTGCTTCACTGTTTGGTATTCGCCACACTCGCAGAGAGGAGATGGTATCTTGCCCCATTTATGTAAGAAGTAGGCGCACCTGCCGTGCTGAGTACGGATTCTGTTTAGGGTGGACCAGGTCTTTCGTGGTAGGTCGTACCCTGGGGGTTTTTGGGTAATACATGGCATTCGGTTGTTCTGAAACTTGGTGGTCCATTCTTGGTGCCACGAGGTGGTTAGGTCAAAGCCCTCCTCTAAGGCAGATACTGCTGTTTTGGTGGGTGGCTTTCTAGAACGGAGGCGGTTGTGATTGGCGTATTCAATGTCTTCGTGTATTGGGAGGTTTGGGTTGGCCAAGATCTTTTTGTACTCTCTGGTAAGAGCATTCACACGACGCAGATTTGGAGGCTGAATGTGGCTTAAAACTGGGAGCCATTCAGTGGGAGTGGATTTGAGGACAGCGGCGATCATTCTCATTGTGTTGTTGAGCTGAGTATCAATTTTATGGGCATGAGGGCTGTTAATCCATACAGGCGCACAGTATTCTGCAGCTGAGAAAACGAGACCCAGAGCTGATGACCGCAGAGTGGATGCTGACGCTCCCCATGTTGTTCCGCATAGCTTTTGTATTATATTATTTCTCGTTTTTAGTTTTTCTGCTGTCTTGGATAAATGCTCCTTAAACGAGAGTGTTCTATCGAGTATATAACCCTCATAGATATGAAATGATAAAGTTTCAAGGTTGGAGCTCACTTAATGTTTGGTGTGGGATGTTAGAAAATCGAATTATTGGACCACTATTTTATCGTGGCTCTTTAACAGGCCAAAGATACCTCCATTTTCTTCATAACGATATCGAGGATTTCTTGGAAAGGTTGCCATTGCAAGCCTACAACAATATCATTTGGCAGCAGGATGGTGCTCCGCCTCATGCAGTTCGAGAAGTGGTAACATACCTAAACGAGCGTTACAATCAGTGGATTGGCCGTAACGGAACAATTCATTGGCCACCAAATAGCCCCGATATCACGCCAATGGATACATTTTTATGGGGTCATTTAAAAAATGTAGTTTGTCAACGACCCAACAGAAGTCTGGAGGACATTCAGCAAAAAATTATAAATGAAATTAATAGACTTAACCAGGACCAAAATATTGTAAGAGATTCTTTGGAGAGATTGAAAAGGGGGCATCGGTCATGTTTTGAAAATAATGGAGGACACATAGAACAATTATATTATTGAGATTAGTTATTCACTTTAGTTTATAGTTTTTTCTAATATGTCATACTTTTTTTATACGTAAGCAATAATAGATTTGCAAAAACTACTAAATTTGTAATTAATTCGTGAAAAATATATAGAAATTTGAAACTTGATTATTTTGTCTAACTGACGGACGCTTTAAAGCAGGTTAAAGGGTGAACAGGTGAAACGGGTATCCATCTATCAGGTATTAATCTTACGGTAGACGTACATTTTCCGAATTTAAACTGAAGAAAAAAGGCGTTTTTGAATTAAAAATCCAACATTTTAGATCAAAATTTATATGAGAAATCGGATAAGCTCATTAAAAATACGGCATCCCATTTAAAAAAATATCAAAGTGACCCCTTGTTTGATGTTCAATTGTTTTTTGCTGAAGATATTCGAATTCGCGGGAGAAAATGACTTAAGATGGCTGTTTCAGTTTTTTTATAAAAGTACAGGAAAAGTCAAAAAATCGCCTTGTCCAGTCTTGGTTGGATAACCCTGTACACTCATCGGTACAACAAAATTTCCTAAAAAATCCCTATTATTATTTGCTCTTTCCATTACCTCAAAACAGAATATCGTTTTCTGTTCTTTATCACCCTGCCGTAGCTCTTGATGTTTGTCATACTCTTAAGAAAAATATTTATGATTTTTCAAAGTGCGCAACACTGTGGTTTGATGCTTTCCTACGGCTTGTCCAAGAATCCTCATGCTAATCATTTTATTTTCCTCCACGTGCAGTAAAATATCAAGATCTCTATTATCCCTTTCTTCAGCTCTTTTGACATTCTGAGTTGAGCAATTACAGTTATTTATTACAGCCTTTTGACTCAAATTTACTAAATTTTAATTAATAAAATGGTAGGGTTAGGCTTATCAGGGAATTGAACTAAATACATTTCAGACACTGCTCTTAAACTGTTTCCTGTACAATACCACTTAATCATAGTTACTTTTTCCTTAATGGAATAGCTCAAATTCAGCTATAATTAAAGCGCCTTCAATGAGAATGTTGTGACTGGCGCTAGTTCTTGTTTTGTCACTGCCAAATAATAATTTGCTGGTGATTGCTCTATTACCTTAACTATAAAAATTTCGTAAATTTGCCATTACATTTAATTGAATTATTTAGGATTGGCTCATTAAAACTTATTCAACCTATGTTTATATGAGTTTTTGGTCATGAAAAAAGCCAAATAATTACCCCTTTCCGTATGTAAATCATATTTAGGAATACCCAGTATGCAGGCAAGTGACAAAGAGGCAGGCGCGGACATGGTGAGGCATACGAAAGTTTCTCTCTCGCACATTGGAGACAATAATCGGCACCGTACAGGATGCTGAACCAGGACTACGCCGCGCCGACGTCTATAGCTTCAGCGTTTTCATTACTGAGCTCAAATATTAAAGTTATTGTAAAATTATTTTTCATATTTAAGTTAATGTAACTAGTACCTACTGCTTAAGATGTAACTAAAATCGGATCACTATTAATTATTATTATAATAAACCCCACTTCAATAACCTAATTTACTTTTCTGATAGTAGTAGTCTTCAAAAACCAATCAACTCAATCAATACTATTCTTTCCAATTTAACCCAAACTTCAAACTTTAATCCGACTTGTAAAACCAGAAGCTTATCTAAATAAACGTCATTAAAACTGCATTAGATCAATTTAGTTAATACGATGGATCACGGTTACTTGCTTTCACAATTTGTCAGATCCAATTCGATATTTATTTCGGGTGGTGACAATCCCTTCGTCGCTCTAGGGCGGATATCAAACAGAATAATTTAGCAGTTCAGCGCATTGTTCCCCAGGCAATGTTCCCGAAACGCGCCTGGGGATTTTATTTATGTCATATGAATTTACTTTGGCGATGTTAGAAAATCATCTATTTCCTGACGTTTTGATTGTTGGAACGTGAGAAAATTATGGATCAGGATACTCGATTTAGGTAGGTATTAAAAGGACGTTCATTCCTTTTCGAATTATTATTTATAGTCTTGTTAAGTTCAAAGCCGAAAAAATTTCAGACTAAGAATTCCTGTACTGTGCTTATCTGACCTCCTCTGGAAAACTTGGATACAGAGAAATGGAGGATTATAATTATTTAAGTAAATAGCTAGATGCAATCGGGTTCCCTGTGCGGCCATACATGGGGTGCATTAAAATTCAAAATTTAAATAAAATAAAGATTGTTAATTAGCTAAGTAAAAAATTACTAAAATAAGTGTTTTTTGGTCATACTTCTCCGAACCATGATTTGGACACAATCAGGATTTTAGTCAAGTAAGGATTGTCATTTTAATGGGTGGTCTACAATTAAGTATTTGGCGTAATTGTGCGAGACGTGCGGCTACGCACTTTAAGCGGTATTCTTAAGTGCGTATATTTTTCGAATTGTTCTAAATGAATTAGGACAAAAAGAATTATAAACATATTATAACTAGTCAATATTAATATTTTAAAAATATTTTAATATAATTAAAATGAAATATTCTATTTTTTAAAGAGGTTTAAAGAAGGTTGTCCCTTTTCTTTCCATCAAGCCCAATCCTTGGACGCATTTCGCCGTGTTACGGCACATCGGCAAGGCTATAGAGTCTAATGAGAAGGCAAGTTACCTCACAGTGCATTTCAACACAAAATTTAATAGTATGTGTGCGAGCTGTTGTACGTGGTGGACAATCCACCTAACCAGACCAGCGAGGACTTAGAGAAGAGCAAAGGCTGGAATGGAACCCGCATAAGCAGGTATCTGTGTTGAAATACACTGTGAGGTCCCTTTCCTTCTCGTCAGACTCTATAGCCTTTCCGATGACCCGTAATACGGCGAAACGCGTTCAAGGATTGGGTTTGACGGAAAGAAAAGAAACAAACTTCTTTAAAATCGCGTTATCGGTTCGCAGAAATTGATAAATTGGCTTTCAGCGCCACTTGACGTAGATACCTGTTTATGCGGGTTCAACTCCAGCGTTTGGTCTTCTCTAAGTTGTCGCTGGTCTGGTTGGGTGGATTGCTCGATTGCCGTACTGTACATACGTACCATCCTATTTTTTGTTTAAGTACTTGATTTAGTGCGAGGCCTGCGGGCACGAACAGTTTGAATAGATAATTATTAAAAATATAGACATCAATGAATAATTTAATTCTTATTCTAAAATTAAACTAACCATTGTAATTAATTAACTACATATCTTTAAAAATGATTAGATGAAGATTTTTGTTTTGGTGCGCAAATAATTATCATCTAGTGCCTGAGACATTAATAAAAAACTCAGTTCTTTTTTAAACTGAGACCCTGTATCTTGAAAACCAGACTCTTTAGAGCACATGTTTATGTGAACTTTTCTACTTGAATTTGGTTCAGGAATGCGCCCTTGGAGTTACCACATATCATTAGGCAACACCATGTATACGTACGCAAATAATTATTCTGGAACGGAAACTAACATATTATTATTATAGAATTTTATCCTCCCAAAACAGGGAATGCAGCATATTCTTAAATCAAAACAATTTTAAGAAATATTTCTTCAAGGATCCCCGGCGCCGTAATATGTTTTGGGCGTTTAGTATTGCCGATGAAGTGCGCGGTTTAAAGGTCGTATTACAGTAAGGGATTTTTTATTGCTGCAATAAAAAATTGCAGGACTTTTGTTGCAAGCATGCGCAAAGCGAGTTTAGTAATCAGCTGTTGCAATATTTATTGCGATTGCGAGAAATAGCTCCGGACCTATTTTTATTGCAGTTGCAAGCGCAAATTTGGGGAATTATTTGGTAATTTCAGTGCAACTAACCTGAAAAAATATAAGTATTTTTGGTTCTACCATTCAGACCTAGATTTATATAATTTTTATATTGTGGTTTGTTTTTGTTGTTATTCTCACCCTTTACACGAAGTTTATTTATTTTAATTCCCATAAATAACGAACCGTCCATACTCAAAACAACGCGAAAAAGTTAGGTTATCTGCAAATTTATTTTACTTAGTTGGCAGCATGTCTAATAATAATGTAAATAATTGCACACTGTAAAGCGATTGGCAATTTTCATTGCCGCAATTAAAAATTGCTGCAATAAAAAATTTCTTCAGAAAGAAAAACTTGCCAACTGTAATGCGGCTTAAAGACAGATAAAAAATTATAATGGCTAAAAAAGTATTGCTAACCGTAAATTTAATAAGAATGATTAAAACAAAACCAAAACAATGATATAGGTACTTGATATTTTCTCAAAGAATCGGGGAAATTCAGAAAATTTTCAAAATACAGAGCTCTAACAGAATTTAAACTTAATCAACCATTATACAATTTTAAAAACTCTTTTGCCGCAGGTATTTTAAAATATCGTTTATTAAAGCCTTTTACCGAAATATCATCTTTTGTAAAGTAACAAAAACAATATTAATAAATCTTTTCCTGACAGCCGCTTTATGTCCGCACAACGATCTAGGTACAATTTCGCTGAGCGGAAGCAAAATGTCATTGGCGTAGGAAATATGGAGAGTAATCAGATAAAATACATTAACAAACGATGCAACAGAAATACTTTCATAAAAAAGTATTTGAGTTATTTTAGTTTGCTCTCATTACATGATTAATTTGATATTTTATCTTTGAATTATTGTTGAATATTTGACATGCTTTGATCGTTGCTAATGATTATATCATTATTTTTTAACAAACCAGACTGTAAAGTCTTAGCTAATAAACAGTTTACTCTACAAAGGATATCTTCCTGTTCTGTTTGTCCTATCGATATTATACAGGATGTCTCACGGTGACCGTCCATTAGAATATTTCGGAAAGTAATACGATATGAATCCTGCAAATTTGGATTTTGGGGTTTAGAGAGACGCTTTCATCAGTGAAAATAACGGCGACCTTGTGCGAGTTCCGGTTATGCCGGAAGATGTCTCAAACTTGCTTATTTTAAATGGAACACCCTATATAATATACTTTTTTATGTTCCTTTTTTATTTCCAATAACTTTTATTAAAAATATTTGTAGGAACTCTATCCGCTTCTGAGATAAAAATTATTTTCCTCAAATAATGACCTTAAACAGGGTGTCACCTAAAATTAAGTATATTTTCAAAGATAAAAGAGAGAAACTCGAAATTTAGGCTGTGGCATTAGATAGTATGGTGCTAGATAATGTATTGTCCAAAAATAAATTTTCCTCTCTATTCATATATGGTATCCCTATACCTTACTAGTATAGTTTTGAACTTCCTTACGGTGTTTCGCATAATCCTCCAAATATCAAACAGTTTTATTAATTTTTGGCAAGAAGGCCATGGTAAACAAAAATAGAATACGTATCTATACAGACGCGTGTCATTGTCAGTTGCAATCATTTATTTATCGACGTTTTGATACCGAGTTTATTCCAGAGAAATATTGTTGAAAAATGGAAAATAATACGTATACCAACGCTGACATATTAAATATATTTTTTATTCATGGCGAGTGCAACAGAGTCATAACTCGAACATGCAGAGTGTTAAGCAAGCCAAGTGTTGTTATTTAACTTGCGTCAACAGTTCATGAGGCTTTTACGTTCCTCGATTGTAGGTTAATTTCACTGATTCGTTCATTTACTGAGTAAAGGAATTAAACGAGTTATCGCTTACTAAAAACCCCCATTCTTCTGTTTTTACTTTCACGTTAGATAATGAAGCTACTTGTAGTACAGTACATCGATTTTATAAGAGCGAAAAATTACATCCTTATAAACCTCTTCTTGTACAGGAACTACTAGAAGATGACTATGATAGATGGCTTGAATTTTGCGAAGAAATGATGATAAGGATTGATACTAATAATGCCTTTACGAGTAATATTTTATTTTATGATGAAGCTGCATTTTGCCTGAACGTGCAAGTTAATAAACAAAATTATCGATTCTGGTCTCATGATAATCCGCGATGGTTACTAGAGACGCACACTCAATATGCTGGTTAGGTTAATGTCTGGGCAGGCATAATATATAATAGAATTTTGAGACCTTATTTTTTTCAAGAGAACCTTACCGCTGAACGTTATTTGGATTTTTTAACATTTGATTTAATTCCGGCATTAGCAGTTCTTTTTTCTAACCAGATGGATTCAGATATTCCAAATGAGTTGGTATGGTTTCAACAAGATGGTGCCCCTCCACATTTTGGCGTGGAGGTCCGAAGGTACCTAGATGAAACCTTTACAAACCGTTGGATTGGTCGTAGGGGTACTATTGAGTGGCCACCTAGGCCGCCGGATTTAACACCGCTGGACTCTTTTTTTTGGGGTTATTTAAAGGAAAGAGTGTACCGAAATAGACATAACAACATTGAAGAAAGAATAAGGACAGAAACAAATAGAATACCTCCTGATTTTATAAGGAATAAAGAAAACAGCTAAAAATCGGGATAGCAAGTCTTACATAAAAAATATTGAGAATTTTTCGTAAAATTTGAAAACCTAATAAAAAATTAGACATTTCCTTTAAAAAAATTGTCAAAGACGTGACAACTGTTCTATGAGACACCCTGTATAATATTTTTTTATGTCAAAAAATGCACAATTAAAAATAATAATTTACGGGTCCGAGCATTTTTCCTAGATCGTTTTCCTTTTATTGATATTAATTTTATGTGGGACTTTTGGGAGACCCAGTATAGGGAAATGTATTAATAACATTATATCAAAATGGTTTTATTGTGTTGCATATTACAGCGTTTTAAATTTTCTTGTAAGGTGAAAGCAAGATATTGGTATTACAACGCTTTAGAAGTTGCCAGATTTCGTAAAGCGAAGATTTGTAATATAATAGTCGTTGTTATAATGTTATTAATACTTTTCCCTAAATACAACGGAGCCCTAAGTGGCCAACACTAAAATATTATTACCTAAACGTTTTCATTTGAGAGAAAATGGTTGTATTGTAATGCGCTAATACAATGATTTGTTGCATTCGCGACTGCCGCCATCATAGCCATAGAAAATATCGAAATATTAAAAAAAAAAATTATGTATTTGAATGAATAATGAAGTTTGAGTTATTAACGCCAATCCGAGATTGTTAAAATGATGAAGGTAATATAGGTAGTATCAATCATGTTTTACGAACGAGCGCCATTAATTTTAGGCTGATCAATTTTTAAATAACTAGCTACATCTGCATTACACAATCACTATACAATATTTGTGTAAGACTTTTAAAGTGTCGATAAAATATTGTTGTATAAATATCACGAAATACACACTACAAAACAATTTTATAGTTATTGTATTAAATTACTCTAAAAGTGTGGTAAACTTACACAACTTCTATATAGAACTTTATAATAGTAGGCCCTTTTTGATTCTTTAAATATCGTATAAGGGTATTTAACCAGGTTATAGGAATTTTAAGTTTAGCAGTTTATACTACCTTTATAAAATTTATTTTGGGATATAACTAAAAATGATCTTATTTATATGCAAAATAAAAGAGGTGATACCAGTATAGGTACATTTTTTTCGACTTTGATTTTTAACAAACCTGATGCGAACGTGCGGGAAAGCATTACAGATAAATTGATAAACAATTATAAGATAGTAGGTAGTTTTACACAGTTTCACCATTAAGTTTGCCTTCATTGCTTTTCCGCGACTACGATACAGATTTTTTCCTTTCCGGGTGACATAGAAAATCTTGAACCTAAAAATTCCACCTTGACAAGAATATTTTAGTGGTATTAACAGGTTTTCTGTCATTATTCTTATTCCCGAATAAGCAAGTGCTCCAGTTTTCTTGCCTTGGCAATCCTAGACCAATTTTATCAATGTCCTGTAACACAAAATATGAAATAATTTTTAAGCATTACATTATTGGAACAATTGTTCTAACGGAAATGATGTGGCTCTTAGCAATAACAGGACTTCATAAAATGGACCTCATGATCTCAATTCCTCTGGGCAGTCTTTCATTGTTGCGTTTCATCAGTAGAGCCACATTTTAAATAATTACAGTAAAGTGTATTCACAAATATAAGAAACTGACCAAATGACTCTTATTTATTTCTACCCTAATAGGGGCATTGACACAATGCCGACTGAGTTAGGACCGTCTTTGAAAGTACATAGTATTGAAATATTTAATTTAGCAGCAAATAAATATGAAACTGATGTTTATTTAAGTTTATTAAATCGAAAATATAAAAATAGAATTATGGTCTTACACTTACACTTATAATGCTAAATTATTATATTAATTAATAAATTACCCAACTAAATCTACTTCACTATCGCTATCAACATCTAAAGTAATAATAAACCTTTCTGTTGCATTCCTAATACAAATGTAACTTTCTTCTACTTTCTTTACATGTTGTACGTAGTTTTTCCATTTCACCTCTAGAATTAAATGTAGGTGAAATATTGTTGCGACGAATTCCCGCTTTAAGTTGGTACCATATTTGTTCAATAGGGTTAAATATACAGTGGTAAGACGATAGCCGCAATACTATGTGCCCCATGCTTTTCGCAAGTTCATCGCAGTAATATTATTTTTAAATAGACATACTTCTAAGCACTTCTAATAAGTCTTTCTTTCTATAGTTTTCATGAAAATATATATCATTATCAAACATACATTCTTGAATTTTGGCTTTAGTGTATTTTGAAGAAGGAGCTTTGTTTAATTGATAAGTAGCGTTATCCATAACAATGACACTATTTGGTGGAATGTTCTGTAATTATTTAGTTTCAAACCAATTTTCAAATAACTCCGGTGTTGTATCTTCATGATAGTCAACACATGATTCACTAATATTTTTTGCCGAGAGAGATAGACCATTCGACACCCACCCATCTTCAGAACCAGCATGTAAGATTGTTATTCTTTTTCTACGGTTTGACGGGGCACATGTCACACATTTGTCGCTGGAATCGACTCAACCACTTGAAGGGGTGTCGTGGATGTCAAACCACGTTTCATCTAAATAAATGATCGGTCTACCTTCAGTTCTGTATTCATTTACTTTTGTATGATATCTCCATTCTTAAAGACGCCTGGACTCCATCGAAACCTGCTTTTTATTAATCCTTTTGAATTTAAAGCCCATGTGCTGAAGGCGCTTCCACAATGTCGTTCTTGAGCATTTAATTTCTGTTTCATCTATTGTTAGCCTTTTCAATAAATTGTCCAACGTTTTTACACTTTGCTCTTCATACATTTTATAAATTTTTCGTCGTATAAGTTCCTCGTCCCCTTGGTCCAACGTTCTTGATTTTCCATTATTACTTCTATTCCTGCGTTCCAAAATTGGCCCTTGTGTAATCTTCCAAACTGTGGAAAAGGATTTTTTTGTAAATAAAGCCGTTTTCTTTTCAACTTCTTTAGGGCACAAATTTCCGCGCGACATCAATATCAAAAACACATTCTTTATAATCTGTTTGGGATCTGTTGATAAACGCACTCCGTTATTTACTTCAGTTTCATTTCTTTCACAAATCTCACTAGAACACCAAGGACAAAACATTTTCAAAAAACAAACTAAACTCAACAGTGTACGTTGACAGACTAAAATCAAAAAGAACCCTGGTATATCCGCATTCTTATTTACCTGAGTACGATACTTAAAATTAATTACGCCCATATCATTTCACAGAACTGGTTTATTGTTGTTTATTATATTTTTAATACCCTAATAATAGCAGTCATTTAGGTCGGTTTCTTATATGTGTGAACACACTTTACCTAATACTGGAAAAATATAATTTCTTAGTGTTAATGAGATAACAAAGTGAGAAAGAAGGTATGAAAGTGCTGAGTCAAGGAGAGCAGAAAATCAATTTACTCTCTAGTTCGCCGCAATAAAAAAATTACAGCAGTGGCACTAAATTTCCCACTTTCCTGCGTTATTAAACAATGTATTGATTACTTCATAGTGGTCAAACTGAAATAAAAAGAAATGTTTGTTGCATGTAGCGCCACTGCAAGGGAACAAAAGTCCGTATATTCGGTGCTTTTATTAAACTTTTCAGGATTGATAAAGCCTGGCAGAACACAAGTTCGTTAGTGAATAACCTGAACAAATGCGAAAGTTTCTGAAAACGCTGAAAGGCGAGATAAAGGAATAAAGGCCCGTAGAACTGAAAATACACTACAGCAGGTCACATAATAGCGCTGTTTTCTGACGGATAGATTTAGCGCAGGATTCATACAGCGGGTGCTTTGAAAATTACCGAAGTAGCAGAATAAAGACGGCACGTAATAAAGCTCATAGAAATAATTATGCTTTCATACACCTGATAAAGTTTTCGTGTAATTACGAAATTGTTATTAAAGCGGGGAATAAAGGAATTTCATTTGGGTTGAAAATTGTTTTAAGTTGCGTGTCGAATAACATAAAATGTATTTCCGCAAAACTGAGCTTTATGTATATTTTGAACTTTGGATATTTAGTAGTTTGGTACCGTGTGATCCACTTGTCATGTCCACATTTTAGTTTCATATTATAACGTTGCCCTAAGAGTTAAAGTAAAAGTCAAATACATAGATCCCCTGGATTGACGTAAAATTTTCATCTATTCACTTTTTAGATATACAGGGTGTTTTGTTTTCTCCGTCAAGGCATCAACTTTCTTATTTTAAAGTTAAAAAAATACTCCATACTTTCAGTGGAGTCAATGTAATATAAAATAAAACAATGCAGCCCTCCTCCACAGTTTAATTGTTAACATAAAAAGTTTTATTTTATATTATTTTATATTTCTTATTTTAAATGGAACACCCTGCATATTGATAGGTATTCAAATTCCCTATAAAATTTTATGTCAATTTTGTATGTAAATGAACTTCATTGAAGAACAGAGGGTTCAAATGGTTGAGCTTTATATTGAAAACTATAAAAGTGCCACCGCAACTGTTAGAACATATCGATGAAAGTTTCCCAACGAGAGAGTACCTTCTAAAAAAACGATTAGGAGAAACTATCTAAAATTATTGGAACATAAGTCCCTTGGAAATTCAAAAAAAGTCAGGACTAGACTTGTGAGAACCGGGGAACAGGCGGAAATATGTTTGGGAATTTCAACGCATATCCTAATACATTAATAGGAACTTCTATTGATAACATAGGATACTTCTATGGAACGATTTCGAGAACTCTTCACGATTTTGGGTATAAGCCGTTCAAAATAATGCCGGTTCAAGAATTGCAACAACGACACTCCCAAAGGCGTCTTCAATTCTGATTTTTTAGGTAAAATCGAAGAAAATCCCCAATTTCTTAAAAATATTTTATGGACTGATGAGAGCTGCTTTTCAACGCGTCGCATACACCATAGACAAAATACTCGTCACTGGTCCATAGAAAATCCACATGTGATACGAGAAGTTAGACACCAAGGATGGCAGTCTATAAATGTCTGGTGTCATTTTTAACAAGTTATGTAAGTATATGTGGGTAAAATTTTATTATATACTAATAAGATTGATATTTTTTATAATGGGAATGAAATTAACAATATTGAATGTATGAAAAATGATATTAAAATAATTAAAAAATTGTGTAATTATAATGGTTTCTTTTTAAATCAGGATAAATGTTTCTATTTAAAAATAGGAACACTGGAAAATAATAATTTACTAGATATTGAAATAAATAACTCAAATATTAAAATAGTTAAAAATTTCAAGTATTTAGGATTAATTCTTGATAGTGATTTAAATTTTAATAAACATATTAATCAAATCATAAGTAAATTAAATAGGTATTGTTTAGAAGAATTTCCTATTATTTAAATGTTTAGAAGACTTTCCTATTGCTTAAATACGCATAGAAAAAAATTACTGTATTATAGTTATATACATAGCAATTTAACTTATTTAGCATCTATATGGGGAGAAACTAAAAAATATAATTTAGAGAAATTGCAAAGATGTCAAAATAAAATTATTAAAGTATTAAATAATTATCCATATTACGCGAATACTGAACTCATTTATAATGAAACAAAATACTTTAATATAAACGAAATAATTTTACATCAAAAAATATTTAGGTATAATACACAAAATAGTAAACAAATTTATTTTGACAAACATCAGCTTTAGTAAAACAAAAGATATACACATCTATTAAAATCGTTCTAGATATCATTTTTTTTAATTCTACGAGCACAACAAGGAGTAAAAGTGCTATAACTCATAATGGATTAATTAAAAACAACAAAATTCCTCAAAGTTTTAAGGCAATAAAAAATAAAGTAACATTTAACGAACATCTAAAAGCATATATATGGAAAAACAAATAATAATAATAATGAATAAAAATAAAAATAATTAGAAATTATAGATATGATTACATTTTTTAAGGAATCCAATACAAAATCTTTGTATTTTCATAGGATTCTAAAAAATAAATATATTTTACCATAAATGAGAGTATAATGTTATGCAATCAATCCAAAATAATTTTAACACATCCGAATCATGGAACACTAAATAAAGGATAAACGATACTAAATAAAAAATACATAATAATATAACTAATCATAAATTAATATAATGAAATTATATTATATAACAAAAAAAAGTTATTTAAATATAAAACTGAGAATAAATACCTAACCAATAATTAATTCTTCAATTCTGTATTTTTGTTATTTTAAAATATTCGGACTGAAAGTCATTAAATTGCTACGAACCTAAGCTATCAAAATCGTTTTTATCACTGATTTAATCTATTTCCTTAAACTAAATATAATTAAATCAGAAATTTGTCTCATTCAAAATACTCGCGGCTAATCAACTACACTTATGAAAATACATGGTCTCTTTCACGAAAGTAGATAAACTGGTTTTTGCTTTGCTACCCAAAGAATTTAAATTTGGTTTAAATACATTATTCATAACTGTGGTACAATGAAACGGACGGAGAAAAACTGCACACCATATTTGATTAAACCGTTTCGGATTTAATCTCATGATATTGGTAACTTTTTACATATAAAGGCTAATAGGTACATTAAAAGCGCTAAAAAGAAGCAAATTAAAAATCTAGAGAATAATCTTATATTACTAATTTCTAATAATAATAATACACGCAAAAAAAATTATGCTTCAGTTAAATCAATTTGCGTTCATCCGAGATATTTAGTGATATGTATACAGGGTGTCCGAAATTAGGTGACCAAAGGAAAATAGTGGAATCTGCATCGGA
Organism: Polydrusus tereticollis; assembly: GCA_963920685.1. NCBI lineage: Eukaryota > Metazoa > Arthropoda > Insecta > Coleoptera > Curculionidae > Polydrusus > Polydrusus tereticollis. The sequence continues at coordinate 105,441,980 of OY987331.1, read as the reverse complement.
AAATAATACTAATTTGTTTAATAAACAAATATCGGAAATTTCCCCCTAAGGGAGCTACAGCCCCCTAATAGGGAACCCACGAAGATGGTATTTTCAGAATATTCCCAAACAGTTAAACATAGAAACATGAATTTTTGGATATTTTAGTAGCTTTTATATGCTGAATCTAGATCTAAAATCAAAACTATCAAAGTTTAATCATAAGCGTAACATTTGGGGGGGGGGGGGGGGGGTTGAGCAACAAAAACAAAAGTAACTTTTTTCTAAGTTAGTGTTTCACATTTTTTTTAGAATTTTATTATGAAAGTTTAGGGATTTCTGGCAAAAAAAGGTACCTTGATGTACTTCGCTTAGATGCACCATTTTTGAAAAAAAGTCCTTAAACAATTTCATTGTTTAGCAAACACGGATCAAATTAAAATTATGAATTTTGTTAAAGTTAACAACAACACTCATTTACTTGAGTAAATGTTCAAATAAATTTCCATTTTGTTGAATACACAGTTTGGACCGTTTCCTAATATTTTTAGTAGTACGAAGAATTTCGAACCGGTTTTCTTTAATTCGATTTCCGGCTGCATGAATTTGTCTTAAAAGCTCTTCTGGGCTATCTACTTCTGTGGCATAAACAATATTGCATATATTGCCCCACATATAATAATCTAAAGTATTTAGATGAGGCGATCGAGCTGGCCAGTTTACTGGACCACCTCTACCTATCCACCTATTGGGATAATTTTCATTTAACCAGTTTCTTACAAACTGGCCAAAGTGGGCTGGCGCCCCATCGTGCTGGAAGAACATCTCTAACCGAGTACATATAGGAATATCTTTTAGCAATTCTGCCAGCTCATTTTGGAGGAATTTTATATAATGATGGGCATTTAATCTGTCTGGCAAAATTATAGGACCTATTAAAACATCTCCTATGATCCCAGCCCATACATTGAAAGAAAACCTATGTTGGTTGTTAGTTCTTCGAACGACATTCGAATTGTCTTGAGCCCAAAAATGAGTATTATGACTATTAAATGCCTTCATCCGACCATAAAACTTTCCTCAACGTATTTTGGTGGTTGAAAATCCATTGGCAAAATTCTACACGAGGTTGAAAATCTTCGGCTCATAAATCATGTACTCTTTCGTAATGAAACGGATGCATTTGGGTCATTCCTCCAAGCTAAAAAAATATTTTGAAACAATTCATGTGCTGCTATCTATTATCTGTGAAAACAATTCTAATAAATATTAAATACTCACAATTGATTTGGGGATATTGATAATATTTGCCAGCGGTCTCAATGCTCTTTGAGGATTTTTCTCAATTCTATTTAGCGCTCCCTCGAAATCATTATTTCCCATAGGCCGGCCTTGTACCTTAGAACGCCTAAATGATCCATTTTCTACTAAATTTCTATGGACACGGCTAAATACTATCCGATGTGGCAGTTTTCTTCTCGGAAACCATCTTTGGTACTCACGTACAGCGGCACGTGCATTACCATTCAATATCCGTAAATAAAATGAATATCAGCTAATTCGTTATTCGAGAAACATTCCATATTAAAAAAATTAACCACAATTATACCAGAAAATTTCGAATAAACTATCATAATAAATGTCAAGCTGGCAAGTAACAAACATGTCAATTTTGTTTCAAGGCGTACTACTAAGTTTTAATGAAAATGTGATCGGTCTTTGGTAAACAGGGTTATCGTTAAGGACCTTTTTTTTTTCAGAAATGGTGCATCTGAGCGAAGTACATCAAGAGTACTTTTTTTTGCCAGAAAGCCCTAAACTTTCATAACTCCAAAAAAAGATGAAAAACATTAACTTCGAAAAAAGTTAGTTTTGTTTTTGTTCCTCAACCCCACAAATGCTACGCCTATGATTATGACAGTTTCGATTTTAGATCTAGATTCGGCATATAAAGGGTGCTAAAATACCAAAAATTCATGTTTCCATGTTCAACTGTTTGGGAATATTCTGAAAAACACCATCTTCATTGGTTCCCTTTTAGGAGGCCGTAGCTCCCTTAGAGGGCAATTTCCGATACTTGTTAATTAAACATATTAGTAATATTTCCCGATGCAGATTCCACTGTTTCCCGTGGGTCACCTAGTTTCGGTACGCCCTGTAAAAGGAAGAAAATATATTCCTTACTATATCATATAATATTCTTGTTTATTTTGATTCAGCGAAAGGAATCCACAGGTTTCATCTAAAACATTTTCGTATCCATAAATGACGAACTTTAGTCAAGAATATCTTAATTTTAAACATCTTTAATTAAGATAGTCGTTGCTTCATTTAAGAAAATTGTTTTGGTAACAAATGTAAGAGAGTGGCAGAATTATCCAGTTAAGGCTAAATATACACCTTCTTGAGTCAAGCATATTTTACTGAATTTGAAAATAGGGGCATCGGAAAATGCGTTACGAAACTTCTAGGTATGTTTCTACGTAGTAAAGTAAAGACAGAAAGTCATGTAACAACAAAAAAATCGATATTTTAATATTTCCCTAGCTACAGGTTAGATAAAAATTTGAACTTTGACAAGCTGTATGTATTACTACGAATAACCTGTATATACACTGATAAAATTAATTATTTGAATCAAAAAAATTTACCGTTGACTCAAATAAATATTTGTTTCCTATTAGCCAAACAAATATGTATTTGAAAAATACCAAGGAATTATTTGCCTCAATTAGTATTATCTGATTTGATACAAATTACTTTTTATTTGGAGTTAATCGCTGAATACAAAATTCAAGCAAATATTTATTTCCTTAACAGTAATCTAACTTAAATAAGCCGTTTCAATGACTTAAAGTAAATATGTTAAAAGTTAAGTTAACAAAATGTTTATTTGATTATCATTTATACATACTTTATCAAGTATATATTTGTTTTACTTTTGTTTCACATGTATTTGCCGTAACAACACTGTTATTTAATTAAACAATTTAAGTGATTTGATTTAAATAAACCGGTAATTTCCATCAAAGTCGTTGTTCTTTTATTCAAGTACATAATTGTTTAACTTGTCTTTTATATTTATTTAGATCAAATATAAATTTATTTGGTTTAAATACCTTTTTTTAATTTTCAATAGATCAGAATGTTCATTCAAATCAGTTCTTATTTTATCCAAGTACGTGTTTATACAGACGTCACATAAAAATAAGAAATATTGAAATGTTGCTATTGAATATGGTTTAATCAGTACCTATACCAGAATAATCACAAACCTTATCAAATTGTTTATAGTGTTTAAATAATAAGACAAACCAACTGAAAAAACACATTTTTGCCGAAAATAAAAGTTATGACAAATTACGCGCACGCGCACAACGATTTTCACATAAAAATAACATAAAAGTTAAAAGATAACCATCTCTTATTTTATTTCTTATTTTTATGTTATATTATTTGGGTCTTATGGCAGATCTGTAGATTCAACTCTTATTTTATTTTTATGTTATGTTATTTTGCTGTATAAACCCACCATTAGTTGCTGTCCCCCTTAAAATATACCTCAATAAAACATGTAGTATCCTTTCTTTGCCTCTTATCTTATTTTTTTACTCGTTTCATGCATAACTAAAATATTCAAAAATAGTTTCCTACCTTGAAAATTATCTAGCAGATGGGATATACCCCAATCTTCGCAATAATTTGTCAAAATTTTACGTTTATCCCCCATATTATCTCACTTTAATTATTGCTGAAACCACTAACCATGGAAAAATGAAACAGATTCACTAACTTCTGTGCTAAGTCACTAAAGAACATTTAATTTTCACTCTCACTCTAAAATTTCTAGGAGACAAAATACAAGATCTAACACGAGTACCGCGATGTCGATTTATGAGGCCACTTTTGTATAACCAATCACGTTACTCAAAGCAGGCGACTTTCCGAATTCCAGGGGCAGTAAGGAGTTAATTTAAATACTTAATTATTTGTTTGGAGGACCAAATTGTTTGAAAAGTTCGGCATTGAATGATTTAAATTAGGGTTTAAGGTATTTAGTTCTTAACTTGAAATTTATTTTGATTAAATAATTAGTTATTTGTAAATATTTAGTTGTTTTATATTAAGGATTTAATGTAAATACATAATTATTTAGTTTAAATGACCTAGACATTTAAATAGTTCTCCATTGGGTGATTTAACTAGCGATTAACGGGATTTAGTTCCTAAATAAAAATTAGTTCGATTAAATAATTAGTTATTTAGATTTTGTTATTTTAGTGGTTTTTTGGTAAGATATTTGTTTGAAGGGTTCTATGATTTGACACAAATCAACCAACAGTCAAATAACTTTGCAAATAAAACGAAATACTCTAATTTATTTCAGTTAAATCAAATTTAGTTAATTAAAATCACATTTATTTATTACCAATAATTATTCACCAAATAAATCAGATTATTTGATTAAGGGAGCACAGTTTTATCAGTGTATAGTGTGTCCACGGAACGATGGCTTAGATTAATACATTAATGAACATAATATTTAATGTAAATAACAAAACTCAGTAACAAGTACATAGATGTGAACTTTGTTAAATCGACGTGTCTTTAACCGTGCACTTGATCAGCAATACTAAACGCCCACAACATAGTACGACGCCAACAGCGCTGGATCCCTCAAGAATTATTTCTTAAAACTGTTTTGATTTAAGAATATAATTCGCAAATGATAATTTGTTAGTTTTCGCTTAAAAATAACTAATAGAGTATATCTTTTTGTTTCAAATTTAAAATGAAAAGCGTGATATTATCTATATTGAAGTATGCTACTTATTTGTGCCTAGAATAAATGTTTGACTCAAAAATATATTATAAAGTTTTGGAGAAAGTCAATATTATTTCTTTGGATAAGAATATATTTTGATTCAAAACAACCAGCTTCCATTCAAGACATCTTTTGGAGAAAATTCATCGTCTATTTGTAAGAATTTTCCTTTTCCTGTGTATCTGAAGAGCAAAGTAGTAAAAATATTTCTTGGAAAATATCGAAAACTAAGTTTACATTCATACGAATGATTACGTTTTCAAAAACGATCACGGTTCAGGACGATGATGATCGATTTTCATTTTTAGAAGGCTTTATTATTCATTGGAAGCTCAGCTGAAAGTAATCGAAATTACAGCTCTATTTTTATATTTATTTTACAGCAATTCTGATCAACATAAAAAGGACCAAAATGATGATAAAAATAGTACAATTTAGATGCGTCTTCTTTCATCTGCTTTGCCGATGCTTCTAGCGGGTAATGAAATCGTCAAAATCATCTACATTTATTTTCAAATTATTTCTTTCTTTACGGACATACATACTCTACAGAGATCTCTTTCCTAATAGTACAATAATTGCAGAACACAATTAAAAAATATAACAAGAAACATAATAAATGACTAAAATTTTAGAACTTTACGTTTAGAACTTTCAAGAGATTGGTTAAGCAGATCATAGTCTACTACAAGCAGTTGGATTGCTAAGTTTTCACACTGAGAATCCGGGGAAATTTCTTTAGTTAAGTTAGCAAATAATTTGCGGGATATACTGATCAATATGTATCAACAGTATGGCGTTCCCTTTAATTCATCATATCTTTTATTAGGCGTTAATTGAATGTTCACATATCTTGACAAAGTCGCGTTGCGCATTGCGGCCTTAGCTCTATAAAGTCCAAATTCGACCACGACTGCCCACTTACTTTTACCTCAGTTTTCTTTTCACAAAATTCGAAAACCACCGGCTGGTCAGGTTCAGAAGGGTTGATAGTGCCGACCCAGTGTCTAACAGGCAACTGTCAAGTATGTTATATTATTCATCTACATCAGTTGGAATCTTAGTGAACTTTTCAAATCGCCCTTGTAACCCCGGACGTCATACTCGCAAACTACAGTAGCCATAAAATAAATTGTTTTATTTTTCAAGTAACCCTTTCGTAAGAAAATCAGTATGGAAGTCTAGAATTTCAGGCGTAAAGGTAGGCAACTAAACATACACCATGTATTGACGTTAAAGCCCAAGGTCGGAAACTACCTATCTGCCGCTAAATTTAAAGTGAGGTTATGGTTATGTCTAATACTCATTATCGACAGGAAAGATTTTATATCAATCTGCTGGTTTTGATTATTTTATTATTTATTATTATTTATTATTCTTGAAGGAAAAGGCTTAATTAGTATAAAATAAGTCAAAGCGAGTGTTTTCTGTTGAAAAACAAAACTTTTGGTTTGTTATTTTTAAGATTAGGATATCAGGTAAGTGTTTTAAAATTTAAATAAAATATCCTGCTCAGTACCGTAACTAGCTTCTGATGCGCCCGGTGCTAGGTCGTCTTTGCCCCATGGAAGTAAAAATCAAACGATAATTTTTCTTTTCAGCTACAAAGAGTATAATAGTACCTATGATAAAAACTCTTAAAAAATATCTGACGGAAATAGGAACTTAAGAATATGTAACACATGTCGAGCAAAAACTTTTATTAAATAACTCACAGTTAACAGAAAGTAACTTAAAAATATATGTGTAGTAGCAAAAAAAAACGAAAAATAAAGACATTGTAAGTACCTATAGGATATTATTTAAAACTTAACTTTTCTTCCTTTGCGTGATGCAATCTCATCCACAATGTCATTGTAATCGAGTTTTTTAACGTAATTTTCTATTGATATTATTGCTAGCTTTGACAACCATTCTTGACCCATAGTCGACCTTAAATATGTTTTAATAAGTTTAAACTTGCTGAAACTTAGTTCGCATGATTTTGCTGTAACTGAATGGATAGACGGATAAAAGATCTCATAAGTCGTTAATAGAGAGAGTTTTCACTTTTTTCATAAGTGTTGATTTCAATATATTGTGTTCTTTATCTTTTTCAATTTCTACCTCTAAACAAAATTTTTTTATTAAACTTATCGTGATTGACTGACTGTTTACATGAACGGGTCATTTTAGTAATTGATCTATATAGCATAACCCGGGCTACCAAAAAGTCACCATGTGGTGGCAGTGGGTGAAGGGAACTAGAACGGGGTAAGCTCTGTTCACAGTACAGTGGAAGCGTCGAACGCATCATTGCGTTTGCTTTTGCATCTTTCTGCTAGCAATATCTTAAATTTTTTCTTTGAAGCTTGTGGTGGTTACGCGTGGGCACCGATGACATCACCCTATGGTCTGTTACTTAATGCGAGAGAGTAATAAATCATTATTGAACTATAAAACCCAGTGATCTTCGCCGTATTCTATAGGTGTAGTCCAATAATAATCATTCGATTATGTTTATTGTCAGGGATCCCGAAATCGGGTAGGTAGAGGCACAGGTAGTTTACCTACCTGTGCCTCACTGTTTCAAAAATTTGAAATGTTTAATTACTTTCCGGCAGTTGTTGGAAACTTCGTTCTTGAAAATGGCTAGTGTTTCTGAATTTGTTGCTGAGAAACGGATTAGTAAATCTGCGCTTTCTAAAAATGAGACTATCATTATTCTCAATGTGTTCAACGCTCTTCGACACCCAACCTCAACATTCGGAGCTGCAAAAATAGTTGAAATGTGTTCGAATATGACTGGAGTCGGACAGTCAACAATATACCGACTTGAGCCCGTGGACAAATGCGGCCCCATCAGGTCACCAAGAGAAGAATGAGGATGAAAAGACTGCTATCAGAAAAATTATATACTTGTTTTACTTAAAAAAAGAAATACCTACCTTGGACAAAATAATGTCTACAATGAAAAAGGATTATTTCATTCCACCCATGGGTAAGTAGAAACTATGGAAAACTTTGAAGGAAATGAATTTTTGTATTGAAAAAATTCAAAACAAAAAATCACTTTTAATAGTGAAGGACAAAATTATCGGCTGGCGACGACAATTTGAGGGCAGTTAGACAGTTTATATCTATTATATGGAGGAGACTTGGTTAAATGAAGGATATACCGTTGGTCAAATATGGCAGGATACACATATAAAAAGCGCAAGGCAAGCTTTCATGGAAGGATGGTCCACTGGAATAAAGGCACCGTCGGGAAAAAGTAAAAGATTAATAATTACTCACATTGGTAGCAAGAATGGATTTGTCGATGGCGGCTTACTAGCATTTAAATCCAAATGGACTGGAGACTATCATGAAGACATGAACGCTGATGTCTTTGAAGAATATTTCCTTATATCTTATTCCTCCTGGGTCTGTTATAGTCATAGTTAATGCCAGCTACCACTCTAGAAAATCCGAAAAATTAAAACGTCTTATTTAAGAAAAAAATGACATCATTCATTGGCTTACTGTAAATAAGAAGCCATTTCACAAAGATATGCTGAAAAAGGAGCTACTGGAGATTGTAAACTTGAGTAAACCTCTTGTTGTCGACGAAATCGCTTTCAAACGAAATAAAACGGTACTTCTTTCTGTACTGTTGGCTTCTTAAGTTAGCCTTTCTTGGCTTTTACTTCTATTTGCTGCAGACTTTTCTTTTCGAATACTTTTTTGAAACTTTTTTGTTTGTTCTTTTTTCATTGCTGTTTTCTTTTTTCACTATTTTTTCTCTTGTAAGTCGTTGTTCTTTTCCAGTTTTTTATGTTAATTTTTTGATATTTTTCATGATAATTTAGCATTCAGGGTGGGAGCCAGTCTTTCGGCATTTTGTATGTGTGCTGTGGCTGCGATCTTATGTGTGAATTTGTTATTAGATTATTTGTTGATACGTCTGTCCGTCTGTGGTAGTTCGTAATTGTCTTTGTTATGTATTGTTTCATCATTTCAATTTTCATTTCGTCATGTAGTATTCTAACTGGTACGTGTCTTTGTACGTTTAGTGCGATTCTAATTGTCCTGTTTTGTAAGATTTGTAGTTTTTTGAGTCTTGTCTTGTTTGCTGTACACCATGATGGTATTCCGTATGTTAGTACTGGTCTGATAATTGTCCTGTATATTGACATTTTCGTCTTGTTTGTGATATTGCTGTTTTTATAAATTAACGGGTACACTGCACTCAATTGTCTCTGAGCCTTTGCGACTCTTTCGTCAACGTTTTCGTTCCAGGTAAGTTATCGAAGACAAGACCAGGATACTTTACTTTGTTTGACCATATAATTGGTTTATTATTAACTTTAACCCTTGTTTCAGGTAGTCTTAGCCTTGCCTTCGAGAAGAATATTGCCTGCGTTTTCTCCTCATTGAGCCTTAATCTCCAGGCTTCAAGCCATTTTTGCAGCACATGTACATGCTGTTGTAAACTTTCGACCACTCTCCAGGGCACTCTTGAGGTAGCAGTTATTGCAGTATCGTCCGCAAACATATATAAAAAAACGCATTCCGCCAACGACATGGAAAATCAAGTTAAAGCTGAGGTAATAAGTAATCTTGTTCGATATATTTTAAGTTTAAAATGTAGATTTTCGTCTCTCTCATGAACAAATTAAAATAAAACGATTGCCTTCTGACCCCTAAAATGTTTAATTTAATTAACACGAGAGGCAACGGGAGTGACAGGGAAATTGGTATCACAAACTGTTTTATTGGCCATGCCTTTTATTTTCAAATCAAAAAGGACAAAATTTAAATTCAAGGTACGAAGTGGGCTACGATAAATTAAAAGAACTGTTTTGGGCTCTCCACAAGCCTAATATTTCAAAGGAGTAAGTTAAAACTTGATTTATTTGGTAAACAAATGCCGCTCGATTAGAAAGTGTTAAACCCAACGGAATTATAAAAACGATCGATTTGTTTTGCACCGATTAACTGACATTATATTTTTTTTTTGGGTTGCCAATAATTTAGTATTAATATAATTAGCGGTTAGAAAGCACGATGAACCCGAAGAATCGTTAAACCTAGGCACCTATAGGGAATTAATTAGGCTATTCAAAAAATATGACCGCGGAATTATTATTAGATACAAAACCCTTTAGCGAAGTGTGAAAAACTGTTTAGAATTGATTGATCGAAATTATTAGTTACATTTTAGGCACAACTATAAAAAGGAAATTAGGATTGAGAGTTACTTTTCTATTAAATCTCATGAAACCACAGATATTTCGTGTCGATCGGTCAAACTTGCAACGGTGTTGCAGTTATGGCGGGTGGGCGAATTAAACGACTTACAAGCGAATATTAAGACCACTGCCCCTCAGGCATTATTTATCCACTGCCAAGCACCCAGAATTAATTTAGTATTGCAAGATAAATACCTGTAAATTTTTTGATTTTTATTTCTTGGGTTTTCGGTCAATTCCGGAATAGAAAAGCAATATTTGTTTTCTGTGACGTTTCGGTTTATTTTAATTTAAACCATCATTAGACTACGAGAGAGATACATTTATTTGTGGTATTATTATATTACATTGAAATTTTTAATTAACTATCTATTTTCTAAACATACCTTGAGTTTCTTAATGCACACTTTGTTTACACTGGGTAACACTGGTAAGTATACATTTTTGTGGAGCTGTTGTTCCACCCATATTTAAATACTAACCACAATTAAAAGTGTCTCTCTCGTAGTCTGATGATGGTTTAAATTAAAATGAACCGAGACGCCACAGAAAACAAATATTTGTTCGCTAATTCTTACGGTTCCGAATGCATGCAATATTATATGACATCGTCATCAACGGTATTTACTGGTTCTGTATACACTAGAGATTTGTGATGCATCCATAGAACAAACTCTAGGTTATTGATGTCAAGGGATCTAGAGGAGAATGACAGAGGTTCATCCCGTCCTATTCACTTGTTCCCATGCACTTGACATTTAAAATCCTCCCGAGCCAAAATAGAAAAATGTGCTGGGTGACATCATGCATATAACATATTATTTGATTTCTCAGCAAAAGAAGTAAGTATTCGAGTAATAAAGGTAATTCTTGTTGCAATAAATGCCTGTCGATCAGAAGAAAGAAAGGACCAATCAAATAATCCCCAATTATACCACCCCAGAAATTTAATGAAAACTGCCATTGAAAATGCGTTTTGACAATAATTCCATGTGGATTTCCTAAAGCCCTGCTCTGAAAAGTTAAAATTGAAAAATTAGGTTTGTCGGTAAACAGGATTTTACAATCAAAATTATTGGTGTTTACTGCTCGCCTATTAGGGTACCACTGGCAGAAATTAATCCTTACTGGTAAATTTTGAGGAAGAAGCAAGTACAACATATAAACGTGGTAAGGGTATAGCAAAGAATAACGCAGGATCCACCAAACAAGTTGATGACTAATATTTAAATGTCCACAGTTTCTGGTGCTAGTGCCTGGATTTTCTTCTGTTTCATTTAGAATAGCTTCTTTGATCTGTGGTGGCCTAGTAGTACGTGGTCTACCTGCATCATTGGTATTCTCTTATTAGGAGTTCCAGTTCCTACAAGGCACATATTAATATTCGATGATCAGCTATCATTCTATAGGGATAGGGCTCCATGTACAGAGGTCTGGCTTTGCTTGCATTTTCATTCGCAAGGCCATAGATGAAATGCATCTTAGCTATTTCAGAATTAGTAAAATTTGGCATTGTTACGTGATTATAGCGAGTATTTAGAACACTTTTACACCTTAAACCTATGATTTATAAACATATGCAGACACAAGTTACGATTTCAAATGCCAATTGTCAAAATTAATAAAAGCAAGAGATTATCCAAATAAAACTAGAGCCTACTAGATTAGAAAATTTTAATCTCAAAAAAAGGGACATGGCCCCCGAAAAAATATTTCTCTGTAGATTCGCACAACTATTGCCCAGTAATGTTAGTCCTACAGCATAATCTATTTTACAAGTTTAAGCTAAATATTTCAAAAACTGCAGGAGCAATAAAGTAAAAAAATAAAGAAATCTTAAAATTTCAACACCCTGTAGATCGGTAATGAAGCGTTTGAGGACCTATGTTTATATGAATTTTTAGTCGTGAAGTAAGCCAAAGAATTGGCCATTTCCGTATGTATATGATATTTACGAACACCCTGTATTTGTAAAAGCAAAAAATAAATGTAAATAATGATTACCCTACTCTTGAAGTTGGGATGCAAATATAATTTTAAACTACGCTTATTTTACAGGCCAACGATTAATTTTATACACTTTCAGCATTTCCAAAATGTTTTAAGTATAATTGCAAATCTGTTTCAAAATGCATACATCGGTCTTTCTCATTTAAGATTGTTGTCCTCAGAAAATTCTCAGTTTCCTTTAATTTTTTTATTATAGGTAATTAAAACTATATTATAAGGTCAAAGAGATTTAGTTTAATTGTAACATATAAGAAAAAATAATTTAATTTCCCCTGATTTATGGCAATTTTTAAAAGTATAAAAATGTTAAGTTTTCGTCTCGGCCCCATACACTGTTATGTCTTCATAGTCGGAAAAGACAACAAAAAAAAAACGAATTTAATTAATAAATGTTTACAAAAGTTTCTCGCAAATTTGTTTATAAAATATACTTTTAAATTACAAAATCGGTATTTACTTTTCATTTTAATTGCAGCATACAGGGCAGCGTCCCTAGCCTTAGACGTCAGGTTTGTCACATTCCGTAGTTCTCTAAAAAGAGACGAGATGGGGATGCTCACTCAACTTTACCTCTAGGGAGGACGTGTTAGTTCGTTTTTGATGAGAGCACGTGTCATCGGCCTTTTAAGCTTAACTGGTAACAGTAAGTAAAGCGGCTTGTTGGCGAAAGGTTCAATTGTCTAATTGGTTAATTTAATAACAACAAACAGGTATCAAGTTAAAGAACAGAAAGCACGGCAACGCCAGCGTTTACAATCTTTTCATGTACCTACAGTGCATCGAGGCGAAAAATCCGCATGGAAACAAGACAAGACAGTTGAGTTTTAAAATGTATAACCAATAACAATTTCCAAGAATGTACGACGTCTTCAACGCCCAGACTAAATTCCCAGAAAGCATGTGTCTACCGTCCTGAATGCGGAATAAGCCTACATGACTGAGCGCAGGGGCTGAAATAGTATGACATGATGAATGATGATACTGTGTGTACGAGAAAGACGGATGATATATCGCAAGTAAGATTTGACGTGTTTTAGCTTTTCGGGCGGACAGTGGAGATCTGTTACAGCTTGCGTGGGAAGGAGATGGTTTCCCTCGCGCGATTAGCGAGTTTTAGTTTTTTATGGCACTCAAGCCGAGTAGTTAAGTCGGTTGGTTCGCGGTGTTATCCCTAAAATAAATTTAATGTGATTAATATATCCAGACTTAAGTAGAGTTCCGCATCACGCCTTGTAGAAAGCACACGGGCTTCTCGCGGCATTTTGCGCGGTTTTAGTTGATTTTATGGTATTCAAGACATGAAATAGGTTAGAAGTTCTATTCCGAAGGTGTATTAATGTAATAACTACATTCCAACTCAAGTTCTGTTTATCTGTTGTAAAAAGCAGTCTCAATTTCGTAGATACGATAAATTCTCGAAGTTTTAAGAGTACAGTAGTGTATCCCGATATTATTGTTTGTTTAGTGATGTAAAGTAAGTGATGTAAAAATGTATAGCTATTTAATGCAGTAAGTAGTCACCATTGTAAGTTGTAAAAGTAAAAAGTGTTAGCTGCTACGCCTAACGGATGTGAAGATGAGTAAATGAAATACGGGAAGTAAATAGATACCTATATTTTGTGTGAGAAAAAAGCCTTTGTTTCAACTGACATATTTTGAACCACGCAACCTATGAGAAATACAGTAAACAATTTATGATTGCCGCAAGCAAATAAAGGCGGCGTCAACACGGTTAATTATGCATTTAGGGATTTCCTCTTTTGATTAATAAGTCTATAGAAATGTTGTTAGGCATGTTCCAAAAATATTAAAAATTAAATTTGGTTTAAATATGATTTAAAATTGATTTCGTATAATTATCAGATTTTTCACAGTTAGTTGCCTCACAAAATCTCGTACCGTAGCTGATCACCGTGTGACGAACCTGAAAATCGGGTACTACATATTGCAATTTTCAGGCATGGCACCCACACAAGCAGGAAGAGGTAAACGCTATCGAGATAAGCTAAAGCAAAGCCCAGAAAAAAAAAGGATTATTTAAAGAACAGATAGAATTATAAAGTGCGTCACAGCATGTCAAGTTCATTTGAAATATTTACTGATTTTAGTTACGAAAGTTCTATTATGTATTAGTAAGAATTCTAAACTACTTTAAATTTTAATAATATTTCATCGTGAAAATAAATTATATCAGCCATCAAACTGTAGGTACCTATAACCGCATTGTCGTGACGAACCTGATGACCACTTTTAAACAAAATGGCTAAAAATGTCAGAAAAAAAAATGAATATTTAAACCGAGATTTAAACGGTCCTTTTTGTAAAATGCATAATTTTGGAATGATAATATTATTTGATTATAGTGGGGTATATCATTAGTAAAAAATCGTATTTTTAATTTCTATTTGGTGACTTTAAATGAGATAGACCTAAATACCGCCTTGAAATGTTTCTAAGCGTCTAAATTTCCTCCGCCGAACGATACCACCTGTTTCGTGCCCTTTTTTGTTCACAACTGAAGTAGCCAACTATTAATTAAATTATTATTAAAAGTTGAAGAATGTATGTCACACTAATTGACCGGTGCCTGTTAAAGAAAATATTAAAGACTAGTTTCACGCAGTTGGTGCTACAAAAAATTTTAAGATAGGTTTATCAGGTTTGAGTTATATGACATAGTTAAAACAGGGTCTACCTATTGCGGATACAACATATTTTAACATGCCAAATACAAAAGCAATATTAGTGAATTTGGCTATTTTCATATTATAAAGAGTTTCCAGGAAATCTAAAATATTGAGTTTTACCATTTTTATCTATTATTTTTAAATCGTAGAATCGTTTATAACTTTTATAACATTATTCAGTATAATCGGAGATCGTAGTGCTAATATAAATAAACAAATCAAAGTGTCTTTTATTATCCTTTAAACAACCAATTGCCTACAAATTATACAGGGTGTTCGTAAATGATCACAACCACTGAAATCTTGAATTTAATTAACATTGTGTTGTTGACCATAATATGCATTTTATTTTTGAATCAAAAAGGAAAAGATTAAAATCCGTCATGCTACGACAATGTAAAAGAAGAGAAATACTGACAAATCCTAACAAAATCGGCTAAAGGATTATTAAGATACTTACCAAAAACGATTTAAAAAAGTTTGACCCCTGTATCTTGAAAACGAAGCATTACCCTACCTATGTTTATATAATATAAACTTTTCGGCTTAAAATCACTCAAAAAATCACCCTTTGAAGTTTGGCTACGTACTTAAGTAACACCCTGTATTGTAATCGTGGTTATATAAATTTGAGGTCTACCTTTCGAATTACTTTATAGTTCAGGCAAATTGAATTTTTCTAGGAACTGCAAGCTACAATTTTGCATGGGCATGGGGTACCACTAGTAAAGCTTAACTCTGAATTTGCACGGTTCCTACCCCGTTAACTTCGGCACCACCTTGAATCAAAGAGTTAAATCGGTTTTTCGCTTGTTACTTCTATTATTTTGGTACTATAAAAAAAATTAACGAAGCATTTTGTAGGGGAAAACAATACCTACAAAATCGTTCCTCTGGAAAATTCATTAACTCGTTTGTTCATACTGAAAATTCCATTATTTAAACAAAAAAAGCATAATGATATCAATTTTTTTGCTATTTCTAATTTCCTGTTACTCTGATTAGAAAATTTCTTGAACAAATATTGTAGAGCAGAAAATTCTCTACATTTTATGAAGGAACATTTTTTTTGCTGAACCAATTCTTTTTGTTGTACACCGCGCCAAATATTCAACAAACTCCAATGATCCTGCAGTCGCTCTGCGCACGATTTGAAAATCGATCGAGGTTTTTATATTCAACGTGATAATTATCTTTTTATTTCCGTAGGTAAAATTGTAATGTTAATATATCCATTCAACTTATTCTGTGTATCTACACTGATAAAATTAATTATTTGAGTTAAAAAAGTTTACCGTTGACTCAAATAAATATTTGTTGCCCATTAGCCAAACAAATATGTATTTGAAAAATACCAAGGGATTATTTGCCTCAATTAGTATCATCTGATTTGATACAAATTACTTTTTATTTGGAACTAATCACTAATTACAAAATTCAAGCAAATATTTATTTCCTTAACACTAACCTAACTTAAATAAGCCGTTTCAATGACTTAAGGTAAATAGGTTAAAAGTTAAGTTAACAAAATGTTTATTTGATTGATATTTATATATATTTTATCAAGTACATATTTATTTTACTTTTGTTTTACATGTATTTGCCGTAACAACAACGTTATTTAATTAAACAATTTAAGTGATTTGATTTAAATAAACCGGTAATTTCCATCAAAGTGATTGTTTTTTTATTCAAGTACATAATTGTTTAACTTGTCTTTTATATTTATTTAGATCAAATATAAATTTATTTGGGTTAAATACTTTTTTTTTAATTTTCAATAGATCAGAATGTTCATTCATATCAGTTATTATTTTATCCAAGTACGTGTTTATACAGACGTCACATAAAAATAAGAAATATTGAAATGTTGCTATTGAATATGGTTTAATCAGTACCTATACCATAATAATCACAAACCTTATCAAATTGTTTATAGTGTTCAAATAATAAGGCAAACCAACAGAGAAAAACACATTTTTGCCGAAAATAAAGGTTATGACAAATTTCGCGCACGCGCACAACTATTTTTACATAAATATAACATAAAATATAAAAGATAACCATCTCTTATTTTATTTCCTATTTTTATGTTGTTATGTGTTTCTATAAACGTCTTATGGCAGATCTGTAGATTCAACTCTTATTTTATTTTTATGTTATGTTATCTTGCTGTATATAAACCGACCATTAGTTGTTGTTCCCCTTAAAATATACGTCAATAAAACATTATAGAGAAGTTAATAACTTTGATAAAAAATTAAATAAAGTCAAATTTGCAAATATTAGGTACAATAATTATTAATATTATATTAATTATATTATATTTTTTACGTTAGGATGTTTGATAGGTATTGAATTATGGTGAAAATTGAGAAAAACTGTCTTATTTGTAACCTAGTTATAGCCATGATTTATAAATACCTGGCTACATTTTTCTAAAAAGATTTTGTGTTCGAAATTTCAAATTAGGTATTACAAGTATCTTTTCTTTGCTTTTATCTTACTTTTTTAACTCGTTTCATGCGTAACTAAAATACTCAAATATAGTTTCCTAACTTGAAAAGTATTTAACATATGGGATATACCCCTCGATATACACCAATCTTCTAAATAATTATTCATATTACGTTTATTCCCCATATCTTCGTTTTAATTTTTGATGGAACCACTAACTTCTGTTCCACTAACAAAGAAGATTTCACTCTTACTCATAAATTTCTACAAGACAAAATCGAACACCAATGACCAAAACGCGATGATGAGGCCACTTTTGTATAACCAATCAAATTACTCAAAGCCCAAAGTGGGCGACAGGAGTTCATTTAAATACTTAATTATTAGTTTGGATGACCAAATTATTTGAAAAGTTCGGCAATGAATGATTTAAATTAAAGTTAAAGGTATATAGTTCTTAACTTGAAATGTACTTTGATTAAATAATTATTTATTTGTAAATATTTGGTTGTTTTATATTAACGATTTAATGTAAATACATAATTATTTAGTTTAAATGACCTAGACATTTAAATAGTTCTCTATTGGGTGATTTAACTAGCGATTAACGGGATTTAGTTCCTAAATAAAAATTAGTTCGATTAAATAATTAGTTATTTAGATTTTGTTATTTTAGTATTTTTTTGGTAAGATATTTGTTTGAAGGGTTCTATGATTTGACACAAATCAACCAACAGTCAAATAACTTTGCAAATAAAACGAAATACTCTAATTTATTTCAGTTAAATCAAATTTAGTTAATTAAAATCACATTTATTTATTACCAATAATTATTCACCAAATAAATCAGATTATTTGATTAAGGGAGCACAGTTTTATCAGTGTATTATATCATTTTTGTAAACGAATTCATCAACAATTAGTTCTCTAGCAATCAATTCATAGTATATTGTACTTATCGAACAATACTGAGTCAGTCTTAACGTAACGTGTGAATGACAAAAATTTTCATTATAAATATACAGTTAGATTATAAAATAAATAATCTGTAGAAAAACTCACTTTCAGGTCACAAAATGTGGAGTATGAAATCATTTCTGAGTAGTTTACTGAAATACGGAGTCAAATTGTTAGCAGTTCTTGCTTTGATGAACAAAAATTTTTAATGAAGAAATCAATAAGATAAACAATTACATTCCTACCTAAAAATGTGGAACAGAATTATTTTTTTATATCGTGAAAAAATTTTTAGTTCCATAGATAAAAATTATGGAATGTTGTATACATATATAAGAAAAACATGACAACTCATTGTACAGAAAGCTATTTAATAACAAAACTTCATCGATTTTATATAGAAAATTTTTGAAATTACATTTGCTTGATATTATATATATATATGAAATTTTCAGTATTCTTCTATTTGAATCCTCAGTTAAGTGTCTTTATTCAGTTGAATCGAGTTTTCTTCTTCGCAGAAGCCGCGAAATCGTTGAATCTTCCAGAAGTTTCGCCTTCTTCAGAAGAATCCATTCCATCGATGTAGATGGAATTTTTTTCGTTGGCGTAAAGAGAAGTTCTCGTTTCCTGGTCACAGAAACATGTTTTCTCGAAGTTGAGAGTTTCGGTAACAGCTTCTATGTTTTTGGCATCGCCAAGGTTGTTCTTTTCACACTCGAACACTGTTCCTTGGATATTCTCGCCAGTTTCTCCACCGCAGTTTTGTGTACAACAAGTAAAATTGGTTTAACAAAAAAATATTCGAACATAAAATGTAAATAACTCACTGCTCTACAGTGTTTATTCAGGAAACTTTCTAATCAGAATAACAGGAAATTAGAAATAGGGAAAAAACTGATATCATTAGGCTTATTTTGTTTAAATGGTAAAATTTTCAGCATGAGCAAATGAGTTTTTTCAGAGGCATGGTTTGGTAGGTATTATTTTCCCCTACAAAATGCTTTTTTGATTCCAGATGGCGCCGAAGTTAAGGGGGTAAAAACCGTGCAAGTTCAGAGTTAAACTTTTCCAGTGGTGCCCTACACCCATGCAAAGTTGCAGCTTGTTCGCTTTTAGTTCCCAGAAAGGCATTCTGAAAAGTACAGGTTTCCCGGACTATTAGGACGTTTTTCTTGATAAATACGCCTGGCTTCAGTTGCATTATCGTCTGTGAGATCATATACACAATGCGTTACCGCCAATTCCGCGTTCGTATATTTTCATTATATTTACTGAGATAATCGAGTAAAAACATCGAACAGTGCATCCTCAAAAATCCATGTATCGTTAACATCATTGTTTATCCTATAATACAGGTAAACGGATATCTTATATTTTCCCAAACTTAGCCATGACTTAGTATAAACAACCCTTTTAAAACACAACATCCCTTTTCACTGCACATTCCCTTCAAAGAACGGGTTTGTTTTCATTTCTTTCTGTAAACATAGATTCCCCTTGTTTTTCGTTTTATGCGGCTTTAGGGTATATGCTTATACTAGGTACACTTTAAAGTTTAAAGTGTATTTATTGCCTGTTTGTTTTTTTGCAGTAAATTTAATGTTTTGAAACTTAGAAAAGGGGTTAAAAAAAGTTGTCAGTACAAGTTTGAAATTTATGTTTATCGGAGGATATGTTTAAGTACTTACCCAGTCATTGCCCTTTGTTATTTTAGGTGTCAGCAAATAGTCTTACCTAAAATTAAAAAAATATGATAATAGGTTTATTTTAAGTATTTTAATTAGATTCTTCTTCAAGCCCAGAAATGTTGCTACAGAGATCGTCAAATTGAATTGACTGTATTGTGTAGATCATAAATATCAAATAGACGAGATATTTCAATTAATCCAGTAATGGTTTGGTAGAGCAGGTCTTGGATAAATTCTGGCAATAGTTTAACACAATGGAGCGTTGGTCTTTAAATCAGCGCATTTATTGTATCGAGAATTTCACACCGACAAATTTCGACCAATGAAATGCCTGTTTTTTAATCGTTACCGTAGCAACTAAAAAGGTTTCCGGAAATTTTTTCCCCTCTTGGGCACCCTAGGTCTGATTACAGTGAAAATGTTTTGACATATGTTACGTGATATAAATCACTATATTGATTTTAGTTTTTTAAATGTATTTTAACGAATAAATAACACATACTGTAATATATTAAAAAGAAAAATATCAAAATTTTTTAATCGCGTATACGAAAAGTCACAAAGACTAGAATTCCTTCTATACAGTAAAATCTCTTAATAGCGAGCTTAAATATAGCACTGCATATTAAAGTTTTTAAATTAATATAATATATTTCTCTTGCTTAGGTATATTGAGTACAAATTGGAATTTAGAGGCGCGGATAGCGGGACGGGACGAGGAATGGGAGGAGAAGGAGGCCCGTCGAGCGCAGGAGGTGCCACTGGAGACACTAAAGGAGGCACATCTACAGGAACGGATCAGAGTTTATGACAGTTGGGAATGTCCCGACGCAACAAGGGAGACTCGAGACCTACTCGAGTCTCCTTTTTGTTGTTCTAGGACATTGTCGCTAAACTTTGCTTTTTTGCCCTACAAGAATATTTTTTATATTGTTTAAATTAACAGACCGAAAATGCACTTGTATTTTTATCGATGTAAATGCAGCCCAACAAGTTGTTAAATATAAAGACTTTTACGAAAGTATGAGTTGGTCTTAGGCTCGTGAGTAGTAAAAAGGTAAAGTATCGGGGAAATCGCTTAGTCTAGGGTAACAAAATTTAATATGATATAATAAGACAATCTAATTATTTTACTTGTAACTTTATATCTATTGAAATAATGAGATCATCAATTAAATGAGATGAAGCCAATTTACCAATATGTATACAGGGTCGTTGGTATGCTGGAAGAATCGCCCGCACAATCTCAAAGCATGCCATGCATCAACACAAAGCCTCCGGGTTTTGACAAGCCAAGAAAAATTTGGAGCGGCTTGAACAGGATCCGAACAAATCATGGAAGATGTGCCGCCTCGCTGTACAGATGGGGGAGACTGGACAGCCCTGAATGCGACTGCGGAGATGAGTGGCAGACCATCCGCCATATTGTCGAAGAATGCCCTAGACGAGCTTATGGGGGAAACATGGTCGACTTCCTGCTGGCAACCGAGTCCACGACTGAATATATAGATAGTTTGGATGTTTGCTTGTAATATGTTTTTTTTTTTTTTTTTTACGGACAAAAAAATTTATTTTATTTATATATTTTAACAACTTGCTTCTAAGTATGTACTGTAATGGAATCTTCACAGTACACAAAAATACCGTCTAAAATACCGGTGGGGGGGGGCACGTGCCATCGTGCCCCCCCCCCCCCCCCCTAAATGCGCCCTTGTACGTACCTATATTTCTTAAGACTTGTCGGGTTTTACTGTCCCTAATGGAGGGTTCTTTTAGCATTAACGTTTACTAAAAATTCCAATGATGAGTGCCCGCGGTCATTTAACAGATTGGTCGGTAAAGAAAAGTATAAAATAGTGGAATTTCCATTTTTAAATATGGGGAATTCATAACCGGTCTTTTAACGTAGGTGCTCACTTTATAGAGGCGGTCGCAAACAGAGGTTTTACTGTATTTTAGTAATATGAGTTAAACAGAAATTATCAATTTAAACTATTTTTCACTTAGTTTAGTATATTTCATGTTACTAATGTTAAAAGGAAACTACTTTATATTATTTAAAAAAAAAAGCAGAAAGTTTAAAAAAGTTGACTTTCTGCTACTTTAGTAATAAGGGTTTAGATAAAATTAGGTGCTTAAATTGTTTCTAAACTGATTTAATATGTGTCACGTTACTAGAAATGAAGAAGAACCGTTTATTTCAACCCTAATATTGCTATACCACATACCGCCTCATTTTTGTCATTGGATGTAAAAAGAGCTTTAAAAAGTAGACTTCCCTCAACTTTAGTAACACGAGTTAATTTAAAATTGACAGTTAAATACATTTTCAATCTACTGTATTATATCTGACAATACTAAAGTTCAAGGAAGTAAATTTTTTTATATCTTTACTTAACCCTTGTTAGAAAATATACGTGTTATTTAAATTTAGTGATTGTTTAAAAAAATATTTTTGTAATAATTTGGATGCGGGAAATAAAACACTAGCTACATTTGAACCTAAGAAAAACTATTATTAATACAAAAAAAAAAGAAGCATAGGAAAAACTCTTATTTGTACTAATTTTAAAAAGTCTTTCGAAACGCTTTTTATCCTTCTTTATCGCGTTCTGGGAGCGGTGCGTGTGCGCAGGAAACGATTCACGTTGGTCTTGAATCTTCGGAGATTATACTCGTTGGGTAACACGATCTCAGGGAGGTTTTCAGAGTGATGACGTTCTCCAGATGGAAGAATTTTGAAACAGTGTCGTTCGAGGGACACTAAGCGGAACCACGTACTGGTGGGCTGCAGTGGCTCGTCGTGTATTTCTACCATGCACCGCTCTGGGTGGTAACAAGGGGGCAACCTTAGTTGAACACTTGCCATGAAAATATTTGTAAAATAGACTCAAGACGCCAACCCGCCTTCGATGTTCAAGGCTTTCCAGATTGTTTGTCAGACTATGGTCACCAATCAAGCGAATGGCTCTTCTTTGAATAGAATCTAGCTCAGGGTATGTTTAGGACCAGAGCCCCAAATATGCGAACAGTACTCCAGCGATGGTCGAATTTGGGCTTTATAGAGCATCAAAAGTTGTTGGGGTGTATAGAGATTCTTTGTTCGAAAAAGTACTCCAAGCTTCTACGAGGCTGCCTTAGTAATGGCCGCAACGTGACTATTCCAAGACATATGACTATCCAAATTAACGCTGAATAAATGATCTGATGAAGCAAAGGGAATCGTGTGTCCCGCCATAACTATATCCGGTTCTTTAACATTCTTCAGGTCTAGGTTGAGACGTAAGACCTCTTGCTGCCTATAGAGATGTGCATTAGCAGCCGATGTCCGAGCATTCAAAGTAATAGATGAAACAAGTGTGCTGTCATCAGCGAAGCTATAGATAGGATTTTTAGTTTTCTCCAAAAAATCGTTAATGTATAGTAAGAAAAGGGTGGGCGACAATATAGAACCTTGAGGGACTCCGGCGTTGATGTTAAATGTGTCTGAAAGAAATCCGTCCATCGCCACTCGCAGAGAACGGTCTTTAAGAAAGCTCGACAGCCATGAACAAAATTGATTCCGTATGCTCTCATTTTAGTTAGGAGCCCTTCATGCCATACTCGGTCAAAAGCCTTAGAAATGTCCAGTGCTACCGCCCGGGACTACCCTTGATATTCTATTGCGTTGTTCCAAACGTGAGAAACATAAGCAAGAAGGTCTCCTGTTGATCTAGACTTATGGAATCCATACTGGCGGTCACTAATAATGTTGAAGTCTTCCAGATATTTTAATAATTTTTCATTGATAGCCTTCTCCATAACTTTTGATATAACTGAAAGCAATGCGACTGGACGATAGTTGTTTGGCAAGGTCTTCTTGCTCTTTTTGGGTATGGGCTGGACTCGCGCAGTTTTCCAGCAAGAAGGAAATATTCCTTTTTTTTAGGACAAGTTAAAAAGCCTACAAAATACCGGTGTCCGTTCGTCAGCGCATGCCTTAATTACAATGACTGAAATATTGTCTAGACCAGAAGCCTTTTTAGTGTCAAGACTCCTCAAGATTCGTTTAAAATGGCGGTGGCGGAAAACAATCTCGGGCATTCTTGATTCTACAGGGGGAATGTTCGGTGAAGTACTTCCCTGAAAATGAACCGTTGAATATGAAGAGAATAGTTCCGCCAGTAAGTTTGCTTTTTTCTGTGCTTTGGTCGCAATGGTGCCTTTTCTTTCCTTGGATCGCTTTGTATTCTTTGGCATTTAATTTTCTACTTCTCCTCTTATATTTTCTACTTTTCTTCTCCGAATACCATTTAATTTTTTTTTGTCGTCATACTTTTTTGGACCATTCTGTATATTCGAATATATTTTCCTGAGATTTACTCATAAGTACAGTGTAGGTCTGAGTTCGAACGAAATTCCTAACTTAATTGGTATAGAAGCTTGGGATGTCTGACGCACTATGGCAGGACCCTGTATTTTCATTTTTCTTTGCATTTTTTTTTATAAACGATGGATGATAATACATGCTTTTATTATTTAAAACTAATTTATTGGTTCATTCTTGAGGTACTGAAAAATATGATATTTCTTTTTAGGCCTCCGGACCCATAATCCTTAGCAAATCCAAATTCAAAAGAATGCTCTATAAAGTTTACCGTATTTAACAATATAGCGGCCGCTAATCTTCGATTACCGGAGTGATTAAGGCAATGGCAGAATTTTGAACATACTTTACCTGCCCATTATATTAATGGCAAAATACTTTATTAGACTTGTCGATGCCACTACTACCCTTCTGTCTACCCTAATATAAGGAATGGTGGTTTTTATACAAGCGTTTTATTGTAATAATTTATAAATTATTTGTTTCAACATTCCTATTGCAGCCAAAGAAAATTAAACCTGCCCCGTTTTTGGCTTCAGCTTTGTACCTGTTCCTTACTCATTCAATAATAAATTCATTATGTAGGCCGCGACTATGAATTATTCAACCAATTACACGATAAGAGACAAATTACATAGGCGGACTTGAATTACTGAGTGTTCGGACAGCGTGCGTTACTGGTTATCTGTAAGAGATACAATGCAATACAGGTGTATGTCATACAGGTTAGTAAATGGTTTAAAAGAGAAATTAACATTTTTTATACTGGGTGTTTCATGAACAATAACAATATAAAAATATTTATAAATTTTATCCGTCAAAAGTTTGGATTACATTTCATGGATAGGTAGAGATGTTGGTCATTACTAATGATGAATTAACCTATATGTTTAAGAATCCTTCAGTCTTCTAGCGTATCGACATTATTCTATTTTACTGGCAAAATCGCCAATTGTCTAGCCTGTAGTTAAAAATCATTAGTGTTTTATCCCGCAATATTGTAATTCTCGAAGAACATCAAGTCTTCTGTAAACATAATGCTTTAACGGTCGCTTCTCGTTGGTTGGTTAATAGTTTTCACGTGACCACATGTGATTGGTGGACCTCCCAGACTAGAGCGCTGTAGCGCCAGAAACAACTCCGTGACCTGTTAGACTAAAAAGCAAGCAGGTGCTCCACGTGGCTTAAACAATAATAGCACGTGTTTCGTACATTGACATGTCTGTGTAGGGCAGTAAGTGATATTTTGGGGGACGCGTGCCCGAGTAACAGAGGTTACCATTCTCTTAAACGTACAGTAAAAGTACCGTGAATTTCGCAATTAAATAGATAATAGACTGTGTTTGGTTGAGACGTGCACGAAGTTGTACCTTAGTGTTTTGCAGTTCGAGTAAATACGTGAAATATTCCGTTCTATACAGAACATGTCTCTCAAATAACCCTCGTGATATTCAGACGGCAATGAGACCGTAACGAATTCAAGTTCTGATTCATTCTCTATGGTAAAAACCAATGAAATCCTAACGGTATCTCGGTGCAGTGCTTTAGGGTTGTTAAGATGATGTATTCGTGTTTATCTATATAAAAATTGTAATATTGTGCTGAAAGTGAAAGAATAACAAAATCATAGCAAAATAAGTTGTGAACAATTGGTCTAGCAATAATAGAATGAACCAACCTTATACTGTGGGTGATACAGGGTGAACCCCTGTCTAAAACAGTTTTAAAGATGAAAAACATATTTTAAAAATTTTTGAAGTATTCCAATTGGGTCAAATATATCTTCCATTTAAAGGGCCGTTAGGATTATAATACAGAGTGGCAAAGAAGTAGCGCATAATGCCTGCAACTTTTGAATTACCTCGTGTTCGAGTATAAAAGTTGTTCAGCAAATTAGTTCCCATATTTCTAACTGCCTGAATTTTTTTCTGTGATTTCTGGTTGGGTTGCCATAGAGACTAACTTACTTTTTTTAAAATTGAACACCCTACATATGATTGCATGTTTAGATTCTACTGGAAAAACTCTGAATTTGTTGTTTTCCCAATTTTCACAAGCGTTTTCGAGATAATGACAGCTCAAAATGAAAAGCTTCCTAATTTTAATTATTCCTACCTAATACCCGCCAGTTAAGTCAAGGTGTTTCCATGAAAGCCACGTAAGAAGTGTCAATTTTAAGTTCCTGTTTAATTTTCTGTTGTCTGATATCTAATTTGTTTACAGTATGGTTCATCTGAATGAGAAGCAACGAGTTGAAATTTTAATAATGAGCGGTTACGGAAATATGAAGAGATCGCAAGATCAGGTTTGTCAACTTTTCAATAAATTATATCTAAATGGGCCTATAATAGATCAGTCAACGGTGTGTCGAGTAGTTAAGAAATTTCGAGTAACAGACAGTGTTAGGGAAGCCGCTAGATCAGGTCGACCTAGAACAGCAACCGGGGGAGACAAAGCTTTGGATATCAGGCTCTCAATACATGAAAATCCAACACAATCATCCAGGCCATTGGCAATGGATTTTAATGTGCCTCATTAGTCAAAAATTTGTTTAAGCAGGAGAAGTTGCATCCCTATAAGATAAAGTTGGTGTACGAGTTAAACGATGGAAAGATGCAATAACGATACTTCGCAACAAATATAATTTTCTCGGATGAAGCTACTTTCCATTTAAATGGCATTGTTAATAGACACAATTATCGTTATTGGCCTGCTGAGAATAGTCACTGGTTCCAGGAAGGTCATACTCAGAGGCCCAAAAAAGTTAATGTTTGGGCCGGCATATAGTTGGTAGACATATTGTGGGACCAATTTTCATAGATGATAATTTGAATAGCGAAAAATATCTGGACCTCCGCAGGAATCACATAATTTATTGTTGCATAATGGTTTTACCAGGTTTAAATAATAGCATAAAAGAACAGCAAGATGGAGCACCTGCGCATTATGCGGTAAATCTTAGACAATACATAAGCGAACAATTTGCAGGACGTTGGATGGACAAAAAGGTGCTATAGAATCTTTAAAAGTCAGAATTAGTGCTGAAATTCGGTCCGTTCCAGAGGATTTCCTTTTAAACGTTGTAGACGTTGTAGTCAGGGATCGACTGGCGCTCTGCTTACCAGAAAATGGTGGTCATTTTAAACACCTGATCAACTGAAAAGGTTTTACTTGTTTACTATTCCGATGTTAAGTTGTTCAATTTTCGGGTGTAATACCACGGGTGCTTTAAAATTACCGATAATTTTTTACGAATTCGTGTTTTCTTCAATTTCACGAGTCCGAAGGACGAGTGAAATTTGTAAAGAAAACACGTATAAGTGAAAAATTATCCGGTTAGTTTTAAAGCACGCATGGTATTTAAAGGAATATTTCACGAATCCAAAAACATTCATTTTGTCAACTTTGAAATAATAAATAGAAATTTGTCAACAAAGTGACACTGACAAGTGGTATTTTCGTTTTGGTGTTTTCGATTTTGTATATCCGCTGTAAGTTTTCGAAAATACCACTGTCCTTATGGGATTTTTTATACGTGAGTGGAATATTCTAGGATATTTATTGTGTTATTATAAAGTTTGTTCCAATTTTAAATAAATGAAAATTTGAGATACAAAAAATTCAGAGTTTTCCCAGTAGAATCCAAATGTGCAATCATATGCAGGCTGTTCCATTTTGAAAAAGTAAGTTGGTTTCTATGGCAACCAAACCAGAAATAACAGAAAATATTCATGCAGGTAGAAATGTGGGGAATAATTTACTGAAAAACTTTCATAAAGGTCACTTATTCGTATACGAGATAATTCAAAAGTTACAGGCATTATGCTTTTTTGTCACTCTGTATATACCTACTACTACTAAAAACTTCTAAAATATACAAGCGAACCAATATATCTTTTTTTGAAAAACGAACTGATATAAAATTTAAAAACTAGCATTCTAAGTATGATAATAAATAAAACATTCTTCTGGGTGCAGCACCTTTAAGTTTTAAATATATGTAACAAGGTGATCAATTCCATTATATTGCGAAAAGTCCTGCCAATTTTTTGGCCCCTTCGTTTTTTCGTGTTTTTTCAAAAAGTTTGTGGCTATGGACCTTCTGAGTTCTAGCTGATCCAATTTGCCATCATTGAAATTATGATGGCGCCAAGCAGTTTGAACCCATATCCACAGGGAGCAACCAATGGGGAATACTACTTTTTGCCCCGTATTGCCAACCGTATACTCACTGATGTTTTGATCTTCCATGTTTTGTACAAAATTTGATTAATTTTTGTTGATTGGTATAAATGTGTTTTTTTTTATTGTGAGTATCGATGTTATGAGAAACAATTTCCGTTACACATCATATCCTTCTAGAGACGTCAGTTATCGGCAGTGTTGCCCGATTGTAACCAAAATAACCGAGTGAGAGAAATACATTGTTTTCTTATCATAAGAACAAGATAAATTTACATAAATAAACACAAACGTCGGTTTTTAGGTAGTTCAAATGATTTATTTTTCTTAATTCACGTTGAAGCTGCGCTTATGGTGGAAAAATTCAAATTTATGGTACCTGCTACACGCTAAAAGTTAAGTAAAAGTAGAAATAAAATATGTAGACTTTAACATACTCTTTATTGTCTACCTGCTGTTAAGGCCTCAAAGGTAACAATAAACCATTGTTGTTAGGTTCTTCTTAAAAATAGCTTATCAGAGAAGCTACTTACTTTTTGCACCGACTATGCTAAGGCATTTTTCGCAATGTTAAACAACGTAATCGACAGAGATATGTATTTACACGTTTGTTGTGATTAACATATACTCCAACAGCCAAGCAG
Organism: Polydrusus tereticollis; assembly: GCA_963920685.1. Lineage (NCBI taxonomy): Eukaryota > Metazoa > Arthropoda > Insecta > Coleoptera > Curculionidae > Polydrusus > Polydrusus tereticollis. Next base: position 105,412,969 of record OY987331.1, on the reverse strand, counting down.
CCCTTAGAGCACTAACATGCAATAAGGTGACATCAAAACCTTTATGGGGATTCCAAGAGGAACTAGTGCTCCTGGCAAAAGCCAACAAACTAATACTACAATGGGTAGCGGTACCTGAAGGTATTACAGGAAACTAAAACCTGACGAACTTGCAAGAAAGGGGTCAGAAAAAACATTCATTGGTCCAGAACTCGAAGTACCAAGGTGCACAGTATGAGATGTCATAAAACGATGGACAAGGAATCAACACGAAATCTACTGGAACAACAGACAGGGATTAAACCATAGCAAATCTTTCATTGGGAACCCAGGCCCGACACTAACAAAACAGCTACTTCTGATGAGCAGAAATCAGCTGAGAATTGCCACAGGAATTCTGAGAGGACACATGGCCATTAAGAAGCACCTGCAGCGTATGCAACTGTCCAACAGAGATCTAAGCTGCAGGTTATGCCTGGCCGAAGTGCAATTGGACGGACCCTTGGAAAAAAAAGAAAACTACGGTTATACTCATTTACCCTTTCCAATCCTCCGCAATAAAGACACATGGAGATGCCCTATTGTACATTAATGTTATAATAAAGGCGCGATCTAATCATCTAGAAGTGAGATGGGTTAAAGTACATAGTCTGGTTCATTTTCCTGTGAACCTATATTATTTTTAATATACCCACGTGAATATTTAATTAGTTTTTTTTTCTCTCTTATGCGTTACAAAATTACTGAAATCGTATTCAATTATTTATTTGTTAATGCGTTTAGCGCTATAACTTTCATCAGATATATCTAAATTCCGAGCGTCTAATCACGTGTAATAATTAACGCTTGAAGAACTAAAGTATGACCAATTAAAGGTGACGAAAACATTAAAACAACAACGTTAAATTAAACCCACATGAAATATAATGGTAAGAGTAAAAATATTCTCTTCGAAACCTAATTTGGATTTTTTTTTGTTGGAGTTTATTTAGGTAAATTAAAGTAATTTAAAAGTTTTGGTCAAGCTGATTTCTTGGTAGTCAATGTAGTTTCGTGAATCAAAGTCCAGTAAATTGTAGACTTTAATGTTAAAATATCGTTTTGGTAAACAAACGTTGTTAGGACCCTAAGTCATGTAATGGGTAAACTCCAAACGAACTTGAGGCAAAACTGTTCCTCAGAATTATTTCTGTTAATTCCCAGCATATTATATCCTTAACAAGCTACATGTTATAAAACTTTGCTTAGAAGCATAAAACCTAATGGAGGGATAATATTTAGTGCCACTCTGTTCCTTAATGTGTTGCAAGGATAAGAATTATGGCCCAACAAAATATAACTTTCTTTTCTCTAATCCTTTTCGAAGAAAATGCACTTCGCCCAGTAAATTTCCTTTAACGAAAACTTCGTCTTTTAGTAAAACTTTGTTACTTGCTGTTAAACTAAGAAGTTTAATAGTATCTATCTTCTATCTAGCAACTCGCCATAAGAACTTGATTATTTTTTAGAGCATTAGTAGCTCGCAAAATTTATTGAAGCCTATCTGCGTTCTCAAAACTCGATTTAGGCTATTTTGGATTAAATAAAAACATTTTATGTTTCATCTATCAATTATTTTGCTTATAATACCTTAGAAACGGTTGCTATAAACATCATCATAATATCATAGGAAATATTAGTGGGCGATAAAGTTCATAATACCCGGTGATTTTCGTAATGCCCGGTAATTTTATTATTATAGTTATTTATGTATCTAGGGAATTATAATAGTCTTAATTATCGGGGGCAAAGTTTACGTCCCGAGGGCCTTTGGTCCGAGGGACAGCAATTGCCCGAGGTAATTGAGACCCTTATAATTCCAGTGATACATAGATAATTTTATTTCTGACCGATTTTAGTAACATTTTGTTCATTTTTAAAGTGGAATAAATGTTTCAATAGATGACAATCAAATTGACATTAGATGTCAATCGTTTGATTTTATGTCAAATTTGTCTTAATATCCCAAGGGAGTTATGACCCTTATAATTCCCACGTAACTAAGACGTTATAAGCTAATAATATACCGGTCAGAAATAAAAGAAAATATTGAACAAAATTAGTATTTATTTTTAACAATTTTTTTACATAATATTATTCCGTTTTTCCTATGTTAAATGTACAATTTTTGTATTTTGGTATGTAAGGAAAAATCTTCGTTCCTTAATTCCTTTTGGCCTTAATGCAAGGTACTGTCTAACCAATTTTAAGGCATCTGTTTGGTCTCCTTCGATTATAGTAAAACTTTTTGGCGTAGCAGTTTTAGTTTCTGGTACCTTAACAAGCATAACAGGCTCCTTATCCTTGACATCATCAATGGTCATTTTTACCATCTCATCCCGTCTTAGGCCGCCAAAATCTCCACTTATGCAGCAGGAAGGAATCATTCGGCGCATTTTTGATAAAAAGTTAAAACTTGTTCACCTTCCAAAACTTTTGACTTATTAGGAAGATATCCCTTTGATTTAACTTTTAAAAATGCTATTAATTAACATTATCTTGAAATATTAATGCTTTTCTTTACTATAAGTTCAGACTTCACCTGGGAATATTTTGTCCGAAGGCTATTTGGGGTATATTTTTCCGACTAAAATAAACTAAAAATAATTAAAAGTTGTTATTACCAATGAGCAAAAGGGTTACATACCAATTCCTGAAAGTAAGCCATCATTACTGTTTCAGTAATCACCGTAATTTGGTTTTTTACTTTCCATTGTAGAAAATTTTCATACTCCTTGTCGTACAGGGCTTTAGACTTTGCCGGTAATAAGTTTTTCTTAGCTTTTTCAGCATTTTCTAAAATATTTTGTGGAATTTCCGTATTTTCGTTTACAAAACGTAAAAGAAGCTTAAAATAAACAACCTTTAGCAACCGTCAAACTTATTCTATGAAAACCGATCAAAGCTCACTAAATACTAAAAATTGGCGAAAATAGTGTAAAAAAATGCAGGAGTTTAACTATTTATGTTTTAAAATTAATGAAAATTAAAGTATTTTATACACCATAGACGTTATAATGGGTCAACAAATTGATAGAGTTGACAAGTTGCAGTTTTATTGTTTTAAAAAATAATATATTATTTTAGACAAATCGCTTTTGTCTAGGCCAATGCTATCTGCCTCAGCCAACAACTTTTTTTAGAATTTTAAAGACTGGGCCAATGTTATTTGACTAAAAGTGCTGTAAAAATGGTTTAGGCAAATGGAAATAAAAAAATGGAAATAAAGATATATTTTTATTGATTTTGAAGTCCTAGTCCATAACATCTATCTACAAACCCTATTAAAATTATACTTCTTAACGCTTGCTGTCAGTGTCTAAAATGTCTTTTCATGACTAGTGTTAAGTGGATTACTTTTAACGCTAGTGATAAAAATAAATACAAGGGGCTTTTTGACTTTTATTATTAGCATTAACATTTATTGTACAATTTGAGAAACCAGAAATAATAATTCCGTCTGCACTTCCACTGATCAGGGTTTAGTTGTTATTTTGTATGCTTGTAGAGGGAATAGAAATTAGAAACAACAGTACTGGACGACGACGTCATATAAAGCTTTGGATGCGGGAGCTTCAAGAATTCTGCTATAGCAGCAGGCATTTTACCTTACATCTCGTGAGGTATGAGAATATCAAATATGTACCGCCCATTCGATGCGCCGTGGCTAGAGATAAAATTTGTCATATTTACCGAGACTTTCATAGATATATGTATACAGGGTGTTATATAATAAGTGTCCGATATTTACAGGACGATTCCTCAGTTAATTATAAGGTGAAAAGTTCATATAAGCATGGGTCTGCAAGCCCTTCATTTTTGAGATACAGGGTATTACAATTTTTAACAGGAACAGAAAATATGTACGCCACTGCCGTTTTCTCTTTTGATAACACTGTTATGAAGGCACTTCATTGGGTGATGCAAAGTACATTTTCATAATTTTTTTGATTTTGGCTTTGTTTAGGAGATAAATGCTATTTTATTTATTTATTTATTTATAACGAGCTTTATTGACATAAGCATAAGTAATACATTATATCAATAGGCTATCGACCGGAGTCCTTCTGCCCAAGGTATTTTAGACTAAAATATATTTGTTTTTTACAAAATTTTGGTACAAGTGTATCTTAAAAAGAGTAGAGCTGGTTCGGAGGATTGTATAATGGGTTTCCAGGGTGGCGAATTTTTGAAATTGTTCTAAGGGCAGTAGTTTCTGCCACTTCCAAGTTTCTTCTGGCCGGTTTTCTTAGGTTCAAGAATATTGTGTGGCCATATTCTAAAAGTGGGCGACATATTGATTTGTAAATCCTACTTGCTGTATTCTTGCTTATGCCTTGGTCTTTAAAGGTAAGGTTTCTAAAATGTTTTGCTCTGGAGATTGTCTTTTTTTGTATATTTGCTGTATGTTGGTTAAAGTTTAATTTGTTGTCGATTGTTAGACCTAAATATTTTGCCGAGGTGTTTGCAGCTATTTCTATATTACCAATCCTAATTTTGGAAAAGTGGAGACAGAGGTGACCCTTGTGGCACACCTTGTTGTGGAGAGAATTGTTTTGAATTTGTGTTGTTAATTTTGATTTGTATGAATCGATTTTCTAAAAACTGTTTTATTAAAATGATAAGGTTAAATGGACATTCTAGCATGAGTAATTTATATAAAAGGCCTTTGTGCCAAACACTATCAAATGCTTTATTGATGTCTAGAAATATTGCGGCACTATGTAGGTTGGTGAGATGTGCTGTTTGAATGTTTGATGTCAGTATGGTTGTAGGATGGGTTGTAGAGCATTGGTTTTTAAATCCAAATTGATGTATTGGTATTTTTTGCTGTACGTGTTCTTCTACGTATTTTTTAATTAATTTTTCAAGGAGCTTTCCAAGCACTGGCAGTAGCGTTATGGGTCTGTAATTTATGAGTTTGGCATGGTCTGTATTAGGTTTTGGAATGGTGATTGTAGTACCTTGTTTCCACTGTGTTGGGAAGTATTGCTTGTTCAGGCAGTATTCGTAGATCTTTATGATGCAATTGTGGATTTCTGGGCTAAGACGGCGTATTATCTGTTTTGTGATGTTGTCTTTTCCTGGTGACGTATTCTTTCCATGGTATATGATCTTGTAGTAGTCTGATTCTTCTATTTTGAGATTCGATGTATTGTTGTTTTGTGAAAAGAAAAGCGTAGGTATACCAGTTATTTATTTGCATGAGATTGTGTTCGTCATGTTCCTGCTATTTAATTAAACTCTGATATGGGCATAGCGATATGCAAATAAATGCTATTTATTTCTTTATTATTCTGTTTTTCCAGAACGACTGCTTGTAGCGACTTTTACCAAATAAGCCTTTTTCATGTAAAAATGATGAAGAAATCCATTTTTTTACTTAGAAATGTAATACAAGCACGTGTCAAAAATTATGACTTCTCAAAAGGGTAAAAAGACACCTAGGTGACGCCCTCTACAAGTGGTAGCCATACTAACGTCAAATTCGAATTTCGCATTTCAAAAACCCCTTGATACCAATTTTCGTCCAAATATAGACATTACGTCAAAAATTATTTACGAAAATCAAAAACAAAAATAAATTTTTAACACCCTGTATCTCAAAAACGAAGGGCTTATATAAACTTTTCACCTCGTAAATATCTGAGGAATCGTCCTGTAAAATATCGGACACTTATTAAATAACACCCTGTATAATCCAATGTATGTAAAATTTCATTTTCCTAGGTAAATGACTATTAAATAGAAACTATTTACTGAAGTCACCTTCGCAGGCAGATAGCATTTCCTAAAATAACCATTATTTATCTCTGACATATACATCTAATTAATCCTCAAAAAAAGCTAAGCCACTATTATTGTGTATATGAGAAAACCGATTTTTTTCAGATAACAAAGAAGGAAAATAGGTATAAAACTTCAAAAGTAAACAGCATTATACGCGAAGTGGTGCAAGTAAGAAATGTGGGTTAATTACTTAACATCGATCACTATTTCTCTCTCCAGATAAGTGCCGTCAAACCCTATTCTCCTATTTAACTGAGAATTTTTAACAAATCTAAAAATAAACGAAAGTCTTTGCGGACGATTGACGGTATATTCGTATGTATCTGCAAACAGCAAACTAGAGTAAATCGACTAAGTAAAGTTACATACCAAAACGAAATTAGAGCAAAATTTAAAATATTTCTGGCGAACTCCTTTTATAAATAACCAACTTAATTCACTGGATTTTATTTAGATCAGTCTTTAGTAGAATCATGCAGTGATGTACACACATTAACCTGGAACAATTTTTCCAAGGTTTTGTTTCTCAACGAATTTAATCTTCGGACTAACTTCTTCAATCAATTGAATTGTTGTAGTACTTATATCAAATCATAATAATTACATTATAGGTACCTACATAAAATAAGTAGTAATTACTCCTTAACAACGAGCCACAATATTGACACTGTCATACAACTCGGTCGAGAGCAATATCTCCAAAGTTAAGCAATTCAGGACAGCAATATCGGAGAATAATGAATAAGGTGCCATTCACAAGCATGGATTACCGATATTACGTCGCCACTGTAATTGTGTATCCATCAACGGCTACGAGGATAAGCATACAGTTTGGTAATCCTAAAGCTTTATACAGTGGCGGTGTAGCGGCATTGTAGTTGCGCACCGATATTATAATTACTCTCTCAATAGACATCTAGCGTAGCGTGAGTATAGGCATGTGATTATTAGAAAATACTTTATCCCTTTCTTATAACGTTAAATAAAAAAATGCAGAGAGAGAGAGAGGAGGAGGTGGTTAAGGCTTAGCCTAGATATTCTCTGCCATTTTTTTTCCAACGTTAACAGATTTTTATTATATTACTATACTTATATAATTTCTAAATTTACTCTACCCCATACAAAAGTATTAATTGTTTTCTAATGATTAATGTTTATGTCTTGTCTGTTTATTAATGTTTAACGTTCCTGCCTTTTGCGACATTGTTGACGGGTGACACCTTTAATTTCTCACTTGACTCTCACTGGCAGCGAAACAAGCAACCGGCTTCAAATCCAGGATTTTCTGAATCATCCTTGCGGGATATAGGATTTGAAGACCGTATTTCCTGTCGCCTCTACGATAATTCTCAAGGACATGGTATATTTTTGGCGTGAGTCTACCGTGGGTGACAGAGGAGCCACCTACGTGGAATTTAAGTTGTGTTTTCGCTGTTCAAAGTAAATTTTTGCATACCGTGCTGTTTTTCTGTGTCATCCCGTAAACTTTTTCCTAAAGTGCCTTCTGGGTCTTTATTTTAGTCAAGTCTGGTCACCAAGTCCTAGAGGGGCCGAATATTTAGGAGCACCCCAACACCGTTTTTGAACCCCCAAATAAACCTTAAGGCTGAAATGTGAAAATCTTAAATGTGTAATTATTTAAATGTATTGTTGTACAATCCGTGTGGGTTAAAATAATACAAATATTATATATATATATATATTATTATAAATAATCTGACAACAGCCTAACACTAGAGAATGTCCAATTCACCTTACTTTTTAAATTTCTAGATATCTCAATATTTTACACATTACACATCTTAAAACAAAAAATATCAGTCAGGGACGAATGGAGAAAAAAGCAAAAACAAAACTATGCAATATTGGTTGTTCTAGATTTTAGGCATGTCTGATAGAAAGTAAGGCAGTAGGAGACCCAAAGTTCGCACTGCACAAGTCCAGAAAAAGCTAAGTTTATTTTAATACCTAAGTCAATACCTAACATTGGCCCTCAGTTACACTACACACACACACACCTGCTGTCGTGTCTGAGAAAGGTGGATAACCAAATATTTTCACCGATTTTGCATTCGACCACAACATTTTACGACAAGGAGACAACATCGCCAAGGATATTTACTACACTGCTGGAATATACATGCAAAAGGGCAAACTTGGATAAAGGGGGCATAAATATAAATGGAGAAAAGCTTAGCCACCTGAGATTCGCTGACGATATGGTCTTGATAGCCGACCAAATGGACGAAACCAAAGATCCATTAGAGATGCTCTACCTTTACTCCCTGGAGGCCGGACTAAGAATAAACATGACCAAAATATAAATTTATGACAAACCTTGTGCTCAGTGAAAATATAACGGTCGCTAGAAAAGCAATCAACCAAACTATGTCGTACAAATATACATAGGAAGAGACAACCAAACTACTGAACTTAGCCGCCATATAAGACTAAGACTAACCTGGGTAGCCTTCGGAAAATTAAACCATATACTCAAATCACACTTTCCATTCCTTAAAAAAAGGACTTTTAACCAGTGCATATTGCTTGTATTGACCTACGGAACAGAGACATTAGCACTGACCAGAAAGACGACACACAAAATCCGTGTGTCATAAAGATGGAACGCGCAATATTAGGCATTGGATCTTAGATGATGATGATAGACAACAGATGGAACAGACGAATATGAGAATGGAGATCAAGGCAAGGAGCCCACCGAAATAGGGGTTGCCCTCCAATGAGATGAACCGATGACTTAAGGGCGTTGTTACGGGAACTGGATGCAGGCGGCGCAGGATCTGAATACATGGAAGAGATTAAGGGAGACCTATATCTAGCAATATTTACAAGGAAGGGTTGATTGATGATGATGATGAGAGCAGTTGGGATTTGAGTTTGCTCATTGCTGTCGTCCAATGTCCTTGCGGGTTTCAGTCACCGCTTTCACATGGGTGCGGTTATGTCCGACGTGAGTAAAGCTTTCGACAAGGTCTAGCACGACTGATGGTAAGATTAGGTTTGCCTAATTACCTAATAAAGGGTATTCACTTTCTTTTGGCAGCAGGAATTTCGCAGTTCCATCAAAAAATACTATTGCGACTGCCCAGCAGGTCAGAGCCGAAGGACCGCAAGGTTCCCCCCCCCCTGCACTGGCTTTATACAATATTACCAGTTATATCCCAAAATTTGGTCAAACACAACTTTACCTGTTTTTTGACGATACTGCGATTACCGCCACTAGCCCGGGTTAGTAGTCTCAAAGCTACCATAAACCTTTGGAAAATGATGAATGAAATGATGAAGATGATTAAGTAGATGGAAAATTCGTTTAAACGACACTAAAACCCACACTATTTACATTTCCAGTCCAGACTGAAATTTCCGGAAACTCGATTGCTCGTAAATAACACCAGGATATACTAGCCAGATAGCATCAAGTACATTGGTCTCTGCTTTGATCAGTGCATGGTTTGGAACACTTATCAGCGCTTGAAAAAAACAAGTGGTAAGCTCGGTGCTATTTATTCACTGCTAAACAGGAATAGCCGGATAGACATACGGACAAAGGCGAACTTATACAAATCAATAATAAGACCAGTACTTACTTACGGTATTTCGACATGGTGCACTATGAACACTAAAATAAAATGACTTCAGCAATTCCAAAACAAGTAACAATTTGAACGCTGTTGGCACACATCAATAATTACCTGAAGATTTATTTCTGAATCCAAAACATATGTAATGATGGCAAGTCGATCAGCCAAATGAGGAAAGAAAACAAGTTAAAGATTGGATCTAACTTAAGGAACGCACATACTTCCATGGTCTAAGCTCAATGCAAGAATTATTACCAAACGACAATCTGCTGCAAAAACACCATGATGGTGCACCATAAGCAAGAAACGGTCTGACCAAGACCTTGTAGAGAGTAACTTTGGTTCTATTACTATGTCTGCTCCACCTGTGAAGCAGAAAATAGATGGAGCTTAATTGACGCAACGCTGACTTCATGCCGTTTATCGAGTTTAACATCTAGTTCAGTCTTTAATCGAAGATAAGTCCAAGGTATTTGACTTCCTGGCACCAATTCCCTTGTATCCTGCCGACTCTAAGCCTTGCTTCATCTTGGAAGGATTCAAACGTCGCCGGCTAATAAATAGAGCTGGGTTTATCTATCACGAGTTGATATTGAGTGTAAATGTGATACAACATCGGAGAGAGAGGCGAACCTTGCGGCACTCCGCAAAGTGCGTTTTCCGACTAGACAGCAAAACTTCTATTTTCTAAGATAGAGCCAACTACCTTTATGAGGTAGTTTGGAGCACCGAGTCGCATCAACTTCAGAAGAAGACCGTTATGCCAGACCTTACCAAATGCTATGCTGACGTCGAAGAAGACCGCCCCCGTATGCGCCATTTTGTTAAATGACTTCATAATGTTTGAGGTGACTCTAGTGGTTTGCCTAACTGTGCAATGTACGTCTATAAAGCCGAATGGTTCGTTAGGCAGAACATCGTGTTCAAACATAAAACTATTTCGTCAGCTCATAATTATATTTTCAGTTATCTTGCTCAGACTAGACAGCAAACTGATTGGTCTGTAGGTCGATGGTACAGTTGGATATTCACCTTTTTCGGGAATTAAAGTAACCTCGACATTTTTCCAGGCATACGGGAAATGGCCTTCCTTGATTATTATTATTATTGATAATTATCTTCATAGTGGTTTATAAGTAATTTGCTTAATATATAAATCGTCTTTGAAAAAAACTTTTTTAGACTAACCTGAAAATCCATTGTGCAGTCTCAGAAATTTGGCATGTAAGCGACGATATCGAAAATAGTGTTGATTGGAGCGATTTATTTGAAGGGATTCTGAATTCGACACAATACCGTCATGAAATTTTAGAAAATTTTGTAAGCGCAGTGCACAATCGAGCGATGCGACCACGCTTCTTCCAGCAGGACAGTGCACCAAGTCAGGTAACTGTTATTGATCTAAATTGTTTGTCTGTTAGGGGGTCACTACGGCGTTGCGATTTCACGCCGTGTGACTTCTCACATAAGAAAACCAGATTTTCAATACCCCTTCCGAGAATTTAGGAGACCTAAGAACTGGAATTAGAAATAAATTTCAGGAGATTTTAGCACCTTCCTCCAAGTGCTTAGCAACGTTTTTGATTCTGTCAAAAAAAGAATGAGAAATCTTCGGAAGAAGAATTTATAATTTTTAGGTTCTGTGTTATACAAGCTGTTATTGTGATCACGTTAGAAACTTCTAGGGTAGATATAACACAGGAAACGAAAAATAAAGCTCATACTGTTAATAAGTTCATCTATTTGAGTCTATTGGACAATGTTAACTTTAACGAGGGGCGTGCGACACCAGGGGGGATCTAGCGTAAACTTGACCCCATTCCTCTAAGGCTCCAATTTCTTGCCGTTTTGACATCAGACTATAATTTTCCTATGCCTTTTACATAAAAAGAGTAATCTCTGTAAAAGTCGCTAGATGTCACCGTTTCTTTGGAAATTGACAATCAGTTAAGATACAGAATTCACTGTTGTCAAGAATTTGTCATGAAACTAGTGTCACGGTTAAGTCATGGAAGATTACACTTTCGCTGAATGCGCCAACATGACATTTATTTATGGGGAAGTTCGGTGTAATGGCAGAGTCGCTTCTCGACTATATGAAGAGCGGTTTCCTGAAAGGCGAATCCCAGCTCACAAACTATTTGAAAGGGTTAATAAACGGCTAAGGGAAACTCTAAACGTAAAAATAAAACGGCTGGATAATGGCAAAGGACCATGCAACCCCGGATCTTAAGGAGGAGGTGCTTCGGCGATTTGAAAATAATCCTTCTATAAGTACCCGAACAGTCGCAGATGCTATGCATGTAAATCATGTCAGTGTATGGGAGGTTGTTTATGAACAGCTTTTTTGTCCCTACCATCTTTAAGAAGTGCAAGCATTGAAACCAAATGATTTCATGCCCCACGTAAAATCTTGCCAGTGGTTTCTTAACCTGTGTACAGAAGAACCTCAATTTCCAAAATATGTACTTTTTACTAATGAGACTGTATTTACAAAAGAAGGCATTTTTAATTCGTGAAATAGTCATGTGTGGGCTAAGAAAAACCCTCATGGTGTTCACGTAAGGGGATATCAACATAGGTTCTCGGCCAACATGTAAGCCGGCATTGTTGGAGGACGATTAATTGAACAGACTATGTTGCCTCCTCGTTTAACCGGCACTATTTATCTTAATCTATCTGCCCCTAAATAAACGACAGAACTTATGGTTCCAACGAGATACTGGATTGGCCGCGGAGGCATTGTAACCTGACCAGCGCGCTCCCCAGATCTAACATAACATAGGAAACTTGTTTATAAAGGCCATCTACAAAGGGATCTAACTTCCTGAGGAATAGTTTCCGGACCCATGTTCATATTAACTTTATTTTTTTTCTCATGTGTTCTATCTACCCTAGCAGTTTGTAACATGATCACATTAACACCCTGTATGTGTTTTTTATGCAATAATAATGACCATATTGTAATTTAATTACTCCATGGCAGACTTTGAAGACTTTTTTTTTATCTTACGTCATTTAAGATTTTTTTTTTGTTAGATTAGATGGGTACGGCCCACTTTCCCTCTCGCTACGCCCATGTTACTGAATCATTTTCACCCAAGTCCTTTGTATCCACAGCACTATACAAACTGTCTATTACGCGGCTCTTCCCGATAAGTACACATTATTACTTCGGTTATTACATGGGGATTTTAGTCTAAAGATCGGGATTAATTTCCTGAACACTATTGTTCTTTTTCCTCATTTTGCTGGAAGTAATGCCGCGACACTTTTATGTTTTCCTTATGGATTATTTCCTTTGAATAAGAGAAAAATTACTGGAAAAGAAACAAAAATATTAAATTCCCTTTAGAAATTATATTTTTTCTAAAAGATGGTAGGTATTTTTAGGCATAGTAATTTTTACTTTAGTTTTAATGATCTGTTTATTTAGCTTTAGCTTTCTCTCAAATTGAATGAATATTACACTCAACAGTTTGAAGTTGCCTAATAAAAAATATATTCTCGACAAATCAACATTTTCAATTTTGTTGTCGATTACAACATTGATAAGCGTTTCCAAATACAAATAAACACTCACTTACAACCGACTAGCGTCAGATTGTAAACTATAGTTAACAAATCAAGTCCATAAAGTGCCATACATTTTTGCTTTTCGGGTAGCACAATACCTTTAAACCACACACCCTTTAAACTTTTTTCTTGAAAACGTTTATTATATTCATAAGTAAGTATAAACATTACAGAAAACCTTTTAAGCAGTGTTTGAATACCTGGTATCTAAGATACTAAACTAAAACTAATTAACAGACAACAGTGAATAATTCTTCAATTAAAAATGTTTACCAATTACACTCCAATATTTCTTTTAAAAACCCATACAATTTTCCGTTGGAGTTTAGCCTGAATTAACCTGATATTCTTAGGTCCTTGCCGCTTTTTTAATTAGATTATAACACTTTATTTGTTCTAATTAAATCCTGATGTTACCATAAGCGCTATACTCTGTTGCTTAATGCGAGAGAGTTATAAAATGTAAATAATTTGCAATGATAGCTTTTAAAAATTCCATATTTTCGATATTTAAGACCTACACACCCCGAATCGGTCCTAAACTAGGGTCACTCTAATTTGCATACAATAGAAAGACGAGTTTGGTGAATGACAGTAATGTGACAGAGACGTTAATACAGGTGGTTTATTAGAATAATAAGTATAATAATAATTATACTGCATTATAATTATAGAGATAATTGAGATACCAATTAGTCTATTATTAAGTAGATAAAGACTTATATAGATATAAGAATAATATGAAAATAGATAAATTGGAATAAATAATAATATTTATAAAAAAAATATACTATGTAAGTACTTCCCAACATATTTCGTTTGGCTTAATGACTGCAATAAAACCCCTCATAAACTAGGCTTTCGCTTTCGCAGAGACGTGTTAATCCACATTTATTTTTAATGCCAGTTTATAATAACAATAGATAGATACATTACTTGATTTGTTATGAAAATTAATAAACTGTCTTATTAACACGTTCGCTACCGACCAGAAAATGGCAGGATCCCGCTGTGAACCAGAGCCGTATTTCGGGATATACTTGGGATATTTTGATGATTTCTCTACATACACTATTGTTATGACTTAGAGAGTTAAGGTCACTACATTTGACCTTGAGCCACTCTAGTGGCCCTCGGTTCATTCATAGCTCTCGGATTAGTATGAACCAACGGCCACTTTAGTGCCATTTGAGAAGTTGCCTTCAAATAAAAATACATATCAAGATTTCCATACTTATATATTTCAAAACTAAAAAAAGTGATAACTTTAAAAAATAAACAAGTAAATAGACCATTCGATCTAATATAAAAACATAATTTTCAAAAATTATGTTTTCAAGCCTAGATGCTAGTTCTTGAAGCACGGATCAATACATAACCCAGGTAAGTCTGGGCAAGATGGGCAGTGATACCGTGAACGTCTCCGTACATTACTTTTGGAGCAAAAACGACACCTCTTTTTTTTCTCCAGGTATGGCTTCCGGAAAATGGTGTCCTTGGAAATTTACTGGTATTGCTTCTGACGGTTTAGCTTTTATAAGATCTTTTATTATCTCGTCACGGAAGTCCAAAAGAGTTTTCTTTGTTCTTTTTTTGTAAACGAAATAAGCATTCCATATACATGTATCTACAAGGTGGAAGAATATCTTACGGTACGACCGAATAGTTTTTCTCGGACTCGAATGGTAAGACATCACTTGGTCGGCTCTATCAATGTCAGACATACGTTGTTTATAGTCAAGAACGCACTGCGGCTTCAGTTTTATGTCACCTCTTCTGGGTCTGGTTTCAACCATCTGATGTTTGTGGCGGGTACTCATCATGCGGACATCGCGTTTGTCTTTCTATTTGATTACGACAACTGAACCTTTCCGCTTCCAAACTGCTTCTCTCTTCTTCAGCTTGGGTTTCAACAACTTTTTTGGGTTCCCTTTCCTATTTTCACGTAGTGTTCCAAGTACAGCAGTTTTTTCGGACAGCAATTCCGCAAGTGCAACGCTTGAATAAAAATTATCAACATACAGCACGTGGCCCTTGTTCAAATATTCACGTATTAATTGTTTCACTACAGAAAATGAATGAGATTCTTCGTCGACTTTCAGGGTTCCTTTACCTACATATATAGTTTAATCAAATTAAAAAATAGCCTTTCACAATTTACCAACAGTCAATATTTGTATAAAACCAGATATAATTGTGACTATAAGTAATGCACAATGGTTTTATCTACACGCGTTTAATGACTAACCTGAATCAAGTACCAATGGCCATTATAGTGGCAACGGGCTGACCACAGACCGCAAAAAGGTACACAACAACCGCGCGTTGACCAGATCCAATGTACATGCATAAAAATGAACTATAGTGGCCGCGGTTCACCACGGAGGATCGGTGAGGCCACTATAGTGGCCGTCGGTAGCGAACGTGTTAAGGTTTTTTAGAAACAACTTAATTATTAAGATATTTCTCAAAACTTTTTAGTTACAGGTACCTGTTTATATAGCTTATATAAATAGTAAACATAATATTCGAAATAGATTAGTACGTATCTATTCTACTTTGAAACAGTGTGCAACAAGTTATGATTAAAAGTATGTGGAGACCTTGGGAATCTTCAGCCAATGCGATATCTAGCTACCCTAAACATTCCAGGAAGCATTTATCTTTTGACGCCAAAGTGATCGTGAAAAATGTAGGTGAATCGTTATTTAAGAGTGGCCACCCAACAGTAATTGCCCTTAAAAATATCAATGAAATGACGAAAGTTCCATTATCGACGGTACGAGGTGTTATGCTGAAAGGACATTTTAAAAGAAAAGTTCTCAAAGATACCGGAAAAATGAAGTGCGTAGATGATTGTGACAAAAATGTTATTAACAGGAAAATATACCAAGTTTATCGAGAAAATGTTGTGCCCACGTTAAATTCTTTAAAAACACGGCTAACAACTGACGATACAACGATATCATGTAGCAGGACAAGTCTCCACCGCGCTTTGCAAGAGATGGGATTTAAGTATAACACAATAAACAAGAGACAAATGATTATGGAGTCCGAAAGATTAAGAAAAATGAGATTTCTGCACCTTAGGGAAATAAAAAAGTTTAGATCCGAGAAACGTTCAATAGTATATCTGGATGAAACGTGGTTTGACACTCATGAAAACTTAACTGAAAAATGCCAAAATAAAGCCCCTTTAAATAAAGGAAAACGAATAACAATAATTCATGCAGGTTGGGAGAGTGGATGGAATATTGGATTCAAGCCTGGACTATAATGAAGATAACAACGCCGCTCTTTTTTAAAGACAGTTTCCTTTTAAATGTACCAGAATACAGTGCTATTGTGATGGATAATGCAAGCTACAACAGCAGGCAACTGAAAAAAGTACCGAATGCATCGAGCACAAAATCCGCAATAAAGGAGTTCATGTTAAAAAATGACCTGTACTTCGAGGAAACGTATAGGAGCTGAAAATAACACACCTACTCTTATTGGCAGTGTAATAGAGCTAATAAAGAAAGTTTTCGGCAAAATTCCAGATGAAAGTTGGAAAGATTCGGTTAACCATGTCTTAAAAACCGAAGACTCTTGTATAACTACATAACAAAACGAAATACATCCTCTTATTATAAATGTGGATGATAGTAATAGCGAGACTGAATTAGGAATAGATTAAAACGTTTTATAATTATAATTAAACCTTTTATGTATATATGTAAATATATTTTTTTAAGTAGGTGTATTAATTGTTATTATTACTTTTACCTGAATGCGCGCGAAAAGTTGCCCTTTTCCGTAGGCAAAATTTTCACACTTGTTTTGTACTTATAATAAATTAATATACATATAATACAAGTAATGGTAAAAATAAACATAATAAACATTGCTACTATAAGGTACTACTATGGCTTTTCATTTAACTACAAATTCCGTTCCTGTGCAAAGCAGTACCACTTATTTCATTTCATTTCAGCAATATAAACAGTGATGCCAGCTAGGGACAGTTATTAGGTCAAATGAAATATATTCGGATGGGCTTTACATCATGTTCCGAATAGTCCGATGAACTATCGTTGTTGGGGTCCAGAGAAGTATTAAGGGGCTCTACAGTGTTTTCTAGCATGTTATCAGCTTCCCACATCCTTTGTTTCATTTCAATCACATGTTCGAAGCACTTACTCCATTTTTCACAATCCATCTGTTTTGAATTTTTTCGTGACAAAAATTCATTTCCTTCAAAGTTTTCCATAGTTTTTTCTTAACTATGGGTGGAATGAATCATTCCTTTTCATTCAGACATTATCTTGTCCAAGGTAGGCATTTCTTTTCTTAAGTAAAACGAGTGTATGATTCTTCTGATGACAGTCTTTTCATCTTTATTTATTACAGTTTATTTACTTCCTCCAGGAGCGTGTATTGGGTGAGTTTTTAAATTAAAAATCTTAAACATGCCTATTCCTCTAAAATTGCATTATATTATATTCGTAGGTAGGTATTTATAACATATAAAAATATTGAAAAATCGTATTAACTAATAAATAACCATGGGTGGTACTATTTTACATAATATAATTACAAAAACAAGATATAATATAGAATCTTACAAACAAAGCATTTTCAAAAATCGAATAATACTTTGTCGTTATGGCTTAATCATAGGCCGATTCGGAATATGGGCTTTTATTAACATCGTTTATAATAAGTGGTTCCGCAATTCTGCACAAATTTATAAATTCAGGTCTATTTAAATCTATACATGCAGAGAAATATTGCACACCCACGAAGAAAACGGCTTTGATTGATTCATTACTTTGCATCATTTAAAGATCGACTATAAAACAAAAAATGATCAAAAACCAATTTTCATTAATAAACTAATGTCATGGACATATCAGGACTTTTGATGCATATGCGTTAAAAATCATAATATCAGCTGATGCAACCATGATTTAGAATTGCAGGGTGAGCAAGCATAGTACGGATCAACCTTAATAAATAAAGATTGCGAGATGTAAATCACGTTGTCTCTTTATCGTTGATTTATGGTGCACCAGCAAATATCCAAAATAACTTTAAGCAAACTCCGTTTAATTTTTTTCCAGCCTCTTACATTTTATGACCTGGCCATAGAAAAATATAATTTGACATCATAGAAATAAATTAACTCTTAAATACCACAATAACTATTAATAAACTGCTAAGATATACTAAGATTTATTTTTATGATTAAAATATCTGGAGCTGCATGATCTTGCAGAATAATTCCGAGAAAACTTAAAACAAAATTCTTGAAGCTTCGTTAAGATAGCTATATCCAGAGTTGAGGAACTCTACATGTACAAATAAAGAGTTCCTTACAGCAATTACTTCTATGAATGTCGTTTTGCGAAAAATCAATTTCTTGGGCAAGACAGAAATTTGAGTACTGATTAAATAAAGACTATGTTCCGTAGTTTTTCATGCATTGTCGAGGGCCTTTACCTTTTTAAAAATAGAGTTCAATTGCCATCCAAGCATTTCTATAAGAAGCTGGTAGTTAACCGTTACACTTATACCAATGTTGCATTTTTTCACCACTTGTGTAAGAACACCCAGTAGCACAACAATGGCAAAACTCTTAATTTATCTTATTAAAACAATCTGGTAGCTTTAGGCTCATTTCTTTTGCTTCAATAATTACAGAAAAATCCTGCCTTTAAGATTGTTTAACTTGATCAGATAAACTGAACAATCAACATAATTAAAAATCAACTGTTCGAAGTAGTATAGTATTTCCTGCTTAGTAAAACCATAATATATGCAGCGACTCTTATTTACATATTATAAATATAAAACACTGAAAAAGTATTTTAATTGTTGAAGATGCTGAAAAACCAGTTTCGACTGCCTGAAGATTGGAGACAAAATGCGTGTGATACTTTCACATTTTGTTATATAAATGGACCAACGTAAAAATTAAATATTTCTTAATTTTTTATTCTAGTTGGTACGTAATAATCATACGTAAACATAAAATTATAATTAAAACCTAATGTTTTTACTATGAACTAATATTTTACAATATTATTATAGGTAGAATGTAATTAACAAATCAGTTCTAGTATAATTTAGTATTGCTAATTTTAACAAACAGCATTCTTGTTGTGATCTATTATTAGGGTGGTTCTACCAAATTGGGAGAATTTATTGCTACTCGATATAAACTAACAAAAACTAATGAATAAAATTGTTTTGAAGCATTTTTAAATTACCCAAACACTGATTGACTATATTTTTTAATGTTATACTGAGTTAGTATAACATTTTCCTGAAAATTATTATTATTTGTTTTAAATGGTAGACATATTAACTTATCAACTCCATAGTGTGTAACCATGTCGATTTTACATCTTTGTTAATTAATATCTAAAAACATACTACTCTTATTACCTACCTGTTAAGATATCTAATATAAAAGCTAGTAAGCAATATAAATTATAGAAAACCATACAAAAATATACATTAAATTTGGTTATTCGTGCCAATTTTTAATTGTAACAGGTTTTGGAAACATTTCCATGGACATTCCAAAATATTAAAAAATATTCCGATCGATTATAAACATAAGCAGTTGAAAGATAAAGAACAAGTTTTAGTTTACTGACAGGACATGGCCATGGAGATGTTCGATATCCACGGAGTTGAGCTGATAATATTTCTTTGAGATACCTTGTATTACCAGGCATTATTGCTAATTAGTTCAATTTAAATTATTTATGTACATTTGTTTCAAAATAATGGTATCGTATAAGCAGGATGAACAAAGAAAAAAACAAAAAGAGATGGTGGAAAATGAAGGCGTCCAAAAATAAGAACCAACCGAGAATTATACGTCGTATAAAAGAAAAACAGACGGTGAAGTCAAATCAGTAACAAAACTTACTTCAAGAAAGCAGACAGTTTAGAAACCACTGGAGAGTGTCTTCTACTAAATAAAGAATGCAAAAAAAACGAAGAATGAAAAGGTTTTATTGAGAACAACACTATCGACGTCGATGGGGTTTCT
The DNA here is from genome assembly GCA_963920685.1 of Polydrusus tereticollis. Classification (NCBI taxonomy): domain Eukaryota; kingdom Metazoa; phylum Arthropoda; class Insecta; order Coleoptera; family Curculionidae; genus Polydrusus; species Polydrusus tereticollis. Next base: position 105,392,935 of record OY987331.1, on the reverse strand, counting down.
TGCACTAGAGGAACCTACTTTGTCAAAGGCTTCAGTTTTATCATCAAGAGGAAATTGGGGAAGAAAAAAACCTACAGGGAATAAAAGAGCTGATTCAAAAAACCGAGAAGAAAATAATAAACTATAAAGTAAAAATGTTTCAAAAATAAAAAGTATAATTATTAAGGACTCTAAAAAACAAGCTTAATCCTAAGTCCAGGGCAACTGAAATGTTAAATAGTGAAACCGTATTGAATAAAGTTAATATAGCTGGTAAAGCACTAGTAGCATGACATAAAATTTTCGAAGTAACGACGGGTACAAAGAAAGAAGAAATTTTTCAATATCATTGTTCGGCAAAATTGTAAAGAAGTATCGAAGCTTTCAAGCCATGAAAACCTTTGGCACAAATCTGCGAATCCAGAATCAGCAGAAGTTCTAAGATTGTAAAGCAACCCCAAACAAAAGTAGAACATATTTTACAATAAAGATGAGTGCAGCAGAAGGGCATCTGGCAAAAAAGATAGAATAATTTTTAACTGCAAGAAAATCGAGAAAACGTATTTAAATAATACTCTAAAAAAACTACATGGCAAATTTTGTCTTGAAGAACCTGATATTAAAATTTCTATTCTCCTTTTTGACGTCTTAAAGTTATTTTGGCTCTTAACCCCAAATGCAATCCTCAGACAAGCATGTTTATGCATACATCACGAAAATATTAGATTATTTATCGTTAAAATGAAGGTTTTAAATACTATTAGTCACGATGATCTTAAAGAATCTTGTTGTCATTCTCAATTACAAAAATACCTTGAAAGAAGTTGTTCCACATGTAAAAGTAAATATCCCAACTTTAATAATTTTATGGCTGAAGAAGTTACATCATACAAGAAATAGGTGCTAATTAAGAATACGTATTATTATAAAGGACAAAGAAAAAGTATGTCAGAAATACGTTAAAAAATATAAACCCTGTAAGAAATTAGATTTAATCATAGAGCTCTAAAAAAAATGTATGCAACATTGTGGCAAATGTGAGGCTTCAACATCATCGTAAAACAAAACTTACGAGATAACGACATATTTATACGTTGGAAACTTAACTAAGTAAGTTGGAAATATGTTACTATGAAATAAGGTACTTGCCTGTGAAATTTTAAGACCAGGTACCTATTATTGTCACGCCTATGATGTATTGTGGTTTTACGACTAACACCCATCGCTGGGCTGTCAACCATTCAGAAATAGGGTATAACAAAATTTAAGAATGAATTATTGATGTTTGATTGGAAAGTTCAGGTCGAATAGAAAGTTCAGATTGATCCACAACCTTTTTTTTTCAATTTGAACTATTTTAAAAAGTTAATCAATTAAATCAGTAATTTACAAGGCCTATCTGCAAATTGTAGTTTTGCTTGTCGTTCATTTTTCTATTTTTTCGTGGCAAATAGTATTTGGTATATTAGGAATAAATTGACCTCAAGAGAAATTTAGCATTTAGCTTTTTTAGAATTTTTTGTCTCTGACTACGTCAGTAATTATATACATCCTGAAAAAAAGAAACATTTCATTCATCTTCGGTTATTTTTAAAACTTTAATTGGTTCACCTAAATATTTTCCTGTAAATGCAGTAACGTTGACAATTTTTGTATTTATAGCCACCAGTTTCTTGCTCTTCTTTAAGAGAAAAAGAGTTCAGTTCATTCATATTTTAGAATTGAACTTGTGCCAAAATGCACAAATAATAAAAGAAGGTATACAAATAAGAAGTGCAAAACAGAAGTGTTATATTTGAATGGGAGGATAATAAAATGGTGTTTGTTGAGAATATTCTGAAAATACCTTTGATGTGCTTTTAGATCATCTTTATGGTGACAATAATATTTAAATTTAAAGATGTCTATAACAAAAAAAAAGGTGAAATTATAGGATTTAAATTTAGGTCAGTAATTAAGTCTTTTAACTACTAATTCCGTAAGTGTTTGCTTTATTTTGGTTTAGTCAAAGTGTCAGTCGACCTATCAGACCAGGGCGTAGTTATGGAGGTTTGTCTTCGCAAGACAGGACACACTACGAACACTCGTTGATTAAAGGTTATATAAAAAAATGTAAGAAGCGGAAACAACAACTATACACACAACAGACGCAAATCATCCTTTTAAGGAGAATTAAAATTACTGCTAGATTCCAGGCCTTTACTTCTTAATCAAAGCAAATGTTGAAAATGTCCACCTTGTGATAAAACGCACGATTTCGATCGTCTCACCATTGGTTCTCTTACAAAAAATGCCTGCATTATTTCATATCGCATTGCAACTTTCAATAATTCGAATTCTTAAGTCGTTTTTTATGTAGTACAGGCATCTGGTATGCATGAGACTCCATAAATAATGGTCTACTCTAGAGAATTCAAGTCGGGGCTGCGAGCTGGCCAACCTTGGGGACCTGCGCATCCAATCCAGCAATCAGGAAAAGTGTTTTTGAGGTATTGACGAGCAACTAGGCTAAAATGAGCTGAGGTGTCGTGCATGAACCATACATTAGTTCTTATTTTTAGAGGTACGTCTTCTAACAGAACGTCAAGTTCTTCAGACAGAAATTACGTATAGTAGTTTCCATTCAATCGAGGTGGTAAATAGTGTGGTCCAATAAGATAGTCGCCAATCATCCCTGCCCACAAATTCACCGAAAATTGTTGCTGAAAACGACCCTCGAAATATTTGTTATGAAAATTCATAATATCTTTTCTTGAAAAAGAGGTCTCATTAGTAAATAAAATGTTCGGTGGAAAATTTGTTGTTATGTGCTACAACTGTATACAGCAACCACCTACTAAAATCATCACGGGGAGCAGAGCTTGCACATGTAGAATATGGTATGGATAAAGTTGATTAAGATGCAAAACGCTCCAACAGGTTGATGAACTTGTTTGAAGTTGCACTGTTTCCTTCCTGGCACTAGTTGAATGATCATCTTTTATCTCTCGAAGTATAGCCTCTTATAACTCAGACGTAATTACTGTTGCAGGTCTGACAGAAAGTTCCGTGCTACATTTAAAAGTTCAAGTCTCACTTAATAATGCATAGATCTGTCTGAATGTTTTGGCACATGGCAGTACTCTATTTGGATAACGTTCTTGATAAACTCGCCAGGCTTCTTCAGCATTTCCATTTGCTAGGCCATAATTGAAATGCATCTGGGCCATTTCAGCCTTAGTAAAGTTATTCATTTTTGACTTATTATTGACAAAACAGGTAAATTAGACATCAAAACTTATCTTTACCTCATATTTTAATTGACTTTGAAATACATAGGTATTTTTTCTGTACAGGGTGTCCCAACGATAGAGTAAAGTAAGTTTTCGCTTAACTGATAATCTTTGTGACAAAATCGTATCCGCCATAAGGTAAGGTAGAAAAATGCGCACATTTTAAAAATATTGGAAATTATATAGGGTGTGCCACAAAAGTAGGACAGCAAAAAGTAAGATTTTTTTAAATGGAACACCCTATATTTGCTTGTATTTTTGGGTTCTATGTATTAATACAAACGTTTTTGGTCATATATGACATGAGCTGAAATTTGATAGTTTTTGAGAAATTTCGAAATAACGATGAAAATTAGAATTATCATGGTGTTGATAAATGGACAGTTTCTCCGTCAATTCATATTTGCAAACTTCAATATTTGGTAGGAGGAAGGACTGGTTACTATATTAATATTTAGTATGCGCAATATTTGCATTTGTTTTACAGGGTGTTTATTATAAGCATCCAAATTCGCACATCTTCAAACTAGGAAATCTCAATTTTTTTAAATGGGACACCCCGTATATTTTAATTTCGTTTTATTCAGATTTAAACAGCCTTTCATTTTTGCTAAATATGTCCTATGCCTATCTTTAATAGTTATCGAGAAATTTCGATTTTTTCAAATTGCTACACGTTATATTCTATACCAGAGCATTGTTGGATCGCGATAGCCATGAAAAACAATAGCTAAGGTAAACAATTCATGTGTTAAAATGAAACGCTTAATAATAATTGTCGTGAATTAAAACCTTGTCTTGCTTTTTTCGTCTTCATTTCGTTAATTTTCTATTGAGCATGGATTATCCTGTAAATGAGTTGATTGATATGATCTATGTGTTAGGCGAAGCTGAGAGAAACCCTTTGTTGGCTCAGCGAATTTACAGAGTGAAATATCCTGAACGTCGGATGCCCACTGCTAACGGTTTTCGAAATGTGATGGAGAGATTTGATTCCAGCGGTAGTGTTAAATACTCTAAACGTGTAGTTGTTAACAAAAACGCAGCCAACGTAGAAAAAGAATTAGAAATATTATTGAATATTCAAGAAACTCCTCAGGTGAGTAGTAGGACGTTAGCGACATTATGTGATTCCTCCAAATCAACTGTGAACCGAACAACAAACAAGTATAAATATCATCCATACCACATAGAGCTTCATCAAGAATTGCGAGAAGGAGATTTTGAAAGACGAATTCAATTTTGTAATATTATTCAACAACTGCAGTTAAATAACAATTTTTTGACCAATGTTTTGTTTTCTGATGAGGCGACGTTTAGAAGTAATGGAGCTGTAAATCGGCATAATATGCATTATTATGCCACTGAAAATCCATTCTGGCTACGGGAAGTTCAAAATCAAGGTCACTGGTCAATTAATGTATGGTGTGGTATCCTTCATAACCAAATTATTGGTCCCCATTTTTTTAATGAACCTTTATCGGGCCGCAGCTACTTACTTTTTTTACGTGAAGAATTGCCTCAGTTACTTGAGGATGTTAATTTAGGCGTACGGCAAAATATGTGGCTGCAACATGATGGTGCACCTCCACATTTCCATCGTGAAGTCCGGGATTTCTTGAACAGACAATACCCAGAAAAATGGATTGGGCGTGGAGGCTTTATTTCGTGGCCACCACGGTCATGTGATTTAACACCGTTAGACTTCTTCCTATGGGGTTACATAAAAGATCGGGTATATGTCAATAAACCAACCACCAGGGAAGATATGAAGAACAGAATTAGAGAAGTTTGTCGAACAGTGACACCTCCTATGTTGTCGGAAGTGAGACACAACCTACAAAAAAGATTAAATACGTGTATTCAACACGAAGGCCATATTTTTGAACATTTATTGAGACGTAATGTTGAATAAAAATTTAAAATTCTGGACTATAAGCATTTTATTTTGGCACATGAATAATTGTTTTTCATGGCTATCGCGATCCAACAATGCTCTGGTATAGAATATAACGTGTAGCAATTTGAAAAAATCGAAATTTCTCGATAACTATTAAAGATAGGCATAGGACATATTTAGCAAAAATGAAAGGCTGTTTAAATCTGAATAAAACGAAATTAAAATATACGGGGTGTTCCATTTAAAAAAATTGAGATTTCCTAGTTTGAAGATGTGCGAATTTGGACGCTTATAATAAACACCCTGTAGAACAAATGCAAATATTGCGCATACTAAATATTAATATAGTAACCAGTCCTTCCTCCTACCAAATATTGAAGTTTGCAATTATGAATTGACGGAGAAACTGTCCATTTATCAACACCATGATAATTCTAATTTTCATCGTTATTTCGAAATTTATCAAAAACTATCAAATTTCAGCTCATGTCATATATGACCAAAAACGTTTGGATTAATACATAGAACCCAAAAATACAAGCAAATATAGGGTGTTCCATTTAAAAAAATCTTACTTTTTGCTGTCCTACTTTTGTGGCACACCCTATATAATTTCCAATATTTTTAAAATGTGCGCATTTTTCTACCTTACCTTATGGCGGATACGATTTTGTCACAAAGATTATCAGTTAAGCGAAAACTTACTTTACTCTATCGTTGGGACACCCTGTACATGCAATAAAGGGGTTTTTATTTTTTCTCTCGACAACGAAGCAAAATACGAAAACAACTCATGGAACAAAAAATATGTACATATTATTAGTTGGTAGATCCGAAAAATAATATCAAAATTAGGGAAAAGTCAGTGGCGTACATTTTCTTGTCAATAATTTTCGTTAACGTGCTCCCCGGGACGCTACTGGACTTAATAAATTTAATCTTGTTAGGGCTAATTACGCCCCTTATCATTATTGATAACGGTACCAAATCTCAATAAAGAATTATAAAAGATCGATTTTTTTTTTAAACTTTAACACTTAGAATATCATCATCAATCAAGGAATCAACCCTTTAAGTTACGTACCGTACTTCTGAGACACCCTGTATACCATCGAAATGTTGTTTTAATCAAAATAAGCTCTAAGTTGAAGGATGCATGTCATATCACAAGGAAGAGGGTGGGACGAATGCGACAAACAGTGAAGAAGATCAAGGGAGGGGGTCAAAGAGCACATTATTTGTGTTGTTCAAGTGTGCCGCTGTTTTCTTCCTGTTGATGCCCATTGTTTTGTTCGGCCCTCGCCCTCACAACCTGACTTTGCAGCTCTATTTATACATTCTTTGATGTATTGTGTTAAGCATTAACAGTTCCATAATATTCTTAGATGAGCACCTATAAAGTATCCCATCCAAATTGGAATAATAAGAAAAGCGGGCCTATTTCTTTCAAATTTGGCACACCAATTTTGAATTTTGAGCAACTTCTTTAATTCAATGCTTTTATATCTTATAAGGCACTTAACCTACACAGAACATAAAACATTGCCCATCTCAAGACCAACAGATTTTTTTTTTATAAAATATTATGATAAAATTTACTACTAAATAGGCACAGATACGTTTCACGTACCCTGGGACATACTGTGTGTTCCATCGAAGGTATTGGCCAATTTCTATGGCTTATTCATTTTACTCTAAGAATATTTTATTAGTTCCCGCACACAACGATCTAAAATTAAATATTTTTGTAGTTCATTTACGTACCTCTTTATCGTTTCTCAATTTTTTGTGGAACCCATGGTCTGTTTCAGCAGAAAATATGGATTAAATGCAACCGAGTGACTTTTGTAATTGAACTTATTGCGGCCATTAGCAACAACAATGACAATTATATCAAATAATTTTTACTTGAAAAAATCAATCGAATATAAATTTCTTAAAATAAATCGCCAAAAATACTGGTTAGAAAAATTCGAAACTTTGGTTTGGTTTACTCGGAAAAATTATTATTGAATCTTTCCTTTGTAAATGAATTAAATTGGTCATAATTCTAAAAATCTGCGAGATTCAAATACGTTGTCTTGTCATTTCTTGTAGCAAACTCTGATAACTAATGAATCTCCAAAAGTCCTCTAGTATTTTCACGAATCTCAAGAAATTTTTGAATTCAGGTTTTGCTCGATCATGTTTTGTATTTGGCAAAAAGATAAGAGTATATACTTTTAGCCTGATATTTGTATAGGTAATAAATAATTTTGTGACTTAACCGTTTCCTATTGTAAAAAAAATGTTTTTGTGGTTAAGAATTTGACCCTTTTAGAAAATCAACGTTTTACCACGACTCGTTTTTTTTTCACACATTATATTTCTTTTTAAGTTAAATATAAATTATATTATCCGGACAATATTAGATGATTCACAAAAAACAAATACCGGCTCTATTATAACCTCTTAGTCACAATAGGTTTCCCTTTTTTGCATTAAGGGAAAGACAATTCAGCTAATTTGTGTTTTTATAAGTTTCTTACCGGATTAGCTTACTAAGACCTCTTTGCAGACATACCTGTACGTGACATTACTTAAATTCATATTATTAGAAAGTAATTAGGTATATCGGTACATTGCCTTTGATCTTTATATCAACAATAGATAATTTTATTGGCTTCATTCTTAATACGGTTTGGGATATTCCCACGTACCCTTCCTAAGACAATTCATTCATCCTCCTTGTTGTCCAAAGTAGGCGGCATGGCTGACAGATTTTTGGCCAATAGTGTAAATTGGGTTAGTGACGTCACGCACTTTAATTGGTTGCCCTATTTTCAGCAAGGGCAGAGGCGGTAACAAAGTACTCAACAGAATCTCCATAGAATCTTAAAGTGGTCGGTAAAAGACAGTAAGTTAGTAACGAGTGATTTTTAATTATTTTGCTCAAGGGAGGCCATGCATTTTAAAAGCATCATGGCCGTACTGCGTAGATAAGATGACATGATTGTTTTATGACATTTACGTCTTATTTGAATTTGTGTATTTGTAAAGTTTAAAAATTGGAGAAATTTTGTAATTTTTGCAGTTATTTGAAGGTAGGTTACTATTGCTTTAACTAATATTTCTCCGGGGAGTCGTCTTTTGACTATTATAAAGTGCTATTTGCAGAATATGATTTAATTTTTTATTTTTTTTTATTTTTCAGCGTATCAAGTTTTGGTGAAGCTTTGTTGCCGGATTGAAAGTTCTACAGTAAAAATGTTTAGTGAAGCACAAAAAATTTTTATTGTTGAAAGTTTTTTTAGAAATGGAAACAAAATAGGCGGTGTGTAGAATTACTCTATGCATGACTGCTTTGATGAATTTCGAACCGAGTTTCCTGATGTTGCGGTGACCTTTCATAATTTTCGTACTGGGTCACAATACCTAATTGATAAATTTCGTCAGACTGGTTCTGTTCAACATAAAAAAGGGGCTGGAAGACCAACGAAACGATCGAATGAGGTTATTGAAGAAGCGCGACAAATTATGGAAAATAATCCTTCAACTTCTATTAGGCATTTATCTCAACAAATTCAGCAAACGGATTTATGCTACAGTACATGTCAAACACTTTTGAAAAAGGATCTGCATCTATACCCTTATCGTGTTACGGCTATTCATGAACTCCTTCTCAATGACGTTCCCCAAAGACTTAATTTTTGTGAATGGTTTTTAAACAATTTTCAAGAAGAAAATAGTGGTGCTTTTGAAAAAACATTTTTTACCGATGAGGCTTATTTTTATTTATCAGGTTATGTCACTATTCACAAAATATGCAAATGTGGAATACGCAAAATCCGCATGTTTTTGTAGAAAGACCTCTTCATCCTCAAAAATGAGCTTCACGATGATGAATTGCGGGAAGGTTACTTCCAACAAGATGGCGCTACACCTCATGTAACCAGAGAAAATTTAAATTTTTTAAGTGAATTTTTTGAAAACAGAGTTATAAGCCGAAATACGCAACAAATATGGCCACCTCGTTCCTGCGATTTAACACCCTGCGATTTCTTCTTGTGGCCTTTTATAAAAAACTCCATTTATCGAACACCAATTGAGGATATAAATGATCTTAAACGAAGGATTTCAGAAAAAATTGCCGAAATTAATAATTCTCCAAACGTATTGGTTAATGTGTCTCTGAGGGTAAGAAGAAACATCAGAAGGTGTCTAGAAGTAGGAGGCGGCCATATACAGTAGGCTTTCAAAGTAAGATAGCTCAGGATTTTATATTACATACCGTCAAAAAACATTATTTTAGGTTTTCAACGTGACAACGCTGCTTTCTTGCAAATTCGCCCTATGATTTAATCTACGCGCTACTGCTACACTATGTATACTTTGTCACAGCCGCCCTTGAGCAAAATAATTAATAATCACTCGTTTGCACTACAGTACAATTTTTGTGTTAATTGCACTCGGCAAGACCCCATATAGTAATAATTGCATAACTTGCACTCGGCAAGACCCCGTAAAGTCATTGCATAACTTGCATCTCGGTAAGACCCCGTATTTTTTCCCGGCGAGTGAACAAAAAGAGACTCTGCATCTTGGGTAGCCCTAGCCCTAGAATAAGTTTCAAGTATTTTGTCAACCTGTCAACTGTTGTATCAAAGTACACTTTACGATTTAGGCTTAGTGTTAAGTGCTCAACCCAATGTGATCCCAAGCCGTTGTAGCGAATCTGCTTTAGTGCCATCTAAATATATTATAGAATAGAAGCACAAGTCTTTTTATTCACTACCAACCTCCTATGTAGAAAGGGTGAAGAATAAAACATCTCACACCCCCGTTATGTACCGAGACAAGTACAATCTCCGTACAGACCCTTTACAAATTCAATGTCTACTTACTAAAAGTGAAGTGCTTCAGGTTCAATTTACTAGCTTTTCTTCAAATATCAAATAAATATTCCAAAGTTTTATCATTTCTATGGCATACAAAATGTTATCAAAAAACTCCAATAATTTAAAGTGTAGTTATAATAATGGGCATTCGTGTTTGACCAACAGAATTTTTTTTGTGTCATTTAACTAATCACCTTTTTAGGTTCATTTTGTATGTATACGTAGATATTTTTCAGGTATCATTTTATAATTGATATGTGATGGGCTACATGCTTGGTGAAATGGATATTCCATAGTAGAGGAAATTAAAGTCGTATTTGTTATATTTCACAATTTGAATTAAATTGTGAAATATAACAAGTACGACTCTAATTTCCTCAACTAAGGTTCATTTTATTTTGTCAAAGAAACAGTTTGTTGTTCAAAAAACGAAAAAGCGCTAAAAGTAAGTACCAAAGTTTTTAGAAAAAAACATGCTTTTGCAAACATATTTTTACCAGGCCCTTATGCCCAAACCAGAGTAAAGTCTAATAAAATTTTAAATAGTTCCTATTTAAACCCCCATTAACAAATTATTAAAATAAGAGCATACATTTATTATACCGTTTAACTATATTTCTTCAATCAGTAGATAAAATACAGGCCAACGCGTGGAAATTAAGAATAACTTCTGCCTGTTTAAATAGATAATACATATTAATTTTCATGAATAAATAAACCGAATGCTTTCTATTCCAAATTCGTAAAGATTTTTGTAAAGGGACAGTGTTATTTTAAATAATAATTAATCCTAACACAAAAAGCCCCGAAGCTTTTAACAGGCTTCCCGAAGATAAAACACTAACTTAATAATGCCATGTTATTTACATAAAAAAGGAAAAGTCGCAACCCTTTTAAGGCAGCAAGAGTGTTACGGTAACGGGACAACAGATCCGTAATATCAGCATTTTATTCACTACGATTTTAAAATACTATCTTGTAATGTTAAGAATTACACCTTGCGAGCCTTTTAAAAGGAAGAAATTAAATTAGATCAAAAATATTATTTTAACAATAGGCACACATGTTGATTCTAAGTAAATATTACGGAAATTGATATAAACAACATATTTAAACAAGTTGTTCCAAATAATGGATATGATATCTTCGATGATTATTTCAAATGAAGACTCTATTTGTTTTTAAAGCATCTGAAGAATACTACCTAGAAGTTAGTTATAAGCATTTTTGGTAATTAATATGAAATAATACTCATATTATTGAGAGATTATAGGTTTATTCCAACGCATCCGAAAACCGTGCGCAGAAGGAGAAAAGCGTTCCAGCTAACCCGTGACGGTTTATTGTACGATCCTTGCTGGCGTTCCAACATTGTCAATTTCGATACTTGGTTGAAAGCATGTACTGTTTGGACTAACTTGCGCATAAGTTCGTTTGTCTAATTGTCAGGTGCTCGTGGTTTATTTATTTTCGCTGTGTCATTCTTCTCTCGTTGTTTGTTTACTAGTTTTGACATTTCAACATAAAATATTTTTTTATATTAAAAAATGTGAGTGTGATGAAGGAGACAGTGATTTTCTATCAAATGCTTAATTTTCTGATGGTGATTTTGAGGTTTTAAACGAAGTGTGAGGTAAAAATGAAGAATATTTAGGTAAGTAAACAAAAGATATTTCATGAATAAAATATTAAAATTATCAGTTAGTAGTTTTTATTTTTAAAAATATCTTGGCAATTTGTTTACATTTAAAAGTAAGGTTAGTTTCATGAGGCTACCTCGCCGCATTCATATATCGGTTCAAAAACCGTTCCAACGCATGTCTATTTTGTATGATCACGAAATCGTGCAATGTTAACGCCTGCCCACAAATTCGATCCCAACAGTCTCGTGACGGTTCTGGGACGGTACCATAATTGTGTATTGGAACACACCTTATCACTTCTGCTTCTTAGAAGTCGTCAATATTATCTGTATTACACATAAATCTGGCTTCCATAAAGCATTTTTTTATTGTCCCTGGGGAAAAATGCGCCGGGCCACCGAAACCCATATCAAGGCGCTGGTTATGGTAATATTATTTTCGACTTCTTGAAGAGGACGACCACTGTTCATTCATGTTAAAAGCCTCTTAATAAGGAAGCTTCTGTATAGCATTTTAAAGTCCTGAATAATGCCTTGGTCCAAAGGTTGGCAATGTGAGGTAGTATTGGGTGGAAGAAAAATAAGTTTGACATTATCCAGTGTAATTTTGGGATGAGATATTGTATTATCCAGAAACAATACCACTCTTCTATTCTACTTCCTCATCTTGGTATTAAATCTGTGCAACCATTTTGTCATGATGTCTGCTGTCATCTACGCTTTATTATTCGAGACTCATTGGAGAGGTAACTTATCAATATGTGCTGCCTTAAAACATCGAGGATTCTTGCTTTTGCCTACTATAAGTGGTTCTTCCTTCTCACCTTCCATATTTACACAGAACAGAATTGTAAATCGTTGTTTTGCTTAAATTTTTTAGTACAGTTGTCATCTTTCAATGCATATGTTTCTTGTTGGCAATGCACGATAGTAGAGACCTGTCTCATCTGCATTAAATAAGTCTCTAGTGGCATAATCCTTTAAAATTGTCAATAGCCTTTCTTTCGTCTTTGATATTGATATCGGCTGATTCGACGCATATCTTCTTGAAGGTAATATCGTGCCGACGACGGAATTCTTCTAACCATCCATTTAGTGCCTGAAAGTTATCTAGTCCTAAACATTGAACAGATTTGAGGACTTTTGCTTGAATTATGGGCCCGGATATTGGTAAGTGCTAGTTTCGCGCCTTACAAAACCAGTTAAAAATAACTTGGTCCACTGCCAGTCTTTGGGTTTTGGGAAATTTTCGTTTTTGCTCACCGTTGCCACCTTTTGAAACAAATTTCTAACTTCTGCTTTATTTTGAAGCAACATAGTCAGTTGGGTCTTACCCACTTCAAATTTTTCAGCCAAATTCCTGATACTTAAACCAGTTCTTTTACTTTCCTCGATTATTTCAATTTTTTCGCTTGAAGAAGGACATTTCCTTTTTCTCGCCATCTTCAAATATTCACGTTAGTCACAAAACACACAAAAACTGTTCAAAACCAAACTAATATTAGCAACCGATTTATCAGCCTTTAAGGTCGGGTTTTAATGCCGCTAATGGAGGGTGTTTCTAGCATTAATGTTTACTAAATATTCCGATGACGAGTGACCGCGGTCGTTTAACAGACGGGTCGGTAAAGACGAGTATAAAATAATGGGATTTCTATTTTGAAATATGCGGAACTCATAACAAACAGAGGTTTTACTGCAATATGTACTTCATATTTTAACAAAGGCAAAACTGTGGTAATATGTCAATGAATAGTATGGAGGTAGGGATTTGTTGCCATTAATTTATTTTTTACATTATAATTAGGTGTGTAGAATAATTTTTTTATGACTTTCTAGGATTGGTGTAGCTTCTTGTTTATTTATATTATAACTTATGACCTCAAAAACTACACAACTATAGCACTTAGTAGTGTACTGTTAAAGAAGCTATACAATAATATAGGAAAATGAGAACAAGCTACTGAAGAAGATACAATAGGTAAGGGAGGCTGGGAGTGTTTCAGCTTTAACTATTCAAGTTATTTTAAAAATATTTTAAAATTTCATATTGAAATTAATTTACGAGGCTCACCAAAATTCAGTATCTTTAAAGTATCAGAAATAAAGATATTGGTGGGTGAATTTCTGTAATTATTTTACATTTAATTTTCTTAGGCCCGATTGTGTAGGTTGGGATCAACTTAAAAGTGGAGGTTACTCCAGTAGTTAGTAGTAAAATACATTGTATAATCAGAGGTAACCTCCGACCCTAGGATTAAAACTCGTGGATCGGATATGAGTTAACTCGTAATCTTGGAACAATAAGGATAAAAATGGCGTATTTTTAACATAGCTTTGTTTTTGAACCTATTTTACCATTATAACCTACTTGAACCCGACAGCTGCATAATTACCTCTATGGTAACCCTATTTGGGTGTTTTCGAGGTTGTAAATTATCTTTTCTTTGGAGTGAAGAAGATTTGGAGATTATTAACGTAGTTGAGAATGTGCGAGGACCTCGTATTATCAGGCCTCGTATTAAGAAAATAGACTATTGGATTGATCAAGAATCCATTGCCAGGTTTAGAATATCAAAAACTTCTGTGGAAATACTAATTCAAGCGATTGGTCAACGCCTGGAAAGAAAACCGTGGTACCAAATCCCCAGGGACCATAATGTCTTTAGAACTCGCAAATCAAAAAATATTAAATACAAAAAATTGCAAAGTTAGGTTAATTTGATGTTACTGAAAAGTTAAATGAAATGTGAAAACAGAAAGCAATTTTGATATTCCCGTGCCGCTGAAATAAGCAGTTTTATGGATTAACCCAATTCTATACAATTGCAACAAAAACCTACCTCAGATTAACTATAGGTTTGATTTGTGGGTAGGTAAACCTTTATATTAATTCTATAGTTAATTCTAACCTATAAAATGGGGCCTAAACAAATATTTTATTATCTTTTTAAAAGTAATTGTATGTAGAGTATTCTGTAGCTGGAAGGTTTGCCTTTTAAAAATAAAATAAACTTCATTTTGGCTTTTGGTTGTAGAGAAACACCTGCGGAAGGTTCAACCATGTACAGGTGTGCACACGAGTTTGTAGCTACGACGGATCGGTAAGTGGAAGCACAATCTTTTAAAACATGGCTCAGCCATAGGCGTACTACACCGATATGTCTTAAATGCAAAAAAAATAGAAATTATATTTCGGCTTAAGAAAAAAAGAGCCTTTTGACTCATTCAGCGATAATCAATTTTTAGTTTTGGTCGTATTAATGTTAATAACGCATGAATTAAAGTTTTCCGACACGGTGCCAACGTATTTAAAAAAACTGAATAACCCTCAACGTTGTATCACTACTTTACTGACACACACACAAATATCGACCGCTTACTTTTGTGAACGGCACGCGGCCCGCGTCAGCCAAATGAATTGATACTAGCCACCACTTCCTTTAATAATCCACTATATTGCCATATTTCCATGCCATTTTATAAAAGGAAATTTTGAGTAATGTTGAAATTTTATTATAAGTATTAGTTTCTTAAATATATTATTATTTATTCTCAATGAATACATTTAATTCCTGGGTTTCCTTGCTAATAAATATTAAATTACAATTAAGTTACGGTATGCGGCAACATCGTAGCCTCCTGAACGTTCCTTGTCCGCATTCTTTCGGTAGCTACGGATAAATGTGCCGAGCTATATACTTGGGGATTGCTGAGTTATCTTCAAGTCATGCGAATTAAAACTATACTTTAAACAGAAAGTTTCAGTAGCAAATATTTTTAGATTCCGCTTAAATATATTCGCAAAACGGGCAGGGAACGAAAATATCATGAGAAATGAACTTAAAGAAATATTTAAAAATAAAATGCATGCTAGATTGTGAAACGCAAATCGGATGTTTCATGGATGCAAGCAGTAAAAGATAGGAATAATGAGCGCATTTATAAAAACCCTTTGGACTTTTTTCTCAAACCACGAAGAAGAAGAACAGGTTCCCTTTGTTGAAAGACGCAAATATCTACATTGCTGATTTACTCTGATGATGACTCTTCTGTAGACGAGTTTCCTCTATCTTTAGAAAACGAATTTTAGTCTCAACGAGCCACTTAGTCAATAGCTAAATATTCTATGGAACGTGCTGTTCGACACTATATGGGTTAAGTGCTCCCAAGAAACGGAATTAAGCACGAATTAGAATTTCCCAGAAGAAATAATAACTTAAACATATTTACTTTTCTATAAGCCGCAGTACTGAAAGCCCTTCTTCTTTATATATATTTAAAATTAATTTTAGGGAATGGAACACGTCATCTAAATAGATCGAATATCTCGTGAGGGAGGGTCGGTAGGTCGCAACTGACAACTTAAGGCCGTCAAGGGTTAATAGCCCTTAGGAGGTGCAGGCCAAGATGGTTGTCGTGACTGAGGACCGTGCCTCGGAGCCCACGCTAAGCTGATTGGCTTGATATAAATAAAGACAAGAGGCCATCCCAACCTAGTAAGCAATTTCCTAATGGTTGAATCATACCCATGCTATGGTTGTACCTACCCCAGCTTGGCGATGATTCAACGAAACTTCATAAGTGTGGTTAAAAATAAGGTTTTTCTAACTAAAATCGTCTTGGACTTCTTTATAATCTTAACTAGATCGGGTTACTTTAGGTTAATTAAAAAAAATTAACTTTTCTCTTCTGGGGTAAAAGTAAGAGCTGCTTAAAAAAAAATGGTTGAACCATCTCGTCTCGACCAACCTTAGTCCTTTGGGTTGATAAAATGAAAAAAAAAACGGTAATATACTATACCTTTTGGATCAAAAATAATCGAGACTTACTAAATATAAAAAAAATGGTGCAGATAATTGTGAAACTATCGAGAAATAAGTTTCTTGCGTCAAAGATTCTAACACGCATTAAATTCAAAAGGATTAAGATCAGATAAAAAAGAAAACAAAACAAAATTAATTATAATGCGGCGAAGCTTAAGTTAGCAATTCTATAACCTCATGGTCGGGGACGAGTAAAGCTACATAGCATGGTAGAAGTTGAATATTATCGAGCCATATTCATAAAACTGAAGAAAATCCTCCAAAGGTTGAAGTAAAAGGTTTTGCTTAAAAGAATGAGGTAGAAGTGGGCATAATAATTGCTTTATACTTGCGAGGATGTCCTTCACGTTTAAAGTAAATGCTGTCAATAACAAAAACATAGTATAATAACATTAGTTGTCCAAAGTATCGTTCGATTGTTGCTCTCACAATTTTCAAAAGCTTGGTATATTGCAGCTCAGTGCCAGCAGCAGGATTTGTAAACGGAGTCATGAGACAGGGTTGTATCCCATAACAAAATTACCAAGTAGCACAACATTTGCTACGTTTCCTGATAGTAATCTACCTTGTGAATTTGTCCATATCCTTCAATCACGCACAGCTCCAGGCCAGCTAACATCAACACTGGGGAATTTTTTTCTGGCGTCACAAGTGGCTTGCACATTCAGACTAGGTTCATCTTTTCCGTGTATGTACTCATCTAGATGCTGTGGTAGTTTTAATATTCCTACGTGAGTGCAGTCAATCACACCAATAATTGCTGTTGGAAACCTAAATTTGTTTGCCATAACTGCATAAGCCTGCGATATTTCATTGTTGGTTGTTGGGAACTTTATCTATTCATTTACCTGTGCAATTATGGTATCCACCACTGCATTTAGAGCTGAGATACGGCTGACTAACATCAAGTTCGCCGATTCCTTTTTGATAGTCGGGATCTGCGAGATAGCATAAACTAGTTTCGTTTTATGTACGGATTACAGCGCGCCTTCTCGCGTTTCTTTATTTTCACCTACAAATCTATCAGTAAGCCACTTTAAAATCATGAACAAGTATGGGTAAGCAGGGCTTGTAATGTTTAATATCCCTGACGTGAACAACATCCTCCATTTGCACGTAAACAAGATAAAACTACGTTTCACTACAACGCAACGGTGAGATTGCTACTGGCCCAAACTCAGTATGATTGATGGAAATGGTTTTTCTTTAAAACAAAAGGTAAAGATACTTCAATGTAAAGTAAATCACAAGAGGATCTGTTTTACGCTAAACATCAAAGGGTTCCCTAAAAATATTATAAATACAAGCTGCAGGATTTACTTCATAGTTTGCAAGTATAAGCATATTCCTTTTTTATAATTAGGACTAATTAAAGGGTTCGCATTCAATTGTGAGGCATTTGGAGTCGTGCTACTTCCAGCTACCATCATTTCAGTCATCGCATGAAAATTCAACTTTAAGGATACTAACAATTTAGGTTTGTGATGACTAAAATGAATATTACCATTAAGTTTCACTGAATTTGAATAGCCAATGCGACCCTGATAAAAGGGCGCAGCCTCGTGGTCATGATTATAAAAACATTAAAATCGGAGCTCGAAAGCTGGCCCGACAATCTCATTGATATGCAAGGCCGACCTCTTCGACCGGGGTACAAAAGGAAACTTACAAAAGGGATACGTCGAGGGATATAATGACATGCATAGTATAAAAGGACACCTTTGTGTGGAGACGTCGATTCGATTTTTGCTGCCTCTTTGTGAATTTTCCGCAGAAGCTCGCTACTATGTTATTTTGATAAACCTATTTCTACCCGATGCCGTACAATGTATGCCTTTTGACTGGATTTAGTTTTTGCATAAAGGTGTACTGGGTTGCTTTTTTAGATTTTTGGTAATTCTTGTTTCAGTTCATAATCAGATTTTATATACACAAAATGAGTGATTTATGGTGTTGAATATTGCGAAATAAAGACAAAATCGAAACTGATACCAGTGATACCCCTAAACAACTTCCAAAACAAATACTAATATGGACCACGCATGAGATGAAGTTAAGAAATATTAAATAATATCCAATTAACCCAATAATTCGATGTAGATAATTCGACACCTAACGGTTACGTAATAATCAGATCATTCAAATCAATTTTGAGAAGAAAATTTAACCAGTTAATTGTATTTAAATCTTTTGGAAAATGTGATAGATAGAAGTTTTAGGAAACTGGATTTGTAGGCAACACAAGAAATGCATAAGCAAGGGTTTTGAATGAAGCTTGCTAGGCCGGTGTACTGGGTCAATTCGTTGTAGATCTAACTTATATTTCGAAAGTTGCCCAACTGACGAATATTTCTACTGGTTCTGTGCACCAAATTTAAAAAAAAAGTAAATTTATCTCTTACAAAACGCAAATTTTACAGGAACTCAACGAAGACGATTGAAGGATCGAATTTTATGAATTAAAGTGCCAGAGGACTGACGAAGACCGCACTTTTATAAAAAAATATTTATTTTAGCGACGAGTCAACTAAACACGGAGAAGAATGAAAAATAAAAATCGTCAACAATTATGTATCTTTTCATTTGCTAAGTACAGGTTGTAACATTTATCCCAACATTTGTTAAAAAAAAATACTAAAAATATTTTAAAAATCTCAAGTTAAAATTTTTACTACCGATTTGTATTTGCCATTTTGTAGTAAAATTTTAAACTGATACTTGTAAAATCTAATATACGTTCTATCAATATAAGTGAGACAAGACCATACTATTATTCGTTAAATTTTAATGTGTAAATTGAATAATGATATGTGAATTTTTTTACAATTTCTATGCAACTTTACCCCAAGTATAAAATTTGTAATTTAAAACAATTTGTTGTAGAAACTTGAACAACTGTCAGGATTTATACCTATACAAATATAAAAATTTCCAGCAATTTGCAGTATTTATTACACTGGCTTAAAATGTGTAATTTAAAACAATTTGTTCCAGAAACTTAAACAATTTTCAAGATTAATACCTATCGATATATGAAAATTTTTAATATTTTGTAGTATTTCCTACACTAGTTTAAAATGTGGAATTTGAAACAATTTGTTGGGGAACCTTCAACAATTGTAATGGTTTACGCTTATCGAAATATAAAAATCTTCAATAATTTGGAGTATTTACTACACTCCTTTAAAATGTGTAATTTAAATCAATTTGTTGCAGAAACTTAAACAATTTTCAATATTAATACATATCGAAATACAAAAATCTTCAACAATTTGTGGTATTTACTACACTATAATAAACCAGCATACGGTATTAAGTACTTTAGATTGCTAGAGACTGCTGGAAGATGGCGCTGCCAATATTGTACTGCTTACGCAGGACAATATCGCAGCTTTAAGCTGTTTCGAATTTCGAACGGTATGCTCACTTGTCATAATTGTGCCTTGTGCTGACGAGAACCAAAGAGTTCGAAACCGGTCTACAGGTAGCAGTAGTGTAGCATCCTACCATTGAAAACAGAGATTCTGAGATTCGTTCTATCTCTTCCGTTAGTTTCTGTACGACGTTTCCTGCAAATTGTTGTGAAATGTTTATTAAAACATTTCCAACAAATAGTTCACCACGACATTTAAACTTTCCCTGTTATAGTAGTATATTGAAATATTTCCAACAAAATTTTATGAAATTTGTAACTATACATTTTATCTTCTTCTTAATACATGTATACATTATTTAGAAACTTGTATAGCATAAAGTGACAAGCTATTATTTTAATAAATTTCTTACAATATTTTTAAATTTAACAACAATTTATATACTTTTTTTGTACCACTTCTGTCAGATACTTGCACAATTAGTTATAAATAAGGAAACAATATGATATCATGATATAGAAATTAACAATAAATTGTTCTTATCCCTACATTTACAACAATTTGTAGCGAATTTGTCTACAATTGTTATAAAAATCACAATATTTTTTTCCGTGAATGAGCCCAGAAAATCAACGTTATTGGAAGCCAAACTATTGGGTCAATATTTCTAGAAGAAAACTTAGCCGGTCAATTATATTTAAATCGTTTGGAAAATGAGATGGATCTTCTTATTGTACAATTTTTGGAAAGTGGCTAAAAATGGCATCCAATGAAGAAAATTTACATTTTCAGTAAGATGGATCTCCTACCCAATACGCATTACCAGTTAGATAGTGGCTTAACCAACGCTTCCCTGAATGGCAAATTAATTGGCAGACGAGGAGCAATAGAGTGGCCCGCAAGATATCCCGACTTGAGACCTCTGCATTCTTTCCTTTGCAGCCACTTAAAAAAATTATAGAACCCCACCTAAAAGTATTGAACACTTAATAAATAATTTGTACAACTAAATAAATTAGTTGCATTACTACTGCATTTTTCCACCTAATTCGCAAACCGATTACTCGATTTTACTTTTCCTGGCACGGTTGGATAAGCAATTTAATGCCTTTTGCAACGATGTTTGATATTTCAAAGTGAGGTTAGCTGGAAGTGTGAAAGTCAATAGGAAACTTCTATTAAATTTGTAATTAAATTTTCCCCTCGATATTAAAATTCACGTGTTTTTTCAAAAAAAAAAATTTTTGTCAAATCTTATTTCCCACAAAACCAACAGATATTGGTTCGTCGTAAATAAAAACGATCGGCTTGGTGATAATAGCTTTAATTAGAATTTCACGCGCTTCTTCGTGTTTTGGTAGCCACTTAATGGTGTTTACATCATTTTAGTTGAGCTGACATAGGAGTGTTGCTATCTTAGAAAATTTTTTGGATAAACTGTCGAAAGTACGAGGCTAAACTAAGAAACTGACGAATTTGTGTTGATATTTTTGGTACTGATGCGTTACTAAAAAATGCGAAATTGTTTCGTTCAAAATGGAGAAAATGCAGGAAAAGGCATCTATACCGACTATAAGCCATCAATGAGTTATTTATTTACTCCGAGAATACTACGATAAGTACAGAAAGTTTTTAAATTTTCCGAAGCTCGCAAAAAATCCTCAAGACATATTAATAAAGTAAAAAAATTACAAGAAGAATCAAAACGTCTTTTTGATATTGCTGCTTGCAAGTGCGCCGATAATTGTACATGTGGAAAAACTCAGAGTGCCACCCATAGAGAAACCATTTTTAGCAGATCAGCGAACTTACCGTAAAATGGCTATAATATGCACAGTTAATGTAGTAACTACAAACAAAAATCGTAGGAAAATGTACCTCTAATCAAGGAACCATCTTTGCCATAATACACCAATCTCTGGGTCCGGCCTAAATACTGCAGCAAGTATTATAGCCTTTCTGCAAAACCATTGATGTATCAAGAATTATTACAATTGGATGTGATGGAACCGCGCTGAATACTGGCGAGAAAAGCGGTGTCATTAGACTTTTAGAAGAAAAGCTAGGAAGACCGTTACAATGGCTTGGTTCCACGCGAACGAACTACCACTGCGCCATTTAATAAACCATCTGTATGGTAAAACCACAGAACCCCGCGGGTGTTCAGGGCTCATTGGAAAGCAGTTAGAAAACTTTGAAAGATTTCCTATTGTATTGTTTGCTGGTATTGAATTTGATTTTCCTAACAATTCCGATCTTAGCACCGATCAAAAATATTTGCTGGAAATATATCGCGCAATATCTGTGGGCTATTACCCCTCAGGTTTGGGACAAAGAAATCCTGGCAAAATATCACATTCGCGGTGGCTAACAACAGGTATTCGAGTGTTACAATTATATGTTGCAACGACCGAGCCCTCTGAAAATTTGACAACGCTAGCGACATATATAATGCCAGCTTACGCACCAGTCTGATTTAGTATTAAACTAGCAACTTCATGTACAAATGGTGCAAAACACCTGTTTAAAATGATTACTTTTTCTCGCTTTCTAAATGATGAACTAAGAAACGGGGTAGAACGTCATTCAGAGGAATGTATATTTTGGGCACCCTGAAAATATTCTTCCAACAATGCTGTCTGATGAAAGGCTCACCAATCGAAAATTGGCGTGTAAACGAATACTCAAAATTACGTTTTTAATGAAGACAGATTCATCGACAGTTAGAACATTTATCACATGCCAGATTTTACTTTTGAGGCATCCGATTACATTGATTTAATTTCATGGAGCATGAACACAATATCTGAACCACCTCTAATAGTTAATATTCTGAATGTAGAAGATATACTAAAGAACGACGTTGTTGATAAAGTAAAATTAGATAGCTTGTCCTGCCAGACACAAGCGGTAGAAGGAACCGAAGTTTGTTACTGAAGCGTCAGCAGCAGTTTGTGGCGAAAATTCTCGTGATGGTTATGTCCAAGCTACCCTAAAATCAAGAGCTTTAATGCCACATTTTGAAACCGTATCAGAAAATCGTACTAGTATAACTAATGTCTCTGCTTTTGTAAACTTTTTTACTCAACTTTTTAAAATATTATTACTGGCTTTTTACGTTTGGAATAAAAATATTCAAAAATTATTTGCGATTTTTTTTTCGAAAAAATAAACAGTTTATAATATTATTTACCTGGAGGTGAGCGATGCCAATATAGTTAAGAAATATGCCAAAAAAAATGTTCACCTTTATATGACGATTTCTTTATGGTGCGCAAAACGGTTTTGTCAGTTGTGACGTCATTTGGCTTGCACACCATGAAGATTTTTTTCCCCTTTTGTGCCACATTTTTTTTTTAACTCCAATTAGCATTTTTTAAACCCACAGGACACTCAAATAAAAAAATACTTAAAATTTCTTATATGCAAATGTTCCATCCTACTGAATAGACTTGTTTACTGTGACTGATCTTTGTTTAATGTGTTATTTAAGTATGTTCTGCTCTGTGATCTTGATCATACTGTCCGATCAGTGCGTAAAAAAAAACCTTGCACCGTCGATATGACAGACATATTGAATCGATAGGATTCTCAGCTCTAGTTGTGCCAGTATTGATTTTTAGTGAAAGTAATGCCTATAATATATGAATGGGTACCCTTTTCTAATTAATTTAGTGATGAGTTAATGCGGCAAAAAATCAAATTATTAATTTAATTGTTCTATTAATAAAGTTGGCATCTTAAAAATAGTCCCCCTAGGGCAATTACAGCAGTAGCGGGTCTCGATTAAACGCATCACGCTGACTTGCATCGACAAGAGCGCTCTTCGCTGGCACTAATTAGACTCGCAACTTATACAAAACGATATAACATAACATGATACTGTCCGTGGATGCGATGAGTTCGTGAAAAAAGGACAAACTCTCACCCATGCACCGACATTTGCCCTTTGATCTTAACCGCCATAAAGAGATATAACCATTAGGTTTTCATCAGTATATGCGGCCATAGCGGCCGCTCCGGTTCCGTTTGTGCTCTTTGGGATTAAGGAAATATAAGTGGTAAACTAGGAGACTACTCGTTCATTATGAATTAATGTACGACCTTTTACATCAAACGCGAATGTTCATTTTGGCGATGGAATCAGTTTTTTTTTATTAAAAGGAAACTTTGGTAGAAGATTGTTTGGCTTTTTATTTGTACCTTATGGAAATATTACAAAGGTCCAAAATCAATAAGTTTATGAGGTAATCAAAGTCCATAGCAATAACAACTACAATATATTTTCACTACATCGGGTCAAATGTGCAATATACAACATGCCAACCATTGTCACCTCAGATGCGCTAATATCCTGAATTTATAAAGTAATAAATTTAATCAAGTAAAATAAGTAAAGTATATTAACTCTAACTTTTAAGGTTTATATTTCACTTACTTTGCGCATCAACTAGTATTTATAGTAGTTCGAAAATTTGCACAGTGCGTTTATTTCAAGGCGAAACATAGGGTTTAATGGTAAATCTTAAAGCCTATGTTAGGCGCATTTCTATTGAGAACTACAAGTTAAAATTTTACACAAATATTTCTTGTGGTATCATACCCAAGATAGGATCATGTTTGTATTACTTTACTAACGCAAAATATTTAAAAATATCATATTAAGTAGTAATATCACGCAGTTTTGCCTAGCCCTGTATATTAAGTTTACTTGGGTATTTTTGACATAATCTGATATGTATGTGACATTATTATAATATTAGACAACTTGTAAACTATACAATTTTGATGATTATTAGGATTTTTATTTCAATTAAGTAATAATTTCCCTAAATATATTCTACAACAATAAACTTAAAACTCATATAAACTGTTCGAAGTGCCCTCCATTTACAATCAAACAGTGCCCCAAACAATCATAAAAATGCTTTCTAACATTCGACAACTGTCGCGCTGTGATGCTGCGTGCAGCCTCGATTATTTATTCTGTTTTTTAATTCATCTGCATCATTTGGTCTTCCTCTTACGTTTTCAAAAACGTTTGATGTGAGGTATCACCAATAGAAGAAGTCGAAATGTGTGATATCCGGGCTTCGAGCGGGTCATTTAAATGATCCAAATCGTCCTATTCAGCTGCCCGGAAACACATTATTTAAATACTCCGTTACAATATTACGCGATGAGCTGGAGCTCCATCATGTTGAAATATAATTTCCTTCTTTCTGTGGGCTGGCGCAGGACCTACTTCCATATGTAAAAGATCGATGTATTTTTCTTTGGTAAGTGTACCGTCTATAAAAAATGGACCAATAATCATATTTCCTAGAATACCTGCCCATACATTTCCATTCTGTCGCCACTGGGTATCCGTTTGGTGCACCAGGTAGGGATTTTCTTGCGACCAGATTCTAACATTTTGCTTGTTCACTGTTCCATTAATATCAAAGGAGCTTTCATCTGTAAACAGTATGTTATCAGCAATACCTGGGTCATTATTAATTCGATCCATCCATTCTTCACAAAACTGCATCTGTTCAAAATAATCAATCGGTAAAAGTTCCTGTACGTTTCGAATTTTAAAATATTTGTATTTTTCTTTCTTTAATGCGTTGTAACAACTGCTTCTAGATTTGTCAAAGCGATCAGCAAGGTGTGTCAAATTGGATGATGGTTGTTCTTCTAACGCCATGCACAGACCCATTCCGAATTCTTCACCTATCATATTGGAATTTCTTTTCCGTTTTTTATGAGAATCATCAAGACATCCACTAGTTATTAACTTTACATGCAATCGTTGTACACTTGCTGGGAATGGGACGGTTTTGATAGACAGCGGCAAAATTATCAGTAACTTCCCGATATGACATTCCTCTTATGCAGTTTGAAACCATTTCAGTTCGTTCTTTTACAGTGTAGATAGACATGTGAAATTACAAAACCAATTTCATGAAAGTCTCGAAAATACTGACAGCGGTGTCATAATATTTTTCTTTATCTAAGGTAGTTAATTGTATAAATTACAAGGGGGTTAACAAGTGTAATGTTACCAAAATGAAAAGGTCTTTCTTGGGTATCTTTTAGAGCTTTTTTGCACAGATTGTACTATAACTTATTCCCCCCATCTTAAATTTTGTCTATTCTCAAGTTTTGGTAATATTTGTTTAATACAAATGTGCCGCCTAACATAGGCTTTAAGCATTACCATGTAAATCCCTACGTCCCGCGTTAAAATAAACGCATTGTATAAGAAAGGACCCAACATGAATTATTATGCTTGAAGAATAATTAAACCGCCAAAAAACAAAGTTTGACTTTCCGATATTCCTTCTTCTGATATTTAGCATATGAATGAATCAAAGTACAGGGTGTCCAGTTTTCGTGTCTTTTCATATACGAGTTCCCTTATTATAAAAGAGAGAAAGGAAGGGGTTTGGGGCTTATTATTCTATTATTTAATGAAATTTTCATTTTCACAAACGAAATTTTCATAGCTCTCTCTCAGTTTCTGCCTTTTTTGAAAATTTGTCAATTTTGACTCTTCCCTGTATATCGATTATTTGACTGATCAATGAGGTAAAAATGGGCAATTATAGAGTTTTTTTATGTAGTATTCAGTGGCGTAGTTAGTTTTTTTTCTAAAAAGTATTGTTTTTGAGTTATGACATAATGAATATGTAATATGTATAACATAGATAACAAGAATGATTAAAACTTTTTTATTTTTATTATGAATATTAATGGTACCTTACAAATAATGTTAAAACTTACCCATTAAAATACAGCTCCGAGGCTGCGTTCGCGTCTTCATTAGCTTGGATAAAACAAACATACATATAGTGTTTTCCATAATTTTCATATTTATTATTTTTTGCCATATTGAACCAATTTTTTATATCTTATATAATTAGGCAGCTGGTATATGAAAACACACGAAAACTGGACACCGTGTACATTATTTCTAATCTCTTGTGGGGAATCGTTAATTTTTATTCCAACATTATCCTCTATACGATTAATATCGTTCCACGGGGATTTTTATATAATATATAAAAGTTAATTTAAAACTATCAAATATTGCAAAATATCATCTGTTGCTTCAAATAACAAGTAATTTTGAGCCACTTCTATAAAAATGTATGTTCAAGAGACTTTATTGACAGTATAGCCAGAAATAATTTAATTTTTGGTAAGCTTTACGATTCCATTATTTGGCTATGACAAGCTAATAATTTATGAGCTGGGGTGCAGAGGCTTCGGAGAAAGATAATCCGCTTGTTTTAAGTTTTTTATCCTCAACATCTGCATAAATGCATGGCTCTATAAATACCCTTTTAAAACTAATACCCTTTTCCGGACATAGGTACCTACGATCCAAACTTTATTATTCTATTTTTAGTTAAATATGTAATATCAGGGGCGTTAGTAACTAAAGGCACATATTAAAAAGGAGCTTGCAATTTTGTACAATGTGTCATAGAAGCGTTGGAAGTTCTAACTTCTAGCTCATTGGAAGGCAAAAACCGGGATCGGAAAAAGAACTAAAGTAAGAGATGCTGGGAAACAAATTGCTAAGCTTAAGTGGAGTCTCGCCGGGCACAGAGCAATTCAGAAACAATATAATACATATAGAAGGAATATTGTAATAAAGTACTTTATTATCTGAATTTGTTAACAGAGTAAAGTCATTATTTGCTAATACAGTCAACACAGGCACAATCTAAAAGTCCTAAAGAAATGCCAATAAATGAAAATAAACCAAAAACAAGACGCGTACACAATTATATTAGACCTAGAAATATTACCTATCTGACACAGTATACCCAGGCTGATAATCATAATATGTACATATGAAAATATGGAGGTAACAAACAGCTTAAAGACAAAAGGAACAACTTTAAAAACAAACTTAACGTATTCAATAAGATAATCACTGAACTAGGGATCATTGCGAAATTCATTCAGAGTGTCGTAAGCTCCCTTAACTAAGAAATGTTTAGTCGTTTGAACATTGTTGCCTTCTAAAGGAGAACGAAGCTTTTTAAATAGTGGGCGAAAGAATCCTTATCATAAGTGCTACACATATAATATCTTATTGCTCTCAAACACAGAGTGAAGTAAATATTAGGAGCATGAACCCCAAAAACAGATTCCATAGAGAAAATGGGACTCTATTAGAGCATAGTAAGAGATCATTACTACAGTGAAATCTAAGTTGTTTAATATAACTCGCAGAGCATAACAGTTAGAAGAAATTTTGTTGCATAAATTCTTACCATGAATTTCAAATTTACTTACAAAAAGTGAAATTTTCTCAGTCTATATAACATACTCAAGATTTAATATATTTACCCTTGAGACCTTAAACGATAACAAATTAGCATCACACCATCATTTCGTCTTGTCCAGCACAAAGAATGAAAAGAGTTTTGGGCCTAAGTCTAACCCTTGTGGAACCTAGTATCAGTGCTAAGCTCTATTAAACACGACTGTTTGCACCCAACCCACTAGATACAAGCGAAACCACTCCAAGGGAGTTTCTTTTACCCCATAAACCTCCAACTTTAACAGCTGTATTCGGTGATACACGCAATCAAAACACAGAAGACAGCAACCGCAGCCTCACCAGAGTATAAGGACATGTACAGATACTTAAGGAACAAAGATGGCATCGTTAGTACCTGTTGGTTGTGTTTATTAGAAATTACATCAGCCCCACTTCATAATTTTTTCTACATATTTGAATACTGTGTAGGAACTAATACAATTTGAAAGGGTATCATCACCACCACTCTTGTGAAGTGGGGCAACTATAACCTTCT
Organism: Polydrusus tereticollis; assembly: GCA_963920685.1. Lineage (NCBI taxonomy): Eukaryota > Metazoa > Arthropoda > Insecta > Coleoptera > Curculionidae > Polydrusus > Polydrusus tereticollis. The sequence continues at coordinate 105,364,246 of OY987331.1, read as the reverse complement.
TTAGACAAGACAAAAGAATACCTGCGGGAAAGGAGAAATTTGTTGCTCAAAAAAAAATGTACGCCACTGACCTTTTCCTAATTTTGATATTTATGTTCGAGTTTATTAACTAAGAGCACAACTTTTTTGTTTCTTAAATTGTGTTCGTATCTTGCTTCGTTTTCGAGGGAAAAATAAAAACCACTTTATTGCATGTAAAGAAAAATACCTATGTACTACTTTAAAGTTAATTAAGATATGAGGTAAAGGTAAGTTTCATGCCTAATTTACCTGTTTTGTCAATAAAAAGTCAAAAATGAATAATTGTTCTAACGCTGAAATGGCCCAGATGCATTTCAATTATGACCTAGCAAATGGTAATGTTGAAGAAGCTCGGCGAATTTATCAGGAACGTTATTCAAACAGAGTACTGCCATGCTGCCCTGCTAAGACAGGAGGTCGTATCTGCCAAAATTGCATTTTTCGAGTTTTACCGGATTCTGGCATGTTAAGATGTATTTTATCATATAGCCAAGGTCTGGAAGTCGTATCTTCAAAAGAAATCGTGATTTTGATTGATATTTATTTGTCGTACATGCAAGATATACCAAATACTAGGTCGCAAAGTCGTATTAATCATTACTTAATCAAGTTGTCGTATCTAAATAAAAATATGTTAGTTACGACTTCTTGACTTAGTATTTTACAGTGGGCGGGTTAGTTCAGGTTAGTTGTTGATATTGACAGTTACGATAGTAAATTATAAAAGTGACGTTAGTTAATTGTTTTTTCGTTACTGTTAACTGTTATTATAGTGGAATTTTTTCTTTACTGGTATGATAAAAAAGTGTTTAAAGGCTTGTAATTCATACAGAAACAAGATAAGCTGTATATAAGTATCTACTTTAGGAGTTTCTTTCCGGGTACCGGTTATTTTTATGGTTGGTATATGTATTTTATTATTTCTAGATGTCGATGTCGGCTAGATCTAAGAAGATCGTTACACAAAACTTGCTCAAAAAAGACCCTTATTTAAAAGTAAAAGACCTAAAAGAAAATGCGACAACAATGATGATAATGGCGATGATCCAGATTTTATTCGCAAATTAGAGTTGAAGTGTAATTTTAAAACAAAAAAAAAAGCCAAAATTAATATTATTTCTGATATAATAATTTGTGACCCTCAGGCCATATCGCCAAGAGTAAGTGAACCCTACAGAATCCATTACTGATATCATAAAGAATATTACAGAAAACGCTATAGAAACAAGTGAAAAAAATCAATTAAAAAAAATCACAAAAGAAAGAAAAATACGAAAAAGAAAAATACATAGCATATCCGCAGAGGAAAGGAAAAACCAAAAAAGGGAGGATACAATTGCAAAACATACCGTACAGGAAACATGCAAAGAAAACTGTGCAAAAAAATGTTTTGATGTAATGGACACAAACAGGCAAAATGCTATAAATAATGAATATTGGGAACTGAATTATGAACAACAGGACCAATTTATTCTTAGTGTGAGGGTAGGGGTGATTGAAATGAAACGCCATGACTTTCATGATTTTGTTGATTTTTCTTCCCGATTCAAAATAAATAAAACTACACCTAAACCTTATCTAGCTAATTTTGTTCAAGTTCAATTTACTAAAGATTCTAAAAACCTTTCTTATTAAACTAAATTTAATGGTCCATTGATTGAACTAAAATTTCTACTGGGTAAACATTTTAAAGAAGATATCCCGAATCCTACGGTCAGATTGGCTCCAGAAGGGATTGATAAAGAGAGAAAGATAATATTACTACAAAAGTTACCAGACATTGTTCCTTCCAACAAAGTAGCATTTTGGCAAGACCTACATGTAAATGATGGACCAACTATTGACAGTGACTAACTTTTTTGTAATTTCGATATTTTATACTACGGAATATAACAAATAATTAGTTAATGACTTTAATTTATTAAAGTACAAATTTCCTTAACATGAATATATATTTCAATATCTGAATACTAAGACAAAATGTCGTAACTAACAAAACCCACATTTGTATCAAATTCTACTATTTAAAATTATTCACAATTATCGTCTAAGTTTATTGGAGTACGGTCCACAATTTGGGACTAAAAAAGAATAGAATTGTCAAAAAACATGTATGGCATCACATAATTTACAAATTGCTTAATATCTCAAAACTTTAAATTAGCGGATACGACTTCCTGTCTTAGCAGGGCAGAATGTTCCAAAACATTTAGACAGCTCCATGCAAGATTGAGTGAGACTGGAAGTTATAAACGTAGTACGGAACTTCCTGGTGGCAGACCTGCAACAGTAACCACGTCTGAGTTAAAGGAGGCAATTCCACTCATATATAAATAGTCCCATTTAAAATGTCAAAAATCGTAGTTTGCTGTCGGATAAAAAGGAAGGAAGAGGAAATGTAACTGGATAAAAAAATCGGATATATTTTCTGCTCCTCCAATGGTTACCGTGGTAACAATTGCATTTTAAACTAGTTATTAAATCATCTGTCAGGCAATTGTCACAAATACCAAATAATTGTTTAAGCTGTTTTAAAGTCGATTTTTAAATAAAAAAGTATTTTTTAATATGCAGCGGTTTGGGACAATTGACGAAAAGAAAATAAATAACGAAATAGAAAATTCCATTCCTATTCGTGGAATTGCCTTACTAATCGAGCTCAGATTATGAGCCTGATACTTTTTATGCTTGGTATCGAACACTTACTTCCAGAAAATTTAACGAGAGCTGTTCCGATAAAATCACGAGAGCGTAGCTCGTTAAATTTTCTGAAAGTAAGTGTTCAATACCAAGCATAAAAAATATCCGGCTAAATCTGAGCTATGGTATTGCTTGTGGCTATACTTCGAGAGATAGAAGATGATCCTTCAACCAGTGCCAGGAAGGTAGCAGTGCAACTTTAAACAAGTGCATCAACTGTTTGAAAGATTTTACATCTTTATCAACTATACCCATACCATATTCAACGTGTGCAAGCTCTGCTTCCCCGTGATTTTTTGCCAAAGTTTGATTTTAGTAGGTGGTTGCTGTATACAGTAGCACATAACAACAATTTTTTACCGGACATTTTATTTACTGATGAGGCCTCTTTTTCAAGAGTGGTCATTTGAATTTTCACAACGAACATTTTTGGGCAGACGATAATTGTCATAAAATTAGAGAACGTTGTTTTCAGCAACAAGTTTTGGGTGAATGTATGGGCAGGGATCATTGGGGTCATTGTATACAAGACGCCTATACTAGATGAAAATGACTAAAGAATTTGAATTATTAAAAGTTGCAATCCGATACGAAATAATGAAGTCATTTTTGAATGTGTAAGAGAATCAATGGTGAGACGATTGCAATCGTGCATTTTATCAGAAGGTGGCCATTTTCAACATTTGCCTTAATTAACTGCTGCTTTTTTTTTGTATCATTATTTAATAGAATTATTTTATTTATAATTAAAACATTTTAATTAATTTTGAGATACATAGGTATTCTTTTTGTACAGTTGTAATATTGGTTGGTAAATCCTATAAGAAGGCGAACATTTTTTTGTCAATAATATTCGTTACTCCCTGGGACGACACTGGACTTAATCCAGTTAGGGCTATCATTGTGAATAACGGTAGCAAGTTTCAATTAAATCGGGAAAAGCATATTTAAAAAAAATTTTAAAAAATCGATTTTTTTTTCAAAACTTTAACACCCTGTATATCAAAAACGGGACAACTTTGGACACTTTTTCTCTTAGAATATCATAAGGAATCACCCCTTTGTGTTGCGTACCGTTCTCCTGAAAAACCCTGTATATGTAAGGACATTCGAAGACAAGACTTGAATCTAGTGTAGGTGTAGGTACTGTTTCTGCTCAAATCTATATATCTAGGACTATTTAAATCTACACAGAGATGTCGAAAAATCTTGTACTCCCATGAAGCAGACCGTTTTGATTGATCTATTATTTTCTTCTTTTACATATATACATATCTACTAATTTTTTTTCATGATGGAGCAGGATCGTTAACAAGCTGACGTATGGAAAATATATTCAACTTCCTTGGTAAAACCAGCACAATATAATAATATGTCACATAATCATATTAATCCACAGACGATAAAGCAAAGATGGACGTCGCATGCTCCTTTATCATAACAAGCAGTCGAGAGGTCAGATGCAAAACTCCGCCAGGTTCCATGCGAGTTCCAATGTAAAAATATTTGTACACTGTTGCCGATGAGTCCAAAACTTACCCCTTTTGGGTTTTATTTCTGCTTAAATTGACTCAATTTGTAACAATTTGGTATTTACTAGTGCTATGGCCGCGCATAATGCGGGTTTTAAGAAAACATGTTGACTGGCAGTAGTGGCAGTCAATCAAAAATTAATTTTACAGTTAGAACGGCAGCTATATAATTCGGACTATTCGACACTGGTGTAGAGTCCGCAAAATGTGGCAACGTCTGCCTCCTAGCGGTAGCAGGCGAAAATAAGAAAATAAATGTCACAATTTTGACACTATAATTATTACAAAGCATTTTCGGCTTTATAAATTAATTTAGTGGTTAGATTATTGTGATTTATAGTTTTGTGAGATAATTATAATTTTACAATATGGTGAGACAGTGTCAGGTTTGCAAAATAACCAATTCAGTGCCTGGATTTTCTTTTCATAAGTAAGTATTTATGAGATAAATATTTCATTGATAATTCGACCAACAGTAGCGGTGCATGAAGGTATTTTTTAATGTCGATGTCAAACAGAATATTAATTTAATTTTAACAGGGCTATTATAAATAATTGCGCTTTGAACAACAAAGTCACTATTGTTTTAAATAGGTTAGATTGGCAAAAATTGTAGAATAATTAATTAAAAATACAATAATGAAGAATCTTAATTTGTTAGGTACTTGTTTTAAAATCGGCGTAAAAAGTTTAGGTCTATGTTTATTATCTTATTAAACTCCATATTTTAGTTTTTTTTATGGTATAGAAGAGCCGCCGGCCTCTCCTGAGATACCACTGGGCATGAAATAAGTGTCCTTGTATTACAAGTTATTTACCTACTATTATTTTAAGCATTACATACTAATGTACAAATTGTTCAGTATTTATACATTGTTACAGGAAAATGTTCAATCAATAAAATAGATTTCAATTATTATTATATTTAAGGTTTCCAAGTGATCCCGTACATAGAAAAAAATGGTTTACTTTAGTCGGGTTTGAAGAAGATAAACCATTACCACAAAGAGCTTTGGTATGTTCAAAGCACTTTAATGAGGACGATTTTTGTATTAAAGAAAACGGAGTGAAGTACTTAAAAAGTGGAGTTAACCCGAAGCCATTCTATGTAGGGAGAAATCAGTCAATAAATATAAGGTACGTGAAATTCTATGAATGAGTATTGTATGGGAAAATTCAATAGGAACAACCATTAACACTTTTAAGTAAACTACTAAATATTTCCTCTTAAAACTTTGCATGTTTTAATTTGTGTAAATGCCTCCTTTAAAAGATTTGCAATTTCCTATCTTGTGTGGTTATAGGAAAAGTAGCTGTCAGCTTTAATATTTTAAATAGGATGATGATTTTTATTGCGCTTTTATATTTTACTCACACACAGATTCTAAACACATTTTGTTCTGAAGCTATCAGTAAACTTTCGGGTGACCTATACTTCGTGTCAGGCTTAGTAAAAAAAACCGTCCCTTTAAGTCTACCTGAGAAAGTTACAAAATATGTGATATTAGACGTTTATATTGTGGATTAGAAAAATTATTTTAATAGAATATAGGTTTAGCTATTATATAGCAACCAACATTTTTTTTCTTACTTATAAATTGAATCCCATTTCTTTCAGTTCTGATTCGACCATAGAGGGGACTCCTCCAAAGAGGTATGTTGTTACAAAAATGAAATGATCTGTAAGTTTTTTTAACCACTTCCTAAAAGTAGGGGTTTCTGACCAATTTTAATCTTTATATTTTAAAGAAAAAAGTTGTGCGGGTGGGGGAAGACAGGTGAAATAAAACTTTTGGAAAACTATAAGTAACACCTAAGTAGTTTCTCATTTTCGAGGCTAAAAACAGATAAATGCTAGCCTGTAGACCAAATGAGATATTTCAGAATAACGTTCTATATCGTTTTACAGTTTCAAAATAAAATTTTAACAAAAATGCTCATTTGTATGAAATAATGTAGATAATACAGCACATTCTCGATACAGTAATTAACTTAATAACAATAGGTACTGTTAAGATTGTTAATTTATTGTTGTAATCTTTCTTCCACTTTAGTATTATATGTAATCTTTGGCAATATGTAATACTATTAAGGTTGCCACCTCTCCAGGTTTGGCCTGCAGAGTCCATGATTGAGCCCTCAGGCTCCAGCCTACGAGTTATACGTCAATTTGCCCCAGGTCAAGTATTATTTAACTTAGGTAACAAAGCAAATTCCGACGTACTTATTTGATTAAATTGTAATTTTAAAATATTGTTATTATTTATATGTTTTTATGTTTAATATTAACCTGAAGCACTTTTTTCTCATATTTTTATAATTTTTGGAAGCCACGAATTCATTCGCATGTCGTCATCGTCTATCAAAATATCACTTTTTATTTTCATTCTAAATACAGCAATGCTCTTGCCAGTTTTTAGAAAACGATTTGGCCTGTATCATGGTCACCTATTTTTATATAATTGTTATTAAAATGATATTATTGATAATTTTAACACAACATTCAAAATGCTTTGAAAGTGATACGCCACTGCTAATTCAACCTCGTAGTAGCGTGCCCATGCTATCGTCCTCTTATAAACAGTGAGTTGTAGGCTCGGCGCAAAATTACGTACATGAATGAGATGCCTGGTCTATCTTTGCTTTATCGTCATTGTATTAATCCATAAAAACTCTCTCATATAAGCGTTGGCACGCCACTGTTGAAATATTGAATGGATTGTTTGGATGAATAGATATAAACCACATAACAAAGTTCAGCAATATAAACATTTCGGTTCTGATGGTTTACTATTTAATGTAAACTTCCCCGCAAATCTCTATAAAATTTATATGGCATCAATAACTATAACTACAATTAAATAATGTTATGTGCTGCCATTAGATGTTTTTGTAATAAAATTGTTAGATGCCTGAGATTGTTTGAACCACCAGAACATTTATTGCGGGCATTTCAACAAGTCTGTCTTCATCCATATACTACTGTTTTCCATAAACATAAAAATTTATTAGCGTGTTATTATTATTTTTCAACTGAAATATTTCAATGCTTGTGAATATTTTTAATATTCACCTAATAATAAGCATCATAATCGTATAACATCACTTAGCAAGATGCATTTCGTTGAAAACCCATTTTTGTTTCTCCAATTAAATTTTTGAATGATTTTGTTTCAAGATGTTTTACTTTTATACAATGATGAAATTGTAGTAAACTATTTATTTTTACTGATATTTTAAAGGCTGCTGAAGTATTGAGTATATGTTCTCCTAATAGCATCAGGGACAATGGTATTATTGTGGTTTTGACCAATTCGATTCAAAATAATATACAGGGTGTCCGGAAATAACGATGAAAAATTTTAAGGTATGATTCTACATAAAAATATATGAAAAAAAGTTCATAATAACATAGGTCCGGAAATGCTTTCAGAGGAAGCTACAGGCCCTTGAAGATGGTGTCATAAAAGTGTTTTTTATTTAATTTATAAGGATCTACTTACAATACAGGAATTAACTCCTACGTATAAGTTTGGAGGTCACTTTTTTAAAATATCAGGTGACCCATATTGCAACCAGTGGCGTGGGAACAAAGGGGTGGTTAGTTATTTAGGGTTATATTTTTTTTCGCCGACTGTATTTCGCTATCTTTTAAACAAATTATGATTCTTTGAACATTTTTACGTCAAAAAGGTTCCCTTGGTATAAAGTCGTATAGTCGACCGTTTTCGAGATAAACGGACTTTAATGCTCATTTTTTTTTTGAATAATTATTTTATTAATAAAAATACCAACAAATCAATAACAAAATAATAAACAACGCTGTCCTAAGTTTGCGCTACAATTAAACGAGTCTACGGATGTAGCTTCGTATTCACAATTACTGGTATATACTCGATATATTAAAAATGACCATGTAAAATAGGAATACCTATTCTGCAAATCTTTGCCCACCACTACTCGCGGCGAAGACGTATTCAAAACGTTAAAACAGTTTATTGAGGAAAACGAAGTGGACTGGTCAAAGCTGGTTGGCGTTTGTACAGACCACCTTCCATGATGGGTGTTCGTTCTGGATTTCAAGCACTGGTGAAAGAAGTTGCTCCTTAAGTTTTATCTTATCATTGCCTGATACACCGCTACGCTTTGGCTGTTAAGACGCTTCCACCAGATTTACTAAGCATGTTGAGCGACGTAGTGAAAATTGTAAATAATATTCGTGGCAGCGCTACTAACTCGAAAATATTCAAAGTTTCATGCGATGAAGTTGGTGCCAAATTTAATTCTCTATTGTACCACACAGAGGTACGTTGGTTATCACTAGGAAAAGGTTTGAATAGGGTTTATGAGCTCCGTGAAGAAATAGGATTATTTTTTGAAAGAGAGAGAACACAAAAAGAAAAAGAGTTTTACTCGAAAATAAAAGATAAAACATTTGTCGAAAAGCTGGCGTACCTTGCTGATTTTTTCAGTAAAATTAGCAATCTTAATATTTCATTGCAAGGACATATGACAAATATTTTGATAGCACAGGATAAAGTAGCTAGTTTTGTACGTAAATTGGAACGTTACCAACGAAGAGTGCAGGCTGGCAATGTGTCGATGTTTACACAACTGTATGAGCAATTGGTAAACATTGAACCAAAGAAAACCACGTTTGAAAATTTTGTGGTTCAACATTTATCTGCAGTAATAGACTTACTGAAGCAATATTTCCCGGACATGGATAATCGTCACTTCAGCTCTTGGATATTAAGACCATTTACTACCGATGATAATATTATTAAAGACGAGGACGTTGCGGCCAAAGTGGAATTTCTTGGACTACGCGAGAATACTACTTGCAGAGTAAAATTTCAAAATCACGATCTCAGCACATTTTGGCGAAAAGCTGGTGCCGAATATCCTGTTATAGCTAACAGAGCTTTAAAAATCCTAATACCCTTTGCTACTACCTATAGATGTGAGAGTGGTTTTTCAACTTTGGTTACACTGAAAACAAAGGCCAGAAACCGTCTCAATGTGGAACACGACTTAAGATGCGCTTTAAGCGAAACTAAACCAAACATAAAAAACTTGTAAACGCAAAACAATATCAACCATCACACTAACTAACTATCTTTACTTAATTCATATTTATTTTCTATAAAAAAATACGGTAAAATTGTAAGACTATGTGCAATTTGTGAAGATATTTTTTGTATAGTAAAGTTATTTTCTCTCTAAAGTAAAGATATTTGTATTTGCTTGTATATACAATTTTAAAGTCGGGGTAAATTCAGTTTTCCTAATAGGTCGCAGGGGTAACAACATTGAAAAGGTTAGGAACCACTATTTTAAGTAGTTGTATACACAGTTAAAAAAAAAGTATCACCTTAGAAATCACCCTGTATATGTGAAAACTTTGTTTTCTAGCCACTTGCTAAGACCTTATATAATAAGGATTAACCAAATTATGCTAAAACAGCTATTCTCTGGGGTACATGCCCCAACGAGCGCTGAATTATAGCAAAATTTGGCGTATTTTCACTAACACTGTTAGTACTAAAATACAAACTCGGATTGCAGAAACTACCGAAAAAGAAAGTAATAAATCTTTATTTCCAATGATAGGATGCTACACTGCTACTACCTGTAGACCGGTTTCGAACTCATTGGTTCTGGTCAGACAGGGCAAGCATGACAAGCGAGCATACCCACCACTGGAAAATCAAACACCAGTGTTAGTCAAAATACGCCAAATATTGCTATAATATTCAGCGCTCGTTGGGGCAAGTAGCCCAGAGAATAGCTGTTCTAGCATAATTTGGTTAATCCTTATTATATAAGATCTCAGCAAGTGGCTAGAGAACAAAGTTTCTCACATATACATATTTATACGTCATAACCCGAAACAGTAATTTCCAATTCTTAGTAGGACTACAGTTTTAATAAGGTCGTTTATTTGGATTTTTAAAATCCCCCGATTATTCTTATACCTACTTTAAAAATGCTCCCAAATTTTTTTTCTATAATATTCATTAGGTGTATATTTTTATAAATCATATGAAGTGTCCTTTAATGTGTACTTCTCGGTCAATGATTTACGAGAGCTTATATTACATTTACACTCATCTTTGGGTGGTTCACATAAATGTCATCTAAATTGTGATATGGCGTTAATTATACGTGACCTTTATTCTATGCACCAGGAAATAAATGTGCGTTATTGTCATTGGATTATAAATGTTTGTAAGAAGGTGAGTGTTTTCAAAAAAGAGCAAAACGTTTCTATTTATGATATGGGCTAAACGTATTCAGCCTAATTTGAACACTGGTCGCCATATAACACGAATGCTTTGATAAAATATCGTTATACCGTTCGAAAAAACTTTAATATCGACTAATTAATTGCTCATCGGCTGTGGCGCTGTGGTATACTTTGTGAAAAGGTTTATTTTCTAATAATCATCCATTTCTTTCAACAGTTTCAATATTATTATTTCAAAAATAATATTTAACTGCCCCCAAAGAGTAACATAACCAATAAGAGGCAAAAGAAAGCCAGTCCGGCGAAACCAAATTTGTATGCTCATGCGCGAAGTTAGTAGTATATCAGTCAAATTTGATGTGTCAGTGTCATATCTTGTTATAAATCACTGACAATCGTGTTTTGACGTAAACAATGAGATAATTTTTGTGGTTTTCTTGTTTTATTTTTTCCATCGGTGTTTTTAGTGTGTTAGGACGCATTTTTTAATAATTCCAAAACTTATTATTGTTTTGTGACTTGTCGGTGGTTAAAATCTATTTGTTTAAATGTCGGAAACGAAGCTTAACAGAACCGGCAAAGGAATTGACACAATCTTCGTCCGCTAAATTTGCATAAGGGCTTATATCATGCCTACCGTCTACAGATTTACTAGTGTCGCCCTTCCCAGTAATATTTCTACAGGATTTCTGGGTCAATACATAGTCTGACAATGTTTTATTTATTCCAGCATTTTTCCTAGTGGATCTGCGAATATTATCCATATCTTGTTTCTATTTATCTTATCCGTCGAAGGACCAACTGTACGCGCTCAAAAAGGCACAGTAATTTCAATCAACTTTTTATTTCGACTTTTTCTAACAACTAATAAATATCACCCCGTCGTCCTAACAATATAATAATATTAAACGAGTTAAACATATTTTTTTTCCAAACAGTCTGGATGCGGCTGCAACAATATAACTAAACTAATAACAAAATGCTTTGACAGAACAGACATATCAGACAACCCAACAATACAAAACTCACACATACGATAAACACAACACAACAAGTATAAATACTCTAAAGATTGGCTCCCACCCTGAATACCTTAAAGAAAAACTGCATAAAAAGATCAAGAAAATGCAAAGATAAACAACAACAAAAAGAAAAGAACCATTAAAAACAAAAAAAAACGAAACGAACATATCAGAAATCAAAAAATAAACCCAAAATACATTAAACAAATAAGAAGAAAACAAAAACAAAAAAACTACAGAATAGTGAAAGAAGATGCAAAACTTGATAAAAAACGAAGTAAAAGCACAGGGAGCTGATTTGAGAATCCTATAAATAAGACTGCTCCTAAAAAATGATAAAATTATAGACCGACTAAAAATTTTTTTTACCTTAAATTTAACAATAAACTCGAATTAGAAAATTCAAATATGCATAACTTTTGAGCAAATTACCCAAAATTAAAAAAATAAACGGCAGAATGTAAGCAATCAAAGTAAGCACCCAGTATAACAGTTTTAGAACCTAAAATTACTTGTTTTAATGATGTGTATCCAATTGTATTTACTTAACAAGTTTTATTCATTCTTCAAACACTTTAATAAGTCATGAATTCTAGGATTAACGAAAGACTAATAATAATTTTTGTCGACATGCAAAACGGCAAGTTTTAAATCGCATCAGACTATCTAACAAAAGCAACAAAGAGCAACGTACACGTAGAGATAATAAAATAATCTTCATAAGCGCAACTTCCTTGCATCTTGCATTCATATCAGAAATAATTAAGAGCATAAAGCCATATATCCTCTTTTATTTCATTTGAATGTCACAAAAGACACGACATGACAAGAAGTGCCGACTGACTATATATATAAGTATTTTTACCATGTTATATTTTTATTTGTGAAACGTAAGTAACAGGAGAGTGTCAGCTGTTAAGACACACTAAGTGAATACAAAGATCATAAATACTAAATATGAATCGCGGGTGAATTTGAGAATGGTTGACAGTGTACGAGGCCTGGACAATATTTTAAAGAGACGTGTTAACTTTGTAATTTATTTAATGAAATAATAGAGAGCATCTAATAAATAAGTAAATAAATAAAAATGCCTTTATAGTACGTAATAAAAAAATTACGTAAAGGGCGTGAGGGTGGGGGCTCTCTTAACATCTATAGGCAAGGAATTATACAGTCTCATTACATTGTGAGGAAATGATCATTGAAAGAAGGCAGTGAGGTGCTTGGGGATGGCAAACAAATGATAATGACGAGTCTCCGTCGTCTGTCTTTCTCGCAAATAAACCTGCTCGCGCATATGCAGGATTTTATTTACACTTTTACGTAATTGAATATCGTACCTTTCCTGCTTGCTAAACCAGTTAGACATCTTAAGGTATTCCGATCCGTGATCAAATTTTCGTAGATTAAATGAAAATTTTAAGCATGAAGTTTGCAACTTGCAATTGCAAGACTATGCTTGTTTTTTTTGGGTTGGACATGGCAAAAACGCTATATTGCAATAAGACAGGTGTGATATCACTAATGAATCAGTATTAGTTTAATATCTGGGTCAAAATTGTCTTTGTGAACATATAACATCTTTATTTTAAATATTGTTTTTTGTATGATTGACCACGGCCGTAGCCAGAAAACAATGTCGGAGGGGGGGGGGGGGGTTTGGCGGTTTAGTGGAACAGTACAATAAAAGAAAAAAAATGGTGTTACTTATATTTATTAGAAAACCATTACAGAAATATTAACAACTTATTACAAAATTAAATTTAGTCCTCCAGCTTTCTTTACAGCGAACAAATCTATTACTTTCTCTGTGTCGATGTCAATTCTGCAGTGGATCGACATCAACGCCGAGCCGTTTAGTCTTTCCTGGCCTGTGAAGCTTCTTAAATAAGTTTTGAGGCGTCTCAGAGAAGAGAAAGTCCTCTCAGGGGTAAATGTGGAAACAGGCAGTGTCGCCAAGATCTGTAAAAGTTTGTGAATGTTTGGAAATACTGCCTGGTTGCATTCTCCGAGAGCATCAATAGCACAAGTTGGTCGATCTAGTTCAGATTCTTCCAGCCACTTTATCCGCCACATGTCTAATTCAGCTTTTACAAAGTCGCATTCCAAATATTTTTTATAGAGGCCAAAGTACACAGACGGAACTAAAATGTTGATAGATGATATTGTGGTTTTATGATTTTGGAATCTCGACTGAAGCTGATCCATGAAATCATCCATAAGTGGAATCATTATAGTAATTCTAAAATAAGTTTCAGGATATTTTGTGTTGTAGTTTGCCCTATGCTCTTGGCGTGACGTTATGCGCGGAATTTTCATTTCCTCGTTTACAGTACCTACTGAGTAAATTCTGTGCATTCCTGAAAAGTTCAGCAAATTTTGTATCAATATTTTGGCGAACATCTTCAATAGTCTTTATAATTAAATCGACATGTTGTAAAGCTGCTGCCAAATCGCATCGGGGAGATTAAAGTATTTTGCATAGTGTCAGGTTTTTCCATTTTGTTTCGGGGAAGTTTTTTTCGATATTCTCTTTTAAGCACTCAGTTCGTTTTGCCGAGGACTTGATAAAATTTCCAACCTATTTTATAATTCCAATAGTATTTCGAATAGGCTGAACCTGGCAAGAATGACCCAGAGCTAAATACAATGAATGTGAGCTGTAATGAACGTATAATTTCTGGGTGTGACTCACGAATTACTGCCTGCACACCTTTAAAACTTTCTTTCATTGAAGAAGCTCCATCATATCCTTGTCCGATTTAATATTCGCAATCTACTCCCAAAGATTTTAATTCAGATAAAATTGCATTAGCTAGATACTTTCCTTTTGTATTTTCAACTGTTACAAAAGTTAAAAAATCTTCATGCAAGATAAACCCATTATCTTTTGGCTCGGCGTATCTCACACAAATGGACTTGTCGTGAAATATCAGTAGTTCGTCAACAAGGATTGAAAAAATTTCGCAGAATTCAATCCTGGCACAATTTTTTTCTGGGCTATTTCACCACAAAAGAAATATATTTTTTCTCATTTCGGGGGGGGGGGGGGGGGTAAGAGGATCAATCCCCCTTGATCCACCCCCCTGGCTACGGCCTTGTAATTGACGATACATGTCTGCTAAATCTCCGCTCATTGTCCAGAAAAACGCCCAGATTCTTAGGAACTAAAGCTCTATTGAAGTGCTCCCAAGTATAACATTAAGATTATTAAAATTATTTGATTTATTTTTTCCCCCCAAAATAACTAATGGGGTTTTACTTGCATTTAAAATAAGACCATGGACATGCGACACCTCTGACATAATTTTCAGATCGCTGTTGATTATCTCTGTTCCAATATCGATTATGATCGGGTCGAAGGAAAAAGTCGTCAGCGTATTGATGACAATCACAGTAATTTAGGAATCAAGGAAAATCCGTTGTATAGATTGAACAAATAAGTGATCCCAAGATACTCTCTGCGCCACTCCCCTGATGATTTCCAGGGGCGTCTAGAAAATTTCTTTATAAAAAGTTTTTTGCTGACGATCAGTAAAGTATTCTTTAAAAAGTTTAAATATATAAAGTATTATGGTTCAATGTGTCGAATGCTTTACTAAAGTCGAGTAACACTGAAATAGAGCCCTGCTCACTCTGGTCATATACCCTACCTAGATTATACGTAGCTGAAAGTTGCAATACTATGAATTGACGAAATCCCGATTGAGTAACTAGAGTAACAAAGCTGCCTAATTGGTCTGCAACGACCTTTTCTGGTATTTTAGATATAGTTGATAGAATACCTATGGGTCTAAAGTGAGAATAATCTGATGGGTTTGTAGTCTTAGGTACAGAAATTATGTTTGCTGCTTTCCATACCTCGGGATATTGAGTGAATGTTTTTTGAATAATGAAAGTCAAGTGAGGTAACAGGTAATAATAATCCCGTCAACTCCCGTTGCCCACTTTTTACTTTATGCAAGATTATTGTCCAGTTACTGCCTGAAATTTACAGTGTGTCACATTAGGTTTCAGAATTGATTTACCTGCAAAATTTAAATTAATGAAATTTGAAGGGTCACTAGCAGAAGGTGGTGTGATATTTTGACAAAAGTCGTTAAACCGCTCCGCAGTAATACCCTCATCTAGAACCTGAAGAAATGCTTAAATATTTTGGCGTTTTCCAAAAAATCCTAGGGCCACTCCGCATACTGGGCATACTGTAAATAAGCTTTTTTCTCAGCCTCTACTGCCGAATTTGTGGTTTATATTATTTCCAGGCTGCCTCCCTTGTATATTTTTCACATTCAGATAAAGCGCGATCCCGCAGCTTCATCATAAGTTTTAAAGTTTCGGTAAGCCACGGAGCAGGAGGTATGGTGATTTTAGCAGAAAAATCCTTAGAGGTTTTGTGAATAGGTGTAGGTTTTTTCTTAAAGAAATTAGTCAAACTAAAACTTAGCAAACAATGGTCAGATATGTTGTCCATTTTAAGTACCTTGAGATCACTGACTATCTCAGGAGATGATATAACTATTAAATCTATTAGACGTGTGGCATCGGTGATACATTGGGTCAACCCGTATTTATTCAACAGATTAGTAAATGTAGCCACGGCTGGGCTGTTAGGTTCAGTACGTAAAAAATCCACATTGAAGTCTCCCCAAAAATGATGATGCTTTCCAGTAATAAGTTAATTAAACTTGGTTCCAGGATTTCTAAGCATTGATGCAGATTAACAGAGGGAGGTATATACAAGAAACCAAAGCATAGCCTTCTGCCACCTACCTTGGCACCAATCCACAGTTGTTTCAGCATATTCTAATTATCACCTGTATCTAAAACTGAGTACCTTTATTATATTATTTTTTACATAAAATTCAACGCCCCCGCCTCTGCCATTCCTGTCTCTTCTCACAAAATTAAAACCGTCAACATGTAAACTATTATTTGGTAATTGCCTACTTAACCATGTCCCTGATAACCCCAAAATATCGAGTGAGCCCGCACTCACGAAATCTGAGAGATCAAAACCAGTGAAAGAGATCTAATATTAAAGTGTGAAAAAGTAATGAATTCATCGCACATTCACTCCGCATGCATTAACTCTGGTCCTAAAATTCAATACCTACAATAGATGTTGACCTTGTCATTACAGTATAAGTTACCTACTAAAGAAGATTTCTTACACAATTAATATTAATAAGTTATAAATCTTCGGTTAATAAAAAATAATAGTTTTTACAAATAATTTCAAAGTATAGAAATTTCGTGAGTCAACATTTATACAAATAATTTTACTTCTAGGAATAATAGTAAATAAAACACAATACAGGTAGAAACTGTTAATATACAGACTAGACAAATATGCTAAAGTTTAAACCAAATATTCAAAGAGCTTAGCAAATTATTAATCTAGAATATTTCTTTGTCTATTAAAAATATTTTTAGTTCTCTTTCGATTGTTTGTTTTGATAAATCTCTCATGTTTCCTGCTAACTGATTCCATACTCTTTACATAGCGAAATGGGCATTCTTTCGTATAAAATTTGCTTTCTCCTTTTTGAAATCTTGCATCATATGAGTATTTCCGTGTAGAATTATTAAACAGCGAAGGAGTATTTTTTATACAAAGCAAACGCACTCGTAAATTTAGTCTTTATTTTAGTTAGACGGAAAGCATTTGTATTCTATTTAATTTAAAGATTACTCTAAGGCATCTCTTTTGCAGTAGCAAAGTGCGATTTTTTTCTACAGAATTTCCCTAAAAAGTAAGGTCATAGCTCACTCTTGATTTGATGAAGGAATGTTCCAGACCGAAATGGTGATTTTGCTAGTTTGTTGGATCTTTTCTTAACCTCAAATCCTGACTTGAACAATGTTACCGTGAAGCCTCCGTTAGGAAGGTCTGACCACAACCTTATTTCGGCACTGAACAAACTACCAATTAGTGCGGAACAGCCTTCTAAACCACGCAAGATCTGGCATTATACATCAGCTGGGAGTGGTAACCAAACCTCTATCTGCTCATATCAATAGTCACAGTATCGATCTACTTTTTTCAATTAATATCTTTGTCGACCTGCACCCCTAGAAAAGACACAGTTTCAAGCCCTTCGATATTTGTGTTTAAGTATCTTAGTACATTGACTTTACAGTCAATTATATAAGCTCAGGATTAATTTAGTTCTAATGCTGAAAGCCAAGGAGCTTCATTGGTCCCTATTATTTTATAATACAATCTTTGTATAATGTTTACATTGCTTGTTTGGCGCAATTCGATAACTAAATGCTAGAAGTTCATAGAGGTTGACAGTTTTTTCTACTCATATGATAGAAGTCCTGTCATCGAAAAATTCTTTTATCATTATTAAAGAGCGAGCGTCCTGAGATCGTAGTTCCCAACGGATGTATCCAAAAACTCAAAATTAACGCGAACCAGTCTCTTTCGCATAGATATTGAATCATTTGTTATTCTTTTCTGGATTCTTCGTTACTAATTCTTGATGCAGTGATCATCAACTATGTCGACTATGCTATTATCTTTTGATCCAGGATTACAGATCCGGACCTAGTACACTCCATGTGGCACTTTTGTTTAAAGTTCCTATGAATCGAAGCAAGCCTTTTCTTGTTTTATTCTAAAGTATCTAGAGATAAATCATAATTGAAGAATTTGTGAAATTGATTTCAAAGCAACGTTGTTAGATTATAAGTTACATGAAACAAATAAGAAAATTGTTAAAGTTTTTTCTCCTCCAGTAATTTTTTAATAATATTTATTTCTCGACCTAACAGAAGAAGCTTTTTGAGTTAGTGGTCGTAATATAATTTCCAACTTTTCACAACCCAGTGAAATGCCTAAAGCAGTACGTCTCAGGATATGATATGTGTTATTATTGCTTTTTTAGGAAAACTGTTACAAAATTTCCTAATTTATTGTGACACAATAAAAAATGTTAATATAAAAAGTAACTTTTACATATTTCCCCGTATATGCTAAGTCAGTATTAGTAAAGATAAAAATACCTCCACAATGCGGGACACATAATTTATAATACATTTCATAAACACCACTGTTATTTTCTGTTTGTGTGTTCTGTACTTCGGCAATGCACTTGGGTTTATTTAGTATTTCTATTGCTTTGAAGACATCTTTATAAATTTGCTTTGGGCCAGTAAACCTTTGGAATTTAATATGGACATTAATTTTTAAAAATGTTTTGAAGGGAGCTAAGACGGTTATTTGTCATAATTAAATTGATTTATAAATAGAAGTGGCAGCTTTAAATAACAATTATTTTAGGACGTTTTAGTTTCAGCTTAGAGGCTGACTGTTTAACTTTAAAGAATTAACAGGTTCAATTACAAGTTTAAAATAATTATTTAAAATACCTACCTGCTACTGCATTTTTTTTAAAGGGAGGATAAAGGTTATATGGGCTTTAAACGATAAGCCAAGAGAATTGCAGGTTTAGTTCGTATTTAATTACCGTGGAAATCAAAACTGCTATCAATCACCCTGTATAATAGTATAGGTTAGGTTAAACTATAACATACGATCATGTTGTCTAAAAACAGTTACATTTCGTTTTTCAATTCAAGGAGACGCTCAACAACATTTCCTCCTGAATCACTACTTGCATAGGCCTTGGACAAGTTTTACTAGCAATGACGAATCGGCAAATGGCTAAGATTCTGGTTGGTTCCCAGACATCGATCAAATTGTTGGCCCTTCGTCGGTCGAGTTTTTCACTTACTCTCCGAAACCAATAGCGACACTGATGTCGGCTCAAGATTCCATTGCTAATAAAGCGATGCTCCATAAAATGTTGGATAATGTATTTACATTTTGGCAATACAATTCAGTTGAGGAAAATTTCAAAATAAGTGCGAGGAAAGTCGCCAATAATTTAAATATCGCCCATATCCTAGTATGAAGGATTCTTTATAATTATTTATTATATACCTATCACATTCAACGGGTTCAGGATCCACTTCCTCGAAACATTCCATTACGCTTAAATTTCTGCCAATGGTTTCTCAAAAATGTTGCCAAAAATCCTCTATTTGATACGAAAATTTTGTTCTTGGACAAAGCTAGCTTTACGATAAACGGTATCAGTAATATTCATAATAACCATTTTTTGCTCGGAAAAGTCGCATGCAATCGTGGAATTTTACCACCAGGAGCAGCTTTCATTATATGTGTGGATTGGAATTATTGCAGATTGCTTTCTTGGACCTTATTTTCTACTACGCAGAGTAAATGGATATAATTATCGACGGTTTCTTCTTGAAGATACTTTGCCAACTCTGCTGGAAAATGCTTTTATTTTAATGCGAAATCGAATTTGGTTTATAGACCACGGTGCACCTGCGCATTTATTATTGTTTTTTTTATGATAAGGCACAGCATTGCAGAATGAATCCTTTATGGCGCTCTGGGAGCGGTGCGTGTGCGCAGGAAACGATTCACGTTGGTCTTGAATCTTTGAAGATTATACTCGTTGGGGAACACGATCTCAGGGAGGTCGTTCCAGAGTGATGACGTTCTCCAGATGAAAGAATTTTGAAACAGTGTTGTTTGAGGGACACTAAGCTGAACGACGTACTGGTGGGCTGCAGTGGCTCGTCGTGTATTTCTACCATGCACCGCTCTGGGTGGTATCAAGCGGGCAACCTCATTTGAACACTTGCCATGAAAATATTTGTAAAATAGACTCAAGTCGCCAACCTGCCTTCGATGTTCAAGGCTTTCCAGGTTGTTTGTCAGACTATGGTCACCGATCAAGCGAATGGCTTTTCTTTGAATGAAATCTAGCAATCTTAGGGTACGTTTAGGAGCAGAGCCCCAAATATGCGGGCAGTACTCCAGCGATGGTCGAATTTGGGCTTTATAGAGCATTAAAGGTTGTTGGGGTGTATTGAGGTTCTTTGTTCGGAAAAGTACTCCAAGCTTCTGCAAGGCTGCCTTAGCAATGGTCGCAACGTGGCTTTGCCAAGACATATGACTATCCACATTTACGCCCAATAAATGAATTGATGAAGCCAAGGGAATGGAGTGTCCCGCCATAACTATATCCGGTTCTTCAACATTAACTTTTTTAGAAAAAACTTTTAGTGTTCTCGCACGCCAATATTAGACGAAAAAAATAATAATCGCTGGATAGGTCATAGAGGAACACAGTCATGGCCAGCTAGATCCCCAGACCTAAACACTCTGGATTATTTTCTTTGAGTATGTCTTAAGACCTTCGTTTACAGGCAACCAATTTAAAGTGGGGAATAATTTTATTGCAAAACCACGTAATAGTTTCCAGTGACGCTATAAAGAATACTCCAGGAATTCTCCAAAGAGTACCAGAGTGTATGAGAAGGAGGACTGAAGCATGCATGCTTGCAGGAGGCGGTCATTTTCAACAGTTAATAATTTTGGTATAATTTTATTCAAAATAGTAAATGTTTAAAAATAAACAATCCATTTTTATGCGTACTTATAACTAAATCTATATAATAGTTACTATAAAATATAAAAACTAAAAGTTATTTTTTAAATCGGAAACCGTCCCTCAGACGATAAAAAGTCGAGATACAATTTTTATGAGAAGAAAAAGGACAATTATACAAATAGTATTAATTTAAAGAAACGTAGCGTATAATTTTTTTAATTAAAAATATTGAAGGCTATGTTAACAGGGACGCCACTGATGAAAACAAAACCTATATCATGAAGAAATGTATTTTTATGCGTACTGTGCTTCCACCAAAATTAAAAAAACAAAAACAAAGCGGTTTTAGAGATATTGAGGATAAACGTATTTTTTTTATTCCAATGCCCTATATCTCAGAAATATAGAGGTTGCAGACCTATGTTCATGTAAAGAATTTTTCTTAAAATAATCTAGGGATTATCGTCCCTTAGGGTCAGCATTTAATTAGGATGTAACGTTGTTACTTTCGGCTTGTTCTGTTTATGTTTTATTTTGTGTCGTAGAACCGCAAGTCCGTAGATCTACCTCCGTGTTCAAAACCGCTTTATATTTAAAGGTTAACTCTCTTAAATATGGTTTATTCTCTGTGACCTTTTCGGTGGGTTCTTGGGTTTGATTGAAGACTGTCATCGGTGTTATTCGATCAAACGAAATTCTGACGACTGGTCAGGCCCTTAGCAGTTGTGGTAAAATTCGGAAAATCTTCCCCACCTTTGGGTTTTCCACATCAAATCTTATTTGAGGCACATACAGTGTGTGTATAAAGCCCAGAAACGGCTTAATAACATCACAATATATTGGCCGCTTTAAACCAAATTTGGTACAGATGTGTAAGAGGATCTGACGCACCGAATGACGATATTGGCGTTGTTGCCAGTTTTTAGTTTGTCTGGAATTGGAACGAATTTTATATTTTTAAATGTAACACCCGGGATATTGTTTCATTTATAGTTTTTACTTTAAATTTGTTACACTTTTGGTATAACACACTTTGTTCCTAATATAAGTAGTTTTCAAAATAACGACGTGTTTTGAAAATATCAACAAATTGTGTTTTATTTATTAATAAATAAAACACCAGTTCAGTTTTGATGTAAAGTCATAAAATATCTTTAATTTTCACATGCAAAAATGTCTTTAACTGAAAGTGAAAGAATTACAATTCTTATGATGAGAGGATATGGCGATAGGGTCAGGTCTTACGAAGAGGTTAAAAATCTATTTAATGACGCATTTCCAAACCGAAATCCAATTTCAAAAGCAACTGTTTTAAAAACTGTCCGACGCGACGGTTCGAAGAAACTGGAAATTGTAGAGATAGGCGACGATCAGAACGACCAGCAGTAGTAGATGAAGAGAAAAGTTTAGAAATTTTAGAACATGTTGTTGAAACCCCTGTCTCTTCATTAAGAAAAATTTCTCAAGTAAGTGACGTCTGCTTTAATTCCGTCCATAATGTTTTAATAAAACATCACCCTTTCAAAATACATGTAGTTCAAGAGTTATCAGAAGATGATTATGAGCGAAGAATTGAATTTTGTGATATTATGATGTCAAGGTTTGACCAAAATAACCAGTTTTTCAAATTTATATTATTTTCGGACTAAGCAACATTTATGTTAAATGGTAAAGTCCTAAGACACAACTGTAGGTTTTGGGCAAATGAAAATCCCCACTGGATGAGAAAAGGTCATACACAACGCCCTGGAAAATTGAATGTGTGGGCTGGGCTTCTGGGTAACAACAAGATCGGTCCATTTTTTATTAATGGAAATTTGACCTCACAATTTTACCTTGAGCTCTTGGTAACGCATAGTGCCTACTATACGAAATGTGATGGGTCCAAATTATGCAAGTACATTATTCCAACAGGACGGAGCTTCTCCCCATTTTGGTCGAAACGGGCGAGAATTTTTGATTTTGAACAACCCTTTTCCAAATAGGTGCATCGGTAGAGGGGGTACAATCGAGTGGCCACCTAGGTCCCTTGATTTCTCGCCTAACGACTACTTTTTATGGGGACACTTGAAGAACAGAGTGTATACCACAAAACCTCAAGATTTGGCCGATTTGCAGCGTCGAATTTTGGACGAATTTGAATTAATAACGCCAGAAATGATTTATAACACAATTGAAAAATTATTATATATATATTTTCAATTGGCACACTGTCAAGCTGTACAGGGAAAACAGTTTAAACATTTAGTATAAAAAATATACTTTTTCCAAATTGTACTTGTTATTTCGAAAAGTACTGATATTAGGAACAAAGTATGTTATACCAAAAGTGTAACAAATTTAAAGTAAAAACTTTAAATGAAAAAATATACAAGGTGTTATATTTAAAAATATAAAATTCGTTCAAATTCCAGACAAACAAAAAAGCTGGCAACAACGCCAATATCGTCATTCGGTGCGTCAGATCCTCTTACACAACTGTACCAAATTTGATTTAAATCCGCCAATAAATTGTGATACTATTAAGCCGTTTCCAGAATTTATACACTCACTGTACTATATGGTAAGTTTACAACGTATGTTTTCGTGGACTATCGATATGTTCGAGAGATTATTGTCACATAATCTGAAAGTCCATACCTTTTTTAGATCAGAGTTATCCCTCTCTCACGTAAGTTCCCTTTACGTTGCTCATTCCAATAACTGCTTTTCCGGCCAGCTGAGTTTAAACCCTTGGATTTTCGATTTATGCAGTTAAGGCATTTGTGAAGGCTTGTTTACCTACGTATCTGAGCAGCAGCAAGGACCAGCCACCTCCAAAAGGACGGTGTGATACGTACCTTAATTTTATTGTAACTGAAACCTAATATTTAGTTGCCTTTCTTTGTTCTGAAAGCCATAAGCTATTTTGCCTAATTATCTTTATATAACTTAACAACTACTTCAACCTATACAGGGTGTAACTAAATAAGTGTAAAACATTTAAGGGGGTGATTCCTCATCGAAAAAAAGATAGGATCTTTCATATAAACAAACTTTATTGGAGCATCCCTTATTAGGATACAGCCCCTTAAAGGGGGTACATAAAATTTGTTTAACAATTTTTTTCACAAGCACTAAAAAAGTTACAATATTGAAATTAACCTGACATTTTCTACTACCAAAAAGACACTTAGCCAGTAATTTATTTGGTTTACCCCATGGTTGTAAGGGGTGGAAAACGCAACTCCTAAAATTTATTTCCAATGCAACTTTTTGCCGTATTATTTGTTTACCATTTGAAAATTGATTTCCGATAGCCTGTTTCATTTTAAACAAAAAATGTCTCTTGAATTTTTTGCCCAAAATAAACCAGTTCGCAGCCAAAAATTATTTTGCTCGCATTTATGACGATGTATCTCTGTAGTTGTTCGTAAAATAATTTTTTGCTGCGAACTGGTTTATTTTGGGCAAAAAATTCAAGAGACATTTTTTATTTAGAATGAAACAGGCTATCGGAAATTAATTTTTAAATGGTAAACAAATAATACGGCAAAAAGTTGCATTGGAAATAAATTTTAGGGGTTGCGTTTTCCACCCCTTACAACCATGGTGTAAACCAAATAAATTACTGGCTAAGTATCTTTTTGGTAGTAGAAAATGTCAGGTTAATTTCAATATTGTAACTTTTTTAGTGCTTGTGAAAAAAATTGTTAAACAAATTTTATGTACCCCCTTTAAGGGGCTGTATCTTAATAAGGGATGCTCCAATAAAGTTTGTTTATATGAAAGATCCTATTTTTTTTTCGATAAGGAATCAGCCCCTTAAATGTTTTACACTTATTTAGTTACACCCTGTATAACACCGTAAGTGATTTACCTCATTAATCAATATTCAAACATACTTATACAACGATTTGTAAAAGAGTTGCAACTTTTACGCTGTTATTAGGAGTGTTTCATGAAGCAAACTAATTCTTTTGTCACTACTTTTCTTTAGTTAAGTCAACTGACACAATATTTGTTATTTGTTGAGTTAAGTTTCATAATTCCCAATTTAAAATCACCTTTCTTTTTTTTTTTGTAGTTCAATTACTTTTAAGTAATCATTTTTGTGTTTGTTTTGGCACTGTGTGTGGACTCCATTTTTTCACTCACAGGAATTTGGTGTTGTTGTGTCGAGTTGGAACTAAGAGAGCTGCGAGTGTCGTCTAAACTCAAACATATATCTAGGGTTGCACAGCAGCATCCTTTGGAGTTCACACTCGTACACGTTGTAGTTTTACTGGCAAGGACCCTACTTAAAAGAACCACCCTGGTTTACAGTTGCCACAAGTTTAAGATGGCCGAGGTAGGTGGTGACCTTAGACTCATTTTATATTTAAATAACAACATTTATATTTTGTTATCACCTAATAAGGTCATAACGAATCACCATAAAAAGTTGTCTTTTTTTATTGCTAGAGTGACATTACCCCTTATATAAGCCACATAGTTAGTCTACTGGAAAAACTACATACATAATATATATCTTTCGTATACCGATCTGTATAAATATCTTAACGAATATCTTAATGGATACCTACCACCCCAGAACATTACAATGCCAAAGATCGAGTTCATGGCGCTCCAGCGGTAACTTTGTGCCTTCTCGGCATTTCCAATCGGGAGCATGTTTTCTCAAGTGATGGTATCTCCCTGTATTTATTCGGTAGTTGCACAACCGGCCTGTATCTCTATCAGGACTGCGAGCTACGCGCTATCTCTATTACTGCCCACTTGATTATTTTACATTTACACGCATTTCTCTCAGGCCAGGCAGACTTGCTGTTCTTGTTTTGTCGTTGTCCTTTTGCACTGACTTGGATGGAATAATTATAGCCATTACTTCTGAACAAAAGTAGATTAGATCACCGATAATAATTGGCTACTGTAATATATTTTGCCGGATTAGCATGGGATTCATTAATGAACAAATGAGAAAGTGCATACCTTTGCTGCTCTAATAACAGCTTACAGAACAAGACAATTCTCGTTGCTACCTGTTACTTTTGTTTACGTGTTACGCATACGCAATTATTTATTAATGTGTTGTTTTGTTAGTTGTCAGAACGAAGTCTCTACAAGTGAAGCTTTTTATTGTTGTCAGTTGTTTTGGGATAAAATGACAGAGATTAATTATATTAATAATGAAAATTAATAAACCTGGAATAATAAGGACAATGACAAACAATAAATTTCATATTTTACAATTAGGCCTTGATTTTGTCTGCAACATGTGTAAATCGCAGAAAGCATCCATAGTACAAGCATAACTATTACATATTTATTAGACAATGCCACTCTCATTAAGGAGCGAAATATATGCAAAGTACATATAAAGGGTATCCCAAAATTAACGCACATTTTTATTTGCTAACAAAACACATTTATTTCTTGAAATATGTCAAAACTTTACTGGGATTAGAAAGAATACATATCACGATTAAGTGTGAAACACAATATCCGACAAATGTCCACCGCGGCTTTGCTGGCAGGCCCTTGCTGTTGTCATGAAATTATTGATAACATTTTCTCATATTTGTGGACGAATTTCATCAATGACGCGTCGAGTTTCGCTCTTCAAGTCAGGAACTGCGGCTGGTTTATTGGCATAAACACGAGATTTAAGAATACCCCAAAGAAAGAAGTCGCACGGTGTTATATCGCAGGATCGTGGTGGCCAATTCTGATCACCTTTGCGAGATATCACACGACCAGGAAATTTCAGTCGTAACAAGTTCATTGTTTCACGCGCAGTGTGACAGGTCGCTCCGTCCTGTTGAAACCATAAGTTTTCCACATTAATTCGGTCTAATTCAGCCCACAGAAACTCTTCTAACATTGCACGATAACGTTCGACATTCACTGTTAGTGCAGTTCCAGCCTCGTCTTCATAGAAGTATGACCCAATTATTCCGCCGAACCAAAAACCGCACCAAACGATGACTCGTACAGGATGCATTGGTTTTTCGTGAATAACACGAGGATTCTCTTCCCCCCAAATTCGACAATTCTGCTTAATGACGTATCCTTTTAATTGAAAATGTGCCTCATCACTAAACAGGATTTCTTCGAAAAATCTCCGTCATGTGCCTCGTTTTCCAATATCCAATTAACAAATTCACGGCGCAACCCATGATCTGCTGGCTTCAATTCTTGGGGCAAGTGGATTTTTAGTCCAATAAACGGAACGCTTAAAAAGGAATTTTGGTTAGAAAGCTGCTTTTTTGGTGGAAGGTACATTTTAATGTTTGAAAAGACGCTTCGGTATTATTTTGTATTCAACCTTTGCATAAGGGATGGAAAATTACTTTAAAATGTTTTTTGACCCGTGGCTTTAAAACAAAAAACATTAGAAAAAAAGGTTTTTGACAAAAGTTGTAAAGCATTTAAATCTGAATAAAAACGTTTATGATCATTTTTACGATATCTCTAATAGTTGTGGCGTTAGAATCATGTGAACTTTGAGGGTTGGTCGGCGTCTTCGAAATTTCACAAACGCATTAAATTTTCAACTTGGCAACACTGCCCATCGTCTGGCTGAGACTCTATACGAGTGTCTGAAAAAAAAGTTTTTTGGTATGTACCTACGTTAATTTATTAGAGTATGTTATTTTTGTACTGTTTTGGGGTTTTTATGAGTGAAATATTCTTGTATATTGTTTGGATAACCATGTGAAAGGTATGTATGAAACTAAGCCAAAATTTTTGAATGGTTTATAATTATTTTATATAATATGATATTTTTATTGGGTGTGTATCTTGAATAATAATATTGCCCATTGCCAGTCAACTGTGAAGATATTAAGGTTAAACGATTTTTGTAGGTTAAAAGATGAGTAAAGCGGTTTTAAACAGTTTTTGTAGAGCAACTTTTTGGGTGCCAATAATTGATGGTATGCCAATTTAATATACACTCCTATAATAGGTATCACCTATATGAAAAATAGTATGAAGTACTTAATAGCTGTGCAGTGAAATTTATCACTTACTCAGATTCTGATCTTCTCTTACATTGTTTTTCTAAAGTAAAGTAATATTTTTTGTTTTTAAAATTTTCGAAATGAAAACTACCCTATGTGCTGTTCCGA
The DNA here is from genome assembly GCA_963920685.1 of Polydrusus tereticollis. Lineage (NCBI taxonomy): Eukaryota > Metazoa > Arthropoda > Insecta > Coleoptera > Curculionidae > Polydrusus > Polydrusus tereticollis. The sequence goes on along the minus strand of OY987331.1, from coordinate 105,336,172 downwards.
GGTATTAGCTATCTACTAAACAAATTTCACATACACCTAAAATATAGATATAAATGTTATTTGCGCACCCTGTATCCGCAAAAAAATCATTGGGCATCTAAAAACCCGATAAATACTGCACTAGACGCTGCAACTCTTTTCCAAAGACGACAGTGATGCCATATCGATATTTAGGTCCCATTTATTAAAGACCTGACCAAAAATTGTTTTTGAAATTTGCGAACCTCTTATGGCTTTTAGATTTATAGATTAGAAAAAAGTAGTAATAACCTTATTTGTGTAAAATTTAATGATCTACAACATTTGGGAAAAACTTTTTTTCATATTGTTTCTCATTTAAAACTTATAACCCAAAAATATATTTTCAACCACAATTGAAGGGTTTTTTAGCTCTTGTGCAAGGACTGGACACAAAATAACACTGAAGTGTCTTTTCAAACATTAAAATGTACCTTCAAAAGAAAAAGCAGCTTTCTAACTAAAATTCCTTTTTAAGCGTTCCGTTTATTGGACTATTTATAGGCATGCAAATGCAAATCTTTTGTAAGAACGCGACCGACGGCGAATCGACGTACCTGGATTCTCACCAACACTTTCCGACACTGCTGCAATATTTTTAATAGACCGAGCAGTACGCGGCCGCCCTGTTGATTTTATGTTTCCAACTGAACCACTTTGCTCAAATTTCTTGACCAATCTTTGCACTGTGGTATGTTTTGGTGTATTATTTCTTCTAAAAACGGCTCGCGCTCTGCGAACTGTTTCGGCATAACATTCTCCACATTTATAATACGTTTTCACGATAACAACGCGCTGTTCTACCGTGTAGCGTTCCATGGCTATTAATTGCAATACATTTAATTATGACAGCTATCAAATTTTTGGAAGCCTACTATGACAGAAACGAAAATGCCACGATATTTAAAATGTGCGTACATTTACCCTTTATATGCATTTTTGCATATTTTATAATAAAATGCATATTTTTCCAAAATTATTATTTTATGAGCATACTTTTATGTTTTCGGTGTTACAATAATTATTGATAAATTGGAGAGATGATGAAGTGTCGACATGTTTATTATATTAACGCAAATAATTTATGTTTCCTAAAATTTCTGCTTTATGAGTATTATTGGCAAAAGTAATATGCTATCACCGATGATAGTAGACTTTGAATTGGTTGCTGGCATAAATATTGTGCATCTGTTTTAAAAGGCCTTCTGCGTCAATTTCCAGCATCAGTGATGTCACACGCCTGTTATAGCGCCATCCTGTCAAAAGCAGTTCATTAGCTGTACTTTTTATTGTAAATACGTTTGGAGTGTGCTGGTACTAATGTAGATGTGGTTGGCTCCGCTACTTAGAGAATACCTGGTGCTGTCGAAGACAAACCTATTATACAATTGCGGAATAAGTAATTGAGAGTGCGACCCGCTTTTTGACACATATCTGATTACATTGATTAAGGGATTTTTAGTCATGTGACTACAGATGAGATGGAGCATTGACGATAAACGAATAAAATGGATCGCATCAAAACCCTAACCTGTACGTAACTATTTTACAATTAAACGAATTATTGTTTCATCAGGTCCCTAGTTTTTATTAATAATATCAGGAAATCTGTATTGGCTCTTATGCCTGGACATTGTAACAAGTGATTTTTTTACTTCCTTGTACGACAATTTCATCGTATTTACCGTCTCTAACAGCTAATTTGAACGTCTTCTCTTGTCTGAATCGAGAATGTCGAATAACTACATTCTTCTCAAGAACCTTCAATTTTCATTAACAAAGTGAACATAAACAACACAAACTTAGCCTCACATTTTTGGATCATCCACAGTCGTTGGTCAAAATACTTCGAGCAAATCGAACTCCTTCAGATGTGTCCCGATTTGAATCTCGAACGAACAAGATTTACCGTCCCTTCTTTCGGATGTAATAAATGAACGATTCTGATCAATCGGAGGGGTCTGATATAAATACACAACGCAACTTTTAATTCTAATAGAAATTATGATTTAAGTTCTGTTTTATGAGTGGTCTACGAACGTTAATAATGATGCCTTTTACTTTTCACCTTGCTAAAGATATTAGAAATATTATCGAAGATTAAATAGGTACATTTTTGTGCAAAGTCTTACCGTACATTAGATTTACAAAAAAAAGCAGACCTCAACCAAAAGTATTCATGTCTTTTGTTTACTGTCTTACCGATAGAGGCTATCGGTATTCCGAACATCTCCTTTGGACCGATCCGAAACAATATTATTTAAATATGCTTTATTATCATTTAAGAACAGGTCCTTGTTCACAAAGCTATAATACAAGTAAAACAGTAGACACTAAATAATACTAAATATCTAAATTACAATGTTTAAAATATACTTTTTTTTCTTCTACATTTGTTAAAACATAAGTAATAAATTTCGATTTAAAATGGGCAACAAAAGAATTAAATAAATAAATTCAAAATGCCAGCAATGTTCTATACAGGGTGTTTCCTAAATAATCTAAAATATTTTAAGTGAGTATTCCTCAGGTATTTTTATAAAAAACCTCATATATAACCAAAGATGTCTACTTTCTAACTACAAAGTGTTAAAAAAATTATTTTTTTTTTCTATTTACTTTAAAAGCGGAATATTTTTATTTTTATCAAACTGTCAATGATTACACTGTTTATCAGGGAAAATGCCTTAGTGTGAACCAAAAGTGAGTCGCTTCACCAGGGGCGTATGTATGGTATTTATATATATATATATTTTTTTTTTATATACAGCGTGTCCAGAAACCATCTTAACATATGGGAAACTTTTTTATTTTTAACTTTACGAAAAAAAATTATTCTGCATAAAAAGTTCTGCTTGTTGATAAAATAACATTCAAATCAAAAGTTTTGAGCCAGCACATACGGGGTGTTCAGAAAGTCAATAATATTAATAGCGTAAATGGAAAACTATATTTAATAATTTTAATTACAAAGTACAATAATGAAATACTACACTAAGCTTCAACATGACCACCGTTTTTTTCCATACAAACGGTTGTACGTCTTGAAAATTCCATTACTGCATTTCTAACCATCTGAGGGGAAATTTCTTGGACACATTCTCTGATAATTCTCTCTAAATGGTCTATGTTCTCGAAAGGTCTGTGGGTATACACTTTTTGTTTTAAAAATCCCCATACGAAAAAATCCAGAGGTGTTAGATCAGGTGACCTTGGTGGCCAAGCAAATTCTGATCTTCGTCCAATCCATTTCTGTGGAAATGTCCGGTTTAAGAATTCTGTCACTCTTGCAGAGCTGTGGCATGGAGCGCCGTCATGTTGGAACCAAAGTGTTTGTCTTATATTCATTGGTAGTCCATGAAAAAATTCAAATAATTCCGTGTCCAAAAATATCAAGTAAATTTCACCTGTAATATTTTCTCGAAAAAAGTACGGCCCTACAATTTGGTTCCTAAAAACGCCGCACCAAACATTTGTCTTGAAAGAATGCTGGTCACGACACTCAATTACAAAATGGGGATTCTCATCACTCCACCACCTACAGTTTTGAGAACACACTACTCCATTTGAGGTGAACATCGCCTCATCTGAAAACAATATTTTTCTTGCGAATAGTGGGTCATCTTCTACCTCACCTTGAAACCAAGAGCAAAACAAAAATCGTGAATCAAAATCTCTAGGCTGCAGTTTGTGAAGAAATTTTGGCTTGTATGGGTAAAAATTATTTTTTCTTAAAATAACTTGGGCAGTGGACTTTGTAACAGGTCGTGGAACAGTTTGTGAAATATTTCTTAATGAGATTTTAGGATTTTCCACGACAGCTAGCAAAACATTCAATTGGGTATCTTCGTCCGTACGCCAAACCTGATGCTTGTCAGAAAATTTATTACTTACAGATCCGGTATTTTTAAATTTATTAAAAATATCTCCAACCGTTACATGGCTAATAATTTTATTTGGATATATTGCATTAAAAATTTGAGCAGCCTCTCTGTACGTCTTGTAGTGGTCTCCAACAATTAACACTATTTCAACTTTTTCCTCGATTGTAAATTTAAGCACCATATTTAATTAAAAGGAAAGTGTCCGCCTTGACAAATAAAATAATTAGTTGTCATGGTTTCATTTAGTTTTCCAAGGCGTGCTGGACCTACTAAACGAGAATGATTACCGCTTCTTAAAATCTTGCTCGCCCTTTTCTGAAAAATTCTGTTAGATAATTAGAGAAACTATGGAATGAGGAAAAACAACAACATTACGCCACAGTATCTTTGTTTTAAGCTAAGTCGCCTTTCGAATGGCAACTTTAGAACATTTATAATATTTTTGACAATATCGAAAATTGTCATTAAAAAAAATTGATCAGAACCAAAAACCACGTTTAAATTACAATTAGGTAATGCAATGAAAAATTAGGTTTTATTATTTTTTACGAATTTTTCTTCCACAATCAAAACAATTTCAATTTTCTTCTCAGAAGTTAATAACGCTACCATTTTTATGTTTTATAAATTTTAACGCGTTTTGACGGTTGCTGTCAAACATTTCTTGCTATCAACAATTAATTTGTATGTTACAACCATCCTAGATTACATGTAACTACAGTTAAATTTGCATTGTTATTGTAGACATACGTTTCAAAAAAGACGAAATAATTTTTTCAAGGTAAATGGGCGTAATTTCATATTTGAACGTGGTTTTTAGTTCTGATTAACTTTTTTTAATAACAATTTTCGATATTATCAAAAATAAAGGTACTTTACTTTTAAGCCAAATTCATATTTTTTGACTTACCTCGTATACGCCTGGGAGAATTTAATATCTGATAGTTGCATTTTAGGTTTTAGACCATGCAGAACTTTTTATGAAGAATCACTTTTTTTCGTAAAGTCTAAAATAAAAAAGTTTCCCATATGTTAAGATGGTTTCTGGACACGCTGTATATAGGTATATATATTCTCACTGACAAAAGTGTATGTCTACCTTAACAATTTTCAATTTTAATTCAAATATTCTTTATTGTCTTGAAAACGTTAATCTTGTTGGCAAAGGTAAGTAACGATTATAATCATAGTAACAAAGTATAGGAGTGTAACAACAACAACATAAAAACAGTTAAATACTAACATAAATTAAATAAGACATATTATGTAGTTCTATACATGGTTAGGAGTTACAATTAAGAAGCAAATATATAAAGAGCAAAAATAATTGCAAGCAACTAAAACCAGACAAAGATTAAGATGACCTGTCACACATAGTAATTATTTTTTTTTTCCTTTTTTCCCGTCAGGGAAAATCGGAATAATATTCCTCCAGGCAATAGTAAGCCTTCTTCAACAACATCCGTGTCACAGATTTTTTAAATAACTTAAGTGACTATAGGTCTTTCAAGTTATTAAGTAAATTATTATGTATTTTTGCACTTTCATATATAATCAATTTTCTTCTAAGAGTTGAGGATGGTATTGGCAAAGGCAGATTACGATATTGTCGTGTCGTGTAGGAGGAGTCAAAAACATATATCTTATCTTAAATATTAAAGCGACAGTCTCCAAAATAAACAATGATGTTAGTGTCAATATTCTTTTTTGCAAGAACAATGGTCTGCATAAGTCTCTGGGTTTGGTCCGACAAATACATCTCACTGCGCGTTTCTGCAGAACAAACAGAACACCTAGCAGTTGCTGACTAGAGAACCCCAAAATGCAACTCCGTATCTCAGATGAGATTCTATAAGCGCGTGGTTAACTGATTAAGTTCAATGTTCTGTTATATCTGGCAGTTACAATTTACAACCAATGTATCTTACCACCGATAACGTAACAAATTGGGCAATAATAGTAGGAACAGCAAGAAAATTGGTGCGATGCCAAACAACTCAGGAATGGCAAATGCTGGGAATATAACTTAGTGACAAATGAAGAAATTCCTGGACATGCAAACAAACTAAAGTAATCGATGTCATTTTCAGAGGGTTAAGTGGTTTAGTAGTTAAGTGTCAGTAGACTGGTCACGCAGCGCGAATGAGACAAAGAAAACGATGGAATGGAGACTATAAAATAGATTTAGAACACCCTACACAGCTACGAGCGACGATATCTGCAGATCAATTGGAAGTGTACGATGGATGAGTCGAGCTCCAGATAGTATGGATTAAATGGATTAGATTGGGAAAGGCCTACATTCAGCAGTGGATGGCGATATACTAATCACGGTCATGATGTTGTGTTTAAAAATCTGTATCTACACTGTGGCTCAAATTAAAGGAGTACACACAATTGTAAATATTTTTTTTCATTTTGTACTGATTTTATTTATTTTTGGAGTGATGATGAACTGAAATCGTCTACTAGTAAAATGTGTAATTTTTATCAAAATATTTTGAACAGGGCCGGATTGTTTTTTTCAACAAACGTGCGCTTATGCTCGTTGCAAACGGAAACTGATTTATTTAAAATTCAGATGATACGTTTTTTTGGTAGTTTAACTATCGAAAATTCTCCAGTATAGGTCTGATTGTGAAATATTTTAAAATTCAAGAAATACAATTTATTTTGTTCAATCTTAATTAACAAATTTATTAATATTAACAATTAATCATATCAAGACTCTTAAAATCGAAAGTAGTCTAAATATTTACAGGATAACATTACGAACATGACCACCATGATTTTCTATCACCGATTGCAGTCGCCTTCGCCATAAATCAATAGCTGCATTGATTATGTCCTGGTTAAAATTATTCCAACAGAACTCTAACCTTTCCTTTAGCTCTTCGATGGTGTTAAACCTTTGACCATTGTGAACATTTGACTCTAAAATTCCCCATATGGAATAGTCAACAGGGTTTACTATTGGGTGGCCACATCTCCGGTTCAATGTAATCAGGGCATTGCTCAAACAAAAACATTATTGTACTCCTAGAGGTATGGGGAGGGGCACCGTCTTGTTGAAACACGTAATCGTCGCAAATTGGTTCAATTTCAGGAAGCAAGTAATGTAAAATTTGTTGAGGATACCTGTCCGAGTTGAGTTTTACTCCGGCATCTACAACAATGAGACTTGAATTCCCCAATTTGGAATCTGTCACAGAGACCATTACGCCAGGTGAAAAGTGACTTCTCTCGATTAGAAGATTTTCCAAAGGAATTTCCCTCTTTACTCGCACATTTGCGTATACCCAATTAATTTGTGTATTCTTTGGCGGCCTTAAGTAAAACATCTTCTTATCTGAAAACCATATCTCTGCGATATTTTCCCGAGAACAGAATCTTCGTAGTAATAGATTACATGTTTCTAATCGTTTCTCCTTCACATTGGAATTAAGTTTTTGACATTAAACTTTTTTAAAGACTTTAAGTTGGCAATCATTTTTTATAATTCTTTGACCTGTAAGAGGGTGAACTCTTGTTCTTTTCGCTATCTTTCTGGTACCTACAGATTCTTCAGGTCATACATTTTTTATAATATTTCTTACCATGGTAATATCGTCGGGTTACAAGCAAAATACATTAAGTCAAAAAACAGAGTTTTTAGAAATTAAGCTTTTAATTTTTTTTGTTTGTATTTTGTTTAGTAGTTTTAATGCGTGCAACTTTTTCTTATATTTTATGTTGTCGTAATATTTTTACATATCTATTGAGTAATATGTCACAGTAGGAATTTATTTTGAATTTTGAACTTCGCTTTTTTAACGATTTTTTTCTTCAATTGCAGTGACTTAATGTGTTTTTCATGTAAGGATTGACTTAATCTGTTTTACTTGTATAATATTAAGGAAAACTGCGACTTCTAATCTTTACTTTATTTAAAAAATAATATTATGTTTTAACAACAACAATCTAAATATTATTACAAAATAACATTTTAGATAACGTTTCGGAAAGAAATTAGTTAATAATATGAAAAAGAAAACGATTCTAGCCATCCATTATTAAAAAATATTAGTCTTCTTCTTCTTCGTCAGAGTCATTTTCACCACGTTCTGCGGTTACATCTCGAACAGAAGATGAATTAGGCAAATTTGTATACCAGGCATCAAGGGACGAGGGAAAAATATTTTTTTCCCAAATCTTTAAGAGGTCCTTTTTTTGGCAATGGAGATGGGTAACTGTTTTGTATATAGCTGTGGGATAGTTACATTTTTAAAATTACCCCCTTTTCCCCTTCTATCTGATGCACGCCTTTCGAACCCAATGTGTAGCTTTTCGTACTCATCACTAAATCTGTATTTATATTGAATCGTGTTTGGAAACTGCTTGTCATATTTAAAGCATTTTACTTTTAACCAGTTGACATTATTTTCTTTCTCATCTTTCTTTCTTTCTTTTTTTCAACGTTTCTTTTCCAAGTTGAGGGTCTTGATGTGCTCCATCTATGTCTCTTTTTACTCTTTCTTGAGTTTTCTTCGTTTGGAGTCCCAACTTTATAATTATATTTATTTATAACTTTTGTGTCGTGTTAGGGACTTTATTTCGCTCTGAACGCTTGTGGAAGACTTAGCTAAAATAAAACCCATTATAATGTATAAATGCGCCAAGAAATAAAGCTTTCAAAATGTTAAAAGCAATCTTGAACAGTAAGCGTGGTTATTTCATGCAATATAGTGTGCCTCAGTGCCTCGTATTTGAATGTCGTAGATGTTAGGGAAAAATAATAATAACTTGAAAATATGTGTATGACTTAAATTATCTTAGCTTCTGAAACATCATCGATTTTAACGGGTGTTAGCATTAAATAAGTTTTCTCGCTGATACTTTCTGAACATGTTTGGGAAGAGAATTCCAAAATAAAAATAATGAATTGTGTGACAAAAAGAAAATAATGAAAACTGATTTCATTACTGTGCAATATTATTGGATACTAATTCGGTCAAAATGGTTGAAATTCATCCATATGCACACACACTCGCATACAGTCGAACTTTATTTTCACTAAAATAATTTTTTCTCGAAATTTCACACAATCACTACTATTAGATATTTAAGAAAACAAAATTAAAAAGGACATTTTTTTGGTACAGTATCCAGTTAAACCTCGAGTTAAACCTATCATAATATTTCATGTTAAAGAAAAATTGGCAACGTTGTTGACATTTCATAGACTAATAATTGTCATTATATCTTAAACGTCAATGTATTAAAAATCTTTACAATTTTCCTCACCACTTAATAATATTGTAATTAAAACAGTATTTGGTAACTTACCTGTGCAATTTTTTTGATTTTTCTTCAATTCATGAAATATTTTATCAATACGTCTAATTGTGTAATTTACTCTAATAAGGCATGAACGAAACTAACGCCGGTTATGAAAATTTCTATGCGAATCGGGATTTTTAACCGGTGGCGACCTGTCGGGCAATTGAACAAAATCCACTAAGTCGCAACGCCGCATAACGTTACAAGCAATTTCTTCAAAGAAAAATCCACTAAGTCACTTAATGGGTTTTACCTGAACAAAAGTGATATTATTTCTGACTTAGTGAAAACAGTAATATGGGAAAAGCTAAGCATAGATAAATCGAACGACTTAGTGGGTCTTGAAAGAACATAAAGTATTAAAGTTCATGTAGCTGACGTAAATAACTCGATTTAAGAAAAAAATGAATTAGTGTGTTTTGCTTGTAAGCCGACGATATGTTCTTGAGTTCTTGAAGTTTTCTGCCTTCCCCTTCCAACTTTTATTTTTATGAATCCATTATTTTCTCTAAGATGTCTTAAGAACTTTCCAACTGTTCCAACATACCAATTTTTTTCAGGCGACTCCTTTACAATTTTTCTTGAACCGTAATTATGTTTTTGTCGAAAATATTTGATAAGAATTCGATCTTCTTCACTTAAGGCTGCCATTGTGTACGGATTAGCCGTCACGAAGCGTACAAAATATCAAAAATAACATTGTTTATTATTTTAATAACAGTCATGGATACTCTAATTTTTAATAACGGTCATGGATGCTGCAATCGCATGGTTTAAACGACTTCAAATTTTCAAAGTAATAACCGCAATGTTTTAGTATATCAAAGAACAAAATAAATTGTATTTCTTGAATTTAAAATTTTTCACAATGAGACCTATACTGGAGAATTTTCAATAGTTAAGCTACCAAAAAAACGTATCATCTTAAATTTAAATAAATCATCTTCCGTTTGCAACGAATATAAGCGCACGGTTGTTGAAAAAAACCATTCAATCCGGCCCTGTTCAAAATATTTTGATTAAAATTATACATTTTACTGAGACGATTTCAGTTTATCATCACTCCAAAAATAAATTAAATCAGTGCAAAATGAAAAAAAAAATATTCACAATTAAAAGGTGTACTTTAATTTGAGCCACAGTGTATAATGTTGACATACATGACTTCCCCCTCGGTATTAAAATTGTCGGGTATTTTGTCAAATCTTATTATAATCAAGAAATATTTAGGGTGGCTCGTTTTGAAATAGATAGTCCTGTATATGAAAATGTTGAAATTAATGCTCGTTATAACCTATTCGTCTAAAATATTTTCTGGCTTAGCCTATACGTGACTATTTTTACACCAACGCCTCATTAAATTAAAACAAATATCTAACACATTTTTAAAGTGTCGGTTTCTTGTATGCCATTGTCGAACACGCGTTTTTTACTACAACATTTCACCACGTGTCTTGTAATTGTTTTTTCGTTTTATTATTAATTACTTTTCTGGATCGCACATCACCGCTCTAATAATTAGATGTCGAAGTTCCGCAGTTCATCTATTATCTGCTTTGACAGTTCGGCACGTTTAAGACGAAAAAGCAATTTGTTTCAAGTATTAAGGAAAAGACACAAAAACTTAAGTAGAAGAATTTAGGTTTGAAGTTTACGAGTAAAATCGATTCCTTATGCCGGCGGTTTCGTTGCTATTAAGTTTGTACAAAAACATGCTATTTAACCAAAAATAGTAACTAAAATTAGAACTACAATAATTAATAAATAAAAAAATTGCACACCAACAAAATAATTGATAGGCATAAAAGCAAAACGAATATTTATTTATTTATTTAACATGCCTTATTGTCAAGAATACATTACATATTATAGACAAAGCAACTAATGCTCCTACGATCTAAGACGATGTCGGAAGGTAAAAAAATCATAAATAGATAAAATACACTTTAGAAAAAGTAGATATTAGAAAGTTTAAAAAAATAAAAACAAACATAAAGTTTAAAAAATAAAAACAAACATAAAAAATATACCAAACAACAATTTAAAATAGTTTTTAAAAAAAGATAGCTTAACTTCAAAGAACCTTATAATAAAGTCCACAAGAAGTGTCAAATTTCATCCCGATAGTACTCATCCAGGCTGTAATACGCCTTTTGTGCCAGAAGGTCTCTCACCGCTCCGCGGAAACGCACATAATCCAAAGATCTATACTCCGCTCTCAAATGATTATACACTTTTGTGCTTTCATAAATTAGAGAGCGCTTAGTCAATGTCGATCTAGGAATTGGAAGCCTAATGTTAGAGCTTTGCCTGGTGTTGTATACATTTTGAGAATTGTTGCTTGAAGATCTCTTATGTATTAAACATACCGTTTCTAAAATAAATAGGCATATAACCGTTCAAATACCAAACTTTCTAAATAATGGCCGACAATGGTTCCGATATTTTGCCCCACTCATATACCTAAGCGCTCTCTTCTGAATATATAAAACAGAATTTAAAAGCTGTTGAATGCAGAATGCCCAAAATGCAATCCATATACCATCTTTGCAGCTAAACAACCTAGCTCTTGTGACACCACTCTAATAGCAGAGCAACCCGATGCTAACTTCTTATTTAATTCAATGACATGTTTTTCGAATTTAAGCTTGGAGTCTATAAATCATTATAGTCGAAGCCAACAGTCAAAATATTAGTTTTCTTAACATTCAAGCAAAGAGAATTAGAGTCGCACCAAGTTTGAATTTTTTGAAGATCTTGATCTATGGCACTCTTCAAGAGTTCACCACTGCTTGAATGCCACAGAAGAGTGATGTCATCTGCGAAAAGTGTAAACTGGCCACTAATTGCTATACTTGTAAGGTCGTTTATATACAATAAAAATAAGGTAGGGCCCAACACAGAACCCTGCGGGGCACCTCAAACTCAATATTAGACAGACCAGAGCATCTTCCATTATTGGACACAACGTGCGATCGCCCACAAAGATATGATGAAATCCATCCATGCACCGTGTTACGAATGCTATAGTGCTGAAGCTTTCGCAGCAGCACTCGGTGATTCACACAGTCGAATGCCTTGGAAAAATCACAGAACATTGCCGCAACAGCATCGCCATCATATAAATTAGGGAAATATTTTGTAGGAGTGAGAAAATAGCATCACCAGTGTCTTTGGATGACTGGAAACCAAACTGAGATGAAGTTATAAGATTATTAGTTGTTAAAAAATTGATGAGTCTGGATTTTACTTGAATAAAGTCCACTTTTGGCGAAAAGAGAGTTAGTCAATAAAATGATTTGTTAAAACTGCGCTCTATTACCCGAACACATCATAGCCCCTAAGCAAAACAGATAAAGTCCCTAGCTCTTAAAAACTAAAACAGGTAAATTCCGCGGCGACGAATTACAAGCTTGCTTTAACCACATGTCAACTTGGCAGTGGCGTGATATGCCAAAATTTTCATTTAGTGAAGGCTGTCTAACTTCTAAACGTTAAAGTTGTTTTTAAGTTTTTACAACAAAATACAATACAATTCAAAATGTCTTTATTGATAGATTAAATAAATAATACAAAAAGTTATAGAGCGATGGCGACGTTCAAATGAATGCTCTTCCACGCAACCATCAGAAAAAAAGAAAAAAAAGAAAAAAATTCTTAATAAAATAAATTTAGTACTATAAAATTACGAAAACTATTATTGGTATATTATACAAAAGGAAAAAACTATTTTAATAAAATGAATAGATGACACTCTACATAATATGTTGTAGAGACAAATTTAATCAAGTACTATGGGCACAAAGTCACACACGCCCTCCCAGAACATGCCCAACTAGGTTACTGTTGAAGGACTGAACGCTTGGGGATCTCTTTATGTCCTCTGGGATATCATTGAAGAGTTTTACAGAATTGTAAGAAAATGATCGCTGAGATATAGCAGAAAAATCTCTGGGAACACTGTAGTGCAAGGATGATCTTGTTAAACGATTATGTACATCAACCCTCCGTATTAATTTTTCCGATAAGTATATAAGGGCTTTTGAGTTTTGATAATTTTATAAATCAGACATGCCATGTGTACTTGAAACCGCTCATCCAAATTTAGCCAGGACTCTCTAAAACAGTCTGAAATATGGTCAAACTTACGTAAATTATAGGAGAAACGAACACATGCATTTTGCAGTTTTTGCAGAGAATGTCGGTCTTGCTGACGCAAGACAGGTCAGTAAACAATAACACAATAAGAAATAAGTGATAGAATTAAAGAATCACACAATCTTAACTTAATATCGGTACTCAGAACATCTCTATGCATATATAACACCTTAAGTTTAAAGTAACATTTTTGTAGTAAGTTATTAAAGTGACCCAAAAATCTCAAATCTGTATCAAACTGCACTCCCAGATTACGACAACTGTTTGTAAAAGTAAGCCTAGTAACATTCAAATCAAGTTCGAATGCATTATTTTGTTGAAGAAAATTACTGTTTTTGCCAAACAACAAAACCTCCGCTTTAGATTCATTTAATTTAAGCGAGTGCGCTCTTGATACCCTGGAAATAATGGCGAGATCCTCATTCATCCTTTGTGCGGCTGCAATAGAGTCAGCAAGGGAAAAGACAAGTAAATCTGGGAATCATCGGCATATAAATGCATGTTGCAATGCTTCAAGAATGTATTAAAGTCCGAAGTATTAGGCAAATATAAAAGGGGTCCCAGGATACTTCCCTGTGGAACGCCCCTACCCACCATTAACAAGTCCGAGATCATCCCATTCAAAATGACTCTCTGTTTTCGTTCACCCAAGTAACTTTTAAAAAAGGCAACCACCTCTCTCGACAAACCAAAATAGTACATCTTATCACACAGCAGATCATGCTCCAAGGTGTCAAATGCCTTGCTAAAGTCAAGCAACACGAAACAAGGGTTCAAGCCTCTGTCTGCTTTCATAATGATATCATCAGACACTTTAAGCAGGGCAGTACAAGTACTATGAAATGGCCTAAACCCAGATTGTATTACTGGTAAGATTTGTTCACGGGATAGGAAGTCGCTAAGTTGTTTAGCAACAACTTTTTCCAACACCTTGGAGACCGCGGGCAGGATACTTATTGGTCTGAAATGACCCAGCTTGACAGGGTTATTATTTTTTTTGTACCGGAATGATATTTGCCTTTTTCCAGGCGTCTGCATGGAAATATACCTGTGACAAGGCATGTATTGACAATATGAGTAAGATATTCAGTCAGATAAGGAAAAAGACATGTGAGCATTTTCAAATTGTGATTATCAACCCCCTTCGCATTACTTTTTATTGTACCAAGGATCTGTAGAACTTCATCGGGCGATACCGCACTAAAATTAAATTCGTCGTTACCAAGTACCCCTCTTCTATGTTTGTATCGGTCCAGTGTATCAGAAGTTTCCCCAGGGGCTAATTGGATATTGTTTATAAAATTGTCGTTAAGGATATTTGGATCGCACTCATAAGAAGAAATGGATTTGGAGTTTTTTAAGGATTATTTAGTTTGAATAAAGAGTTGTATCATTGTGAGTTTAATCGAAAATAGAACAGTCGCCTTCCATAGTATCTTTTTAAAAGGAGAGAAAGAAAAAGGTCCATCTCAGCGCCACTAAAAGAACTAAACCGCCAAGAAGAACAGTTTACTCACCGGTTTTTTAGTAGACATTTTCAGGATGGGAAGGATGTTCAAGTTTGTGAACTAGTCAAATCTTAGGGAGAGTGCCCACCAGAACAGTAAATTGCTTGATGTGAAGTATCCATGAAGCACACCTGATACTGTGCGCCTTCTGTATGCGTCCTTGCATACAAAAACATGATACGCTGCACTGCAGAAGTCGTGCGAAAGAAATGAGTCGCCTCACTATGCAGTGCCGCACGGCATGCGTGCTGAAAAATGGGACCTGTTCTATTTTCACTTGACGCGTGCAGAATTATAGCTTTTCAGGTTATATCTTGCAGTGTTTCGTATTGATTGACATTGACATTTCCAGGACGGTTTACCCCTGGACAATTATTTTAGTGTTTCAAATTTTAATAAAAATGTGTGATGATCAATAATTTAACATTAAATTCGGGCAGCATATAGAATCATGTAGAATGCTAAAACATCTTCATCATCGGATGATGACATTTTGACAATGACATTAACCTTTGCTTTTCTATGCACTGCATGCAATTCGTTCACTGTTTTGATATGCATAATATACTTCAAGCATGCATAAAGTGCGTTTCAGGTGTGCTTCACGGACACTTCACCTCAAGCAATGCACTGCTCTGGTGGGCGTTCTCCCTTAGGGATCAGTAATTCTATGTTTCAGAATATTCTCCGCGCCCATGCAACAGTTGATAATGTCGTGCAAGGAAGAAGACGAGGCAATCATTTTTCTGCTAAATTCAGTGAAACGAAGGAAGCTATTAACAGGCACATCAGCTCTTTAAAGTATTTAGAATCTCATTATTGTCGCAGCAACTCTCCTCAAAGTTACCATAACTATGATTTAAACATAGAAAAACTGGCAGGTATGTACAACCTTCGGGCCGATGAGAATTTTAAAAGTGGAAAATTCATATTTTTGCTACGTTTTTAATCACAAGGTTAGTTTGGGTTTTGGTGCTTTGGTGGCTCACCTTGTGCCTTAAACTTACAGAGAAAATAAGGCAAGAAACCGATGAACGAAAATTGTCGTCACTACAAGTAACCCAAGCAGATCACAAAAAAATAACTTAAGCTATTTTCTCATTGCCCAATTAGAAAATTCCAGTTGGTGAAGCTTACTATTGGCGTCAACTTTACCTGTTTAATATGTATATTGTTGTTGGTAGACAATTGCTTTAGCTATGTATGGACTGAAGAAAGCTACCCAAAAGGTTCGAATGAGGTAGCTTCATGTGTTTTCTATTGTCTGCAGAACTTAGATTTAACTGATGTGGCGGACAAAATAAGAACAAAACGATTCTTCAACGGTAACTGCTGCAAAATCCTAATAATGTAACTTTTAGATGATTTTTCCCCGTACGAGATCACTCCTTTTCAACAAAGTGTCTGGCGTCAAAAGGATCCTTCAGTTCTTTTTTGGAACCAAGTGGTAAACGAATCCATCCTTAGGATTTTACGTAGATTTCTTCACTTCTTGTGAAGGTCGCCATACAGAAGATAAAGAACTTTCAGAAACGGTGGAAGATATGTAGGCCCAACAGAAAGAACTCCAGAATTATGAATCTTAAATTTGTAGTATTATTTGTAGTAGTATTTTTAGTACAAGTCCAGAGTCCAAAGTCTAAGTTTTTGGCAGTCCCAGCCCTAACCAAAAATAATATCCAGTAGAGATTAGAATTTTGCTTGCATATTACTAGAAGACACGTAAATGCAGACTTTCTAAATAAAATCATTTTTACGGACAAAGCCACATTTACAACATATGGCATGTTTAATCGCAAACACCTTTGGTCGTCCACAAATCCCCACAGAATCCAGGAAGTAAAAACTCTGGGCCGCAGGATCATAAATGTTTGGTGTGGTGTGTTTCCTGGCAGAATTATTGGTCCACTCGTTTCTCGAAGTAGTTTAACAGGTGCACGGTATCTGTATTTTTGGAAAATAGTTTAGAATATCTTTTAAAGATTAAAGAATTCCGATTTCTGATTATCATAACCTTAATTGGCAGCAGGATGGCGCACCGGCTCATAATGTTATACCTGTTACAAATTATCTTAATAAAAGGTATAATTTATGGATAGGAAGAAGGGGTCTTAATCGATGGCCGGCAAACAGCCCCGACTTTTCACCCCTCTACATATTTTTGTAGGCCTCTTTAAAAACCCGCATTTACTGTAACAGAACAAGGAATATCCAAATTCTCGAAGGGAGAATTCGGGATGAGATCCGAATTTGAAACAGGGATCACCCAAATTTTATACCAGATACCAGTAATAGTAAATTGATTAAAGATACTCAGAACTATATCAGAAATGGAGGAGGTTATATTGAGAACCAGTAAAATACACGCGGGTGTTATCAGCTGTTAGTTAATCTAGTATATGGTTATTTATTTATATAATTGTTTGTATTTTTTTGGGAGACTACAATAGTTTATTCATATTTGTAATACAGAATGTTTTTACAATAACTTCTTTTATGTTACTTTTAGATTGACAGTTCCATATCATAGAAAAATGAACTCTGTCAGGCAATTGTTTTCCAATGTACTCTACTCATAATTATTGTAGTTACATGGTGCCGTTAACAATAATTATTCGAAATTTAATTTATGACGGTTCCTGCAAATAAAATACACAGTGACAAAAAAGTCGCGCATAATGCCTGTAACTTTTGAATTACCTCGTATACGAAAAGGTGGCCTTTATGAAAGTTGTTCAGTAAATTATTCCCCACATTTCTGCTTGCATGAATATTTTCTGTCATTCCTGGTTTGGTTGCCATAGAGACTAACTTACTTTTTTAAATGAAACACCCTACATTT
Organism: Polydrusus tereticollis; assembly: GCA_963920685.1. NCBI lineage: Eukaryota > Metazoa > Arthropoda > Insecta > Coleoptera > Curculionidae > Polydrusus > Polydrusus tereticollis. Next base: position 105,318,443 of record OY987331.1, on the reverse strand, counting down.
GATTGCATAATTGGATTCTACTGGGAAAACTCTGAATTTTTTGTATTTCAAATTTTCACCTATCTGCAAGCGTTCCGAGCAAAATGAAAAACTTCCTAATTATAATTATCCCTACCTAATACCCCCTAGTTGAGTCAAGATGTTTTCATGACAGCGACCTAAATAGTGCAAATTTTTAGTTTTTGTTTAATTTTCTATTGTCTGATTTCTAATTTGTTCACACTATGGTTCATCTGAATGAGAAACAACGAGTTGAAATTTTTATAATGAGCGGTTACGGAAATACAAGGAATATCCAATCCAATATCCAGATCGCAAGATCAGGTCTGTCTACTGTTCAAAGAATTATATCCAAATAGGCCTGCAATAAATCAGTCAACGGTGTGTCGAGTGGTAAAGAAATTTCGAGAAACAGCCAGTGTTAGTGAAGCCGCTAGATCAGGTCGACCTAACACAGCAATCGGGGGAGAGAAAGCCTTGGATATCATGCTCTTAATACATGAAAATCCAACACAATCGTCCAGGCCAACGGCAATGGATTTTAATGTTTCTCATCTGTCAGCAAAAAAAACTTGTTTAAGCAGGAGAAGTTGCATCTCTACAAGATAAAGTTGGTGCACGAGTTAAACGAAAACGATTTTGATAGACGAGCTAAATTTTATGAGCTGATGATGGAAAGATGCAATAACGATAATAACTTCGCAACAAATATCATTTTCTTGGATGAAGTTACTTTCCATTTAAGTGGCAATATTAATAGACACAATTATCGTTATTGCTCTGCTGAGAATACACACTGGTTCCAGGAAGGACATACTCAAAGGCCCGAGAAAGTTAATGTTTGGGCGGGCATAGTTGGTAGACATATTGTGGAACCTTTTTTTATAGATGGTAATTTGAATGGTGAAAAATATCTGAACCTCCTCAGGAATCACATAATTCCTTCTTGCAGAATGGTTTTACCGGGTGTAGATAATGGCATAAAAACGAACAGGTATGGATCCAGCAAATGGAGCACCTGCGCATTATGCGGCAAATATTAGACAATACATAAGGGAACAATTTCCAGAACGTTGGATAGGCAGAAGAGGTGCTATTAAGTGGTCAGCGCGATCCCCGGACTTAACCCCGCTCGACTTCTTTTTGTAGGGATATTTAAAGAACAAAGTTTACGTAAACCGTCCAAATGACTTAAAATCTTTCAGTCAGAATTAGTGCTGAAATTCGGGCCCTTCCAGAGGACTTCCTTTTAAACGGTGTAGACGGGTTCAGGAATCGACTGGCACTCTGCTTAGCAAAAAATGGTTGTCATTTTGAACACCTGATCCACTGGAAAGGTTTCACTTGTTTATTATTCCGATGTTAAGTCGTTCAATTTTCTAGGCTATTTATTTTGTTATTATAAATATATAAATACAAAAAATTCAGAGTTTTCTCAGTAGAATCCAAATATGCAACCATATGTAGGGTGTCCCATTTAAAAAAGTAAGTTGGCCTCTATGGCAACCAAACCAGAAATGACAGAAAAAAATCATGCAGGTAGAATTGTCGGGAATAATTTATTGTGCAACTTTCGTAAACGTCACTTTTTCGTATACGATGTAATTCAAAAGTTACAGGCATTATGCGCGACTTTCTTGCCATTCTGTATAGACAAACTATATATTATTGGAATGAGAAAAGAAAGGTCTTTTATAAAAATAAAAAATATGTAGGTTGTTCCATTAGAAAAAAACAAATCTGTTAATTTTTCTTAGCTTTCAGATCGTATTTTGTTTTTTATTTAAAAAATTTATGGCGTTTCAGATAATAACCCCACAACTCCTACATTTAAAGTTTTCTTGTATTTCTTATGGGGAACCCTATAGATATCTCTGAAAACCCTGTACATGGTAGTATTATGGCGAATCACTTACTTGGTTCACCTTAGTATTTCTCAAACAACACTATAATTATTATAAGAGTTCTATCTTGGGAAATTCATATTTCTGGAACGACTGTACTCGGTTCGTGTTCACCAACGAATATAGGCGACAATGATGCAGCGCTTATAGACATATTATCATAAAAAAGCAATAAACTACCTTTAATCTCAATTAACTTAATACCTTTAAATAAACATAAACAACCCAAGATACAGTTCTTCTAAAAAAAATACAAAAAAGTTGAAAACGCGACAATGATATCGTCAGCCGATCGGATGCTAAATTATGCAGATGTATTCTTAAATTTCATGCAATTGTACTGTAATTGGACGTGGGTAATCTGAACACTAAGAACTTTTGGTTCGTTTTTATCATTGACTGAAATAAACCTCTTCTTAAAATTAAAGCAATATGTTCTGGTTTTAAGGGGGTATCTTAACCTGTGATTTTGTGAAGCTGAAGAAACATATTTGAAAAGAAATTTGGTCTAGTGGTTCTTTGGACAATACTGATGAGAAAATCTCAAAGTGAAACCTAAAATATCTACTACGAGTGGTATATCACAGATTATTTTACCGGGAAAGTAACAGGATAAGAAAACAATATTAAAGAGGTTGAGTGCTAACGTCCAGTATACTTGACAATGGACATGTCGATTTCCTCTCAGAATCCACGTTAAGTTAACTGGACACATTTATAATGTGGATTTAATGATATTCGTGAAAAGCTGGGATAGGAGAATTAATTATATTTTCGGCTGCGGGCTATATATAATCTCGCGCCAAAAATTTTAAATCAATTTGAATAAAGACAAACAGTTTCTGACAACAGCTCTCATTCAGAGTTTATTGTCAGAAAGTTACTTACTTGGGGAAGGGTCACACAATGTATATAGACAATTTTTACTGTAGTGTAAGTTTGGCGGAAGCTCTTTTTAAGGAATAAACAGCGGGTGTGGGTATGCTACCTGAAAATAGGACAGGAAATACAGAGGAAGTGGTAAAGAAAAAAATGAAAGAGGGCGAAGTAATTTGGAAGAGAAAGGGTTTAGTACTAGTTACGAGTTGGAAAGACAATCGAAATGTCAGGATGATTAGCACAAGGCACAGACATGGAAAAAATCGATCAACAGTAGACCAGATATTCACTATTAGACAGTTAATGGAGAAGTGTTGGGAATACAACAAAACATTGCACCAGCTTTTTATAGATTTCAAACAAGCCTATGATAGCATCATAAGGGTGGAACTGTGGAATGCCATGGCAGAACTGGGCGTACCGAAAAAGTTAATTAGGCTCACAAAAGCCTGTGTGGAGGGATCTACAAGTGCAGTAAGAGTTGAGGAAAGACTGTCAACCTTTTTCTCAATCAACAGTGGCCTCAAACAGGGGGATGCGTTATCCCCACTACTCTTTAACATCGCTTTGGAGAGCGCCGTGCGAAAGGCGAACATAGAAACGCTCCTATTTAGAGACCAGGGTCCTCGCATTGTGGTGGCTTTCGCTGATGATATAGATATAGTGGGAAATACGACTATCAACGTCAAGGAGGAGTTCATCAAACTGGAAAATGCTGCAAAAGAAGTTGGCCTACGAATAAACGAAGATAAAACAAAATACATTACTACAACAAGAACAGAACGACGAGACAGGATAGGACAGTACGTGACAATGGACAACTATAATTTTGAAAGGGTCCATCAGTTTAAATACTTGGGAGCTACGATCACCTCTGATAACAATGTAACACAAGAGATTAACAACAGAATACAAGGAGCCAATCGCTGCTGTTTTGCGCTACAAAAAATAATGAAATCGAAAAATGTAACCCGCCGTACAAAAATAGCAATTTACCATGCAGTTATAAGACCTATAATGACATATGCATGTGAAACATGGACGATGACGAAACAAAATGAGAACCGACTGAAAATAGCAGAACGAAGAATTCTTAGAAGGATATATGGACCAGCCAAGGACAACGCCACACAGCAATACAGAATTAGAACTAACAGGGAATTACAAGAACTATATAACTAACCAGATATAGTGAAAATAATAAAGTCAGAGAGATTGAGATGGGCCGGCCATGTTAAAAGACAAGACCAACGTGTCGTCAAGCTGGTATGGGAAGAGACCCCGGTAGGAAGGCGGCCGCTGGGAAGACCAAGGATGCGGTGGAAAGACAATATTGCGGCGGATTTACGAAGCCTAAATATCCAGCGACCAGAAGAACTTATGATGGACCGCAGCAAGTGGAGGCAAATTGTAAAGTCAGCGAAGACCCACCCTGGGTTGTAGGCTACAGAGAGAGAGAGAGACAGACATGGAATGACAGAGGTTCAAACCAAGAAGAGATTAGTGAAAATTGAACCTGTATGTCGTGTGCAAGACTATAACAAAAATTCATTTGTCACAAACGTGTCCGCTTTTAGCGGTGAAATTAAGAGTAGGGCGTATCGTGATCCTCACGTCAAGGTGGAGACGAATCGGGAAACCCAGGTAATCAGCGATTTGTTGCACGAGATTCAATCAAATTTGTGGGACGACAAGAACCAAAGTCTATCTATAGTGGATAAATCCATTCAGGGCCTTGAGCAGAGGCGCACAAGTACCTATGCCTCATCTGAAAAATCAGAAAACAGGTGCAGTTCTAATCGATTCCAAGAATAAAGCTGAATTGCTCGCAGACCAACTCTGCGACCAGTTCAGGAAAAACCCGACCAATGACACATTAAGAGATGAGAGGGTCTCAAGGACGATACAGATTTATAAAACCATCAATCACCCGTTTCAGGCCGTTCCCCAAGTCACCTTAAATGAGTTTAAGTCTCTAATAAACGTGTTGAATGTTAAGTTTTGACGGTTTAAAGAATATGGTATTGCGAAATCTACCAGACCGAGCTTTGGGGAACAGAATAAGCTTATCCCAGGCGATAATCAGAGAGGGCCACTTTCAACTGCCTGGAAACGTGCTAAAGTCATTATTGTTTATAAGAAAGTCGAAGACCCTACGGTGCTGGCTAGCTATAGGCCGATCAGCCTACTGTCGAGCCTAGGCAAAATTGCCGAAAAGATAATCTTGAGTAGGCTCAACGGCCTTGTTTTCGCGCGGAATGTTCTGCCTGCCGAACAGTTCGGGTTCCGCTCTCAACATTGCATAGTCAGGCAGACCAACCGACTCACTGCAAACATTACTAAAGAGGGCGCATACGGGAGCGGTCTGCTTTAACGTAAGCAAAGCATTCGACAAGGTGGCCTCTTGTTAAAATTGATAAGGCTCGGTGCTCCGAACTACTTAAACAAAGTGGTAGCTTCTTTTTTTAGAGAATATAAGTTTTGCCGTCTTGTCAGAGAACGCACTGTCTTTGAATAACCACATCAGGGCGAGAGTGCCGCAAGGCTGACCTCTCTCTCCGATGTCGTGTAACATTTCTTCTCACGATATTCCGCGAGATAGATTCACGCAGCTCTATCTCTTCGCTGACGATACAGCAATTACTTTGTCTACTAAATCACCACAAATTATCGTCAGTCGGATACAGCGCCACATAATCGAGCTGGAAAAATGGCTGTCGTATTGGAAGATTCGCCTGAATTTCGCCAAGACAAAGGTCATCTTCTTTTCGAAAAGCACCGTCCGCATGCCTGATACAAGGCTACGGGTCAATGAAGTCCAAGTGAACTGGTACCAGAAGGTGAAATACCTGAGACTTATTTTCGACCAAAGGCTCAATTGGAGGTAAAGTTTAATTAATAGAATAAAACTTGCATTGCGACAGTTGCTTCACAGGTGGACAACATAAGCAGAGCGGAGCTTAATACGCGGCCAGATACATTATGAACTTAGTTGTATATAATGACTTTAAGACGAGTTCTTTTTGAAAATTATTAGAAATTATTACGGACCGACAGACGTATCGACAAACGACCTTATTACCGACTCACATACCAGATCGAGACAAATCGGGACGTACAAGTTACCTAAAGACTGGCTACCTATTGGTCCAAATCACATCCCACAATAGTGGGGAGGCACTAAAATTGTAATAATATTTAACGAAAAGGCGTCAACATTTTTACAACATAACTTCTAAATTAAATCCGTAAGAATCACAAACATCCAAGCAAAGAGCTTATTACAAATTTCTACAAACCATAGAGCTAAGCTTGTTCTTCGTACATAGAATAAAATTTTCTTTGAAACAAGTCATTATCGCCTTCGTCAAATTTTTTTAAAGTACCGGAGTCGCAACGTTCTTTCCTCTTAATTATTGACTTTAAGACAATGCCACTTACCGTAGTCAGAGGGGTTTCCGTTAAGGTACGCATTTCTGCTAAAGCATGATTATCAAAATTGATTAAAAATCATTATTTAAGCACCTGCTGTCCTAATCTTAGGGTGCTTATCTAATTAAATACATTAATTCATTGAAACATTACTAATAACTGAAAGTATTTTCTAATTTACTGCTATACTTATTTTAATCTACCTTCTTAAGATGTTTGTTAAAGAACTATATAATTTAGAGAAGAAATGTAAATATATAACATATACCAGCCGATTATAATCCGACCCCATATAGTAAAAAGTTTACCATATTTAACAATATCGGGCGCTTATCATCGATTACCGAGTCATTAAGGAAATGGTAGAATTTTTGACATACTATACTTTAGGGTTGCGCACAGAAATTTTCCTTAAGCCCCGTGAAGTATCTCTGCTTAAGCGTTGATTAAAGACGGTAAAGATACGCAGAGGCCATGTATATTTCTGTGGCCACTATTCCCTTCACGTCGCGGTCGCCTGCCTCTCGTTCACAATGTTGAGGCCTGTATGGGGGTTGTCATCGGAGCAGCCGCTGGATTTTTTTTTACTTAAGTACTAATTGATGAACATACGGCTCATTAAGATACCTTAATTATAGAGTATAACAATTAGGTGATCGGCTAGATTAGGTTACTTCCGGTTACTTCCAAAGTACTGTTTCTTTAGATATGATATGAATGTTAATAGTTTGTACATAGTCCTCACCTTTGTAAGCACTACCTTCAAATGAAGACAAATAATATGATAACTAAACTTTAACATCTCTAAAAAGAAATATCCAAATTTTCCAATTCTTGTTCCAGAAACACGTATCCAATGTCGTGTTAGACAATACACGTCTTTCCTAAGTTAAAATAAAAAAACACACGGTCTATAGCATACATTAAACAAAATATGCATACGTAATTTATTTAATGGACACTAAAAAAATGCGGCACAATAATAGGAACCATACCTTACTGTTCTGCTATTTTAGAAGCAATCGAAAGTGCGGTTAACAACCTAAATGCAAGAAATATCACCATCATTAAATCATTGTTAACTAAAACCAGAGTTTACACTCTGCAGGTTAATGAGAGGGCTACACAACTTTAGCCTCATTATAGGCCCGTGTTCTGGCGTAAGAAAAGACAGATTTAGAGTCACAGAGTCAAGTGAACTTTCTAGTTGTGTTACTGTTCCTTGTCTGTTCATTATGTTTGTAATTTTTTATCTTAAGGATAGACGGTAATCTATTTTAAGAAGCGAAATTATACGTAGTAAAGATATTGTATAACTACTTTGACGGCGAAGGAATAATTTTCAACTTATAATTAAATTTGTCATAGCTATATAATACTATATGTACAGGGTGTCCGGAAATAACGATGACAAATTTGAAGGGATGGTTATATATATACAAAAAATATAAAAAAGTGCATAGGTTAATCAACGTTTTTTTTTTAATTCATTAGGTCGTTATATTGTCAGTTTCTTAAGTTAGCCAAATTTGGCTTTTACTTTTATTTATTATTCGTGTCTTTCTTTTCGGTGACTATTGAAGCTGGGTTTGGGTAATCTTTTTTCATTGTCCTTCCAGATGTTTATTGTTCCTTTGTTTATTTCCATTATTCCTTTAGATTACTTTGTTATCATTTTTGAATTTATTCTATTTCATTCTAGGGTGGGAGTCAATCTTTAGCGAACGGTGTGAGTGTAGAAGATTTGAACGTATGTGTGAGTTTATTTTAAGTGGGTTGGTCGATACCGTCTATGGTAGTTTGTATATCTTAGAATATTTTTGGATTTTACATAAAACTACAATTATTTTTCATTGAGTGTATTATAGGTCTACACCTAATAGCTTTCGAGATATCGACTCTTGAAAAATGACAATTTTGAACTTTGACAGCGTCCAGCTTTCTAACGATACGCCATAGAGCAAAACGACTTACATGTCGCTATCTTACTTACTTCCCAAGAATACCAACTTCCGGTTAAACCGGAAGTACTATATTTCCGGATTTTGAGCTACATCCGGTTTAACCGAAAGTTGACAATTTTAGAAAGATAGTTAAAAACAAAAATAGGGACATGTAAGTCGTTTTACTCTAAGACGTACCGTTAGAAAGCTAAAAGTTGTCAAAATTCAAAAATGTCATTTCTGAAAAGTCGATATCTCGGAAACTATTAAGGTTTAGACTTATAATGCACTTAGTAAAAAATAATTGTAATTTTATGCAAAATCCAAAATTATTCTAAGATACCCCATTTAAAAAAATGTAACTTTATGACACCCTACTTTTTAGGCGCACCCTGTATAATTCAAAATATTTTTAAAATGTGGCAGATATCCAATCATACCTTAATACAAAAGCCTAATTACCGACAAATCTTATCTTCAAGGCATAAAATTACTCCTCGCAATCGTTGACCCACCCGGTACATGTCTTTGTGAGTTAGTTATTATTCGTAACGTCTTCGTTTGTATTATTTGTAGTTTTTTTAGTCTCCTCGTGTATACTGTGCACCATGTTGATGCTCCGTATGTCAGGACAAGTTGTATTATTGTCTTGTATATTGTGAGTTTTGTCGAGTTGCTAACTTTACTACTACAAAGCAAATTGGGGCAATGTATATATTGCCCCTATTTGCTTTTAAACTTTTTTCAGCCTATTATCAATCTTATCATTCCAGGCTATTTTTTTGTCGAAGACAAGGCCCAGATACTTAACTTTGTTCCTCCAATTAACTGGTATATTATTGACTTTAACCCTGGTCTCGGGTAGTCTTAGCATTGCCTTCGAAAAGTATGTTTCAAGCCACTTCTGCAGGATCAGAATATGGCGTTGTATACGTAAAACCACTCTACAGGGCGCTTTTGGGGTGGTAATTATGATAGTATCATCAGCAAATAGATATAGTTGCGTGAATGGATCACGCGGTATATTAGCTGTGTATATGTTATACAAAATCGCTGCAAAGGAGGATCCTTGAGGGACCCTCACTTTGATTATTCTTATTGTAAATACTGTGTTATCTGACGATACCACGAATGACCTGTCCTCAGGATATGATATCAATAGCCTAATAAGGTAATCAGGCATTCCTGCCCTTATTAATTTTATTATTAAGTCCGTTGTGCCTTGTCAAATGCTTTAGAAACATCGAAAGAAATTGTCTTGTCGACATGCGGCCGTTAAATCCACTTAGGATATTGGTTGCCAGTATTTATTAGGATGTACCTAGTTACAATAAAGAAATGAACATTTAGGTAGATCTAAGTTGGTGTTTGATCTTGGACCAGACGGTATACCTGTTACTCTGTTAAGCAGTTGTAAATTTGCCCTTGAAGAGGTTTTATGCAATATATTCAATTAGTTATTAAGTAGTGGATTTCCTTTAATTGTCTGATGTCACATAAATTTTTAAAGAAAGGAACAGGTCAAACAGAGGACGACCGTGCAATCTCTAGAACGCCCTTAACGTCTTAGAAGCCATAGTGACTGAGAAGATAACTGCACTATTTAAGCTTATAACGATGATTAAACAACAAGGCATTATGAAGGAAAGATCAGCTGTGTCCAATCTTTTCTGTTGTGAGCAATATCTATTGAGAGAGAATTGGAAGCAGGTCGACTGAGCTTATACTGATTTCTCTAAGGCATTCGACAGGGTTGATTGTGACATCCTTATAAGAAAGCTTCAAGCCATATTGATCTCTGTAGTTTTTCTTAACTGGCAGGACGACAACAAGCGGAAAAGATTAAAAAATTATATTTCCGTAAAAGTTTCTGTAACATCAGGTGTACCACAGGGTGGGCATCTTGAAATAAATTAGAAAATAAATTAAAAAAAAAATGTGCATTCGCATTCCCTCTGCATCCTTACACCATCTTCGTGATAGGAGTTTCAAAGTGTTAATTTTCAACCTGACATCAGTTCTTTTTTACTTGAGATCCATTAGTAATTTTTCACAAAAATATCTTACTTCATTTTCTAAAATGCAACTTAAGCTTTTACAAACAGCATCTTTATGTTACACTGCAATGCTTTTGTATTATGCATGAAACATAAAGCAGTATAGCAAGTCCAGAATTTGACACGCCGCCGCGGATTCCCAAGGCATCCCCTGCATTCTAACATCACCTACATTATAGGAGTTTCAAACTGTAATTCATTTTCAACCGGACGCCAGTCAATTATTTAAAAATTGACGTCCCTGAGTGCATCATTTCTTTCGGCTGCGCGCATTCCCGAAACAGTCGTATTTTTGCGGGAACGCTGCTAACCGGGAGAGTTAGACGAGCGCCTTGGGACTACTTCCTACTTGTTTTACATCGTTTTGTTTCTAACAATCCGAGGCATAACTTTCGTATCGAACACATGTAAAGTTTCCTTTAAAAGCACTCAGTTTTATTGAAAATTGAAATTCGGATCGGCCTTTGACAGGTCGTAATTCAATGCTGACTGATAACGATTACTTTTGGGGCTTGCAAATATTACAAAGAGGATTTTTATCGGAGAATAATGATGAATTGTTTAAAAAAGTTCCATACTTTATTTATTATTAAGAAAGTTATGGCTAGATTAATAACACATCGTCTTATTACTATTCGCTATAGGCTGTTTCATTTATATCTACATAGATTCGATTAAAGTCAGTATTATAAACAAATAACATCAATTAGCTGAACTTTAACAAACAAAACACTCGTACCAGTTTACAAGTAGTAGTAGTAGTAGTAGTAGTAGCAGTAGGTGAGGGGAGGCACACGGACCTGGCAAGTAGAGCAAAGCTGGGTCTTCCCCCCTACTCAAACACTCAGACCCTCGCCAAACCTGCCCAACCTTCCCATGAAGGTCAAGACGTCATTCCAAGCAAGGATCCTAACTTCCTCCGGTTGAGTCAACACTGTCCCAAAGACTTGCCGTCTTAATCTTCCCAAGCCAAGTGCAGTGGTATCTCCTCGTAGTCCAAGCATCCCGGGAATATCAGATTGCAGTATACTGTTAGAAGTCCTACCAGAGGCTTTAGGGAGAACTTACTCCACTCCAGCTTAGCCTTATCAGGCCAAATTGTAAAATTTTTGGCTCGTCTGCAGCCCGGAGTCTGCTGCCATTCCTACTTGGAGAGGTTGAGGGCTCAATCCCTCAGGGCTGCCCCTGCCTTCTGTTTTGATATGCCTATTGCTAGTTCGGATCATATATAGGGAACTTCGGCTCCAAGTCTGGCAAACTCGTCGTTGTCATGCATTCCGCAACATCTAGGGACCCAGATCAAGAATACCAGTTTCCGTTCTGCAAGCATCCTAACTGGGTTCCGCACACCCCTGTATGCGGGTCAAACTGCCCCTAGATTGGCAGAATGTCTTGAGGGCAGCTTGGGTATCGAAGCAAATATATTTAGTCCGCACTTGATAGTCCGTAACCTTTCTCATACTTGTCAGGGAGAGGATGGCAGATACCTCTGCTTGGAAAACCGTCGGAACCTTTCCATTGGGTAGCTTCTTCGTATGTTAATGTTTTCCAAGTATGCTCCTGCCTCTGATAATTCGGTTCAAGCCATGCGCGACCCATCGATGTAGCATACTTCAGGGAACTTTACTTGCGCTTCCTCCCACTGCTCCCTGCTAGGATCGTGGGAGTAAACTTCTTGTTTAGCCTTAGTACTCCTTGAACTGGCATTGCTCTGAAAGAAAGTATTAAAGTTGCCCTTTCCACCCTCGGAGCTATCCTTCTGTGACCTAAATCGCCCACTTCTTTCCAGCATCTAGTGGCTCGTATTCTTAGGCGTGCACGGTAATCTTTTCCACTCTAGCCTACCAAACCACAGAGCCATAGGCGACTCTTGGTCTGATGACCTTTGCAAACTTTAATTTTAACTTAAGAGTCTACAGCACTTAATGAGTAAGAAATATCTTAACACTGCACTTTGGCGACCTGTGGAAATTTTTGTACATCCTAATGAACAACATATATCCGTGTTAGAATGAAAGCTACCATAAAAGAAGTCTACTTGTTTGATTAAAAGATTGTGACAGAATATTACGAGTTTACTGAAGAAAAACAGATTTTGGATCGGTGGGGAACCAATTAGTTTTCAGCCTCATGATCCGTTGTCATGCCAATAGCGGCCAATATTTTTACTAACCCATCAGGAATTATTAGAAATATTAGATATACTAAACTTCTTTGATAAAGTATATATTTTACTGGTTTGTTGTCCCATGTGCATGTAAGGAGTAATTTCCTCTCTAAGATTCAATACCAAATCCTTGCTTAAGCGCTAACGTTTCCTAAATTCATTATAGGGCAATTCAAAAACACTGGTTTCATCGCGCAAACTTCTTCTCTTCAATCTTAGAAGATCTCTCAGCTGTTCATCTTTTGCCTCATTCACAAAGTACTTTACTAAAGGATCCATCCATAATATTTAATTTACGCAGTACAAACAATATTAAACGACGAAATACGACTATGGCAATAAACCGATTGAAAAATGAAAATTGACAAAATGACATAATGTAAACCAAAAATTAAACTACAATAATAAATACATAAAAAAATCCTCAAAAAATATCGACTCATGTCATGACGTAATTTTCTATATCCAATATAGGTAGTCCATAGGAGAGAACCATTGAGAGTTGCCACATTAATGGAACGAAATTTTGTTGCTATTGTGTTTCCAAGCAGTAAAACAGATTTTAACTGTCAGAACTGTGTCGTCACCGTAGTTACCAAACGTTCTTTATACGAATTAAGGTGAATTTAATTAAATTAAATTACGTTCGTAATGTTATGGTGACATTTATGCAAATCACTTAATAAATAAACAAAATTATGGCTATTTATGGTCTTAATTGGTATGCATAAATCCACGTTTATGTCCGAATTTATAGGCATACAAATTATGATCGAATAAACGTCGTTCGAATGAGTATTTTTTGTTTGAAGGAAAAGAATGTTTATTCATTTATTTCACACATGTACGTTACAGACAAATATCCCAAAGTGTACAATAAATAACTATACTACAATAAAATACAATATACTCAATTCAGTACAGTAAAAATCATGACCAAATTAGAACCTGAAACACTACTGTTCCAACGTGCAAGTACATAGGAGCTGCAATTTTACTCTCATTGTAAAGATTTTAGGAGTAGTTTTATCTTTGTTTTAAATGTTGTCAGTAAACTGTCAAAGTATACTTGTACTGGAATAATAAGTTTAAAAATTCAGTGATCCTAAGTTATCAAAGCACACAGATAATTGGAGTACATGGGTACCATAATGGTGCTTATCATACAACAATACAGTGCACACTGAAACCAAATACAGTCCTTATGAACTTGTCTTTGGAAAATTAACTCAAATTCCATCAAATATCACTAGCACCATAGATCCTTTGTACAATTCCGATGAGTATCCAAACGAACTGAAATATAGACTGCAAGTTGCTTGCAATGACGCAAGAAATAATTTGATTAATTCTAAACAAAAGCGGAAAGAACGAGTTGGCAAAGTATTAGAATCGGTAAACATGTCTTCTCTTAACGTAGATGTCTTTCACCCAGAAGGTGATCCTTTGACTGTTACAAAAGACTAAAATACGTTTAGAAAAAACTTATGATACCATAAAGGATTTAGTTGCCAATATGAAAATGCATTTATTGACAAAAAAATCCGCTGCCGCTTTGGTGACCGAGTTACATTGCGTCAGGCAGGATGGAAAGACAATTGACGACTACGCAAAGACTATTGAGAATTTGTTTACTAATTTAACATTGACCACATGGCGATCCTGCCAGTCGTAAGTGAAGTTTTGACAGTGATTTTACCGTGCTGAAGAAAAAGTGTACATTATAAAGTGAAAATGAGCAAAACACAGTCATAAGAAGAGATAATTAACGCTCAAGCAGGAGACAGTGGATGTTCAACTTCACAAACCTTAAAGTTGTCCCAAATGCAGATTGCTACTATAGTACTTGGTACAGTAGCTATATGTGTCATTTTATTCTACTGCTGTTCAAAAACCAACAAACAATTGGAAAAGAAAATTAGACTAGAAATTAGAAGAAGCCAAGATCTCGTCTAGACCTCCAACCAGCTGTTACCACACCGGGGCTGGCATCGACGGAACGGGCTAGTTGTGGGCGCAATGCCAGTAGTTCGCTTCGAGGGACAATAAGCTTGCTGCAGTGATACTAGGACACACAAAACAAAGGAGAAATTACAAAAAAAGTTAAAAGGTTAGATATCAAATTTTAGAATTAAATTTAAATATGTTAGAATAGGTTATGAGTGACATAATGTCAGGAGATTGAATAGAACCACGTAAGGTGTCGTTTCTTTTAAGCTCAATGCGAAAAACTCTAAGTTGACCACATATTGAAGTAGTAGAGAACACGATTGATGTTACTGTTTCTACCAACATCTGTTTGGGTTCTCTTATCCAAAAACATATCCTGCAACCGAGTATCATACGCAGGCACACATAAATTAATTAGAGCTAACAGTTCAGAGCAGTTAGTATTAGTTATTATTTTAAACCCTAACAAAAGTTTAAGATATATTCTACGCGTTTCCAGGCTATCCATAATCAATAATCAAACAGTGTTGGTGAGTGAACAATTTTTTGTTGATTCCAACCTTTTGAAGCAAAAAATTGACAAACTTTGACTGGGCTCGTTCGACACGTTAAGTATGGATTTTATAACAAGGTGACCAGACAGTACAGTAATATTCAAGGTGACTACGTACTAACGAATAATAAAGGGACTTTAAAACCTCAATATTTGATAAATCCCAGCAACGAGGCATTATAAAACCAGCCATCCTGAATGCCTTTGCCAACACAGTGTTAATGTGGTCACTAAATCTTAGCTCTGAGTCTAGCATGACTCGAAGGTCGTTTATTAAGTTTACTCTGGGAAGCTCACAATTAAAAACAAAATATGAGTGTATTGTTGGCATTTTCTTTCGGGAGAATAATATGATTCTTGCACTTTGAGGTATTAAGCTCCATTTTATTGGCTTTATACCATTCCAACAATTTATCAGTCTTGCGTTGCAATAGTAAGCAGTCATCCACACTACTTACCCTGCTAAATATTTTTAGACCGTCCGCATGTAATAGAAAGTGACAGTTCTTAAAAACACTCACAAGATCGTTCACGAAAATGAGAAACAGTATAGGACCAAGGTGTGATCCTTGCAGCACGCCAGATGTAACCGTTATTTCTTTAGTTATAAAACCATCAGTTCGATCCTGAAGGTAACTTGCGACCCATGATAAAAGGAGATCTACGAAGTCAAACACTTTTAACTTGTTTATCAGAATAGTGTGGTCTACTGTATTAAAAGCTTTTTTAAAGTCCAAATTACTCAACGCCACCCCTGTCGCCACCGTTGAATACTGCGGTCACACACTGATAAAACTGTGCTACCTTAATCAAATAATCTGATTTATTTGGTGAATAATTATTGGTAATAAATAAATGTGATTTTAGTTAACTAAGTTTTATTTAACTGAAATAAATGAGAGTATTTCGTTTTATTTGCAAAATTATTTGACTGTTGGTGGATTTGTGTCAAATCATAGAATCCTTCAAACAAATATCTTACCAAAAAACCACTAAAATAACAAATCTAAATAACTAATTATTTAATTGAACTAATTTTTATTTAGGAACTAAATCCCGTTAATCGCTAGTTAAATCACCCAATAGAGAACTATTTAAATTTCTAGGTCATTTAAACTAAATAATTATGTATTTACATTAAATCCTTAATATAAAACAACCGAATATTTACAAATAACTAATTATTTAATCGAAGTACATTTCAAACACAAATAAATAAGTATTTAAATGAACTCTTGTCGCCTACTTTGGGCTTTGAGTAATTTGATTGGTTATACAAAAGTGGCCTGATAAACATCATCGCGTTTTTTGGTTATTGGTGTTCGATTTTGTCTTGTAAAAATTTATGAGTGAGAGTGAAATCTTCTTTGTTAGTGGCACAGAAGTTAGTGGTTTCATCAAAAATTAAAACGAAGATATGGGGAATAAACGTAATATGAATGATTATTTAGACGATTGGGGTATATCGAGGGGTATATCCCATCTGTTAGATACTTTTCAAGGTAGGAAACTATATTTAAATATTTTAGTAACGCATGAAACGAGTTAAAAAAGTAAGATAAGAGGCAAAGAAAAGATAATTGTAATACCTAATTTGAACTTTCGAACACAAAATCTTTTTAGAAAAATGTAGCCAGGTATTTATAATAAAATATGGCTACCTAGGTTACGAATACGACAGTTTTTCTTAATTTTCACCATAATTCAATACCTATCAAACCTCCTAACGTAAAAAATATAATATAATTAATATAATAATATTAATAATTATTGTACGTATAATTTGCAAATTTGCCTTTATTTAATTTTTATCAAAGTTATTAACTTCTCTATAATGTTTTATTGACGTATATTTTAAGGGAAACAACAACTAATGGTGGGTTTATCACAGCAGTATAACATAACATAAAAATAAAATAAGAGTTGAATCTACAGATCTGCCATAAGACGTTTATAGAAACACATAACATAACATAAAAATAAGAAATAAAATAAGAGATGGTTATCTTTTAAATTTTATGTTATTTTTATGTAAAAATCGTTGTGCGCGTGTGAATAATTTGTCATAACCTTTATTTTCGGCAAAAATGTGGTTTTTTCTGTTGGTTTGCCTTAATATTTGAACACTATAAACAATTTGATAAGGTTTGTGATTATTATGGTATAGGTACTGATTAAACCATATTCAATAGCAACATTTCAATATTTCCTATTTTTATGTGACGTCTGTATAAACACGTACTTGGATAAAATAAGAACTGATTTGAATAAACATTCTGATCTATTGAAAATTAAAAAAAGGTATTTAATCCAAATAAATGTATACTTGGTCTAAATAAATATAAAAGACAAGTTAAACAATTATGTACTTGAATAAGAAAACAATCACTTTGATGAAAATTACCGGTTTATTTAAATCAAATCACTTAAATTGTTTAATTAAATAACGTTGTTGTTACGGCAAATACATGTAAAACAACAGTAAAATAAATATGTACTTGATAAAATATATATAAATATCAATCAAATAAACATTTTGTTAACTTAACTTTTAACCTATTTACCTTAAGTCATTGAAACGGCTTATTTAAGTTAGGTTAGTGTTAAGGAAATAAACATTTGTTTGAATTTTGTATTTAGTGATTAATTCCAAATAAAAAGTAATTTGTATCAAATCAGATAATACTAATTGAGGCAAATAATCCCTTGGTATTTTTTAAATACATATTTGTTTGGCTAATAGGAAACAAATATTTATTTGAGTCAACGGCAATTTTTTTTAACTCAAATAATTAATTTTAGCAGTGCACAACCTGATTTCCAGATATTGGGAAACTGACCTGAGCTTAAAGAAAATTGATAAAGGTAACTAAGGAGAAATGCTAATGTTGGACTGCAGTTATTTAAGACTATTGGTGGATTTTCGTCTGGATCCTCTCCCTTCTTTACATTAAGTTCGATAGGCTGATCATATACTATGAAGCTGTTTACATCCATGTTACTTAGAACTAAATTATTTAGTGAAGGATAAATTTGGTTATCCAGGTATGTGGAAATAGATTTGGTGAACACTGATTGAAAAAAGTCAGCAGAAAGATCGACTAAGAGTTTTGGGTCGCTGAACTGTAATCTATTAAATTTCAGATGCGTGGGGTATCCAATTGCCTTACATTGGGATTTAATATGTGGTTTTATTTGTTACTCACACTGTAATTTTTGCCGGCTTTATCTTAGCGACTGTATCAGTCCTTTGATCAGTTACATGCAAAATTTAAATTCTATTCTTTGCAATATCAGCAAAGCTGATAAATACATTGATTGATTTTTAAATTTCCTATACTAGCACACAACAGATAAAAATATGATCTTTGATATATATTGTTGGTTTTTCATTTATTTACTTGTGTTCAAGTGCTCCCAAATAAACATTTTCCTAACTAACTTATTTAATCATGGTGATTATAAAATATATTATTTTAAGAATTTCTTGCCAATAGACAAACAACAGACAACTCTAGGAGAAAAATATATTATTTTAAGAATTTCTTACCAATAGACAAACAACAGACAACTCTAGGAGAGAAAAGGCAGGTAGAAATTAGTTAGACAGGGTTGTAGTTTATTCCCCATTATTTTTAATTATTATATGAAATACCTAAATCACAGTCAAAGGAAAATCCTAAAGAATCCCTGAAGGAATAGAGGAATTAAAGAACATGAAAATAGATACAGGAAATTTTCATCAAAGGCATTAGATTTGACCACGGTGCCACACACATAAATGCTACAAAGGTGTTGAAGATATTAATTTCTTCTCTGTACCTACTGCAAGTAAATGCCAACCTTTAGAATATTTTAAGTTTTCTGCTACAAAAGAGCACTGTTACACGAAAAAAGAAAAATGATTTCGGGGATATTATTCAAAAGTGGTAAGTGCTTAATTTTATAAAATATACAGGGTGTTTCCTAACTACGGTACGAAACTTTAAATCGTGACACGTAAGATCGTTTCAAGAAAAGCAGTTCCTATGAACATAATAATAATATGTCCGGAGTTGCTTCGTTTCTGAGGTCCCCTTCAAAAACTCGGGCCCGGGAGGATTCCCCCATCCCCCTCTCGACGGCCCTGGCTGTAACGGAAAAATGAGAAATGCGGAGCCACGACTAAATTTTGTGAAAATATTAAATTGGTCATATAAAATTTGTTATCTTTAACTGAGCCAATAACACATTGTACTTACCTACACATTTAAATAAAACCAAAGTCCTTTACTTAAATTGGAGGATCAATCTCCTGCTTTTTGTTGCAAATACATCAATGAACTCGTCGTAAAAGTTTGTTTCGCGTGCATATTTTTGCACTAATTCTTTTTCGATTGAGATTAATCCTGAAGCAGAAAGTCTCTCTTGCCCGGTAGAATTTCTGATAAAATTTTTAATTCGTTTGAGTGCGGAAAAACTTCGTTCTGTAGAAGCACTTGTGGCTGGGATAGTCATGGCAAGTTCGCATAATTTAAGAACCTCAGGGAATGCCTGATATAGTCCACAAACTTTAAGAGATTTCCATAGTTCACTAGCACTATTTTTATTTAGTCCTTCGGAGGTATTGTAGATTACTGAAAGTTCAGAACGTAGTGCAGAAAATTTAAAATAGTCTGAGTAATTATGTTTTAATGATTCAAAAGCCTCTTCCGAAACCGTTTTATTTTCAAGAAAATTCGATAATTTAAGAAAATTTAAACTGTTAAAATTTTTAATTCTAGAATCTATATGGGCTGAGATGTTATCAATTATTTCGAAAAACAGTTTTCGGCATCTGGCTTTTTGGTCTGTTCTTTGTTCTTCAACAACATCAGAACGAATCCTTCTCCTTTGTGGCTCAGTATTAATTTCTAAATCTTTCAATTTTGTCCACAGGCTGTCAAACTGTTCTCTTTTGGACAAAACAACAGATTTAAATTCTTTAATTTTCTTTATGCACAAATATATGTCACTTGTTTTGTTTTGTAATACTGCAAATAAACTGTCACTAAATGGAAATATTTCTGAGAAAATAATTAATAAAAGATTAAAGTTAATTTCTGTTTCTAGCATATTTAAGTATCCTCTAGAGCATATTGTAGTCTCGTTGTCCCATTTTTCCTGATTATCCATTATGTTTTTAAAAAAATCGATGAGTGGTTGTGTACATAGTGAATTTTTTTTATAAGTATTAATATTTATTCCAATTTATCTTTTTTTTTATTATTCTTACTCCTTGCATATTGGCTGCATGCACTACATTTATATATACAATATACAGGGATATGAATACGTCTAATTGTTTTACGTAATATATTTGCATTACATAGAAATTAATATTTTATGGAAATTTAAACAGAGTATTATGGCAACAATGTTTACTTTCTGTCCACATTCCTTAAATTCCTTTCGTAGCCCACAAGCCATATGGCGAATTATAATAGTAGGTACTATTTTGCTATTTGGCTGTAAGAAAAAGAATTTTCTATTAATTAGTCTAAGTACGTACGTGTCGTCGTGCTTAAAATGAATTTGGAAACATCATGGTAGTAGTTTCAAAAGTGATGTGCTTACCTAAAACAAAAAGTTAAATTAGTAGTATTTATAATATACAGAGTGGCAAGAAAGTCGCGCATAATGCCTGTAACTTTTGAATTACCTCGTATACGAGAAAGTGGCCTTTATGAAATTTGTTCAGTAAATTATTCCCCACATTTCTTCCTGCATTAATTTTTCTGACATTTCTGGTTTGGTTGCCATACAAACTAACTTACTTTTTTTAAATGGAACACCATGCATATTATTATGATTGCATATTTGGAGTCTACTGGGAAAACTTTTTTTGTATTTCAGACTTTTGACTAATTGTCAATTTTGAGTTCCTGTTTAATTTGCTGTTGTCTGATTTCTAATTTGTTTACACTATGATTCATCTGAATGAGAAAAAACGAGTTTTAATAATGAGCGGTTACGGAAATATGAGGAGATTGCAAGATCAGGTTTGTCAACTTTTCAATTATATCCAAATAGGTCTCCAATAAATCAGTAAACGGTGTGTCGAATGGTAAAGAAGTTTCGAGAAACAGGCAGTAGTAGAGAGATATGGACAGAACGAGACCAGTGGTGCTGGTGGTGCTGTTTTACGATCTAACCCAGGTGGTGCAGGTGGTGCGTTTTACGATCTAACCCGGGTGGTTCGGTGGTGCGTTTTATGATCTAACCCGGGTGGTTCGGTGGTGCGTTTTATGACCTAACCCGGGTGGTTCGGTGGTGTTGTTTACAAAATAACCCGAGATAAAACCCGACTTTTTACGACCTAACCCGGATGCTTTCATGAGGCGGCTTCTTATCTAACCCTAACTTGAACCTGAATATTTATGAACTGACCCGAGATAAAACCCGACTTTTTACGACCTAACCCGGATGCTTTCATGAGGCGGCTTCTTATCTAACCCTAACTTGAACCTTAATATTTATGAACTGACCCGAGATAAAACCCGACTTTTTACGACCTAACACGGATGCTTTCGCGAGGCGGCTTCTCATCTAACCCTAACTTGAACCTGAATATTTATGATCTGACCCGAGATAAAACCCGACTTTTTATGATTTAACCTTAGTGAAACGCCGCTGCTAAAGCGGGATAATTAAATCCCAATTTTTATAAGCCATCCTTAAACCCAACTTTTTACGATGCGACCTGATCCATCCTTAAACCAGACTTTTTATTATTTCCCCTTAGTTGAAACGCCGCTGCTAAAGCGGGATAATTAAATCCCAATTTTTATAAGCCATCCTTAAACCCAACTTTTTACGATCCGACCTGAGCCATCCTTAAACCAGACTTTTTATTATTTTCCCTTAGTTGAAACGCCGCTGTTAAAGCGGTATAGTAAAAAACATTATCTATATTTTCTAACCTTAGTGAAACGCCGCTGGCGGGTAGTAAAGCGAAATAAAACCCTAATTTATATGGTCTAACAAGATAAGTATATTAAGGCGGCACATTTGTCACCCCGCAATAATTATTTATACCTAAATAACCCTCTCAAACCCTCTGCCGACACGATTTAAAAAGAAAGGGACATAAACCTTTATTTATTATTCCGAAGGACCCTCATTAAAATTCAGTAGCATATCTAATAATTGTTTCCAATTTTTGCACCACTTATATAAAATACAATAAAATAATTACTATCTAGAACCATTAACTAGCGATTTCTTTGTACTGGAAATGGATAAATTATAGGACTATCTTGTAATGAGAACAGAGTAATAAAAAGTAAATAAAACTTAAATACGTATAAAATACCAAGCAGGTATAGGTACTATACAACTTGTGTTCGCCATCAGGTAAAAGCCCTCATAATGCTTTTATAAAAATTTCGGATAATATCATAATATAAGTAAATAGGCTACAATTTCAGGAAAAAAGTAAAAAAAATTAATTCACAGTGTAAAATTGTAGTTAAATGGATTGTAAATACGAAATAACATAAAAAGCTACCTTTTGTTTGCGATGATGTATGCACAATAACTCTATATTATTCGGTCCTTAAACTGAAAATACCCACTAGATAGGTATCATAAGCTGTATTTGTCATCAGGTAGAACCCCCAATAAAATTATGAATATCAGGCGTAGGCAACAATAAGCAAATCACGTTGGTTTTTTAATTTATTATTAATCTGGCTAACTTAAGAAACTCACAATATAACGACCATCCAAAAAAAATCATAATACATTACTGGGTGTGAAAGCAATTGCGCTGCAAAATATAGTGTATACCGACTCTGAGGTAGTTAATTAAAATCCCAATTAGCGCTAAAAAAAATCAATTAGATATTTACTTTAGATATTTTAATAAAAAAATTCAATATTCTCACCAACATTTAACTTTTGAAATTAGCATAATAACAAATCCTTTACAATGAATTAAACAAACGCATACATAATTTTAAAATCACATAATAAGAATATAAGCTAAAATCTAACAAGTTCGGACTACTCGAATGACTTCAGTTTACATCTGTAGAGAATACCCAACTCTCAAATCATAAAAAATGGTCAAACTTTGTCGGCAAATACCCTTCTATGATGCAGGGGAAGGACAGGTAACTCGAGATGTTTATAAAGAAACGTTAAAGAACATTATTTGCTTATTTCTAGACTCTTAAAAATTAGATGCAATCGAACAATAAATGTTTTCATCATGTATATTTATGAGTAACACATTACCTTCGACATACATAAATTCAAATTGATAATTACTTGCCTTAGTACTTTTTTAGAAGCTTGAATCATTGCATATAACCGTCTGAGGATACCCAAACTTCCCCTAACATATTTCTCCGCAGCCGGGGAAAAAGAGGTAGAAAAAGTAAAATAACAACTCCAAGTGTCTTTGCGAACAATCGGCAATAAAATAGAGTATTTCAGTTTTTAATTTTTCGTAAATAAAAGTTGGTTAGATTAATAGTCTCTGTGAATATAATAACATAAACAAAGTGATATGCCGTAAATTTAGGAGTACAGTATAAATTATCCCTCTATTAAAATATACCGCAATAACTAACTAGCAAAGGATTTTTGATATTTTGAATATATTTGATGCTCATAGCATTATCACATTTCCAAAGGCTCTAAATTTTAGAAAAATGCTCTAATAGAATATGTTTTTTTTTTAAATACGACCTACAACAGTCTCTGCTACAGCATGGCTGACTCTGTAGGAATTTCTGTGAGACCATAATAATTATATCAATAATCGAGTCGTCCTTATGATAATATTTTCTTCCAATATCCGACTCCACTATCCATAAAAGTTATGTTAGAAAATTCATAATTATTGAGCGCATTGTAATTTTTAAAAAGAAATTCACTTCACACACAAAGATGAAGCCAATCAATTCATGAAAAATAATGCAAGTCAGTATGCGTATGTTATGGCTAACTGTTTAAATGTCTATTCCTTCCACGTTTGTCGGAAGAAATACTTTTCTTTATACTAGTATTTTAGTTGAAAATAAGATTGTAAATCGTGTACAAAACAACCGTCCCTTATGGATTTGAACGAAAATTGTAGATTTGACTATTTTCATAAAAAATAAATCTAAGTACGGAATAATGCAGGAGAGAGACCTATTTCTCTTGCATATTTAATTTCTTTGATAGTAAGAACTAATCTCTTTATTTTACAAAGTAAAAAAAAGCTAAAGATCGGCGTTGTCAGTCAGGTATAAGAACTGATTTAACACGATGGTTTTTGTACAAACGTTCAAATACAATTGTATGCTTTTTAACCGATTATGCCGGAAAAATGACGTTTTATAGATTAGATATTTAGACGAAGAGGTAGCCTTCTCAATAAAGTATTGATTATTGTCCTGATAGCTAGACAACACTTTTTATGTTAGTCAAAAAAAAAATAATTTTTTTCGAACGCTAGTACAGGTTTTATCGTTAACTAACAAACATTAAGAGCGAAAAATGTATAGGTTCACTTCATTTTTACATTATTTTACATTCGACAAAGAATAAACATCAATTTATTGTTTATTTTTTGAGGGAGTACTGGATGATACAACTCTTCTGGTGGGAGAATTGTGCATTTAATTAAACCATCTATATTATTTAGGTTTAATTTGTTACACGCATCTCCTACATACACTTCTGGATGTGATAGTGGAAATTTAGAACTTTTACAGATGTACGGATAGAGGGAACAAACATCGGCGTATTTAATTTTTTCCGTATCTTTTATTTCATAGTATTCGCATGTATTTCCTGTTCGTCCTCCATAAAAAGCATCTCTTGGATTTAGTTTTGTCAAAATTTTATTGTAATGGGTATTAGTATAGGATTTTATCTCTGGATTATTTTTTAATAAATTTCTAAAATCACACTCCCACATTTCATTAACTAAAAAACCGAAATCTTTTAGTCTCATAATTTTTGCCTTTGTGGTTTCATATCTTAAATTTAGCGTTTCTGAGGGGTCCTCGGAAAGAGGATCGTTCCTGCCGAACTTGTAGCATACAGTACATCCATGGAAATAACATCCTTGAAATTCAAATACCTCTTTTGTTTCGGAGCAGTAACCATCAACTTTTACACCATTTAAAACAGCTTCTTTACCATTAGCAGCATGTAAGATGTTGATTTTTCTGTGATTCTCGGTCCAAAGTAACCAATCTATGGCAATTTTGCTCTGCCTGTTTCTCCATCGGTATCCATTTTTTGGTATAATTCCTATAGTATTAGGCTTCAAAAAATTTCTTCTAAAAATTTTATTGCATGCTGAAGCAATAGTTGTAGCTTCAGTAAATGGACATACATTGGTAGTTTGTATAAGTTGTTCTCTAAACTTTAAACATGATTGCGCAAGGATTTCGACATCCGATACGCAGTAGTCTACCAGATCTCTTTGCATATCGAAACCATCATTTTCATGCTCTACAAACCATTTAAGAAATTTGGCTCTGTCTTCTTCTTTCATACTATCTGGGGAGTAATATTCAATTGATGGTAGAGGTCCTATATAGTTTTCATTTGCCTTTGTATTAAATAGGTGCGGGAAGTAGCCTTTTTTAAAAATATCCTCAAGTCCAAATGCCTTTGGTAGTGTGGCTTAAGGCATAGGGAAATAGTTAAGTGAGTCGATAAATTTTACATTTTCAAGTTGCATCGTAATTATTTTGGTACCTCTCATGATTAACTCAGGTGTAAAATCTGTCTTTGTCATAATGTAGTTTAATATAAACTGGTGATCAAAAGCCTGACCATTATGCGCTATTACAATAATTTCTTTAAAGTTTTTCCTCATTTGTAAAAAATGGTTAGTAAATGTTCCCGCTGGGTCTATACCTCTGACTTTTTGTAACTTTAGACCGCATTTTTTACAAGTATCTGCTTCAGAATCCATGCACTCATCGCAGTATTGTTTGAAAACACAGAGATTGACTTGATGTAAAAACGTTAAATTTTCCAATAGTTTGTCTTGGCTCGTCTCTAAATCGTAGAATACAAAAAAGATCATCTTTAATCTTAGGTTTTCTCTTATCAGGCCGAATATAACATAGATGATCCTCGGGTGCATGTTTATTACAAATTTTACAATAAATTTCACCACATGCATGTACTCTTTTGGCTTTAATGGTTTTTAAACAAATAGAACATAGTTTAATTTGTTCGCATACTGTAAATTTGCCTGACGAATAATCCTTTTTATGATTTTCGTAACAGTTTTGACTTCTAAAAAATTATAGACAGTCCTGGCATTTAATTTTTATTGCTATTTCACAAGCAGAGGCTTGCTGACATGCCTGACAGGTTCCACCACATCGGTGCTCATTTTTGTGATCATATGGGACGTAACACTTTTCACAAAAATAGTTAGAACAAAAAGCTGCTGTCAGCGATGTAATTACATTAAAATGGCTTTTGTAATGTAATAAGTTCAGCCGTTTATTGCTTTCAGTTGAACCTTCAAATATAATATTTCGTCCTTTTGATCCATAGCTATAAACAACTAATTTATATTCTTTTAGATGATTTTGAAATTGTATTAACTCGGGAATTCCACCTCCTGCCTCAGGAATGCTAATTTTAGCTCTCTCCAACAATGATCTTGTTCTTTCGGTTTGAATTTTACTAATATCTCTTCTAACCTTACTGAATTCGGGATCTCTTTTTTTATGGGCAATGGCGACTACCAAAGCACGTGGTAAACACAGGTTATCGGTATTTTTAATACTTATAATACCTCGTCGCTTGTCGCATTCCTCGTGAAAGCTGTTATAATTTTTTCCTCTTCCCCCACCAACAGGTAATCTAACAGTTGTCACACTAAGACAAAATGATTCTGTATTAAGACCTGCTGAGTTTGACTGATAAATGCCACTTATAACACTCCAAACATCTTAAAAGGTTATGTCTTTAGCTGCTTTGAAGCGAATCCAACCTTCTCCTCGGTTGAAGTCTTTAGAGCAAAAACTAAAAGCCACACGATCTAAGGGTTGTAGGCCTTCTGTAGCGTTTTGAATAATTTGATTAATTCCTTTTTCCATCCAACCAACTGGTTCAACTCCCTGTGGAACAGGTTTTAACTTAAACTCTAGAGTGCGTCCTGTAAGGTTAAATTCTCGTAACTTTTTAACAACGTCTTTAACAATAATAAACTTCTCCATCTTTCTTTTTTTTTTTGTTGTTTTATAGTCTACTATCTACCTACATAAAAAAAAAAAAAAACAAGTATATTTTCATATTTTTATCGGTCTTAAGTTCGATTTCAAAAGCACACTCCCACTTTTTGATAATTTCACAGTCTAAGCACATAGATCTTATATTTTTTATTTACGATCAATTCATCTTTATTCGCCAATCGTCTCAAACGAGTCTGCTTTTGAAAGTAATATAGCCTTAGTATTCAGAAAATATTAATGATATCGGAACCTAAAACATCCTTAACACTAAAAAATCATTGTGTTTCCTAACAAAACCCATCATCTTGTCTATTTAGCTTGCTTTCCTATTGTTTAGCAGGTTAAATAAAATTATTATTTCGCTCTTTTTGTCTGTACTGAATCGTTAGGGGAATACGATTCTAGTCCTATAAGAGAGACAGTTAAAATTTATGTAAGCAATCAGAAATCCTACACTATGAGCTACTTAGTTAAAATTTCATATTTCCTTCATGGATCAGGTAAAATTTGTGTTGTGTCGGTCAAAATTTATAAAATACGAAAAAAATGCTAGATGCATTTTTATCATGACTTTCTATCTAATACCATCTTATTTCAAGGTATAATTCGGTTGTCAAAATGAGAATCTAAAAAATCCTCGTGTTTCCTCACAAAACCCATCATCTTGCCTATTTAGCTTGCTTTTCTATTGTTTAGCAGGTTAAATAAAATTATTATTTCGCTCTTTTTGTCTGTACTGAATCGTTAGGGGGATACGTTTCTAGTTCTATAAGAGAGACAGTTAAAATGTATGTAAGCAATCAGAAATCCTACACTATGAGCTACTTAGTTAAAATTTCATATTTCCTTCCTGGGTCAGGCAAAATTTGTGATGTGTCGGTCAAAATTTATAAAAATACGAAAAAAATGCTGGATGCATTTTTAGCGTGACTTTCTATTTAATACCATCTTATTTCAAGGTATAATTCGGTTGTCAAAATGAGAATAAAATAATTTTCCCATGGTTTATGTCATCTTAAAAAAGTCAAAAGGTTATATTCTGTAGAGGGTCAGATACATTCAAATTTAAAAATTTTCTCCAAGAAGAATTTTAAGATAGTATTATAGTAAATAAAAATTCTATACCTCCAATATTTCTTGGAAACATTTCGTGTTCTAGCGACATAACCCAAAAGTACCTCTATTCAGAAACGCATCGTACTTTTCTTGTCAAACTTGACTTTGTTGTAATGTTGTATGCAGAACACTTTGAAAACAAAAATTAGATTAGAAACCGCCGCCTCTTAAGGTATACTTTTTTAGGTCTTACATAGGGTACACTGGTATACAGAACAAATGTCATCTTTAATTGTCTCATTGTCCCATCCATTACATTATTATAATCTTAAAGCACCTGTTACCAGCATTATCTGTTTTTATGGTTTTCATAAAACATAGCGATTACCGATGAAAATTAAACGAAAACTTAATAAATAACTTTTTTTTCAACTGAAATAGACTGATTTTCGATGGAAAAATGTTACTTATAACTAAAAATGAATATAAGACATATACGCAATGATATTTAGAATAAATCAATCTTTTCTAAAATTACTATGAAATATTCACAAAATCGTTTCGTTATAACCAAAGTAGCAAGGCTTGCAGATTTCGTATAGAGTTCAAACGCGATACTGAGATGATCTTTTTTTTTTTATATTTTTGTAGGATAATGCACCACTACGTTGTAAGTACTTGAGAGAGGACTTTCTTGAAAAATCCTCAAATTTCTCTGCAATTTTGTTCCTTCTAGAGTTAAATTCACACAGAAAACCCCGTATTCTTATCTTTCAGGTTGGTATATTAAAAAGGGCTTATTAGTATGGTTTAGAAAACAAGCAATATTAATTAACGGATGTTTTTTTCGTCGTATGAAGAGTTGAAAAATTTTTTTTTCCACTCCAATGGTTACGATGCAGAGAGTCGGGTTTCATCATAATCTTTCAGGGTAGCTCAGGTTTTGATTGCATGTAGAGAGTCGGGTTTCATCATAATCTTTCAGGGTAGCTCAGGTTTGATTACATGTACTAAGGTTAGTGCTCCTTGCAATCGGTTTCAGGTTTGACGCGCCCCCCTCAGGTTTGTTCAGGTTTCTCAAACGTTTGAGAAACCTGAACAAACCTGAGGGGGGCGCGTCAAACCTGAAACCGATTGCAAGGAGCACTAACCTTAGTACATGTAATCAAACCTGAGCTACCCTGAAAGATTATGATGAAACCCGACTCTCTGCATCGTAACCATTGGAGTGGAAAAAAAAATTTTTCAACTCTTCATACGACGAAAAAAACATCCGTTAATTAATATTGCTTGTTTTCTAAACCATACTAATAAGCCCTTTTTAATATACCAACCTGAAAGATAAGAATACGGGGTTTTCTGTGTGAATTTAACTCTAGAAGGAACAAAATTGCAGAGAAATTTGAGGATTTTTCAAGAAAGTCCTCTCTCAAGTACTTACAACGTAGTGGTGCATTATCCTACAAAAATATAAAAAAAAAAAGATCATCTCAGTATCGCGTTTGAACTCTATACGAAATCTGCAAGCCTTGCTACTTTGGTTATAACGAAACGATTTTGTGAATATTTCATAGTAATTTTAGAAAAGATTGATTTATTCTAAATATCATTGCGTATATGTCTTATATTCATTTTTAGTTATAAGTAACATTTTTCCATCGAAAATCAGTCTATTTCAGTTGAAAAAAAAGTTATTTATTAAGTTTTCGTTTAATTTTCATCGGTAATCGCTATGTTTTATGAAAACCATAAAAACAGATAATGCTGGTAACAGGTGCTTTAAGATTATAATAATGTAATGGATGGGACAATGAGACAATTAAAGATGACATTTGTTCTGTATACCAGTGTACCCTATGTAAGACCTAAAAAAGTATACCTTAAGAGGCGGCGGTTTCTAATCTAATTTTTGTTTTCAAAGTGTTCTGCATACAACATTACAACAAAGTCAAGTTTGACAAGAAAAGTACGATGCGTTTCTGAATAGAGGTACTTTTGGGTTATGTCGCTAGAACACGAAATGTTTCCAAGAAATATTGGAGGTATAGAATTTTTATTTACTATAATACTATCTTAAAATTCTTCTTGGAGAAAATTTTTAAATTTGAATGTATCTGACCCTCTACAGAATATAACCTTTTGACTTTTTTAAGATGACATAAACCATGGGAAAATTATTTTATTCTCATTTTGACAACCGAATTATACCTTGAAATAAGATGGTATTAAATAGAAAGTCACGCTAAAAATGCATCCAGCATTTTTTTCGTATTTTTATAAATTTTGACCGACACATCACAAATTTTGCCTGACCCAGGAAGGAAATATGAAATTTTAACTAAGTAGCTCATAGTGTAGGATTTCTGATTGCTTACATACATTTTAACTGTCTCTCTTATAGAACTAGAAACGTATCCCCCTAACGATTCAGTACAGACAAAAAGAGCGAAATAATAATTTTATTTAACCTGCTAAACAATAGAAAAGCAAGCTAAATAGGCAAGATGATGGGTTTTGTGAGGAAACACGAGGATTTTTTAGATTCTCATTTTGACAACCGAATTATACCTTGAAATAAGATGGTATTAGATAGAAAGTCATGATAAAAATGCATCTAGCATTTTTTTCGTATTTTATAAATTTTGACCGACACAACACAAATTTTACCTGATCCATGAAGGAAATATGAAATTTTAACTAAGTAGCTCATAGTGTAGGATTTCTGATTGCTTACATAAATTTTAACTGTCTCTCTTATAGGACTAGAATCGTATTCCCCTAACGATTCAGTACAGACAAAAAGAGCGAAATAATAATTTTATTTAACCTGCTAAACAATAGGAAAGCAAGCTAAATAGACAAGATGATGGGTTTTGTTAGGAAACACAATGATTTTTTAGTGTTAAGGATGTTTTAGGCTCCGATATCATTAATATTTTCTGAATACTAAGGCTATATTACTTTCAAAAGCAGACTCGTTTGAGACGATTGGCGAATAAAGATGAATTGATCGTAAATAAAAAATATAAGATCTATGTGCTTAGACTGTGAAATTATCAAAAAGTGGGAGTGTGCTTTTGAAATCGAACTTAAGACCGATAAAAATATGAAAATATACTTGTTTTTTTTTTTTTTTTATGTAGGTAGATAGTAGACTATAAAACAACAAAAAAAAAAAGAAAGATGGAGAAGTTTATTATTGTTAAAGACGTTGTTAAAAAGTTACGAGAATTTAACCTTACAGGACGCACTCTAGAGTTTAAGTTAAAACCTGTTCCACAGGGAGTTGAACCAGTTGGTTGGATGGAAAAAGGAATTAATCAAATTATTCAAAACGCTACAGAAGGCCTACAACCCTTAGATCGTGTGGCTTTTAGTTTTTGCTCTAAAGACTTCAACCGAGGAGAAGGTTGGATTCGCTTCAAAGCAGCTAAAGACATAACCTTTTAAGATGTTTGGAGTGTTATAAGTGGCATTTATCAGTCAAACTCAGCAGGTCTTAATACAGAATCATTTTGTCTTAGTGTGACAACTGTTAGATTACCTGTTGGTGGGGGAAGAGGAAAAAATTATAACAGCTTTCACGAGGAATGCGACAAGCGACGAGGTATTATAAGTATTAAAAATACCGATAACCTGTGTTTACCACGTGCTTTGGTAGTCGCCATTGCCCATAAAAAAAGAGATCCCGAATTCAGTAAGGTTAGAAGAGATATTAGTAAAATTCAAACCGAAAGAACAAGATCATTGTTGGAGAGAGCTAAAATTAGCATTCCTGAGGCAGGAGGTGGAATTCCCGAGTTAATACAATTTCAAAATCATCTAAAAGAATATAAATTAGTTGTTTATAGCTATGGATCAAAAGGACGAAATATTATATTTGAAGGTTCAACTGAAAGCAATAAACGGCTGAACTTATTACATTACAAAAGCCATTTTAATGTAATTACATCGCTGACAGCAGCTTTTTGTTCTAACTATTTTTGTGAAAAGTGTTACGTCCCATATGATCACAAAAATGAGCACCGATGTGGTGGAACCTGTCAGGCATGTCAGCAAGCCTCTGCTTGTGAAATAGCAATAAAAATTAAATGCCAGGACTGTCTATAATTTTTTAGAAGTCAAAACTGTTACGAAAATCATAAAAAGGATTATTCGTCAGGCAAATTTACAGTATGCGAACAAATTAAACTATGTTCTATTTGTTTAAAAACCATTAAAGCCAAAAGAGTACATGCATGTGGTGAAATTTATTGTAAAATTTGTAATAAACATGCACCCGAGGATCATCTATGTTATATTCGGCCTGATAAGAGAAAACCTAAGATTAAAGATGATCTTTTTTGTATTCTACGATTTAGAGACGAGCCAAGACAAACTATTGGAAAATTTAACGTTTTTACATCAAGTCAATCTCTGTGTTTTCAAACAATACTGCGATGAGTGCATGGATTCTGAAGCAGATACTTGTAAAAAATGCGGTCTAAAGTTACAAAAAGTCAGAGGTATAGACCCAGCGGGAACATTTACTAACCATTTTTTACAAATGAGGAAAAACTTTAAAGAAATTATTGTAATAGCGCATAATGGTCAGGCTTTTGATCACCAGTTTATATTAAACTACATTATGACAAAGACAGATTTTACACCTGAGTTAATCATGAGAGGTACCAAAATAATTACGATGCAACTTGAAAATGTAAAATTTATCGACTCACTTAACTATTTCCCTATGCCTTAAGCCACACTACCAAAGGCATTTGGACTTGAGGATATTTTTAAAAAAGGCTACTTCCCGCACCTATTTAATACAAAGGCAAATGAAAACTATATAGGACCTCTACCATCAATTGAATATTACTCCCCAGATAGTATGAAAGAAGAAGACAGAGCCAAATTTCTTAAATGGTTTGTAGAGCATGAAAATGATGGTTTCGATATGCAAAGAGATCTGGTAGACTACTGCGTATCGGATGTCGAAATCCTTGCGCAATCATGTTTAAAGTTTAGAGAACAACTTATACAAACTACCAATGTATGTCCATTTACTGAAGCTACAACTATTGCTTCAGCATGCAATAAAATTTTTAGAAGAAATTTTTTGAAGCCTAATACTATAGGAATCATACCAAAAAATGGATACCGATGGAGAAACAGGCAGAGCAAAATTGCCATAGATTGGTTACTTTGGACCGAGAATCACAGAAAAATCAACATCTTACATGCTGCTAATGGTAAAGAAGCTGTTTTAAATGGTGTAAAAGTTGATGGTTACTGCTCCAAAACAAAAGAGGTATTTGAATTTCAAGGATGTTATTTCCATGGATGTACTGTATGCTACAAGTTCGGCAGGAACGATCCTCTTTCCGAGGACCCCTCAGAAACGCTAAATTTAAGATATGAAACCACAAAGGCAAAAATTATGAGACTAAAAGATTTCGGTTTTTTAGTTAATGAAATGTGGGAGTGTGATTTTAGAAATTTATTAAAAAATAATCCAGAGATAAAATCCTATACTAATACCCATTACAATAAAATTTTGACAAAACTAAATCCAAGAGATGCTTTTTATGGAGGACGAACAGGAAATACATGCGAATACTATGAAATAAAAGATACGGAAAAAATTAAATACGCCGATGTTTGTTCCCTCTATCCGTACATCTGTAAAAGTTCTAAATTTCCACTATCACATCCAGAAGTGTATGTAGGAGATGCGTGTAACAAATTAAACCTAAATAATATAGATGGTTTAATTAAATGCACAATTCTCCCACCAGAAGAGTTGTATCATCCAGTACTCCCTCAAAAAATAAACAATAAATTGATGTTTATTCTTTGTCGAATGTAAAATAATGTAAAAATGAAGTGAACCTATACATTTTTCGCTCTTAATGTTTGTTAGTTAAGGATAAAACCTGTACTAGCGTTCGAAAAAAATTATTTTTTTTTTGACTAACATAAAAAGTGTTGTCTAGCTATCAGGACAATAATCAATACTTTATTGAGAAGGCTACCTCTTCGTCTAAATATCTAATCTATAAAACGTCATTTTTCCGGCATAATCGGTTAAAAAGCATACAATTGTATTTGAACGTTTGTACAAAAACCATCGTGTTAAATCAGTTCTTATACCTGACTGACAACGCCGATCTTTAGCTTTTTTTTACTTTGTAAAATAAAGAGATTAGTTCTTACTATCAAAGAAATTAAATATGCAAGAGAAATAGGTCTCTCTCCTGCATTATTCCGTACTTAGATTTATTTTTCATGAAAATAGTCAAATCTACAATTTTCGTTCAAATCCATAAGGGACGGTTGTTTTGTACACGATTTACAATCTTATTTTCAACTAAAATACTAGTATAAAGAAAAGTATTTCTTCCGACAAACGTGGAAGGAATAGACATTTAAACAGTTAGCCATAACATACGCATACTGACTTGCATTATTTTTCATGAATTGATTGGCTTCATCTTTGTGTGTGAAGTGAATTTCTTTTTAAAAATTACAATGCGCTCAATAATTATGAATTTTCTAACATAACTTTTATGGATAGTGGAGTCGGATATTGGAAGAAAATATTATCATAAGGACGACTCGATTATTGATATAATTATTATGGTCTCACAGAAATTCCTACAGAGTCAGCCATGCTGTAGCAGAGACTGTTGTAGGTCGTATTTAAAAAAAAAACATATTCTATTAGAGCATTTTTCTAAAATTTAGAGCCTTTGGAAATGTGATAATGCTATGAGCATCAAATATATTCAAAATATCAAAAATCCTTTGCTAGTTAGTTATTGCGGTATATTTTAATAGAGGGATAATTTATACTGTACTCCTAAATTTACGGCATATCACTTTGTTTATGTTATTATATTCACAGAGACTATTAATCTAACCAACTTTTATTTACGAAAAATTAAAAACTGAAATACTCTATTTTATTGCCGATTGTTCGCAAAGACACTTGGAGTTGTTATTTTACTTTTTCTACCTCTTTTTCCCCGGCTGCGGAGAAATATGTTAGGGGAAGTTTGGGTATCCTCAGACGGTTATATGCAATGATTCAAGCTTCTAAAAAAGTACTAAGGCAAGTAATTATCAATTTGAATTTATGTATGTCGAAGGTAATGTGTTACTCATAAATATACATGATGAAAACATTTATTGTTCGATTGCATCTAATTTTTAAGAGTCTAGAAATAAGCAAATAATGTTCTTTAACGTTTCTTTATAAACATCTCGAGTTACCTGTCCTTCCCCTGCATCATAGAAGGGTATTTGCCGACAAAGTTTGACCATTTTTTATGATTCGAGAGTTGGGTATTCTCTACAGATGTAAACTGAAGTCATTCGAGTAGTCCGAACTTGTTAGATTTTAGCTTATATTCTTATTATGTGATTTTAAAATTATGTATGCGTTTGTTTAATTCATTGTAAAGGATTTGTTATTATGCTAATTTCAAAAGTTAAATGTTGGTGAGAATATTGAATTTTTTTATTAAAATATCTAAAGTAAATATCTAATTGATTTTTTTTAGCGCTAATTGGGATTTTAATTAACTACCTCAGAGTCGGTATACACTATATTTTGCAGCGCAATTGCTTTCACACCCAGTAATGTATTATGATTTTTTTTGGATGGTCGTTATATTGTGAGTTTCTTAAGTTAGCCAGATTAATAATAAATTAAAAAACCAACGTGATTTGCTTATTGTTGCCTACGCCTGATATTCATAATTTTATTGGGGGTTCTACCTGATGACAAATACAGCTTATGATACCTATCTAGTGGGTATTTTCAGTTTAAGGACCGAATAATATAGAGTTATTGTGCATACATCATCGCAAACAAAAGGTAGCTTTTTATATTATTTCGTATTTACAATCCATTTAACTACAATTTTACACTGTGAATTAATTTTTTTTACTTTTTTCCTGAAATTGTAGCCTATTTACTTATATTATGATATTATCCGAAATTTTTATAAAAGCATTATGAGGGCTTTTACCTGATGGCGAACACAAGTTGTATAGTACCTATACCTGCTTGGTATTTTATACGTATTTAAGTTTTATTTACTTTTTATTACTCTGTTCTCATTACAAGATAGTCCTATAATTTATCCATTTCCAGTACAAAGAAATCGCTAGTTAATGGTTCTAGATAGTAATTATTTTATTGTATTTTATATAAGTGGTGCAAAAATTGGAAACAATTATTAGATATGCTACTGAATTTTAATGAGGGTCCTTCGGAATAATAAATAAAGGTTTATGTCCCTTTCTTTTTAAATCGTGTCGGCAGAGGGTTTGAGAGGGTTATTTAGGTATAAATGATTATTGCGGGGTGACAAATGTGCCGCCTTAATATACTTATCTTGTTAGACCATATAAATTAGGGTTTTATTTCGCTTTACTACCCGCCAGCGGCGTTTCACTAAGGTTAGAAAATATAGATAATGTTTTTTACTATACCGCTTTAACAGCGGCGTTTCAACTAAGGGAAAATAATAAAAAGTCTGGTTTAAGGATGGCTCAGGTCGGATCGTAAAAAGTTGGGTTTAAGGATGGCTTATAAAAATTGGGATTTAATTATCCCGCTTTAGCAGCGGCGTTTCAACTAAGGGGAAATAATAAAAAGTCTGGTTTAAGGATGGATCAGGTCGCATCGTAAAAAGTTGGGTTTAAGGATGGCTTATAAAAATTGGGATTTAATTATCCCGCTTTAGCAGCGGCGTTTCACTAAGGTTAAATCATAAAAAGTCGGGTTTTATCTCGGGTCAGATCATAAATATTCAGGTTCAAGTTAGGGTTAGATGAGAAGCCGCCTCGCGAAAGCATCCGGGTTAGGTCGTAAAAAGTCGGGTTTTATCTCGGGTCAGTTCATAAATATTAAGGTTCAAGTTAGGGTTAGATAAGAAGCCGCCTCATGAAAGCATCCGGGTTAGGTCGTAAAAAGTCGGGTTTTATCTCGGGTCAGTTCATAAATATTCAGGTTCAAGTTAGGGTTAGATAAGAAGCCGCCTCATGAAAGCATCCGGGTTAGGTCGTAAAAAGTCGGGTTTAATTTCGGGTTATTTTGTAAACAGCACCACCGAACCACCCGGGTTAGGTCATAAAACGCACCACCGAACCACCCGGGTTAGATCATAAAACGCACCACCGAACCACCCGGGTTAGATCGTAAAACGCACCACCTGCACCACCTGGGTTAGATCGTAAAACAGCACCACCAGCACCACTGGTCTCGTTCTGTCCATATCTCTCTACTGGCAGTGTTAGGGATGCCGCTAGATCAGGTCGATCTAAAACTGTAACCGGGGGAGACAAAGCTTTGGATTTCATGCTATCAATACATGAAAATCCAATACAATCATTCAGGCCAATGGCAATGGATTTGAATGTGTCTTATCAGTCAGTAAAAAATTTCTTTAAGTAGGATAGTTGCATCCCTACAAGATAAAGTTGGTGCACGAGTTAAAAGAGGACGATTTTGATAGAAGAGCTGAATTTTGTGAGTTGATGATGGAAAGATGAAATATTAACGATAATAACTTCACAACATTTATCATTTTCCCGAATGAAGCTACTTTTCATTTAAATGGCATTGTTAATAGACACAATTATCGTATTGATCTTTTGAGAATACTCACTGGTTCCAGAAAGGTCATACTCAGAGGCCCGAAAAGTTATGTTTGGGCGGGCATAGTTGGTAGACATAATTCCTTCTTGCAGAATGGTTTTACCGGGTGTAAATAATGGCATAAACTAACAGGTATGGTTCCAGCAGGATGAAGCACCTACGCATTATGCGGCAAATGTTAGACAATACATAAGCGAACAATTTCCATGACATTGGATAGGCACAAGGGATGCTATTGACTGGCCAGCGCGATCCACGGACTTAACCCCGCTCGACTTCCTTTTGTGGGGACACTTAAAGAACAACAGAATTAGTGCTGAAATTCGGAACATTCCAAAGGAGTTCCTTTTAAACATTGTAGACGGGTTCAGGGATTGACTGGCGCCCTGCTTAGCAGAAAATGGTGGTCATTTTGAACACCTGATCCACTGAATAGGTTTCACTTGTTTATTATTTCGATGCAGGTAGAAATGTGGGGAATAATTTACTGAACAACTTTCATAAAAGTTACTTTTTCGTTTACGAGGTAATTCAAAAGTTATAGGCAATATGCGCGATTTTTTACCCCTCTGTATAATAAGGATATGAAAGAACCAGCAAAACGTTAACAGAAGTAACAAGTTATCTCAATGCGCTCACTCTAAGCCTCAATATCAAGAATAGTAATTTATACTTCAGGTACTTACTAAGATTTGAAAATAAAATATAAAGTTACGGATATACCTCCATTTCGTTACAGTTTTTATGGCGGGCTTGATACGCTTTCATTAAAATTATTTATAGACCTAAGAATTATA
Source organism: Polydrusus tereticollis (assembly GCA_963920685.1). NCBI lineage: Eukaryota > Metazoa > Arthropoda > Insecta > Coleoptera > Curculionidae > Polydrusus > Polydrusus tereticollis. The sequence continues at coordinate 105,279,829 of OY987331.1, read as the reverse complement.
TTAAATTGAATTTTATATTTAAACCCAAGAATTTATGAAAAATAAATAAGTGTACGTGTTGATTTGATGTGCAACTGTTGTATGCGTCATTTATAACAAAGTGCGTCAGATTCAGAGGCGGATCCAGATAAAATCTTTGAGAGGGGGCTGACCCAAAAATCATAAAATATTGTATGAACACGAGTTTTCTGAAGTTCGGATAAATATAAACATTTTCCCAAAAATTTGCTCTTTTACATTTGTTGCAGTTTTTGCACTATTTGGTAATTTTGGAAAAATTTGCATATTTTTTAGCATTTATTAGCATATTTTGTGGAGTTGACGCAAATTTTAGTCCCTGTTACTCTTTTATCGAGATTAATATTATTCTTAGAAGTATTACAAACTAATAGGTTATTAAGGAAGGTACCCCATTTCTCTATGTATACGCAGGGATGTAGGTATAGTATTTTTAGAATTATATCGTTGATCTTTAGACTGCAATAAAACCCTCATTATCCCTTTGACCATAAAATAAGTAAGGAAATCCCAAATTTTAAAACCTTTTCGAGTAGAGCCGGACCAGGTACAAATTCAATTTATACCTATATATGCCTGATGCATATATAAATACAAACTGATTTTGGACTACTTCTTAAATCTTGATTTTTAATAATTTTAGTCTTTAGTGGTTTTCCGGCGAGTAATTTTTATTGGGGCTTATTAGTGGTAGAATGTGGCGTCCTTGGAATTGTGCTGATAGGGAGGCATCTTCAAGTGTCATTTTTAAAAGAAAGCATTCAACTACCGATGCCAAACTAATAATTAAAAATGTGTATCAATCTTTGTTGAGTAGAAATTTTAATTCGATGGATGCTTTAGCAGAGACGTCTACTTTGACAAAAACTCCTTTATCTTCGGTAAGAGACAGTACTTAAACCTGTTAATCCTAGAAAAAATCGGAGTGATGATACAGAGTTAAATTTTGAATAAATTGTCAATAGTTTTTAAGAATTTAATTAATTTTTATTGTACTTGTTATCGTAATAGTTATACTTTGAAATTATATTATTTTTAATTATCATTAATTGTTATCATTATTTTACATTTATTATAGGTACCTAAAACTAAAAATACCTGTCTATTTATTTTAAATTATAAAAATAAATCATGTGGTGTAGGTACATTTTCAAGCCGACCCTGATCCCATTTATTCGGCTTTGAAGAGGTTGAGGCGTATACAATAGGATTTAATCAGGTAGATTATTTATGGCAGTAAGAGTCAACGGTATAATTCTGCAAATATTATAGGTAGTTTACTGGATTGGTTTGCTTCAAACTTAATACTCTTAAGACTATACGTGATAGTACACGCAAATTGTCGATGAAATTAAGTCGCAAATAACTTTTCCATTTGATATCGGATTTAAACGACTTTCAAAGAATATTGCAGATAAAATAATGGAGAATCGCTGACATTTTAAAAATTTACTAAGAAATAGATGTACGTTTATAATATACAGGTTTAAACAAACAGATGCTTTTTACCATTAGTTTATGACACTCTGTGAAGTGGCAAAACAGTATGTTATTCTAAGTTAAGCTTTAATTATCAAGTCACATATATTCTTAACATTTTTGTTTTTGGTTCACCTCGATATCTTTATTTTTGTGGAAAATATGGATTTTTTAAGAAAATAATTGCTATTTCCAATAACTTTTCTGTACGAACAGCTAAGGTTGCTATGGAGGATGACAGTAACAGTTTTATTTTTGCCACAAAACGATTTTTTTAAAAGAAACAGTACAAACTTGATTAACTAAATTTAATTAATCCCCTAGAAAGCCATTATAAAACTTTTAACTCAAAGCACAAAAATGGCGCGCGCGAATTAAATAAAAAGACGCTTAAAAAACAACAACAATTAAAAATAACAGTAACAGTAACAAATAACTCAGTACCGAGTGTTTCCTCCACGTACTCGAATGACAGCCGCCATACGCCTTGGTATGCCTTCAATGAGGTTCCGTATACAATGATTTTGATCAATCTGCTGCCATTCTTCAATAAGCACTTTACTAAGCGCCTGTAAATTGGCTGGACCAGGTACCACCGACCGTACTTTTTTGTCCAATGTATCCCAGATATGTTTTGCTCAAAACGTTCTCCTGTTCTTCTATATATTATTTGACGACCGTCCGGTGATTTTAAACAAAACCTGGATTCGTCGGTAAATAGAATATTTTCCTACTCATCATTGCCCCAATTTTGATGTTCCCCAGCAAATCCAAGGCGTTCAACCCTGTGGTTTCTAAGCAACTCGGGAGTGGTTGCAGGTCTCCTTGCGTGTAATCCAATGGCAGATAACTTCCTTCTTATCGTTCTCTCAGTTACTTGGACCTGCCGTACGTCCTCCAATCTGTTTTTTACCTCCACAGATGTTACTCTTCGGACACGTAAAACTTAGTGCAATAAAGCGATCATCTCGTTCATTCGAACACCTCTTTCTACCACATTGACTCCTTCTACTGTACTCGCCATGCTGATTAAACCGATTTACAGCCCTTTGTACTGTATTTCTTCTTACATTTAAGACTCTTACCACGTAGTACTGTGACCGTCCATCCTAGCAATGGATTTGGCAACATCAGTTAGAGACATATCCATTTTAAAAGTAAGAAGACACTTCAGACATTCATTTACAAAAAATAATTTGACAGATTTTGAAAGCCGCAAATGACATGACCAAGTATGGGATGATTCAACAAAACTGTCACTCTTATCCTCCATAGCAACCTTAGTTCTTCGTTTAGAAAAATTATTGGAAATGGCAATGTGTTTTTAAATAATCCTTATTTTCCACAAAAATAAAGTTATTGAAGTGGACCAAAAACAAGAGCGTTAAGAATAGATGTAACTTGATTACCAAAACTTAATCTAGAACAATGTACTGTTTCACCACTCCTCAGTGTCTTAAACTTATGGTAAAAAAACATATTTTTGTTTAAACCTGTATATTATATAAACATTCGTCTATTTTTTAGTAAATTTTTAAAATGTGAGCGATTTTCCATTAACTTATGTACAATATTTTTTGAAATTTGTTTATATCTAACATCAAATAAAAAAGTTATTTGCGATTTAAATTCATCAAAAGTTTGGGTGGATCGATTATCTTGCCTGTGAGTGTAGTTCATAATATTTGCGATTAAAAAAATGCCTAAAGTGAGGTGTAATGCAATGTGGATCAAACCGTATTCAGAGCCCAGAGTGGATTTATTTTACACGACGTACTCAAAAATGGTAAGTTTTACTTATTTCCATTTCAAAAGTTTAATTTTTTTTTTAATATCAAAATATTTTCCAACTAAATTAAAACATAAGGTAAATTATTGTCAACATATTATTTTTGATTTTTTTTACCGTTACTATATTTCGCCGGAAGTAAAATTGCTTAAGGGAAAAAATTAATTTTGGTCTAGATCTGCTTAACAGAAAAAATTAAATGTTGATCAACACGTCAAAGTGCCAAGCAAGTTAGTAAATTAGATAAGTGTGGAAAACAGCAGCAATTATTAAAAAGTTATTTGCAACAACTAACTCCCAGTAACAACAAGCAGAATAAATTTAATATATAGAGTAAAACGGGTGAATATGCCGCAGTGGGTAATACGCCTCACTTAGCTCCAAGCCAACTCAAGAGGGTTTACACCGCCGTAGTAAACATACCCGTTAGAAAATACAAGAAAAAGCACGTGTCTTAGTCGGTGTTTGGTTCTTTTCCAATTTAGTGAAAATTTTCATGATAATCGGTAAGTGAACCACGAAAAATAATATTATTATGATGAATTTATTGCGAGTTCACTAAATCACTGGCCATTTCAGTGAAATATCTCTAATGTACGGCGAAATAGAACTTCTAACCTAACTTTCATCATATGATTTGTTGTTTAGGTTTACGCGGTAATTTTAATTTATACCTATAATGATTTTGTTGTAATCGGGGGCAATATGCCTCATAAAATCGTAAGTGCGGCATATTACCCAAAGTATTTTCTTGATAGGTACGATATATCATAATATGATTTATGTGTTTTTTTGTTTGTTTTAGATTTACACAATGCCACGTTCTTATAATATAACAAAAAACTTGAGGGCCCAGTGGTCAGAAGAAGACCTCCAGAACGCAGTTAAGGACATTCGTATTGGTAGAGGGTCAGTTCGAGAAATTAGTCGAACTTTTAAAGTCCCAGTGCGTGCTTTAATGAGAAGAATGAACTCAGGAAATTTAACTAAAATTCCCTTGAGCCGCAATAGCTGTTTGAATTCATGACCGATCATTTTTCAAGCCTCTGAAGACCTATTGGTCCCAAACTTGCCAGAATTGGATTCAGAACCAACCCGGTCGAAAGCTGAACCGATTGCAGTTCGCCTCACTTTTAAATATTGCTTGGTGCAAAGCGGCAACAATACAAAATAGAACTTCCGGTTTTAGAACATGTGGGATATTCCCCTTTAATCCCGAACAAATTCCCGATTACGCATTTGTTATTGACGAAGTAGCACCAGTTGTAGTGGAGCCGAATCCAGAAGAAAATAATAATCACAACTTTCCAATTGGGCAAAGACAGGCCGCCATTCCAGTTGACCACCGTGAAGATCAAAATCCTTTTGAACAAATTTTACAAGTTCCCACAATTAAACCAGGACCAAATAATTCCCGGAAACAACATGCGGAAATACTAACGTCACCTCTGAAACAATTTCCGTAAAACGTGCAAAGAAGGAAGAGAAAAGCAGGACATTAAAACAAAAAGAAGAAAGAAAATTAAAAAAAATTGTTGAAACTGGGAAAAAACAGAAATCGATAATTTCAAAAAAAAACACTGTCAACAAGAAGAAAACTATTTCAGTAATAAAAAAAGTGATTACTCCAGTTCATCCGACTCTGAAACAGAGGTGGCAACCCAGGAAAGCGATGATTCAGAAGTCGAATTGGATGAATCAGACTTTTGCGCAACATGTCATGGATATTTTTATAACAGGAAAGGTCCCAAGCGTGATTGGATTGAATGTTTAACATGTTTAAAATGGGTCCATCAAATCTGTACGCCATCTGAACAATTTTGCGAGGAGTGTATCCCATTGTCCATGATAGCTACAACCAGTAAATAGTAGGCTGCTGTTACCACCATTAATAGCTTAAGAATTATTGTTTATGTTGTTTTTTATTAGTTTACAGTAAATACAAAATGAATGTTGCCTTATTACCCGCAAAAAGATGCCATATTACCCATAGTATCGGGTAATATGGCACAAATGCATCATTGAACATATTTGCTTGTTACATTTTTGTCAATGGGAATACGGCAACGAGCGTCTCACGACACATACCTACATGGGTAAGCGCTAAGGTGCAGCCATTACGTTTCAGCTAGGTGCGTTGGTTATTAGAATGTGAGGCTTCAAAATTTAAGTTGCCATATTACCCCGTTTTACTCTATGCAAAGAGATAGTAGCATCAAATATACCCTTAAAAAATTGAATAACATAAATTTAAAATTTTTTTTTAAAAGTAGTGCACATTTATTATTCTTGACAAATCTACCTTAAGGAAAAGCTGTGTTGATTCTGTATATAATGCAACTAATCGGGGGCGATTATTTTGATTTTGCGGTTGATGAAACATCGGATTCCTGTTGCAGATTATGGAGCATCATTTAATCGGTGTGTTGGAGGAAGAAAAAAAACAAAAGAAATAACCTAACCATTACCTTATTTATACCAGAGAAGCAACAAAGTTTGTTTCACCCAATGTATTTTCTCCTAAAAATTTTTTAATTTTGTTGTCGGATGCTGCGCCCTATGTGCTTAAAGCAGAAGTGAATTTAAAAGAATTTTACGAAAACCTAATGGATATAAGATGCGAGTTTCCATTAGTCAATGACTTAATTAGTAATGTAAAAGAAGCACATCTTAAGGCTCCTTTGAGGATTCAGTTACCACCTCAACCTGTTATACTGCGATGAGAAACATGGCTTAAAGCGACATATTTTTACGCCATTACGATCAACTAAAATAAATCATTTGCGACTAAACTGATTCTTCTCAAGCTGTTCTAACTTCACAAAAGCTTTTTAAAAATAAGGACTTGCAACAACAATAAAATTTTATTAAAACTAATTACAGTTTTGTATCGAAAGGTATTTCAAGATTGGAAGAGAGTTCGGCATTTCTGGTCGATTCAGTGAAAACCTTTCACACAAATTGTGAAAATGTAAAAAGTAAAATAGTTACAACAATTTTACAAAAATTTTTTAGAGTTACTGAAAATCATGTTGGGCTCAAAAAATTGCTGCATTCCATAGATGTAGTCCAATTATTATTATTGTACCTATGAATATTATCAGAAGTCCCGAAATCGGCTTGGTAAAGGTACAGGTAGTTTACCCACCTGTCCCTCACTGTCTCAAAAATTTGAAATGTTTAGCTACTTTCCGGCACTTGTTGGAAAACTTTGTTGTTGAAAATGGCTATTGTTTCTGAATTTGTTGCTGAGAAACGGATTAGTAAAACTGCGCTTTCTAAAAAGAGAAAATTATTTTTTCAAGGTGTTCAACGCTCCTCGCCACCAAAATTCAATATTCGAAGTTGCAAAAATAGTTGAAATGTGTTCGAATATAACTGGAGTCGGACAGCCAACAATATATCGACTTGTACACGAGGATAATTGCGGCCCCATCAGGTGACCAAGGAGAAGTGCAGGAAGAAAAGAAACTGTAATAAATGAGGATGAAAAGACTACCATCAGAAGAATCATACACTCGTTGTACTTAAAAAAAGAAATACCTACCTTGGACAAAATTATGTCTGAAATGAAAAACGATTATTTCATTCCGCCCATGGGTAAGAAGAAACTGGCAGGATAAACATATAAAAAGCGCCAGGCAAGCTTTCATGGAGGGATGGTCCACTGGAATAAAAGTACCATCGGGAACAAGTAAGATATTAATAATTTCTCAGACTGATAGCAAAAATGGATTTGTCGACGGCGGCTTACTAGCATTTAAATAAAAACGGACTGGAGACTATCATGAAAACATAAACGCTGATATCTTTGAAGAATACTTTCAGCAAATGCTAGATCTTATTCCTTCTGTGTCTGTTATAGTCATGGATAATGCTAGTTACCACTCAAGAAAATCCGAAAAATACCAGCATCTTCTTGGAAAAAAATTACATCATTCATTGGCTTACTGTAAATAAGAAGCCATTTTTTAAAGATATGCTGGAAAAACTCTTGCAAGAGGGAATAAAGACAGTGGATTGTAAAAAATGGAGTACGTGCGTCGAGCATGTGATTGAAATAGAAGAAAGAATGTGGGAAGCTGATAACATGCTAGAAAATACTGTAGAGCCCCTTATTATTTCTGTGGACCCCAACGACGATAGTTCATCGGACTACTCGGAACATGATGACTAAAATTCAATAATTAAGTTGTTGTATTGTACTGTAGAGGGTTATTCATTTTAAGTGGACTGCCCCCTTAACTTTGTTATTTCTAAAGATAGAGAGCTGATTTTTTTACCAAATTGCAGGAAATCTTTTGAATTTTTTATGATGCATAAAAATTTAATACAGGGTATTCCAAAAAAACGCGTACCAGATCAAACTTATAGTTTTTTTAATGAAACTCCCTGCATATTATTACACATTCGGATTTTACTTCAAATTCTGAGCAGATTTTATATATTATACCCTTTACCTAAGTTTAACTGTTTCCGAGCTAGTAACAATTAAAAATCTACTTTTTACCAGATCTTGCTAATAATTGCCGCAAAACGGTCAGGGATGCAGCAAAATGATTATGATTTTCTTATATTAACTTTTTAATAATTATCTGAATGAGTGCCAATTATTGTGGTACCTCTGCTTTAAATATCCTTAGGTTACTTAACTTCGGAAAGGAATGGTTATTAATTTTTAATTGGCTCAATTTGCCAAGTTAGCTATGATTTCAGTAATTAAAACAAATTTGACAGTTACCCTGGCAAAGTAAAACATGACTTATTTAATGTCAGTTGAATTAAATAAAGAATGAGCTTTTCTGAGGCAGAAAACGTGATATATATGAATTATATATTTAAAACGCATACAACAAAAGACAAGCTAAACGAGAATATCAAAGAATATTTGAAGTAGAAAGGAGAATTCCTAGTTTAAATACTTTTCCTCGAATATACCATAAAGTTTGTACTGAAACTACATTTAAGCGTAAGAAAAGAACATTAGCTGGGAACCAAAATCGTGAAAATGAAGAGTTAGAAATTCTTTTGCAGTTTAAAGGTAATTTTTTCCTTTAATTGGTATCTGCATGTTAATTCCCTTGCCTAGTAATTTTAGAATGTCCCGAGAAATCCATTATACCTGTGTCTGAAACACTAGGTAACTATTCTAAGATACAGAGAACTCTACAAAAATATAAATCCCACCCTTACAAAATTTTGCCGGCGAAAAAATTGTCTGAAGAAAATAAAGCAGCTCGTTTACGTTTTTGTTTCGAAATGGTGGAACGTTGGGAGCAAAATGCACAATTATTTAATAAAATTATTTGGACGGACGAGTCTTCATTTTCAACCTCTGGCATTTTTAACAGAAAAAATATGCATTTTTGGTCGACTGAAAATACCAGAACTTTTCGGGAAATAAAACATTCAGGCCGTCAATCTGTTCACGTATGGGCTGGTATTTTGAATAATAGAGTCATTGGTCCAATATTTTTTGACGGTAATATGAATAGAAACCGATATTTGGAATTAATACATGAAATAGTTCCTGACTTAAGGAATCATAATAAAGTGATTTGGCAGCAGGATGGGGCTCCTGCTCACAATGTTGTTGCTGTTACGGAGTATTTAAACAAAAATTTTGATTTTTTTATTGGCAGATTTGGGTCCTGCAGATGGCCAGCGAACAGCCCAGATTTAACTGTTTTAGATAATTTTCTTTGGGGGTTTTTAAAAGGAAAATTAAATAATGAAAAACAACCGTCGGTGAATAGGATTAGGGAAATACTAACCACAGAAATAGAAATATTAAATGGCAGAAATCAAGGAATCATTTTAGCTGCAATAGAGAGACAAAAACGAATTTATAGAAGATGTATTCAAGAAAATGGAGGGCATGTTGAACATCTACCTCAATAATTTCTTTAAATTAAATTTGTTTTTATTTAGATTATTTAGAATGAAGCCAACTACGTGAAATACCAGTAAATGTTAGTTTAGTTTTTAGTTGAACATTTTTTACCATTACTTTTGAGAATAATATAGTTTCAGTAAAAACTTGGTGGTATACATTTTTGTTATACCTATATACCATTTCATATAGGTATTTATTCTTCTCTCTAAGAGAAGTTAATTTTGCAGGTCAATCAATTATTTAATTACCACTAAATAAATAATATTGTAAGTAAGTAAGTAGGTAATTTAATTGTTTCTAGCTCGGAAACAGTTAAACTTAGGTAAAGGGTATATTATATAAAATCTGCTCAGAATTTGAAGTAGAATCCGAATCTGTAATAATATACAGGGTCTTTCATTAAAAACTATAAGTTTTATCTGGTACGCGTTTTTGGAACACGCTCTATAATATTTTTATAAATCATAAAAAAAAGTAGATTTTTTTTATAAATATTAATATTTATTCAAATTTATCTATTTTCATATTATTCTTACTTCTATATAAATTTGTATCTACTTAATATTAGAATAATTAATATCTCAATTATTTGCCTATCTACAATTATAATCAAGTATAATTATTATTATACTTATTATTCTAATAAACTACCTGTAGTAACTCCGCTGTCACCTTTCTTTTATTCAGCAAACTCGTCTATCTATTGTATGCCAATTAGGGTGACCCTAGTTAGGACCGATTCGGGGTGTGTAGGTCTTAAATATCTAAAATACGGAATTTTTAAAAACTGTCATTGTAATTTATCTGCAATTTACAAGCTTTAAGTTGTCCATCCGGCTTAATGGGTCCTGTCATTGCAAATTTACATTTTATTACTCTCTCGCATTAAGCAAGATTGTTTAGAAGAAAATCATTTCTTGTAAAAAATTTTGAAGAAAATTTAGTTGTAAACTGGGTTTACAATGTTTTTGTTTAATAACCTTTGATTCTGTTTTCTTGTAGTGTAATTAAATTTTGTTGGCCTTCATACTTAGGTATGATTATTTTAGATGTTACTTTAAGTATAGTTTTAAGTGCATTTTTGGCTTATATCTCTTTATTAATTCAAAAATAGTTTTAATGCAATAATTAGTATATAATTAATCTATATACAGAACCTAAATAATTTGCATATTTGAAGCATATTCTTGCATATTTTAAGTAAATCCTTGCATTTTTTTTATTAAAGAGGGTGCATTAAAATGCGCATTTTTTAAATTATTTCCGTGCATTTTTTCCACCCTTTTAGCTTTGTAACCTAGTCTTTGGGTACAGTTGGTTTAGTTGTTTGAGTTTACCTTAAAGCTACTAAATTGTATAGGGCATTTAAAATACACAACCTCGTGAATGTAATTCTTTAAACCTTTTGATACACTACTTGTGTATTATTTAAAGGATTCCCGATATTTTACATTATTTTCAGTATGTCTGTATTTGTTGGAGTAATAATGTTATATTACCTATGTTCTCGGATATGAGGGCACGCTGTAAGCATCTTTCTGAAGAGTGCGACTTATCCTTTATACATAATACCGAGAATTCTTTGAGAAATAATGTAAAAGTGTTTTATAACTTTCTAAATGCTAAAAAAACGATGGCGGATTTCCCGAGAGAATGTTTTTCAATGATGAGCGTGGTGATGGGATGGTGGCGAGCAAGTGGTCAATCTGTTTGCCAAACATTTCCAGTCAGTTTACACTGTCTCTCAATCCAGTCCTAATTTAGCTTTTGACTTCGACAGAGTGATCGATGTCTTTGATTGTCACATAACAATCGATGATGTTCCTGAAGGATTGCGTGTACTTGATCACAGCAAGGGACCTGGTCCCGATAATGTTTCACCTATACTTTTGAGAAAGTGTAGATTTTCCCTCGCGCAACCCTTGCAGATTTTGTTCACTGAATCCATTAAGTCTGGTGTTTTTCCCATTTAATGGAAATCAAGTTATGTAACTCTGATTTTTAACTCCGGAAATAAGCAGGACATTAAAAATTACCGACCTATTAGTATCCTAAGCACAATACCTAAAGTCCTTGAGAGTTTGGTTTGTAATCAAATCAAGAGCAGGCTGTGTCAGACTTTCAATGATGAGCAGCACGGTTTTCGTGAGGGAACATCTACTAGTACCAACTTGATTCTGTTTGTTCAAAATGTGTTGGAAGCCCTGGATAATTGTGAGGCAGCTAGTGCAGTTTATACTGATTTCTCGAAGGCTTTCGACACTGTTGACCATTATATCTTAAGTCAGAAAATGCGTGCAATTGGATTTGCTGGCGGATTGTTGAAGTGGCTGATTTCTTACATACAAGACCGTAGTCAGATTATCAAAATAAAGCACTTCATCTCTAAAGAGATACAGGTGACCTCTGGTGTGCCGCAGGATAGCCATCTAGGTCCATTGCTTTTAATATTTTTATGACATAACAAACGAAATATCGCACAGTAAAGTGCTTTTATATGCAGATGATTTAAATCTTGTCAGCACCGTTAAGTTTAATGCAGATTTTGAAAATATACAGTCAGATTTAGATGGAATTGCACGTTGGTGTACAAAAAACAGACTAAAACTTAATATAAATAAATGCAAATCCCTCTCTTTTTCCAGGTATAATAATAATTGGGAATGATGAACAGTTTGTTTATTACATAAACGGTCAACCTTTAGAGTATGTGACTTCAATATCGGATTTGGAAGTACAGCTTGACAGTTAGTTGGATTTTAAGAAACATTATAGTCACATACGTAATAAGGCCTTAAAGTCGCTGGGCTTTATATGTAGATACACCAAGGACTTCAGAAATGTAAACTTCTTAAAGCACCTTTATGTATCTCTAGTGAGGCTAATACTTGAATACGCAACCTGTGTTTGGTCACCGTTTTATTTGGTACACAGGAACTCATTGGAAAATATTCAAAATAGGTTTCTCTTAAATATATCTCGTAGACTTGGTGTGTCGCGATTGGATTTCTCTGCTACACACATGTGATCTTACCTGAACATGTCGGACTTGGTGACTCGTCGCAACCATGCCGATCAACTTCTACTCTATAAGACTTTGAACAACATTATTAGGTGCTCTGATTTGTTGAAGTATTTCGCTCTCAATGTTCCGCGAAGACAAACTAGAAGCTCACAAACATTTTCTGAGGCTTATCACAGAGTGAATTACGGAAAGTTCTCTCCAATTGCACGCATTCTTGCTAACGCTAATGGGTCTGGCAATATGGACTTTTTTGGAAGCTCATTCCGAACATTTAGACGCCGGCTAGGTCTAATAACTATAGATAGTAATTAAATAAGAACTATTTTATTTCTTCGCTTTTCTAGCGTTGTTTTGTTTGTTTTTGCTTTGCTCTTGCTTCTTTTTCGTTATAATTAACTTTGTAATTGCATATTATGGTGACTGCAGGGTCATTGTGCTCGTAATTTCTATTTTTCCCCTTTTTTTTCTTTACTACATTGTTAATATTTTGTAATTTTGTATTTTTGTTTTTTTTGAATTTTGTAATTGTGCAATTTAGTAATTTTCTATTTGTAACTTGTAAATGGAATATTTTATCCGTAAATAAATAAATAAATAAGTCTGAAAGTGTCGAAAAGAAGCTAACACAGTAAAGTGCAACTGAACCTGCAACACGCGGGTTCACCTTGTCAGTAACGTTGTATATATAATATTAAGGTATTTAAGCATGGCATACTATTTTTATTAATACATTTTCGCGCCATAAACTCATCAAGTACTTATCTAAAGATAAACTGGTTATCTTACACCAAACCAATGTTTTATAAATTTTATTTTGGATTGCACAATAAAGCTTTTAGTTAAATTATGGTCAATTATTTGTTAGCTTCTTCTACTTCCTACAATCTGATTTGTTTTAGATAATTAGGCAAGACGAAAATATGAAAGGAGTTTTATTTCAGCAATTGTTAGTTCTTGTATCCGATATGAAAATATACTTAAGTAGTTTAGAAATATTATTTGTATGATATTAAGATCTTATACTAAACCTGAATTGAACTAGTGTTATTTTATGGCATCGATCGACATATTTTTTAATTCTAAAAATGGCCAGGCAATATTCCTACATTATAGGAAATGTGCAATGGAAAACTTTTAGCAAAATACATTTGTTCAGAGTTAAAATACATATTTCTTATTTAGGCATATTAAAGAGATACTTAATATATAAGTATTACAGATGCGATCTAACCAATTTCTACTTTTATAAGACTAGGCTTACAGCAGATAAAAATAATGTAGTTAAAGCGTGTTTCTTGCTAGTATCTTTACAAGTAAAGTACTAGTTAGCTAACAACAGGCGTGTAAGGAACATTTTTACAAAAACTACTGTTTCACCCAAATAAAAGGCACTGATATTTCCAGTTAACAATACACCAGTCATATCGATATGCTCGGTTTACAATGAGATAAAATTTCATAACCTTATACGTTTAGTATATGAACATTAACATATGTTATTATTTTTTAATCATTTCAAGAGTCTCTTATTACGTCAATATTTAAATCTTCCTGATCAAACGGTTGTGTGACATTAACATAACACATTTGTAAAACAAAAAAAATATTGCCTACCTCATGCTATAATCAAGTGCCTCGGCCATGTTGTTACGTCCTTTCGATCTCACTTTTCGTTTTGTTAAGTCTTTTAAAAACTTCTAGCGACACGCTTGCTTAAGGACCACGTTTTGTTTTATCCTATCACTCACTTCAGTCAATCGTCTAAAAATTACTGCATGAACAAAACAACAAAACTTTAGATTATACATTTCATCTCAACTCACTGCTTTCAGTAAATAATGTAAAAATTATAATGTATTGAAACTTGCAGAAAATTGGGTGCGCTTATCAAAATACAAATATTTTATTTTATTCGCGAAGAGATAAAATACTAAAATTTATTTGTTCTTTCATGGGTTTACAAAAAGACCGTTGGAGTTCTAATCTATGGTATGTAGGTATTATTCGGTGTGATATCTCATGTGTACACAATGGCTGAAAAAATAAAGCTTGCAAATAATACTTGACGCTGTATACAACGCTTAATAATATGTATTTTACACTTACATTTTATATGAATCATATATATTTAGGAAATTTTTTTACTTCCATCATTTCTACATTATCATTAAGTCGCCTAAGTAAGAAATCAGATTTTATCGGAAAGAAACACATAAAATAGAGATTTAAGAAGTAGTCCATGGTCTGTGGTTATGTATTTTACAGGGAAATGAAAGTCTGTCTTTACCACCAAAATTTTTTTAATATATTAACTACACTACACCCTAGATTTGGGTATCGAGGGCATATATATGGGAGGGATTCACCATATGAGTTAGATGTTCAATATACATTCAAGTTTGAAAATTGAGTCGGACTAGTTTCGACCTTAGAAAAGACCATCATCAGCAACTCTATATAATTATAATGCAAACAAGGTAAAACACAGTAGTGGATAGTTCAATGAATGTGTGTGCCTGCCTATGGACCTGACTGGGAACGTCCCTTTGGCTACACACATTTTTCTGAATTCCTCTGCTAGTACTTAGAGTGATTTAAACTGATGATTAAATATTACCGAATTAATATGTTCTACCTTCTCAAAAGAAAAAAGAGAAAAGCCTCATCTTTATTGAGTGACTGAGAAATACAAATAAAAAACGAACTAAAAGTTACCTAAATTTAACATAAAACAAACCTTTAGTTCTATCTGACGTCTAAATGTTATATTAAAAAATAAAAAACCCACCTTAATTTAAAAAGTCTATTCCATAAAGAATACCACAAATTCAAAATCCTAATCCTTTTTTCTCAATAATATATTTAATGAAAATAAATAAAATCATTTCCCTACTAGCATGGGTCAAGAGAAAAAACAAACTTGTTTAAGACCTATTTCTCCTACTATTTACAGTTATTAGCTTACGTCAAATAAATATAAAACCTATACACTCAATACTCAACAAGTGTTCCAATTAACCTCTTATTCTTAACCTATTTGTGTAGCCAAAGGGACGTTCCCAGTCAGGTCCATAGGCAGGCACACACATTCATTGAACTATCCACTACTGTGTTTTACCTTGTTTACATTATAATTATATAGAGTTGCTGATGATGATCTTTCCTAAGGTCGAAACTAGTCCGACTCAATTTTCAAACTTGAATGTATATTGAACATCTAACTCATATGGTGAATCGGTGAATCCCTCCCATATATATGCCCTCGATACCCAAATCTAGGGTGTAGTGTAGTTAATATATTAAAAAAATTTTGGTGGTAAAGACAGACTTTCATTTCCACATAAAATAGAGATTTTGGGGCTTACATAATATAAAAGAAAATATGTTTTCCAAGGCTGCATTCAATTCCAATGTTACTTTTGGGACGATATTAGTTTAAAAGTTGTACTCGCATTTACAAATCTCTAAATTAAAACTCAGGTCACATACACTTCAACAATTTGCCGATATAAACTATCGTTTTTGGTATTTTTTTGGACTAAATGAAAATGAGATGACTTCCTTATTACTCCTTAAAAAAATAAGGATAACATATTTGTTTATAAACACTTCATACCACAGAAACTGCAGATAAGAATTGTTCCTCTTAAGCAG